>JAWNPP010000014.1:0-1200000 GCA_035047445.1 Drosophila siamana | reverse complement strand
GCCAACGATGACGGAGGCGGCGCTGCTGCAGTCCGCGCCCACAAAGCAGGACTGGATACAGGAATGGGCGCGCAATGCACGCGCTCGCAGCTTGGCCCAGGACGTCAGCAGCAGCTCGGCTAGTCGTCGCAAGCAGCAGGCGCAGGTACGTCTAGAATGTAGCATTTATGACGGACAAAGTATTTAATTAATTTCGTGTTTGCAGCTAATGACACGCAGCTACAACTGCTCGGACACCGCCGGCGATTCGCTGACAGACGACAGTCTTTACAGCCAACAGCAGCAACAGCAGCGACAGTATGCGAATGCAGCGGCGAAACTGAATCGCAGCCTGGCGGAACGCTATCGTCTGCTGGGCGACTGTGACTACGCGAGCGATCCGGCGCTGTGCAGCCATGGCGGGCAAATGCAGTTGCCGGGCGAGCCGTACAAGCCGCCCAAAAGCCCCAGCAAGATACCATCACCGCTGCACACGCTGGGGCGTGCGCGCAGTGCCAGTCGCTCCAGGCCAGCCATCGATCAACAGCAGCTACAACAACAGCAGCAGTCGTCGTCGTCGCGTCGCAGTTCGGTCAAATCGCCGGCAGCACAGTGCAGTCCACAGCACAGCCTGGAGACGGGCTACAGACGCTCGCCGCTGCATCGTGCGCTGATGACCAGCAGCATCAATGAGGCACAACTGCAGCTGCTCACCAGCGGCGAGTATCTGCTGAAGCAGCTGCATCGTCGCAAAAACTCGCTCGACGATGTGGAGCACGATTTGCCGCCAACTGTGGCCGGTTCCATATCACCGCTGCGACGCTCCAGCTCCTTTCAGCAGCAGCAGCAGCAGCAACAGCAGCATCAGCGTGCAGTGCACGGAGTGCGTCAGGCGCGACCCAACTTTCAGAATCTTTACACGCCGCCAGCAGCACGACACGTGCAACAGCAGCACTTGCAGCAGCTGCAGCTGAAGAAGTCGGCGAGCAGCAACAACTTTGAGCAGTCGTACAGCGACTACGACAACGAGCTGCAGTACTACATCAACGACGAGGACGAGCTGGGCACCACGGGACCCTACTACTCCAGCGGCGAGGAGAATCTCGATGTGGACGATGTGCAGCAGCAACATCAGCAGCAGCACCACCACCACCAGCAGCAACCGCCGCATGCCGGCGACCCAGCGGTGCCGCTCAGCAATACGCGCCTCAACAAGGCGCTGATGATGCGCATCGAGCGCAGCAAACAGCGTGTGGCCGGCAATAACGGTGCTCCAATCGACAACCGACAGACGCCAGCCAAGCCCAGTTCAGCGCCAGCGGGCAAACTGAGTGCGGCGGCAACACAGGCAGTCGCCGGCCTGGTGGCCTGCCCCAATACGCCCGAGTTGCCGCGACGGGGCATCAAGAGTGCGCCGCGTGCCGCGTCGGGCTGTGGGCCCAAGACGCGTCAGTCGATGCCGCGCGAGACGAGCCTCAGTCGGCTGGCCCAGCAGGTGCCCAGCAGTCTGGCCAATGCCAAGAAGCAACTGCTACAGACGGCCAATGCGACGGCACGGGAGCAGCAGCAGTTGCGTGTGCAGCCCAAGTATCTGGACATTTCTAAGTACAAGTCGGCGCAGTCCAATAATTTTCTGCGCAAGAACGATGCCAAGAGCACGCTGAAGCCGACGGAGCAGATGAAGCGCAGTCCAAGTGCCTCCTCGATGGGTCTGAGTCGCGGCGAATCGAATCGCGCCAGCAATCGCAGCGTGCGCTCCGCTGTCTCGGTGATGAACAGCAGCACCACATCGCTTGGTGGCGGCCCACGAGCCACATCCGCCGTGCGACGCGATGCCTCGGGTGAGTGGCGAGCACGTTACCACAATTTGTAGCAAACTAATTTCAAGCCATTTCTATTCGCAGTGAATAAGCAAAAGGAGGCCGAGATGGTCATGTGGAAGCGTCGCTCCACCTACGATCCCATGAAGGCGGCCGCCGAGGATCGACGTCGCAAGGAGGAGGCGCGTCGTGCCCAGAGCCAGAGCCAGACACAGCGTGTGCTGAGCGATGTACCCGACGAGCTGCCTTTCGAAAGGTAAATGCTAAGCAGTTCACAGTGTCTATTCCCAATAGAATTGTTTTTTGTGGACCTGCTATTGATCTGCAGATGTAGCAACAAGATTCCCTCTCTAGGCATAGCCCAGCAAGTAGAAGAGTAGAGACTGAAGCCAAGAATCCTTATATATTCCTTTGTTATTAAATAACATTTTCCATATTATCCTTGGGCTGTCTCACAATAATTTTGCCTAGAATGGCCTAAAAACGGACCTCTTAATTTGAAGCAGTTTCAGCTTAAAAGAAATGTGGGAAAGGGAAATCGCAGATTTAAGTTAATCGTAAAGAGCACATAATAATAATATCTTTAAATCTTTTGCAGAACTTTCAACTGATTTTGTGTATAACAATGATTTATGTACATTTCTATATGTTTAATTTGAACTCAACTAACTATGAAATTAACGAATACTCTAGTTATTCATATATGAATACAATTGTAATTGACAGATCGAAACTGTTTGATATTGGGGAATTACCGTAGCCAGGTACAAAATGAACTTTAGAACTGTACAAGTTTTAAACTCATAGAGTCGAAATTTCTTTATTCGATTTGAGGCCTCATTTAGTTGCTAAGTTAGCTCTAAGTAGCTGATTCATTTTGTGATTAGACTTGTTTAGAGATTTGTATTTACTTTTTGTATATTATGCGTAATACTTCTGGTTCTTTTCTTTCTTTTTTATATATATATTTTTTATATATTCATATATTTTAATAATTAGCTTAAGGTTTTGGGTAATTTCGCGGCTAGAGGTAAAGGTGCGTTTAACGGCCATAGATATTGCATTAATAATATCTCAAATGTCCATTCAAAACATTAACGTATTACACCATTTGAATTTACACGCTTACGATCCGCAATTATCGTAGTTGCCCTTGAAATCCAATACTACTTTAGGACGTTTAGCTAATTGATAATAATCGTCAGATCGTAGTAGTAACTACATATAAAGAACAACAACATTTGCTCTTATAATTTTGCTAATTGATTTCTTTTCTTTTAATTTCTGTACACCCCAAAAAAACCAATTCCGATAACCATTCAAAATAAATACACTCGAATCTGTAGACCATCACGATCACACTATCGTCGTGGACAGTTATGACCAACGGATGGTGTTCTAGTTACCGATCTGTAAACCACAACAACCGTCAACACCACTACCACCACCACCACCACAACAACAACAACAACAACAATTAAACATTCGAACAAATATCTTTCCACACACGCACACACACACACACACAACCACACACTACATTTAATACACGGTGCAAGCAGCAGACCCCAGCGAATTGCGGTTCCTAACAGCGTAATTAATCCTGATTGTGACACTAGAAACTAATTCCAGTGCGAGGCAATCTGAAAACAACGATATTAATTAAGGATATATATCTGTGCATATACATGAATGCACGCATCTCGTACATATATGCGTGTATATATACGATATTCGATATACGATTCCGAATCCTTTGAACGACAACGAATTGCTGCGATGACGCTGCATTGATTCGACGAGTTGCCAAATGTAATGGAGAAGTTGCCACGTTAAGCGTTCACTCGCTGCTCTTTCAATCGTTGCTAGTTACTCGTTACTTGTTGCTCGTTGCTCGTTACTCGTTACTGTTTGTTGCATTGCCTCCATCATGTTATGCGTTACTCTTGTTGTGCCAAATTGTCTGGATACACACTTGTATATATATTTATACTATAAGAATATCTTGTTCGCCAGCTCGCCGCTTTCAGAGCGCCACTTAACCACTCAGCCATCAAGTACAAAACTATATAGTCTAATCACATCACTTGGCATCCGGTAATCCTTATAACCCCGTATCGCTAACAAATACAACACGTTTGTTTTCTGTACAAATGTTTTGGCTTGCTTTTTACTCACCCATAAAATCATAAATCTATCTATCTACTTACAATCTATATATTTATATATATATATAACTCGTCCGATATCTGGCATAACGCTAACAATTCAACTAACACAGTATTCAAAAAAAACAACAAGGACAAAAATAATTAAAAGCTTAGTTAGTCGCTAGTTTAGCACACGATTTGTATTCGCCACATTCATTGAATACATTCAGTACAATTCAAATCTATTTTGTGTACTAATTGTATCTTTTTTTCCCAATCTCTCTCTCTCTCTCTCTTACGCACTCTCTTTATCACACAGTGCCCAGCGTCCGGCCAACAATTTGACCATTACGGGCAGCATAAACTACAGTCCAAGAAACTCAATGGAAAACGACGCCTGGATGCTTGGTGAATCATCGGAGTTTGGCGAGTATCCCGAGGACTACGACGAGGATGTTGAAGAAGACGATGAATATGTGGCCGGTCAAGAGTCTGACGATGTATTCGAGGCCGAGACAGCTGAGGCGACAAGTTAAACAAAAAGAAACAAAACAAATAAACTAACAAACAACAACAAAATGAAGGAAAACCAGCAACAGTGATATCTTTAAATCGATCTAATGATCATAATGAATAACAAACAATACGAGTACACTCGAATTATTAAATATTGTATTTGATAGCAAGCGCATTGCGATTTAGTTATAATCTGATCAGATCTGATATCTGCTTAACTGAATAATTTATATGAAATGAAGTATATATACGTATATTGCATATATAAGCAGGTGCGAAATAAAATGAGTGAATGCTTTCTGAAATATCATCAACAAATATTATTTACGATGCTGTCCAAAAACGCCATAAAACAATACTACTTATTATATTCTACTAACGATTTTAAATGAGAATTACCAAAACAACTGGTCACACTTTTAGTTTAAACAGAACTTCAAATACTCAATAGTGAGACCCGGGCATAGCGTGCAGCAAACGAGTGGGTTCAACATGCTATAAACCCAACATATGTATATGTCCTATCTATATGGAATTGAATGAATTCGCTCGTTTGCTGCAGCACTGTCCTGTCTGCTGAATAGAAACGAATTGTCAGTAGATTTTGTATGCATATATGTATGCCGATCCTATAAATTTGTATGGATACAGATATAGTTTTATATATATATATATATGAAATACTTATGAGTAGGAATTATTTATGTGGTATTTGCTTTTAAATCGCGTTCATTGCGTTAATTTAAGCGGCTTTCAACTGAAAACATCTGATTAATTGATTGACCAAGTAATTGAACTATACCTAGTACTATATATATTATAACTATACTCCAAGATTGGTGTCGGTGTCCATTTTAAACTGCTGCTCTTCAAGTGGTTTCAACGATTTGGAGCTGCTAGCTAAACTGATTCTACTTGAGATATTACCCGAGAGCGGTCACTTGATTTTAATGATTTAAATACATTTACATATACATTTTAAATTGCAAGCGTCGGAGATAATTTTAATTTTTTTGTAAATTTTTAAAAACAAAATGTATTGTACAACTTGTTTCTTGTTGTTTTATTTCTAGGCAGATACAAATAAAATGCGAATAATTAAATATTGAAACATGTTTCTGCTTATTTCTCAGGGCATTGGATTATTTCTTTCAGAAACCAAATTTAACAAGTCAGAGAGCTACAGTCGAGTGTGCTCGACTGTGATATGTCTGCCACCCACCTAAAAATATACCAAAATGTATTGTTGATATTTTTTGAATATTTGGTATATTTGTACATTCATATTCCATCACATCCTAAATATCGCATAAAGTATAAAAAATACCATGCACGGTCATATTGTCCACCAGAAACAAGCAACGTGCAGCTGCCTATGCATTTTCCCATACAAAATTCACGGGAATCATCCAGACAGTCTTTATCTTTGTATGTACCAAAACTCCTACTTTGTATGTAACAGACTCTATCTTTAAATTTGTACTAGTAAATCGTGTTTTTCGACTCGGCTGGTGACCCTGACCAAGAATATATATATATATGGGGTCGGAAATGGTTGCTTCTACCCGTTGCATACATTTCCTGAAGTCACAAAGTTATAATACCCATCTACCCTATGGGTAGCGGGTATAAAAATTTGTAGAATGGTGATAAACTCAACCAACGCATAAATCGATCGACAAACAATTTTTGTTGTTGTTCAACACCAGCTGGCCGCTCAACAGAAAGTCACTTGTGCTGACGTACCGTCATATCTCGACATGCTATATTAATATAATATTAATTTCGCCTGGTACTTCTCACTGGACATTTACACACATCCTGTTAATGAAGGCTATGTTGTTGTTGTTGTTGGCCAGTCTAAGCAGTATAGATCAATGGCTAAGAAATCGTAATTCATCAGGCGAACAGAAATCAGCCGTACAGAAAGTCACATGCGCGACGTCACAAACGTTGTTCAGTCGTAGATCGGTCAAAAGTTGGCAGCACTGATTTCGGTGGTCTGTGCTGTCTATGCATGTGTATGTGTATACATACATATAAAAATTAGGGGATCATTTTGTGTCTCAGATACGTTTTACGTATGATCATAATAATAGGTACACTTCATGTGTTGGTAGGAAAAAAATTTTAATTTCTATTTTGTGTTCTTTTGTTTACTAAAGTAGTGTTTAATAACTTAGTATCCCGTGTATCCACCCTTATTTTTGCTTACTAGTGCTATTCTTTTTGGCATACTTTGAATAAGAGCCTGGAAGGTTTCTACCTGTATCTCATACCAACATTATTTGACACAATCTCATAAGTCTGTTATTTGAAAAAGTATATTTTGCCAATTCTTTTTTAGGTCTCCCCACAAGTTTTCTATGGGATTTAGGTCGGGGGATTGGCTTGGCACTTCAAAACTTCAACTCCTTGATCCTCAACAAATTTTGATAATAGCTTTGAGGTGTGCTTAGGATTGTTGTCTTGCTGAAATACCCAACGCAATGGCATATTATCCTCAGCATATGGTACCATAACGCTTTCCAATATGGATTTGTACTCTTCAGCCGTCATTCTGTTTGTGGTCTGATGAATTGCATCTACGCCGTACCTGGAGAAACAACCATACGGATGGTTGGAGCACTAACTTCATTCCCAATTTCAGCTGCAATAGCCTTCGATGACTTAAATGGGTCCTTTTTGCTCAAAGATATTTTGTAGTGGTCAAGGGTTTCCGATGTTTTTTGTGGCCTTCCACGGGTTTCTTGTCTTGGTTTCCTTTCTAATGAATTTTTAACAAAATTATGAGACCTATTTATTAATTTGGCAATGGCTCGTAAAGATTTGCCTTCTTTTTTAAAGTTCAGAACTAATCGAGCTTCTTCTTTAGAGCAATGAGTATTCGACCCAATTTTTTTCTGAAAAAATAGTTATTTAATTCTTTTTATTGATACTAGCTATACGAACTTTATTTGCCAAATAATTACTAAATACAAATTTATTCACTTTATATTTTTGCGGAACGTAGATTGTACATATTATTTTTATCAGGCCAAATGTGTGGTTGACTCAATTTATAGAAAAGCTTTGATATACGGGGCTTTCCCTTTTTCAACTCTGTCACAGCGTGGCCAGATATAAAAAACTAAAAATTAAAACGCTATCAACACTTAAAGTTAAGAATAACCAGCTATAATTAAATAATTTCTATGTGTACCTATTAATATTATCAGGTGTGTATGTGTGCATATATGCACATATATGGGTGTGTGTATGTGCATTTAAATATGCACAAAGTGATATGCACGCGCCAATTTTCTCTATAGTTTTGATATGTATTTTTTCTGTTACATTAAGACCACACTTTTTAAATTTTAAATCATTTTTAAATCAATTTTTGGACTATTAAAATGAGTAACGTAACGAAAATAGATACCAGGAATAGTGGGTTGTGTTGCATTATTGATTCGTGTCCGCGAAGCTATAGGGATAGCTCAGAATACTTTCTTGTCCGTCTTTTTGGCTTTCACAAAAATGAAACTGTCCGTCAACAATGGGTCTCAAAATGTAACTTGCAAAATGGTGTTAATATTGAGAAGACACTTATTTGCAATTTACATTTTGAATCAAAGTATCTCGGGGGTAAAAAATTAAAAGCAGGGGCTTTACCGTCTTTGCGGTTGGTAGATGAGCTGCAATTAACTTTAAATATGACCGCAGAGCACAATGATGTGTTTTTATATTGCGATAAGGTAAATACAAATATTTTGATTTTTCAAAGTGATCGTAAGATGACATGGATATTGCAGAATGCCCAATTTATGAAAATAGCTTGCAACAAAAGTGCAACTAACAACAACAATAATGATTTTTGTCCCAATTGCCTAAAGAAAGAACAAAATGAAATGTATTATAAGAATAAATACTGGCAGTGCTGCTAACTTTGGACCAGAAAAAAAGCTGTTTTTGACGGGAAGACTGAAAAAAAAACTAAAAATAATGATAAAAAATCCAATAAAAAGCTAAAAACAAATTAACACTTTACCTTATGTTTAGAATGCTGTTAGTCGGGCTGAGGCCTATCGAGTTCCTTAATTTGGATTTAATTAGGTTAACCTGGCTAAAAACCCTTTCAATTTCCGCGTTTGACCAGGGCAAACACAATATTTGGATGGCCACAGTTGCCAATTCAAAAAATCTGCGGTTTCCACCTCAAACCAAAATTTGTTTGTGGCGCTGATGTTGTCCCACTTGATCAAATTGATGTTGTTGTATTGGCGTTTAATTTCAGAAATATTCTTACATTCCAGGAACTCTAATATTTTTGTGATGCTTTTCTGGTTTGTTTTTAAGTGACTATCATAAAGCGGCCACTTTTTCATATTATCATGTTAAAAACACGAAAAAAAAGTCGGGGAAAAGCCAACTGAATTTCTAAAAAAAACAGAATTCCCACTTTTCACAATTCCCGCAATTTTAAAATTTTACCCGAAGTTGGCCTTCAAAAAGTCAGTTTTGACGGGAAAAAATCCAAATTGGCAGCAGTGGCTGTTTTCGAACTTTGAATTTCGAAACGAACCGAACGTTCTGGGTTTCTAATCTTAGCGCTCGGCTCCTCTGGGGGTTGCAATAATGCTGTTCAATGTGAACTCACTTTACTATGAGAAGTTGACACATCTATGTATTCTATGGTTAGTGGTGTTATTACTCACGAACACGAACACAAATGTCCCGCCCCAGGTTGTTGTCTCGGCTAAACTATGCACATAGTACTTTTGAAAATATGTAGCATGCTTTTAGGATGAAAGTAAATTGCATCGAATTCTCTTTGCCATTGGCGAAATTGTTGCATACATTTCTATGAAAGGGGAGCACAAAAATTAAATATTTAGTTAAATAAAAGAGTGGCTGCATCTAATTACTATAAAATTCTCCCACTTAATTAGGAAATGGTTTGACAAAGACAAATAAAGCAATGAGCACATGAGCCACATTAAATGCACTTTTAAATTTCTACTGAGTAAAATAGACAGCAGGGGTCCAGGTCATTAGAGAGAGTATAAGAGGGGGTTGAGATTTAGCAACGGAAATGCCAATTAGAGATTTTGTGTAATACTCGAAACGAAAACTAAACAAACAAAGCGATATACAAGTATTTCTTGACGGTGGAATGGGGAATTTTATGAACTGACAAAGGGGAAAATTGAAGAGAGGCCAAAGCAGAAGCAGAATCAGAAGTAGCAACAACAACAACAAGAAAGTTTAGTAAAATGAAGCAAAACTAATTAAATTAAATAAAATAGAATTGTAAACAAGAGCAAAAGCAATACAAAACAAAACAAAGCGAAACAAAGAGCCAAACAAAACAAATAAAACAACCATAAATATTTATCAAAAGAAATAACAAAACAATCTCAGAACGAAATTCCAGAAATTAAGAACAATGAAATGTTTGTTGTTGTTGATGTTGGGTTCGTTGTTGTTATGCAATTCGCTTGATAAATGAATTAATTAGTTTTTATGCGGCAACAGCTAAATACAAAAGTTAATGAAAACATTTCAAATTATGAATAATATTGTTATAATTACCAAAACTGAACCGCAGGCAAAGCGGGTTGTTTCATTAGTAAAGTAATTGTAAAATTACGCTTATGCTCTGACAAAGGTACTATGTACATATATACATATATATTAATATGAATTTCTATATTACAACAATTATACGCATTATTTAATATACTAGTGAGCAAACTTAAAGAACTTTATTTGGGATAAGTACGAGTTCACTTCAGACGACCCCTTTTAAAATGATTTTAGAGAAACTTGCCAAACCAATGTTTATTCCAATTGTTATTAGTATACATTCTTGTTGTGCTTTTTTCGCCTGGAAAAGTCTCGTGATACTTTGCGAGTTGATTAGTTCTATTGAAATGTTAATGTTAATGCTGGATTCTTTTGTTTTTAGTCTGGCACTTAAGATCTTTATTATTTACGATTATTTATCATTCGGACGGTCATTAAGTTCTTTCAATTTCGTAATAAACAAATAATGCTTTATGTGCCTACCATCATAAACAATGCGAATTATTATTTACGAATTATCGAATTATGGAAAATATCGAAAACTCTCGGAATTTATTAGCCACATTGCGGCTACTTGACGGCACTTTTATTGTATTGATATACGATGGTCTTCCACATATATACATACATATGTATATATAAATATATGACGATGGTATGGCGTCAGTTGTGAGTGGGGCCATCTGATTGTGAAATGAAATATGCACATTTGTCATTGCTTTTTATGGGCCTCGATGCGGTATGCTCAAGTCATCCGGATAAAGACGTTTAAAATTATAGTAGATGCTGGGATTATAGACATCATACAGTGGATGTTGCATCACAACATATCGAAAGTGCCAGTGCTCGAGTAGTAAGGCACAGATCGCGATCAAATAGCCAATGCCAAGGGCCACAAAAGAGCTCCAGAACTTGTTGAGATTCATAAGAGCCTCCTGCGGAGCTTGCTCCTCGGCGGGCAGGCGTTTGATGGCATCGCGTAGCCACTTGGCGATGAGTCCTGCAAGTAAATGTGGCAGTGTGACTGTTCACATAATATCTATAAGGCATCAGATGCAGTTCTTTTTGTTGCACTCACCAGCCTCGCTTAAATGCTGTATTATGTCATCCACACGTGGTTTCAGCGCCGAATTCTTCTCCAGCGCCAGCACCACTGGCATGTGCACCACGCACTCCTTCATGATGTGCAGCCCTGTCGAATCCTTGCCACCACGCGCCTCGTCTGCCACACGCAGATGCCGCAAGTAAAACTCATTGTCGTAGTATGCGCAGCGTCCGCTGGCAATGCGATCAGTCTGCAGAAAGAATTTTAGTTAAATCTCACATAATGAATAGATCATCACAAAAACATTTGGAAAAATAATAATAAAATAATAAATACCAAGAAAATCAGTTTATGCTAAAGACTTTTAACTGACTGAAGTACGGGAAATATTGAGCTTTATTTTCTGGAAATAAAGAGCTTAATCGCTCATAGCTTAATAGTTTTGATTTGTGCGCTTCGCTTAGTTAATTGTAAATAAATATTTATCGATAATGCTCCTATATAAGTCCGCGAAATATTGAGCTTTATTCGCCGATAGGTGGAAACTATTAAACAAATATAGATAATATGAACTGCTCTTAGCTGATTAGCTGAGAATTGCTTTCAATTGTGCGCATCGCTTAGTTAGTTTTAAATATATAGGTTACCATCTTGAAATATGTATATATTTGTGAAAGGGTCGCGGGAAGAAAAATGGGAAGCGTTAATTTGCTAAGCCGTGAATTAATATTGAAACGCAACTCGATTTTCGCTCTGCAAAATGTCAAGAGCTAAGAGTAGAATTCCTTAAGAAATTATGCCTGAATATAAATCAACATTAAAATTCTAATAAATGAGATTCACTTTATTGTGTATATGAGAGTGATTTTCGCTGTGTATCTTGAATCGAGACCGAGTGTGCAATTTTTATCAGCACCATAGAGCTTTCAGAGACTGAAAAGAGAATTCAACTTGAGAGCAGTCTGGATTTAACACTGACTTGATTTAAATTTTTAAATCTAGTCTATTTTGCATCCGCTTCATGTGCAGTTCGAGATGACACGAACTATACTATATGTTGGTCTGATCGCCGTCGCCATCGCCTTTGTATGTGCATCTACTGGAAAAGAGGTAAGCAGACGGATGAACAGTGAGTGGCAAGAGTATGAACCTTCTTCGTTCTGTTGTATTCAAGTCACTTTGTGAGGAGCGCCCAGAACTGCATGAGCAATGCAACTCGCACACTTACAGTATCGTGAAGCCTTTGCTGGATCACTTGCGACAGATTAAGCAGCAGATCCTTGAAGGCGAAGCGAAAGACAAGGAGATTAAAGAGCTGCAAAGCAAGTTGATAAAAGCTCAGGAAAATGCAGTGACCACCAGCGATTTGCGATCGCAAATTGCATTCCAGCAGAGCACTATAGATCGATTAACGGCGAACACAAGTCCCAAATCCAATTGCGAGCAATTCAAATCAGATGCTGTCGATAAAGCAGCCAAGTTGGCAGAGCATGAGAATCAATTGAGGCTGCTCAATGACAAAGTGGCAAAAAAGACAGACGATTTGCAGCAGTGTCAATCAGAGCTTGTTCAATATACTGCGACGAAAGTTTGTGGAAGAACTGCAGGCATTTATCCGATGCGACTTCCTGGCCTAGACGTCTTCAATGTGCTGTGCGATGCGGAGATTGCCGGACCCGGTTGGATAGTTATCGAGCAGCGCATCAATGGCGCGGAGAGTTTCAACAGAGATTGGGCGACGTTTCGCAAGGGTTTCGGCCGATTCGATGGCGATTTCTTTCTGGGACTCGAGAAGATTCATCGCTTGACAATCAGCTGCTTCCATGAGCTCTACATCCACATGGAGCGCTTTGATGGCCGCATCGATCATGCACGCTACGAACGCTTCTTTGTGGGCAATGAGAATGATAAGTACCGACTGCACATCCTGGGCGACTTCTCTGGCAACGTGGACGACAAGCTGAAGCCGCACTCGAACATGCAGTTCTCCACGATGGACTCCGACAACGACTCGTGGGCCGGCGGAAGCTGCGCCAAGTATCGCGAGGCTGGCTGGTGGTACGACAGCTGTGTGCACTCGTAAGTCTGCTTGCGATCTTTCAGACTTATGCCTAAATGTTGCACGATTCTTTACAGTTTCCTCCATGGCACTTACTTCCAGCAGGCTTCGGACAGCTACAGCGCTATCTACTTCAACTATCCCCACTCTTTGCGCAAGTTAAAAATAATGATGCGTCCCATTGTCTGAGCAGTGAACGCGAAGGGCCATGATGACTACTATATATGAAGCTATATATATATATATAAGCTAGCAAAATATTGAAAATCGAATCACTCTCCTTATATTTCAGCATCGTTTCCACAGTGACAGCCAATAATAAAAGATCTAGCTTAATCTCAGCATCTGCTTGGCATTGCCTTATCAATTTTCTACATACAACTCACATTGTTCTCTCACTGCTCAAGCTTCTACACGTCTGTGCTCTTCCGAGATAAGCTCGACAGAGAGAGCTTTCAGCCCAACTGCTGCTGATTGTAGATACAATATTTTGATTTTTCAAGAGCAGACCTACCCCATAAACCTCAATAAATCAAACGCGATTATACACCCAATTTTTTTTTTTTTTTTAAAATTTATTTTTCTAAAAAAAAAATCTCATCAATAAAAAAAAATTTTACATCCCCCAAAAATCCCCCCCTTTTTTTTTTTTAAAATCATTATTTTAAAGCACATGCCATATTATTTCTGTACTTTTCTTTGGATTGAGGGATAGATCGTAATCTGTACTGTGTTCTAAGAGTATCATCAAGTTTAGTTTGCTGCTTTCAGCACCAAGTTATTCAACACTCAATTGACAAATAATTATCAGGGGTTACAAATTAATCGATCTGAACTGCTGCAACTTACCACATCGGCTATGTTTCTCACAATCTCCATGCTGGCGCCCAACTCACGAGCCGTCTCATCATTGGACTCCACAAAGAACTGTTTGTTCTCGAGGGCGCCCGTGGCAGGCAAAATGCGGGCGCGTTGCAGATCCTGCAACGTGTCTATGGTCACACTGACAGCATGAAAACGCAAAAGAGGGAAGGAGAGAGCAATAGAAAAAAAACGTTGAAATTAGGATTTGTTTCGTATAAAAGTTATATAAATATACTTCAACATAAAATATGCATTTCAAATTTGAAATATATGCGATCAAAGTATAGATCAGGGTCATTTTTGAAATTTTGAAAGCACAAAGAACGAAAAATTACAAAAATATTGAAAAACTGCGATTTTTTTCAAACTGAATTCAAATTCGTAATATTAACGCATTGAAAATTTAAAATATTTGGCGTTAAAAAAATTTTAAAAAAAAAATTCAAAAAGTTTTTAAACAAGTCAGAAAGCTATAGTCGAGTGTACCCAACTCAAATATATTAAAATATACCAAAAATGATTTTTGGTATTTTTGGTATATTTTTTACACCAATACTGGTACAAAGTTTAAAATATACTAGCTCTCGTACCAGATCTCTGAGAAATAGGTGTTCATACATACAGACAGACAGACGGACATGGTAATATCCATTCGACTGGTGACCCTAACCAAGAATATATATACTTTATGGGGTCGGAAATGCTTCCATCTGCCTGTTACATACATTTCCTGAAGTCACAAAGTTATAATACTCTTTTACCCTATGGGCAGCGGGTATAAAAATGCGTCAGTCTAGATAAAAATTAATACTATGTGTGTTGGAAAAAATAAGCTTCTACAAGCAAAGCATCTGAAAAGTTGAAAGGCTTCTTCAGAGTTTCAATCTAAAAGTGTGTGTGGCTTACCGTGCTGCTGGATTGGCCAGAATGGCAGTGAAGCTGGCTCTGTAGGTGGCCACCAGGAGGATGCAGTAGATCCAGTACCAGCCGGTAAGCACGCGCAGTGGCCAATGGTGTGGCATGCGGGGCAGAGCCACGTAGAGCAGCATGCTGTACGTCAGCAGTATGCAGTTGGCGTAATCATCGAACAGATCTCGACCCTTGCCTCGACGCTGTCGCTGTTGTTGTCGATGCCGTGCGAGCTGAAGGCGAAAGCTCAAGCGTCGCCAGTCGCCAAGTTGTTGTTGCTGATGTTGCTGTCGACGACGACGCAGGCAGCGAAAGAAGCTGGCGTATTGATGGCTGCCCAGCAGCAGAGCATTGAGGAAGCTGATTACGTAAAAGATGCTGCCCACGGGGAACAAGCGAGAGCAGAACACCCGCCCACATGCCGCCACTGAACGGCAGAATGAAGGTCTGCCACGAGTTGTCCGTTGAGGATTCGGGCGTGAGGAATGTCAGACACTCGACGCTGTGCTGGCGACTCAGCTCGACGTGCTGCCTGTAGCTCTGGAACAGATGCAGATCCCCAATGCCCAGCCGGGCATTGTAATGCGCCACCTCGGCAACGATCTGCTTTGCAATTAGCTGCGCTCCCGTCTCATTAGTCCAACCCGCCAAATCCTCGCCAGCTTCAGCGTCAGTGTCAGCGTCGTTGCTCTCGTTGAGGCTGTAGTAGCGTGGCTGAAAGTGCAATGCCTTGGCTATGGTTGCCATAATCTCCACCTCGACGCCCTGGTAGCGATTGGTGCCTCTGTTCAGATGCACCATGGGCACGTGCTCCGCTATGGCCACTGTCAGCGATATGCCTGCAATGCGGACATCGTGCATTAGTTGCGTCCACTGCTTTTGTTCGCCACGCACCTACCACGCAGATGTCGTGTTTGGTCCTTGAAGAGAAGCTGGGCATCGAGGCGCCCACCGGGGGACCAGTGAGCGACCAGTTCCTTGGGCACCAGCACACCGCTGAGAATGGCTGGATAGTCAATGGTCAGGAGGCTGAAGCTAGTTGCGCAGAAAGGAGGGAGAGAATGATAACAAAAAGGGGTAAAAAATAAGTATTTGAATAATTAACATTTAGTTCATAAGCAGAGGGAAGAAATACAACAAATGTGTGATTTACAACATAAATAGTAAATCAAATAAAAAAAGGAAAAATTATAAATAGCTTATAATAACTTTTAAATGATAATTAATCATCATGATCACTCCAGAACTAATATTAATGACAAACAAAGTAAGATATAAGTAATGAACTTAAATATCATACTTATAATAGTATTTACTTATGCAATCAAAAAGAATTAACTACAATAAAATATTTTATATATGGTGTATAGTAATTGATAAATGTCTTTTGAATCTAAGAGATCTACTTATGCAATCGAAAAGAATTAACTATAA
Source organism: Drosophila siamana (assembly GCA_035047445.1). NCBI lineage: Eukaryota > Metazoa > Arthropoda > Insecta > Diptera > Drosophilidae > Drosophila > Drosophila siamana. The sequence goes on along the minus strand of JAWNPP010000014.1, from coordinate 1,183,656 downwards.
TAATATATAATATATGGTATATGCATAATATATAAAATAGTCATTCAGAAATGAGTTTTGAAGCTCTGAAAATCTTTTGAAAATCGCGTAAACACAGTAAATAATTAATGTGGAATAATAGAAAATGATTTAATGAGTCGTCTTAATCAACAAATGGGTTAAAGCAATACATGAAGTTGCACAAACCGGGGGCAATCCACAAAAACTCTCCTCACCTGCCGCGCTGCTGTTGCCGCCTGACGAACACGGTGCGCACAAAGACGCTCCACACATGCCACATGTCGCGGCCGTAGACTCGGGCGTCGTGCAGCAGCACAAACTTGTGCTGCATGTGGAGCGCGCGACTCTCGTACACGAATGTGATCAACTGCTTCACCTGCCAGCCGTTCAGCACGGTGATCAGATGCAGATCACAGCCACTTGACCGGACGCCTTGCAGCACGTGCCGCACGCTTTCGGCAGGCGGATTCAACTGCTCGCTGGCGTTGAGGCGCAGCATGTAGTAGGGACTGGTGGCATCTGCTGCCACCGCCTCAAAGTATGTCCCATCGTAGATGGCCGCGTGGAGATCATCGGTAATAATGGCAAGGCAGCGTTGCACCTGCGCTCCCCACGCCAAGTGCTGCAACAGTTGCTTCAGCTGCTCCTGATAGAGTTGCATTTGTTGGGCGTTGGCCACTTGCTGTCGCGGCCAGGTGGCAAGCAACGCCAAGCAGCAGACACTTGCGGCAGGCACAAACATCGCGTTCCAAATGCCGCCAAATTCTTTGCCGCCCCATTACTTCAATTGCCGGCCATATTACGTATGCAGATCTAATTAAACTTGCCGCTGTTCGATTCGAACCCGGCTGTCACTCAATCAGTGGTCATTGGGTCGGGTCAACCTGGTCCACTAAACTTTACTAAACTCGACCAGCAACCTTCATGGCAAATCCAAAGTGCATAACACTTGATGGCTAAGAGAAAGGCGAGTTTTGGCCAGACAGAGAGGCCACAAAATGAAATAAAATGCTTTATTAAAGGGTATATTCATTATGGTCAAAATAATTCTAGATTTGCATTTATTAACTCTCTCGTTCAGTGGGGCATCTCAATCAAATGGCCGTATTAAAAGCTTGTAGAAACGCAGATTGTCGTAGATGCCTGGTAAGATACTGCATAGAAAGTGTTGGAATGTTAAAGGAAATGTACAGAAAAAAACATAAAGAAGAATGCCAAACTATTAACCTTAGCAATATACAATCGTTGTTCCACCAGCGACCCAACATCTGTTCACATTCCCGTGGGAAATTCAAATCATAGTTATTGTCTTCATCATCTACTCGAAAGTCTCCGACTATTTTCACATTTTGATATGGCGGAAGGGTTTTCAAGCCTAATCTGTATCGCCGATGCCTTGTTAGTTGATAAAGCTTTTCTAAGCCTAGAAAATATTCTACTTGCATTCCAAAACCTTCACGATATAATTCATGAGGCAGATTCCTTGAATTGTCCAGATCACGCATTTGTATAAGCATCCATCCATCATCTTCGCAATATACGTCAAATGTCTGGAGGCCAACTTGTATTTTTTGACGACCAGGGCGATTTTTAAAGGCCAAACAACTATCAGGAAATTCAGATTTTGGACTTTTTAGCTTATCGACTTCTGTTTGACATGATTTGAGTTGTTTCTGATGAACTAGGAGTTGATCGCTATTCTTCTCAAATTTTAATTGAATTGATTTTTGCTGATCTGTCTGATGGTTTTTCAGTGCCCAAATTTGTTTATCCTTCTCAATGATAGTTGAATTTAGTTTTTCTATTTCGTTGTCACACATCTCCAACTTGCTGGAAGTGTTCGAATTCTCAGTTGATTGCCTGCCCGAAGTTAGTCGATCCACGATTTTATTGTGAAAATAAATCTGCTCTCGAAGTTCCCTATTCAAGGCCTCGTTCAATTCCCTAAGATGTTTGATTTCCTTCTCTTTGACGACGCTTTCCTCTCTCACTTCTCGAAAATAATCCAACATGGGCTTCACAATCCTATGCGCATATGCGCCGCATTTTGCTTCCAATTCTCTGTCCATTTGGCAAGTCTGATGAAGAGATTGTGTGTTCGCTTTTAGCACTCACTGTTCTCACTATCGATCGCTCCGTTCCTACCTGGTCTTTACTTGCGGCTACCAAGCCTACTGTCAATAGTGTTAGAAGTGAGTAGACAAAGCTCAGACTCATGATGAATTTCACTGCTGCTGCTCGCAATTGAATTTAAAAACGAACTAAAAGTTGAATTCAAAATCGAAAAGAAATGGGAGAATTCGAAGTCCCTATCACAAAAAAGTTCATAACTTTGGTGACACTTAATCTCATATTGTGATAATGTGATTGTTTGTATCAAGAGAGCTCACAACTTGAGGGAGCTTGAGAGATCTCAGATTTCTTTTGTGTTATTAGTAGCTTCTCTTTATACTCAATTGAATTGTATTCCGAATAGGTTAATTTCGAGACATAGTTCGAGTGAAACAGTTTCATATGTTATTTAACAGTAGCAGCATTTGCTCTCAACTATACACAACACACGCATGTACATGCACATCAACTAACAGCGTTAGCGTCTTGAAGTTCTGCAAAAGCTAGGCTGCTATTTATAGCTTTCTACGTACACCTGCTGTCGATCGCAAGTACACAAATACATGCACACCTCTATATCAATAAGCTGGGAAAGCTTTGTGAAGTTCTTCTGCGTGACCACGGCCATTGAGCACATCCTAGAAAAACACATACACATGCAAAGGGCATGTATACACATAAATTGTTCCACAACTCACACACACATGCACACGCAGCGATTAGCAGATGAATAACAGCAATTTACTATGTTAATACTTGGCATTAACAGCCGTGAAACTCCATCAGCATTTGATCTCAACTATTCAACACAAACATGAATATGCACATCGACTAACATCAGCTCAGCCTGTTAGCGTGTTGAAGTTCTGCAAAAGCTAGGCTGCTATTTATAGCTTTCTGGGCAGACCAGCTGTCGATCGCTAGTACACAAATAAATGCACAGATCTACACATAAGCCAGCTAGAAAAACTTTGTGCAGCTTCCTCGTGTGACCACGCCTTTAAGCACATCCGCCCACTTTGATATCTTGGTCTGCCGTCTAGACAAACACACACACATGCTAGTGGCACACATACTCGGTGTTAAAGTCAAGTTGTCCTTACTTGCGATCAGACTTCCACTCTTATCAGTCTTACGAATGCTCAATTTGATAGATCACCTTGAGAAAATTGTGAACTGAGTTGAACATAGTAAGTGAACTGAAGAAAATACAGAAAATCCATAAAGCTGCGATTACAACTCTAATTTCACGAAGATTTGAACACAACTATTTTGAGTCCAAGTCCCGACAACCATTCGATGGAAGTAATATCTGCAGATGTGCAATAATAACGTCAACAAACTTGACAGCAAAGACTGCCATACGATATTCAACTAAATTAGATGCATTAATTGTGGTGGAAAGCAGAGCAAAGCAAGTAAATCATATCTTAAAGGCTTTAAGCATTTAGACGAAGAAGTATTCCCAAATTTCAAATGTCAGTCAAAAAGCCAAGATGCGCATACGTTTATTGGATGTTAAATAAACAATAATCTGCTAATAAAAAAATAATTTAAAGCAACTCAATTGTAGGCTATCAGATGATCCATCAAAGCAAAACTACAACTGCATATGAATAAAATCTAGCACTTTACTGATAACACTAATTCTATTAATAATGATCTGTTAATGTCACTATTCTTCAACTTTGTGGCTATATTTTCCATATACCAATTCCGTAGAGATTGTTTCGTTTTAGTTTGTAGTGCAATTTTTATAATCAGACCAGAACAAATTCGTTTGTCTGTCTTCATTAGTGGCCGAGGCTCTGGGGGGACACATTAATAATTATGTCGGAGTCGTGTCAGCAGAAATCCATCAAAGCGACGCACTGACAAGCCGATTAAGCGACAACCAGAAGCCACATTCAAATACACATTAATGTCAGCTTAAGGCCAGACTTCGAGACCAGTCAAAAGGCCAGACTTGAGTTGCGATTGCGATTGCGAATGTGAAGAAATGTTTCAACTACCTGGGCCCAAACCTGTCCCTGCAGTGTCTCAAGGAGAGCAGACTCGGCTCGACTGCTGCTCTTTATTGTCGTGTAATTAACTTTTTCCGAATCTCCGGATTTTCGAATTGTTTGCACATAATTGCAATTTAATTATTTCTACATCGCTTCGCCGGTTTGTTTTTATGGATTTATGTGTGGGTCGCCAATGGCCATTAGCTGCAGGTAACTGAACCCAAACATAACCCAAGTGCCCAAAGGCAGCTCAGGTAAATTGCCGAGTATTTTCCCAAGTACTTTTTGGACGAGCACAACTCGTGTTTTGTTTACACTGACACATTTTCCTTACACAATTTTTTCCGGCAGAGTTTATGGGTTTTCTTGAGGTCGCCTCGTCCACATGTCCTGCCAAGATCGTGTGAGTTTGCTATGATGCTGTGGTCTATGCTTTTTCTCACCCACGGCGGAGGGTGCAGCGATTAGTTCTGCTTCTGTTTTAACTTTCCTGGCTGCGAATTGCGACCAAGAGTGTGAAATTGCCAATTCCATGCCCTGGGAAATTATGACAGATTATGCTATAGCAGCCCAATTTTCCCACCTATCTCTGTCTAGCGAATTTCACAGCTGTTTATAGCGATTAACACACACACACACCTGTCTACATATGTATATGCATAAATGGCGTCTATTTTTTGTGGCTCAGTTTTCTTGTTTTTAATCCGGAAGCTAATTTTGTTTAAATTTTAGCAACTAGCGTGAGATCATTCCTATAGAAATCTACAAGTATTCCCACGCTTCCATCAATATTTCAAATGAACTGGTTCCCGATCTTATTATTCGTCGCTCTGCACGCGCTTCGAATCTGTTGACACAGAAAACGAAGTTGTCCAAGTTATCGCTGTTTTGCATAATTTAATAATTAAATACGAAATTAATTCGATTATACTCTAAGAGTGCATCGATTTATTTGTTCGATTTCTGCCTGATTTATTTGCGAGTGTAATTGCAAATTTCCCTGATCTGATGTTAAAGCAAGGTTTAAATTTAGTTCCATTAATATATACCAAATGTAGTTAACTATAGCGTTTAATCCCATTTAATAATCGCCTCCAACTGAATTTGTTTGAATAGTATATAGTACATAGATAAGTATTTCCATCAATCGACTTGTTTGCACTAAATTCATTATCTTAATGAGGCATTATTAAATTATTCACGTTTAGAAATGTGCCAAGTCAAATGCGAACACGCCGTCAATATCAATGACTAATCTATGAATACTCACACTCACACTCACTCTAAGTTGGGTACTCGTTTCTATAGGTTGCGAGAGTATGGGAGTGTGTGGACATTTTGGTTCATTGAATAAAAACTTAATCAGCATTCAATTAAATGCGCACAGCAACAACAAGAACACAAAACACAGACAGATAGACAGAGAGAGAGAGAGAGAGAGAGAGAGAGAGAGAGAGAGAGGGGGAACCGACTGCTTTATAGAGAAAGGTGAGCGGTGGGGTGAGTGGGGAGAGGGAGGGGTGGGCCAAATAAAGCGCGTTTTCGTTGATTATGTAAATCAATTGAACGACGAGATAAAAACAAATTTCGCTGATATATCGTTCTTTAGTATTATTTTCCGATTATTTCTTTTCACCCGACATTCTGACGTTAGCGCTTTTTTATATAATCGCAAAAACTGTTGTGATACTCTCGATATACTCAAATCACTGCGGGGATATCTATATACATTTTGAACAGTAACAATTCCCTGAGGATGCAGTTTGTTTCATTGTTATTTTTGTATAGCTTCAGTAAAATTTCAATTAATTTCAGATATTTTAATTAGGCTTCACTTCAATTGTAGCATACTTCCCGGAGTACAGGGTATTTTCACGCACAAACATGCGTTGGGAATGCCTGTTTTTATGCCCGCTACCCATAGGGTAGAAGGTGTATGTAACAGGCAGAAGGAAGCATTTCCGACCCCATAAAGTATATATATTCTTGGTCAGGGTCACCAGCCTTTCCGCCCCCGATTTACTAGCGCAATTTTAAAGATAGAGTTTGGTACATATGAAGATAATAACAGTCTTGATGATTCCTGAGAATTTGGTCGCGATCGGATGAAAAACTTGGAAGTTATTCAGAAAACAGTTTTGTATGGGAAAATCCATAACAATGTGACCGTGCATGGTATATTTTATACTTTATGCGATATTTAGGATGTGATGGAATATGAATGTACAAATATACCAAAAATATCAAGAATACTTTTCGGTATATTTTAGTATATTTGAGCTGGGTAGCGGGTATATCACAGTCGAGCACACTCGACTGTAGCTTTCTTCCTTGTTTATTGCTGCCCCTGTGTTTGATCGAGCCTCTTTTTTGATTTGTTCATAAATGAAAACTAGAAAAACGCTTAAATTAACAAAACGTACAACAAGTTGACACCGTTATGTCATCAAAGTTGGGAAAAAATCACGATTTATAAAATATACCAAAGCCAAGCGAAGGCAACGAATATAAAAACTGGAAAACGGCGAATATTTAATTAAAATAGTCATAGTCATTGCTTTAGTTTAATTGTGAGATCTCTACGAAAACACAAAAAACTAACAATGTTTTTTTCAGAATTTATAAAATTTCTATACTTTCAGAAGACAAGTCGAGTAATATTTAATTAAATTGTATTGAAAATTATATTGAAAGGAGTAGAGAGTATATTAAACATGTTCGAATTTGAAAGTTTCATTATTCTGTTATAAATTTAAAGACTAGGTAAGCAATTACTGCCTATATGACTACATCTTGCGATAATATAACTTATGACTAATGACTGTCTACTCTGCACATATCACCTGTTGTCTCTCTAAACTCAGACCGAAAAAATGCAATTACTTGCGAGCTATTGACTCATGCGGGTCACCTTGACTTCGGTAATACTCCCCATCAATACTTACTCTCTTCTAGAAATCTTTTTGCATTTCTTTCTCTCTTTTCATTTGCGCCACTGTCAATTGACGTGTCCAATAACACGAATCTGCAGAAAAGCCTCGCACAACTGGCGAAATGCTTAAACCGCACAACGTCAGACCCCAGACCCCAAAAGCCGCGTGCTGAGTAATACAATGCGAAGCTCCAGATAACTGCTGCTAGGGGTTCGAAAATATTTGAGTGAATGATGAAATCAATGTTCTAACATCAACTCAATATACCACGTAAATCAAGAATTCAAAACATTGCAGTTTCAAGAGAACTACTGTTGCTAGGCTAGCTGTAATATTTAAGTGACTGATGAAATAAGCGTTGGAGTGACAATCTACATGCACAGCTCGAAAAAAGGCTAAAAAACCTGAAATTAAATCTACTATTTCAATGAAGCTGAATTGAAACTAGGATCTACATAATAACGAAGTTAATGGCGAAATTAGCGGTGGAATTTAAATCTATGTAGATTGTTGATAAAGAGTCAAGGATTGTACTTCACATTTCACAAGATTTTAAATAGAATTATTCATAAAGAATCAAAGAAGCTTAAATGAAAATAGCTAGGAAAAATGTCAATCTTAAAGTGCTTTAAAAAGTGTCTGGGTGTTTAAATTTTGCGTAAAGTTTTCGATAAGAAATTCTCGATTCTTAAACGTTTTTTAACAAATAATAACTATTCAGATATCAAGAAAACGCTATAAAAAAAAATGTAGAAAGCAAAAATCACAAAAAAATTCACCAGGAAAAATATAGTTAAAGCAAAAAAATCACTGCAAGTAATTATGTAAGTATTAATTATGGAATAGAATAGTTTTACATCAACGAATTGTGTCGATGCCACTTAAAACGAACTTCGTTTTTGTTTTCAGTGCATTTACAAGTGTGTATAGATGAAAGAGAGGCTCGTCCGCGAGCATGACACACATTCTTATCAGTTTCGCCAAGTGATCTAATCGAAGCGTTGCCGTTTCGCGGAGACATTTTGTCTACGCGCTCGATGGCATGTCGGACATGGGGGACTGTGGAGCGACTGCGGGCCGGGTGCGGTTTGGGGAGGGGGAAAGAGTTCTGTAATCACGCCATTTCGCCGTATCTCAAGTGCAGTACACGTCGCGATAAATGCGCGACCTTGCGAAATGAGCGGCCCTCTGCCCCCACCAGCACACCGCAGAAAGCACAACACACAAACAAAGCAACGGAACAAGAGAACACACCCATACACATGAGATATAGAGGGAGCCACAGTGACGCATATTTGCCCTAGCACCGTTAAATATTGATTTAATATTCTTTAGCTCGACTCTTGATAACTATTTGCTTACATACGAGTACAAGCATACTATATACAGCAAAATATACACAACGAAACACAGCGAGAGAGAGAGAGGGTGGGAGAGAGTAGAGAGGGGGAGAACTCAGTCAGACGATTTGTCGACCGAGTTGTTGAAATTTGATAAGGGGCTCCATTTGGTTCCATCAATTTGTCCGCCTGTATAATATAACTTGTCCGATTGCTCTAGTCAAATATTTGACGAGCAAACTGTAAACTGCAAACTGTTGACTCAGTGATTGCATAAAGCTGAGACTCGTGTCACGACACGTTTTCGGAATCATTCAGAAAACTATGTCAAATGTTGCGGAGTATACAACAAAGTAAATCGAATTTCTAATTACGAAAGTTTTAGCTATAGAAGGAAAATATGTCTCTTAACATTTCCTAAGTAAAATTGTAGTAGTCTTCCTTGTAATTGAGTAATTTTTTCAAATATCTCACGACACACTATCATCCCTAACAGTTTAAATAAAAGACTGAGAATTGTTGCGTGTTAGCAAAAAGAGTTTTGAGTTTGGAATGAACGAATTAACATTGTAGCTTCTCAAATGTGGCTTGCATTTCAGTGGCAGAAACTTCTCGAAATAATGCTAGGATTGGCAGGATGATAGGATGAGTCGAGGCCATGGGTCATACAGAGTATTAGGCAAATTAGATGGGTAACTTTGTAACACTTAGCTGCATCAACCTAGCATCAACAGCAGAAAGGGAAGGAAACGCTGGAAAAACCCGACGGGCAACTCATTGTGGAAAATTTGCGGCTCATTTGGGAAATGCTGGATCAGGTAGACGACAATAATGTGTACTTGCATCAGGTATAGAGCGAGAGCCATGCAAAGAACAGCAAAGTCCACTTAAAATCTGGAAAAAGGGCTAGACGAGTGTCGAACGTCAAGGGTCGATTGCAAGGGGAGTGGGATAGGGAGGGGGGAGATGGAGATGGAATGACAGTAAACACTTTCAGCTGATGCAATGTCATCAATTTGGAAAATCAACTTAAACGTAGTCCCTTCCTACACTCCACGGCGAGGCGAGTTCGGGGATGGCGACGTCAAACTGTTTGCATAAATTACGCTGCGATTCGAGTACCCGAATCCCGGTCATCGGATGAGTAAACTCACCTTATTTAGTTCACTTCTGTTCGCCGTTCTCGTTGTCAGGTCAATGCGATCGAAGTTTTGCTTTTAATTGATTTAGTATGACATGACCCAACCAACGTCCATCAGCAATTCAGTTTAGTTGAGTCCAAGTCCGAACCAAGCCCAGTTCTCCTCACGCTCGTTCCATTGTCAGGTTCGGAGCATTGAATCAGTTGCTCTTCAATCCATGACCTTCGTTTCGGATGGCGCACACGCAATTTTAAGGGTGATTAGCGATAGGATTGGACATAGTGACATGTCCGCCATCGGGGTGTACTACGAGGGTCCCAGTTCCCGGGGTCGGTCGGCGTCAGGGAGCTGACTTGAGTGTTAAATTGATAAATTGCCCTTCGTGGAAAGGAAGTTGTGAACTGTCTGCGATTACCAGCGAAACAACTGCCAGCTGGGCTCTTCATTATTTTTATGATTATCTCTATCTAGTTTTCCGCTGGCATTGCCTGAAACTTATACCATAAAATACTTTAATTAATAACAAAGTTAATAATTGCCCAAGTTTGTGCAGAATTTAATGTCTTAATTTTATTGTGTATCTCGAAAATTTACTTCAATTAACACTTATGTAAAGTAGATAGTTTCCTTTTAAATAATCAATTCAGATCCTCAAATATATATTCATATATTCATATATATATATTCAATGTGGTGTACTTTGAATACTTTTGTATTAAATATTTATTTAGAATTATGAAATCGCTAAGACTGTTAACAATTATTGTATTCCACTAGTTTATAAGTGTTTTCAGTATTTATTTTTGATGCTACATTGCGTCAACGTTTTACAATACGAATCGGTTTCGCATTTAGCAAATTTATTGCTGTTTTTCGAGAAATTTCGATAAGTGATTATTTGTTTTTGATTGATTGAAACAACAGAAACTTGATAATGATTTCTACATATGTATGAATGAACCCGAGATTGAGTCAACTGAATGCTTTGATTGCTTATCAGATTTATAGATTACAGACAAAGAGATCCCTATAATAAACAAATACCACAAAACGAACTACTATAATGTTGAATCAGCGTGACAATTTCACAAGATCTAACAAAATGGCTGTTGCTGTCTCGCTCTATTCCATTGTTGCAGGTGTGCGCCATATTAAAGAAGCAAACGAAGAGAAACAACAGCAACAACAACAATAAAAGAAACTTTTGCATTCTCATTTCGCCTAATTTTCGATGGCACAAATCTTACAGCTGTTATTGGAGTCAAGTGAAGAGTGGGTGGGAACAGAGCGAAGAGAAAAAGTAGCCTCTTTGCTAGGCACATACTTATGTACATATGTATGTACGTGATCCAATGATTTGTATATACAAGTGTGTGAGTGTGTTTAAATGCAGTGGTCCACAGCGAGCGGAATAACGGGGTGAAAGGGAGGGAGGCTGCAGTGTAGAGAAGGGGAACGGGGTTTCGCAGGTACTCACGTATGTCCAGTATTTTCATCATTGCTACGTTTTCTCCAATTTCATGAAACTTTACGTAGCCAAAAAGAAAAAAAAAAAAGACGACAGAGCGAGAGAGAAAACTCGTTGCCAAGCAGAAAATGAACTATTGATGGACGAAAAAAAACGTTGACGGGCAAATGCAACACAAGCAAAAGATACAGAGAAATGACGCTGTGTGAGAGAGGCACGTATACATGTGCAAGTCACTCCGTTAAACTCTGTGAGTGTGTGTGTGTGCAGAATAAAACAGATGATTGCCCATAAGCAAAACAACAACAATAGCAAAAGCAGCAAGACAAGCTCTAAAGCTTGCGACTGCGCTGCCAACAGCGACAACGGGAGCGACAGCGACAGAGACAGCAAACTGAAGCCGGCCGGGCCCCACTCGGACTTGGCTTTTGGCTCTCTTGCGCTCCCAGCGAAGAAATGAAAAAAATAGTAAATAAATAAATAAGCGAGCGAGCTGAAAAGAAAGAAAAAACAAGCAAACATCAACAGCCGCAGCGACACACACTCACACAAACGTATGCAGACACGCATATGTATATGCAGTAAATATATGTTTTCATATGTGCATGTGTGGAAAAACAGATGAGAGCGACGTTGCCGCTGTACAACTCGTTTGCAGGCGGCTCAGCAGGCAAAGTAAGTGAAAATCGGCAACAATGTGCAGGCAATAAGAAAACAGCAACAACAAAAACAGCCGCAGCAGCAGCAACAGCAGCAGCAACAAAACCTTAGGCAAATCACATACATATAAACCAGTCTATGTGTGTGTTTGTGTGTGTTTTGGGGGGCGCGTTGACTGCGAGAAACGAGTTGGAAAATCAAGATACTGCCTGCCTGCCTGCCTGCCGATGAGAAGCGTTTGGAGCAGCACCAGCGACGCAGACCGAGCTGCAGCGCCCATAAAAACGTTGAACGGCCACGGCTGACTTTATGTATACAGCATTGCACACATACACACTCATACAATACATTGTCGTTGGATGAGGAGGGGGCAAGGGGGGAACCTGCTGTGCGCCAGAAAAACAGATGATGAGCGAAACAGCTGCAAAGTCAAAAGTGCTGTCGCTGTTGCTGCGACAAGAGCGCGAGTGCCAATTGAGAACGAGCGACGGCTCAACATTTGAGTTCAATCAGCTGTGCCGCTGCTCTGCTCACTCAAGTCCAACAGCTGTGAGTCAAAGAGCACGTCAATGTAATTCGCACTCAAAGAGCGCAAAGAAGAGAGCCGTTTGCTCTTGAGCGCTATGCGCGTGTTGTACAAAGTGGCAATGAAAAGAAAAGAGAAATTAAGTGGGTAGACCGCGGACTCACTCGGAAATGTGTTTACTTGTCTGGCGTTCTCATAATATACATACATATAGTATATAAAATGCGTAGAAAGAAATGCATATTTATTTATGCTAATTCAAAGCACAAAACTTTTACGCAAAATTGTGTGAAAAAGTTGGCAGAGTGCTTTGCATATTGAGCATAAATCAATTATGCATCCGCGAGATACTTATTGCCACAGTTGAGAGCCCTATGGAGCAAAATACAGAGGAAGAGAGAGAGAGAAAGATATGGTAAATGCCTTGCACATAATAATTTCATCTAATTTTAAGCATTTCCTCGACCAACAAACAACAAGCAGCATACATACACACACACACAAAAACAGTCTTTTCCGCAACAACAATTCACATCGACTCACACTTGGCAAGTATATGTGAGATTCATTTGCTGTCGTCACGTTTCGAAAACGTTTGCCCAATAGATGGCGCCACGCGTATCGTTTTTGAGCGTTCGCTGTGAATTCTCAACACATTCGTTTGCTTATCGCACTTGATATTTGGCGCTGTTTTATCTATAATTGATGAATCAATTGCTTTCAATTGTGATTTGCTTATCGAGCGATCCGCACGATAAGCGTTATTAATCGGTGCGATTGAAATCTTTTTGCACTTACATATTTTAATTTATGCATACGCAACGCGCTTATTAGCCCATTAAAGAGTCGTCTATTGGCAGAATTCACAGAAATTCGACGTTGAATTTTATAGATCTCCATAGATATTTTCCGAGAACGCTTCCACTTTTATCACTTTCGCTCTTTTTTTGTTTCTTTCTTCTTTTTGCACCTTCAACATGATTCTGGTTAAATTTCAATGTGATTTTATTCCAGGTTTTTCCACTTTTCATATCAGATCAGAGCAGCACTGAAAACATGAAAATGTGTGCGGTTTGTTCGGCTGAATTTTGTGGTATTTATTTGGGATGAGTTACGAGATTGTTACTCGCTAAAACTTTTATAGACTTTCAAGTAAAGCACTGTCTAAATTTAGCCAGAACATTTAACGTTGCCATGAGCTGTTTCCGAAGGTGAGTTTATTTTTTTTTTTTTTATTATTCATCTTGCGTCGATTAGAATTGAATGATTACGAGCATATTCTGAAATTCTCGTGCACTTTGCTCCCTGATAATCGTCCCTATATTAGAATATTCCAAACTCAAAGCTGCCGTGTCATAGATTGTGAAATTGCTGCCTGCGATTTGCATCATCACTCGCAAAGAAGGGAAACGCTTAGCAGCATAAAAAGTGTCTCTCTCTCTCTCTCACTAGCTCGGTCTCTCTCACTTGAAAATACACATGGTAAACAGGTTCAGATACATTTCAATCTTTCGTCTTCAATCTACTAGCTGCATTCAATTCAATTTCAATTGAATTGAAAGGACCCAAAGCAAGAGTTCATGATATGAATACATAAGATAATTTCAACAACGATGATGACAAAAGACGTCGCAACTCTCAACCCAAAAAAATAAAAATAAACGACAAGATAAAAACTGTTGAGCGCGAGAGAAATAAATTTAATATCGAAGGATGTTGAAATATGAAGAGAAATATATTAAAGACATTCAGCTTCAGTAAGAAACAGAGATACATAAATATCCCAAGCTGTTTATTACGTTTCTTATGAAATAGAAAAATATATTTATTCTGAAGTTATATACAAATCCTAAATTGTTTTGAAATACTTTACGAAGTCGACAGAGATGTGGACAACTATTTCAAGCAGTTGATTTCTGCCTTTCCAATCAATGTATGAAATAACCAATACATTTTTGTACACGTTTGAAATGTTCTATATTATTTATGCATACATATATATATATATATATATATATATATATTCATTAAAGTCTGATGAAATATTGGCATTATTAAAAACATTTTTTTCCGATGATGTAATAATTCAGAGAGGGAAATTCATGATAAGGTGTTTTTATTAGTAATTTATAGAAATTTTAAATGGCTCGAAATTGAAATTGCTTTCATTTCATTTCAGAATTTCTACGGGGAGTTTTAGAATATCATTAGCACAATTTAATTTTTTACTATAATGCTGCTTATTATATTTATTATTATTATCAGCACTGAGATAATATAAATATAATTATGATTTTATGGAGTTTCCTTAGAATACTCAGAATTACATGATAGCTCAGAATGTTAAATTCAATCTCAACTCCAATCATAGATCAGAACTGAGAGACTGAGTTAGAAAGAGAGAGCGAGGGAGAAGGTGAAGTGCACACAGATTTTCATCTTTTGTGGGATCTCGAGGGTTATTATTGTGAAATTAAGCGACAAACGGGGGAAGAAGCTAAAAAAGAATCAGAAGAATAAGACGTCGGGGAACGAGGAAGGAGGAAACATAGTCGTAGTACTCGACTTTGCTACTTGCCACTTGCTTGTTTGTTGCAAGTTGCAACTTGATATGCCATTAGCAACACATTGTGAACGTGCAGAATAAGAAGAAGAAGGAGACTGCGACTTGTAAAAGGAGTTAGAGAGAGACAGCGAAGGAGAGAGCGAGAGAGAAGAGAGGAGACAGGAGACGTAGGCAGCCCATTTGGCCACTGGGCTTCGATTTTCGAAGTTGTTGCAAACTGCAGTGGAAAATTTCAATTTTGACATGGTGCGTTCTCCTGGGGCAGCAACAACAGCAACAACAACGACAACAATAAGAGCTGGGAGAAGTGGCAGCAGCGCAGCGACTGCGGGCAGCGCGGTAATGTGGAACGAAACGAACGTCCGTCGTCTGAACAACGGGAGGGTGTGAAGTGCTCCGTATGTGTGTGCGAGTGTGTGTGTGTGTGCTACGAGTGGCGTACGTGTTGTGCACTGCATTGCCTTCCTGGCAGGCAGCGAGAGCAAGAGAGAACATTT
Source organism: Drosophila siamana (assembly GCA_035047445.1). Lineage (NCBI taxonomy): Eukaryota > Metazoa > Arthropoda > Insecta > Diptera > Drosophilidae > Drosophila > Drosophila siamana. The sequence continues at coordinate 1,168,406 of JAWNPP010000014.1, read as the reverse complement.
CCATCATCCTTTTTGGCCTGTGTGTTTGACTGTCGTTTGTCTGCTCCGTTGCTGCCTGCGCCGGCAGCAGCCGAAACATGCTCAACCGGCACAAAAGTCACGTATGCAAGCAACCGCACACGACACATAGATAGAGCATGAGCACACGCACAGATAGAGCATGAGAGAGCGGCAGTTACATGAGAAACTACAATGCCGGGGCCAGTTGTAGGTGCGCATGAGCGAGCAAGCGAGTTTCGTGAAGAGCGCATTGAGTGGAAACAGCTGACGTTGGAAGAGCATGACTGCGACTGCGACAGCGTCAGCGGTGGCGTTGTAAAACGCAGCCAACTTACATCAGCCGTTTTGCCAGTGCTTCTTTCTACCTGCAGCAACAACTACAACTACTGCACCCACACACACATACACGCACGCACACATACAGGGACTATGTACCATATACATACGCTATGTGCGGTCTCTTTGCGGAGAGCACAGCCGCTAATTGTTCAGCAAATAACTCGCTCTGCTGCCTCGCTCTCTCACTCACTCACTCGCAACGAAACACCACCAGTCAGGCAGGCAAGCAAGCAGGCAAACAAGAGAGCGAGCAAGAGCAGCGACTGCGGCAACGGGCATCAAACTGAGCGCACCCTGGTCGCCTATAAATAGCCGGCACAGAGGGCAACTCTTCATAGTAGCTTCGAAACATTGCTGAGGTAAACACAACACATAGAACACTAAGAAACGGCAAAGCAGCAAGAAAAAAGAAAGCAAAATTTTTAGCGTGTGTGTTACAAACATTTTCTAACTGTTGGACGATTTTCAAAACTACAAAAGCAAAATCTGACTACTGCACAATCAATCAATGTATTGTTTCGAAAAGAATTCTATATAAAACCAGAAACCAAGAACTCAACATGTACTTGTAAATGAGAGAATTAATAATTTTTTGAAAATTATTAAACACATAACATAATAATATTATAATAATTGCCATCAAACAAATGCAACGGACCAACGCCATTTAAGTGATAAACCACAAAACAACCAACAACAAAAGTGCTGTGATTTCCAACTACAAAACAACATCAACAACAACAAATGTTAATTTAACAAGCTAAACAACAACCAACATCAACAACAAAAAAGAAGCAATCATCAGCAAAAACACAAGAAAGCAAATTTGATGAAAATAACAACCAGCAAATTGTGATAAATTTATAATTAATGCACTATTAATTAATTTGTTAACAAAACGTAAATAAAAGTGATACAACACAACTGCAACTACAACAAGTGGAGAAGCGAAAAGAAAAAGCAGAAGAAAAACATTTTCACGCAACCCCAGCGAGCAAATCAAAAGTCAAATGAAAATGGAAGTACTCGCTATGCAATCCAACTACGGCGGTGTCCTGGGATCCAACAAAGCTAGAGGTAAGTTTTAAAAGTTCTCGAAATGTGCAAAGCAGAAACTTAGAAATTTAATTTTATACAAAACAAAAAAGAAAAAACAAAAGAAAAGAGAGATGTAAAAGTCACGTAGTGAACAAGAATAAAAATATTTTACGTTTTCTTCTCATTTTCTTTTTTTTTATTTATTTGTTATGCTCACGCTTTTATCGCGTTGAGTGCTTGTTGCCAAGCGCAAAAACTTAACGACTCTTTATCGCTCAACTACAATTGTGCGTCAAGTTGATTAGGTTCGCTCACTTATCAAATGTGTGTTTTTGTTGTTTTCTCTCCCCGCTTGCAGATTGGACCAGCACATTGACACCGCCCACGTCCGCCAAGGTGGCCAAGAAGGTCGCCGCCGTCGCCGCCTCCAGCGGCAGCGCAGCTACGCAGCGCAACCAGCACAGTATTAAGCACAAGCAGCAGCAACAGCAGCAGCAGCCAAAAATGAACAACAACAAGCAGCGACAACAGCAAGCACAGCGTCAGGCTCAAGTTTACGACGATGAAGACGAAGACGAACAACAGTTGACGCTGCGCAGCGACGTCGATGCGGCTGCTGTGAACGCGCTGTCGCTGGGCCTACTCGACAAGCTGCGCGAGGCGAAGGCGCGCCACCTGACGTGCACCGAAGTGTCGCTACCCTGTGATCTCACGCCCAGCATTGCGGCGGAAATAATTCGTGTGTCGGAGACGGAGCCGTGCGGCATTCGCGGCTGCACCATCTACATTGAGTTTGAGGACGAACCACAGAACTCGCGTCGTATTGCCTCGCTCAAGGTCGATCCCGAGACAGTGTCCACCTTCGAGGTCTACCTGACGCTGCGTCAGGATCATCGCGGCTGGACGGCTCTCTTGCCGCAGTTCATGAAGAGCCTTGCACGCACCATTACCATCAGTCCCGAGTACACGATCACCAAGCACAAGCTCTACTCGGCCGATGGCTTGGGGGCTCGGCGCAGCTACAGCTTCGGTTCGACGTCCAGCTCCAGCTCCAGCCATAGCCAGGCGATTGCAACGCCAACGATATAAAAAGCGAGTGAGTTGTCGAGTTTTTATGAGTGAACTGAACGAAACAATCGAAGAGTTAACGATTCACATAAGCGATCGTTCAATCAATCGATCGATTAAGAGAAAAGAGAGAGAGAGAGAGAGTAAGATATAAAGCGAGCCCAGCGAGTGCGAGTTAAAAGCGCGCCCCAACACCGCCCAACACCCCCTGTGATGTCGAGAGCAGTAGTTTGTTGCGAGAGCGCAACGCGACGACGAAGCAAGTATTCGAAGCCACCCCACCTACACATACAATCACACACAATCACACACACACACACTCATACTAATACAATTCGAAGAAGCAAAACTTCGAATTTCAATTTTTGTAATTGTGACTCTCACCACCATTTTACTTAGATGCGTAGTAGATGCTATAACAACAAACAAACAAACAAAAAGCAAAAACAAATAACTAGTGTTTTAAGTTGTTTCTCCTTTTTCAACAAAACGAATTACAAAAAAAAATACAAAAAAAAAATGAAAACATGAAATTCAAAGACGGCAACCCGCAAGCCAAAGGCAGCACAGCAACAACAGCAAATGGCCAGCAAACCAAACCACTCCCCACCAAACCCCCGCCCCCTCTCTCGCTGGCATCAGAAGATTTTTTTGGTGTGCTGCAAGCTGCCGAGGCCGCTGCGAGGGTTGCTCAGTCGACAACTCATGAATATGTGATACTGTTTAAGATGCTAAGAGTTTTTTGCGTGTGCTCGCCACCCAAAAAACGAATGATATAATACACACACACACACACACACACTTACACTCACACACACATACACAAACCACACAGCAAAATAGAAAAGGAAAACAAACCTAAATGTGAACAGATTTTTATAAATTATAGTAATAAACAACCAACAACAAACAAAACAAAACAATACAAACAAACAACTTGATCTTGATAAATTTAAAATTTAAATGTACGTTTAATGTGTAGAACGAGCAGATTTAAGATAAAACGAAAGGAGGCGAAAGCAAAACACGATAGCTAGGAAGATAGAAGATGACGAAGACGAAGACGAAGACGATGTTTATGACGAAGAGAAGAACGCTCCAATTTTAGTTAGACGCAGCTTGCTGCATTAAAATTTTTTTAAATTATTAATTAATCTTAATTAAAACCAACAAATTTTAGGATTTTAACAAATTTTTATATATTATTAAATGTATAGCGCCTACTACAACAACAAGAAATACAAAAAACAAAAACATCATTAAAATTACCAGAAAAAAATCAACAAAAAAAATTAATTAATAATTAATAATTGCTTAAATGTTAAGGCAAAAACAAATATCTCAGTAAATGTGAAAGCGTAAAAAATTTGTAAAATTTTTTTTTGTCTGTGTAAAACTCCAATTGCGATACAAAAAATATTAATTAAAAATAACTAAAATTAAACAAAAAACGAAACGAAAAACAATTTAACTGTAGCAGCAAACAAGAAAAACAATTATGAATAATGATTAAAGCAAAACCACTAAAATGCAATGCGATATAATTTTTAAAAATTACATTTAACGTAACATAAAAACTTAATGTTCTCACTCATACAAAAATACATTGTACACACACACACAAGAAAGTATCAATACCAGCTAAAAGTATCTTAACTTAAAAAATCGAAAACTATTTATTACCAACACACACAAACACACAGTATATACATTTATACACAAAACGATGATCGATAAAAATAACAACAAAAAAACACATGTATTAATTTTTTTATATTATTACGAAAACAACAAACAAAACAACCACATATTGTATTAATGTTAAGTTTTTTATTGCGTAATTTAAAAACCAACACAAAATTTGTGAGAAATTTATAACCAAAATGTAAGCAAAACAAAAAAAAACACACACACAACAAAAAAAAACAAAAGGCAAAAAAAAAAACAATACAAGAAAAAAAAGGAAGGAGAGAGAAGAAAAAATTACAAACAAAATAAAAGCATATAATTTTTCCTGCGCTAGCGGAAAATAATTGTGGAAAAAATTAAAACAAAACTGCTTTCTTTTTTAATGTCAAGAGGGAAAAGGGGCGACCGCTTGATAGCGGGTGCTTGCAGCTTACAACTTTCTTTTGCAGCCAAGTGAAGTGCGGCAACAGTGCCGCAGCGCAAGAGCAACAACAACGACAACGACAGAAACTGCAACTGCCACGATCAGTGGCAGACAATTGAAGGCAACCAGTTTGCCATTTTCTAGCCCGGTTTTCAGCATGTGCCCCAAAGCAGCGGCAGCGGGTGGGAGCCAAGGGGAGCACTCTGAACTTGACTGAAAACCGGCAACAGCGCCAACAACTAACTGGTAGCTGGCAACTAAATCAGAGATAAAAGCTAAACAAAAGTGTGAACCATATCGAGAGATCGGCCAGCCAAACCCAAATTCAGTATGCAGCTCACTAAGCAAAACAAATGCTGGCATTAGCATCGCATTAAAAATCGAATGCTTCAAGTCCGCTGCTGCTTCCCAAGTCTTTAGCTGTTTATCCGAGCAACCATCGTACAACGAAGCATAAATATGTGCTTGTTAGAAACTAAGACACGGAGTGTTAACACAATAAAAACAACCTGGAAATAAATTTCATTAAGCTCACTCGGGAAATTATGCATAATTACTTTGACATTCTGCTTTATTTAGTGGTTTTATGGATTAATCTGTTAATATAACTACAACTAGTTTGATATTATAAAAGCTAAGTGCACAAACTACAATTTTAAATCAATTTCTTATAGTGACTTATTAGATTTTATGTAAAAAATAGCGACTGATAAATAAAATATATTAATTGTACTTCTCAGTATAAATTATTCAATAGAAATTATGTTAAATTACTTAAGAGACTTCTAAAAACAAAATTAAGCTAAATAAAAATTCATTATTTCAATTAACAAATATTTTATTCTTCCAATAGTGATTACAAGTGCCAATCTCTATTTACCGAAAAAAATAAACAATATACTATGTATTTTACAAGCCAGTAGATTTCACAACTGAACTAAAAGAAATTCAGCGCAGTTCAGCAGTATGATATTTATTTGCTCCTGGCTTTGTATCGATCAAAAAACTGATTTTTTATTTAATTTAATATTTTAATATCAATACTGATTACTCATCGATTTTTTTTACGCTTTCCTGTACGCCATAGTATCGGGCATTTTCCCCATTTTCGTTCGCATTCGCATTTCCAGCTGAAGCACAATTATTTTGATATTGCACTGAAACAGTCTCACGTCATAAGAAACGTGAATTAAATCACTTTGAGCCACGTCACAGAAATTTGTGCTTGTTTTTCGAACATTTTTAATTTTAATTACTTATTTGTTTTTTGAACTTTTCCCCCCATGTTTTTGTGCGCTTCGTGACGCCGCGGCGCCAAGGCGTTGACGCTGGCAGAGGCGACGGCAGAGGCGGAAGGGTGTGAAGAGCCATATTATTTTGCTGACGCGCCTGACGCTCTTAATTTCCTTGACTGTGTGTAATTTATAGTTGTTTTTATAAATATATTTCGTCGATTCTATGGCTTGTCTATGGCAACACGTTGCGCTTATGCGACACACGCGTTCCACAAACTATTTTCGCCAGTTTGTAGTGAGAATATCAGCACTCAAATCGGGTGCTGGATTACAGGGTATTGCACATAAGGCAATCATAACAAATACATAGTAGTGCATGCATTATGATGTTTAAAATAACAATCTCTACTGATAACTCTAACATTTGTTTTTGTGCCTGTCTCTGTAGGATATGCTGTAGTCGAGCGTATCTGCTGATGGCCTTGCTTCAGTGAAGCATGCCCTATTTTAAGCGCCTTCTGTAGTTTCTGGCAGCTGTATCAAGTTGTGGGCCCTCTTGAAACAACTGGTCGGAATTTCCCGATATGGCAGAAGAATCAGCAGCCGCAGCTGAAGTCGACAATATTTGCAATATTATTATTTAATCCGAAGTTTCCATACACAAGATAAACAAATAGCATGAAATTAAATGGAATGTATGTGTCATTTATGAAATGCGGAATTTCTGTTTGTCCGCCGTTTCATTGGCACAATTGGCAAATATTTAGTCAAGTTCTTGTGGTTTTATTTATAATCGGATCGCCCACCTTCTTCTAACTATTCCGACTTTCATATAGTGCTATTTGTATTTTCAACACTTGTCTGACAATTTATTTAAGTTTCACTGTTGTTTCCTTTTGTTTTTGGGTATTTTAAGATGGAAATTTTCCAGATTCTAAAGAATTCGATGGATTGTTCAGATCAACGGCACGTGTCGCTAAAAATTGCGGAAGAATTTTACGACTTAAGATAAAAAAAAGTGAAAATGAAAATGAAAACGAAAAATAAACACTCGAGAGTGCAAAAGAATCATAAACGAAATGTGGCTAATCCTTAAGATATTATACAAATAGTAAACAGTTTTATTTTTTTAAGGAAACCTTATCAACTCCACTATCGTCCAAAATACATATCAGTTAATTTATTCAAGTAAACATTGAATATTTGGACAGGCATTTGAGTGTTTGCCTAGGAACTGAACTGATAGTCGAGTTGTTTTCGTATTACTGCCATAATTATTGTCTTAAAATGTTACAATTTATCCATTTAGATAGATGCCCATCCTTTTTAGGGTATTTCCGCAAATAATATCTTGATATCGCACGGATTGTCAAGTTTTTCTGACCTTCATAGGACCTTTTGCCCATTGTCCTTTTGTCTCGCAACCACAAGAGATCGTTCCATAAACTCTTATGACTCTTGGGCTACACATTCATGCAACTGATATGAACCCTAGACGCACCCAGACCCCCTCACCTTTTCCTTTTGCAAGCAAATTTCAAGAGCCTACGAGTCTTGTTCGTACATTTTTTCCTGTGTATCTATGAGATACAATCACATAGATATTTACACTCAAATGTGTGTACGTTTTGTTGTCGTTGTGTCGTGTCGCTGTTGTGTGAGTTTTGTTTGTCAACTTGTCGTATCTTTTTTGTCTCTGACTCAATTGCTGGTATCGCTTAGATTTGCCCATTTTAAAAGAATAAAAATAAAAACAAAAACAACAAAAAAAACTGATAAGCAAGCAGTTCTTGGGCAAGATGCACTGAGAGAACATTTTGAAATTATTATCTTCCTTTGAAGCCACGATTGGCAATTTTAATTTGCTTTAAAATTGTTAAAATGCTTCATTTAAAGCAAAGCAATTGCATTCCATCAATTCAAATGAAGCTAAACTTGTTGAGAAGTGCGAAAATATTATTTAACACATTAGAAGCGTTTAAAAAATGTTGTATGCCAAATGATATTTTCTAAATTCCAACGAAACTTTTGGAAAGATGTTGCAAATATTAGTTACCGAATATTTGAAATTAAAACTGAAATAATCTTCTTTTCTATTTTAATATGCATTAATTATTATTTTAAATTTTCTTTAGATAGTACGGTTGAACTTCAAACTGTTGACATAATTTCGCCCAGTGTATTTCTACATGTGCATCTCTGTGTGTGTGTGTGTGTGTGTATTGTCTCTGTGTGTGTTTGCTGTAGTTGTTACCAACGGTGATGTGGCTGTGACAACAATGACGACTGTTGCCGAGGCAGGAAAGCGGAAATGCGAACTGGGCGAAGAGAGCAACAAAAACAACAGCAACATTAACAACAGCGGCAACAACAACAACAACAATAAAAGTCAACAGTAATTGTAGCGTTCCAAGGTTTTCACAATGTGAATGATATGTGTTTGCTGGTGTGTGTGTGTGTGTGTATGTGGTTGTGTGTTTGTACCTGGGCTAGCAACAATGCGACGACAACTTTTCATTGCAATAACAAAAGAAGCAGCACCAACAACACTAATGAACACCGAAGGTTTCATAAGTCGCAGCAGCAGCAACAGCAACAACAACAATGAAGTACTTAAAACAACAACTACAACAATTACAACAGCAAAGGCAATAAAAGAAAACGACATCAAACCAATTGTGAGTCATTTGCCAGCTCCTCTTTAAACGTGCGCGCTATCTTGTTCTCTCGCTCTCTCTCGCGTGCAGCCAAAGCGGTCGCTCATCTGCATATGTCGGCCTGCATAGTGAAGTACATTGTGTTGTTGTCATTGTGTCAGCTTTGAATGAACTACAACAACAAAAACAACAACAGCAGAGGAGAACAAAACCAGCAACAATTAGGCACATGTGCAAAATTTTTAGCATCGAAACAAAAGATAAAGCAACAACAAAAAATCAAGTGTAGCGATGAAGATGGAGAAGGAGGAGCAGCCCAAAAGGTCGCCCACAAACACAATCATAGACACACACGTACACACACACATACACGCACACAGTGTAATCCCCTTGGCGGCCAGTGTTGTACAATTTGCGCACAGATATGAAATGTAATGGCAATTACTGTGCAAGTGGAAACGCAATAAAAATGTAAATTTTCTCGTGGTTTTTTCAAATTGCTGCTTATCTCTGGTGTCCAGCAACTTTGCTAGCGCAGCTGACGTTATTATTAGGCATCCTTATACCCTACACTTGCAGGCAAAGCTGGTATTATCGGCTTGTTTACTACTTGATATTTTTTGCCTTTCTTTAATTACTTAACGACTATTTGTATTTTTTTTTAATGTTGTTATTGTTTACATGTCTGTAAGAATCTAAAGCGAAAACAAAAACACAAACAAATGTTATCAAGCGCCAGGGGAACGATTAATCAATGGAGCTCACGGAGTAAATAAACGTTCGCAATCATAATTGAATGTCAAACATAAGAAACATTTGCAACGGACCCTCGGGCGAAATTGACGTGATATCCATTTACATATATAAAGTATATACTGTGAATGCGCTGATTATTGTAGTTTCAATTGAAAGCTCCCTCGGGAAAACAAACAATTTCCTATGTTTACCATTTCGTTTCATTTCATTTTTTAAATCGTGCAATATATTTATAAATCAGCATTCACTAGGCTATGATGGTCTTTTATTAAACTTAACGCTTCACAAATATATACTCTTAACTGTTCACTTTTATTCACTGAATACGCTGTAAAGAGTAATTAATTCATTTGAATCGGTTATTTGATAATGTCCAAGGCCTTCTAGATCTGTCAGCTCTGTGCCATCCAATGACGAATCTTTAGCTGCACTGAACCACTGAACCACCACGCAGCCATCACAGTCATGGACAGAACCACTTGGTGGGGTTGAGTGAGAAACCGCAGCGATGACTTCGCAATGTGAAATTTGCTCAAGTTTTGATGTTCCATTTGAGTTGCTTGGCCATCATCGCATTGTATTAGTCATCATCATCGTCATTATGATGGCGATTATTATCGGTTTGCTCATCATAATGTGCATTTAATGCGGTTGCATTTTTAATTTTTGTGTAATTTTCATTTCAGCTGTGCTAAGTGTTAAAGTTGTTATTGTTCGAGGCGCTCGTTGTGTTTGTTGTTCATGTTGTTGTTGTTGTTGTTATTCTTATTGTTAGTCTTCAACCTGTTGTCGTTTATTGTGTACTTGACAGCCATCGAAAGGGCAAGCAAACACATTTCGCAAAGCTCATTAAGTTTGCTGTGTTCGCATACCCGCGAAGAACCCAAAAATAGGGTATGATGAGCTTTAACAAATTTGCAATTGTAAAGTTTAAATGTTTTACTTTAATGTGAGATTCTGTAATTATTTCTAAAGGATTTTCAATTCAGTTTTTTTTTTTTTTTTTTTTTTTATTATTAATTTTAAAACATAATAATTTTAAGATTAATATTTACAATAAGAGCGCTAGCGTCATGGGCCTACGGCTCAATGAATTCAGTTTATTATCTGAAGATCTTGCACATTTCAAAAGAAATGCGACGATCTGGATAACTTATTATATTCTATACGTTTAGCGATAGTAATATAAAGTAAATAAGAAAGTGCGATATTTTAAAAATCACACATTAATTGTTTAGAAACACATAAACAGTCGCTCCAATTATCGCAACAATTCGAAAGTAACAAAGTGAGAAACAAATAGAAATTTCTACAATGCAAATAGGGTATCTGCTAGTCGAGTTATCACTCATCAAGCTCACTTGTTTGCTGCTTTCGGTTTATTTAGTTGCTCTCTATCATCGCCTACGACCCAAGCAGCACAGAGCTTGTGCTAAATTTCGTAATCGAAAGTTGTTTTCGATGGCTCAGTTTGGTGCACAGTGCTTAGTCAAAGGTATTAAGTAATGCTCTGTATGTATGCACTCATAGAACGATATGTAAATGCGATCCACTTGGAATTGAATTATGTTGCTGAACCCAAGCCACATAAACATTTGTCCAAGTTGTGGCATTAGTCATAGCACAAACAAAAGCTAAAAAAACAACAACAGCTCGTGTCTATTTGTAGAGCTTATGTCTAGCTAGAAGTCTTGGATGGGCTCTGGGTCTTGAGCTCTGAGTCAATGCTTTAGTTTCAGTTGCTTTTGATATTACCTTCTCGAGAATGAGAATATACTTACACATGCTTGTAGAGAATATGCTAATTGAACGAACTTAATTAGGTTCCTTGTCAAGCGAAGAAAATGATATAGAGAACAAATTTCTTCCGCCTTTCAACAGCGCAACTGCATTTATTCTTAATAACTTTTCTGTTTTCTTGCTGAATAGTGAACTCATTTAAATGGAGGGAATATAATAAATTAAAATCTTGTTGGCTTGCTAAAATATCCATAACCAACTTTTCATTGTTTTAAGCTCTTTTGCCTCTCAGACAGACTGACGAGAGTCCAAAAGTCTTGGAGGGCTTTGTATTATAGTTTAAGCACTATCTGAAGTATTCGCAAACCTATTTATAGACTTTATAAATACTTACATGGTTAACAACTACTAATGTTACTTACTGCTAATCAGCCAATGATAGCACAATAGTAACTTTGGCATTTCCCATAATCAGCCGACAGGTACAATAATATTATATCACTAAACAAAATCAGCCCATTTAATTGGACTGTCTGACGTAGATAGCACCTTGTGATGGTATTTGAAATCTTAAGGTCTCAACAACCACACTATCAACTAGAAAGAAATTACACTTTTTAAATTTCTAGATAAATGTAGTTTCTCTTATTTGAGAAATACATTTCAATTGTTTTTCGAACTTATGACTAAGTTTAAGTCTGAAATCTTATGATATTTTTATTAGTAGTTGTTTTTTCTGTTTTAGCTGAAGTGATTTTCTTTTATTTAGTAGTTGTTTTTTGAAAAGCGATTTCTTTAATTAAAGCATCTTTGCATTTCGACTTCACGTTTATCTCTTTCATTTAACTATCGTTCGTATCATTTCGATTAAATTCTGAGAATAATGTGTGCATATCATCGTTGGATTCACAGTCCACGCTAAATGTAGAAACCAAATATTTGAATATGTTCTCTGTGCGTATGTTATAATTGATAAGCCAGCCATTAAGTCAATATGGACTCAATATGGATGATACAAGTATCATTGGAATTGTTTCAAAATTCGTTCCCGAAAAAAATGAACAAGTTAATTGTATGAAATCTTTGTGAACTGCAGTCCACACTGCAGACAATTGGGCTGAGGGCAGAATGCACTCGCAAGTCACATGGCTGTCAGATTGCACTAGAAAAAAAGCGCATTATCTACTCGGGTGAATTGTATGGGCAAATATTTGCTCAGTCAGAAACTGTCTGGTCTGGTCTAGTGCGCTTTCCTTGTTATGGGGTCTGTGATGATGTCTGGGGGTCTGGAGCACGTGGTATCCGTGATTCAGTGAGCTGAATATGGATATTTTTTAGCGTGGACAGTGCGCAAACTTTAGACTATAGAGTCTAGGGCGTTACTTTGATCAACTTCAACATTTTGCGCTGATTTTGTTTACGTTAATTTTGAGAGCCCCCAGCTCAAGGTCGCATGTGACAGTGTGACGATATTTCGTTTGTCGATCCGTTGCTAAAATTGATAAGCAGTTTTTTTATTTTTTTTTGGAAATATTTAACGTTTTCTAATTGTTATTGTTATTTGAGCTGTCGCATATTATGATTGTTATTTTGTTTATTTCAACTTTATGGTCAGCACTTTGATATTAGGTAACGCCCGAAGCTCTCGATCTTCGTCTTTGCTCATATCTTCGATGTCGCGCACCTCCCAGACATTTGGGCTTTTGGCGATAACACAATAATTACATACCCTGCAAATTCTACTGGCAGAAGGAAAACTATTAATTTTTCATTTATTGATTTAGAGATTGTGGTAGAGTATAATTTAGTTGGCTTCACCGTACATCATTGCTATCTCACTAGAAAGCCAATATAAAACTATCACACTGAACTGATTGTCGCTTTGCTATTCCGATTGCGTGCGAATTATGATTGAACTGATCAAAATAGAAATATTATTTAGAAGCTGCTACAAGCAATATTGTATTCTGTAAAACATATATGAATAATCCAATAACATTTATAACATGCCCTTAAAATATACATACAGTAAGGTATTCTATAACATACGTATTAATATCACTCACTGTTCGAATACATAATACTATTAGATTATGTTAAGTTTGGCAAATTTCGTTACGAATATCGCCAATTGATTTACAAATGAGTTTTGACGTGTTCACTCTATATATATTAAACTATTTATGCATAACCTCGCCATGGCTGAGAGACTTGTTGCGAATTTTACGTGCTGCGGTGACCCTGGTCCAGGGGAGGGCGGGGCGTGAAGGAGAAGCGCATAAGGACAAGTGTGGGGATGCGGAGAAACTGAAATGTCAACTTCTTAACCCCAACAAAGGCGTATGCTCTGTGTGTATGTGTGTGTGTGCGTTGTCATAAATCTGGCAAATAACTGTTTTGCATAGACACGCCGTCTCACTTCAACGCATGCAAGTCGATGTGGACACCGCCTTCGCCGTCGTCGCTGCCACTGTTGTTGACTTTTATGAGTTTGCTGCGCTGCTGACATCGACGTTGAAGCTTTTTAAAGCTTTGTGTTGTTGTTTGTTTTTGCAGTAGTTTTTGCATGACATGAAAATGACCTACAAATAAATTTAGTGTCCAACGTGCGATGTTATGGGGTATTTCAGTCACAATCAATGCCAGACTAGCAGTGTACCCTGGCATAAGCTGTAGTAAAGTCTATGGTATAGCATACTATGCCTGACATGCTATAAGGTTTTGAGTAGCAGCTGACTGCAACAACCCCATTGAAGTGTGTGTGTGAGTGTGGACAATTGAAAAACTTGTTAAATTAAATATTTAAATTTCGAAATGACGCCGCCGTCAGTCAAACAATATGACAAATAACAACAAACAACTGAATGCATAAAAATATATAAATAAATGCAAATTGAATTACAGCACAAGCGAGGGGGGAGCTGCGGAGGGGTGGGAGTCTCGCCTTTACCTACAAACACACTGCAGTTGCAGTCGTAATTGATATGAGCAGCCGGGTCGTGAATAGAGGAACGAGTGCACAGAAGGCAGCCGCAGCAGCAGCGGCAGCAGAGGCAGCAGCTCCAGACAAGCCAATTTACATAATAATAATACGTATGGTAGAGTGTGTGCACAGACTTATCAGCTAGACTATGCGCCTGGTTACATGTCGTCTTTATCTTGGCCTTGTTTATAGCGGCATGTCAAAGGGTTAACACAACTGCGACAGCAGTGGGAAATGAATAAAAGCTGTAAGCTTAACAGTAAGCTGTTCACTTAACATTAGCGTCAGTAGCCTGTGATATGTATACCATAGCCAACAATATGTAAGCTTAACAGAACTTAACATTTACTGTCTTACTTTGGTGCTTTTAGAAGGAATTGAAAAAGAAGACAAAATTGACAATATAAAAATAGCAAAATAATTGATAATTGAAACTTATAGAACTAATCTTAACACTTCGCTGCTCACTGGATTTTAGCTTTAGCATCCTCTAAACAAATTAATGCTTTAGTGATGTAATATTAAAAATATCACTTCATGAAACTGTCTAAATAACTTTAACAGAAACTTAGTATTAGGGAAGCAGCATGGAAACTGTAGAAATTTAGCACTGTTAACAACAGGCTTTTTAACATTAATATTAACGTTATTTTCACATGCTGTGCCCAATCGAATTGCCAATCAATTGGCAATGGAAAATGGCAAAACTGGAACAGCAAAATGAAGCGATCTGTTAAAGATCTAGACGGCTAGACAGCATTTAATAGATCGATCGATATGTACGTATGTGTGTAGTATATTGTATATGTATATTTAGAGTAAGTCACAACAAGTCTGCGCCAGACAAGACGTGACGAAACGAGCGCGCATTTTGAATAGTTTCGCTCGCCACTCGAGGCGATAAGACGAGGAAGCGAATTACGCAGAGTCTAGGAGAGCTCAGAGCTCAGAGCTCAGAAGCAATCGAAGCTCAAGTACATAAACGTACTTATATTTAGTTATATTCGAAACTAGCACACGTCTGACGGGATTCGCCATCTCTCTGTCTCTCTCTCTCTCTCTTTCTCTATCTTTCTGTCTTTATCGTTGCGTTATTTAATGGGTGTCTGGGTAGCCGTAAGTCTCCATTGTCCATGTGCTGAAAAATCGAGTAAATATTTGCTAACTGAGAACACGATTTTACTATTTGTTTACAGACGTAATCAATATTGGAATGCAAATAGAAAAACAATGAGCTCCCATTGCGACACTAAGTCGATCATTCAATACTCTTTGCTATATATAGAAATATATATATATGAAAATCCGTTGCAAACACAATGACTTAGTCAGGGTATCCGCGTGTAGTGTACGCAGAATCGAAACCAATAGACACAACACACTATTTCAATATTTATGAGTTGTCGTGCGAGCAGTTTCAATGTTACGACTATTCCAGATGCAAAATTATGATTGAATTGCTGGCAACAACAACAAAAAAATGTGTGCAATTACCTCAATGATACTCTACCCTACCCTACCTTACCAGAGGTCGTTGGGAGAACGACAAGAGAGATTAACTAAGTATTCATTTATTTGTGAGTCTAGAGAAATTGAGAATTTTCTTAATGCACTGGCCCCATTTAATTAATTGATTTCGATACGTAATCGTTTCGTCAAATCACTGAATTATTATGCTAAAATTAAACAAGTGCCACATCATTGAGACCCATAAGCGACAAGGCTGAAAAGCGCGAATCATGCAAACAGCGTTTTGATTAAGTGACAGACAATAAATAATAATTGCAATCCTTTTGTTTCCTTTGTCCCGTTTTAACCGCTTAACCTAACAGCTCCATAACATGTCAACAACAGCTGTTAAGTGGAGTGCAACGAAAATGAAAAAAAAACACCGAAACACTGTAGCCAATTGGCTGTATTAAGTATTAAGTGTTTGTAAACAAAATTCGTTTGGCTTATTACTCATACGCCGTGTTGTATGGTCACTAATTAGCTGGCAGCTATTACAATGCCTTGTACTACAGCGCGTCGGATAAACGTTTATCTCTATTAATAAATACTTGTACCCGTTTATCACCCCAGACGGCAAACGTAAACGTGATCGACAATATTCCTGTTCTCCTTCCAGCGAGACTAATAAAAGTGTTACTCAAGATTCGACTGTTTATAACGGCATATAAATTGTGCATTTCCATTTGCATTTGCCACTTCATTAAATGCATTTTGTATATATTTATTAAATAACCCATTTGTTGTTTATTGTCTCTGTGACTTAGTTATTTTTTATATTTCTTACATTTCTACATTTGTACATTTTATTTTCATCACTGCGATCATCAATGACCATTTGCTTTATGGCTTAAATAAATTGTTTATCTCACAGTTACAAATAAACAAAATGTTTGTTATATATATATGTAATTTTTGATTTCAGTTGATTATTTTATATGCACTTTATATATGATACATTAAAATATTTTGTTTTCTGTTAATTTCTTCATGATGTTATTTTTTTCCGTCTTGAAAATTTTTGTTGTTTTTCTATTTTCTCTCTGGCAAAGAGCATAGAATCGTTCAGTTGAGCCGAAATGTCGTTTGGTTTTTAGTTGTTGCTAGTATTGGGGTCTCACCCTTGCATATATTTATAATTTTTTTATTTGTTTTTTAATATTTTTTTTTTATTACGCGTTGGCGAGACACTAGGCATTGGGCCACACCTTCAGCGCTTCAGTCTGTCGGTGTCGCTGTGTCTGTCTCTGTCTATGCGTCCACACACGAGTTGAATCCAAGTAGAACCCAGAACCCATAACTAAACGACATTCTGTTGTTGTTCTTGTTGTTGTTATATATGTTGTTATTGTCTGGCCCAGGTGTGCGTGTATCTGTTTGTGTGTGGAAGCGAGATGGGACGAGTTGCTCAGGTAATAATTGTGTATTCTGTGTGTTCTCTATTTGCATAGCAATTTCGGTTGTATTTCATTTTATGTGTGTTTACTTTTCAGTTTTATGCCCATATGCGAAAATAAGAGCGCCGACAGAAAATATGAAATCATAAAAGACACAAAAAACAAGCAGCAAGCGACGAGCATGGCCAAAAGGCGGGTCTGCGCGACCAGCAGCTACCCTGTACAATCAAAGCGGAGTAAAAATCTCGTATTTCAATGGCCACAACTCGAACTTGTTGGAGTAAATATTTAATTTAAGTAATAATTGAAACAATATTTTAGTCGCTGCATATTTATTTAAATGCGGTTTTTTTCAAGCTTAAATTAAAGTGCAAATTTTAGGAAAAATAAAACTCAATAAATAATTCTAATAGTACTATTGATTGATAAAAATAAATTGAAATAATAATGTTTGTTTATTTGTTGGCATAAAATGTTATCTAACTAAAGATTGTGTATCAAGTGAAGAACTTCTTTTACAGCCCATCGAATCGATTCATTTTGTGGGTATTTCTAGTTCGATGTATCGATGGCTGTGACAAGTTTCACAACCCCAACGATGCAGGAATAGAACGCAAAAGCAAAAGCCCCAAACTTGACCTAGACGACGGCGGAGTGGCCAGAGCCGCATTATCAGCTTCGCACGCGTGCCGAGCCAGCGGCTGGGCTGCTGGGGTGTGAAAACGCGACAGATAATGTGTCTAGCGAGGCAGTGGAAGGGGGAGGGCGGAGGGCGAAGAGAGGAGGGAGGTAGAGGGTTGGGAAGACGACTATGTGTGCTGGGCGCACCCTCGAGCGCACCTAGGCCACAACTCGTTGCGTTGTGTGTGGTGTTTTATTTATAGAAATAATCAAAAATTCAATGTGAAATCAATATTTGACATGGCGTTTACTTGAACTGTTAAACACAGCAGGCAACTCCGTCGCCCTCCCCCTACCACACACTCACATATTATTTATTGCTTTGAAAAGTTTCATTATCAAAAAAAAGAGAGAAGAAAAAGACAAATAAATGTGGACTTGTATTTTTGTGTGTGTGTGTTTGTTGTTTGCACAATTTACATAAAGCAACATGTCTGTTGTTGCCGCTGCAACTATGTTGTTGGCGACTGTGGCAAGCGTGGCAGAGAGTTTCTGCGGCTGCTGAAATGTAATGGCCGTAGCCGAAAATAGCAGCAACAATGACACCAAATGGCAGTGTAAAAGTTTTGCCGCTGATACCAGCAGCACAGTGGGACGCACTCTCACTCGCCCCCCCCAAAACAAAACACTCTCGCGTCGCACGCGGCGTATGCGTAATGTGGGCTACTTACACACGTTGCGCATACGCCACGTGAGCAGTTGTAAATCGAGTTTACCTAACAAAATGCAATTGGCTCCACTGTGCGCGACAGTCGAAAAGCGAAAAGCAAAAAGCAAAAACGACAAACAAAACAAATGCCATGCAAAACATTTTAAAATTCAAATCAACGCGATTTTGGTTTGTTTCCTTATTTTATTTTGCACAGTTTCCAGCGCAGCGCAGCACAGCTTTTGTATTTTTACTTGTTTTTTGTTTCATTCGTACTTTTCGTTGTTGCTGTTGAGTTGAGTTTTTGTTTTTCTGAATTTCTTGCCGTCGTTTTTTTTTTTAATTTCTGGTCACGTATTTGTTTTGTTTTGTTTCGTTTCAGTTTTTGGAAACAATATTGTGCCACGACAATAACAGCCGACGAGCCGGCAACATGTCCGGGTTAAGGAGCGGGATCTGGAGTATACGACATGGTTAGACTTTGAGTTCCAGCTCCTGCTACTGCCGTTGCTGCTGCCATTGCTGTTGCTGCTGCTGTGGTTTGCTACAGCGAAATTTCTGTAATTTGAGCCAATTACTGGAGGAGGCTTTGTGCGCTGTGGTTGTCATTTGCCGAACTGTGCTTAGCATTCCTAGCGACAGCAGCGGCTAACAAAAATGAACTAAACTTTCAACCCAATACCCTAGGATTGTGTGCCAATCAGCAGCGAATCGCTAAGCTGATCGAGTGAGCAATATTATGTTAATGTTTAACTAACTAACTTTCAATTAAATAGATTTAGCCTACTTCATAAACTAAAAGATTCTGCATGCAATTAATATATATTTTATAAATATAATTTACAAAAACCTAATGGATATTAATATATTTTAATACACCCATAAGATTTTCTATGATTTTTATAAAATATGTCTTAATAAGTATTTTAGCATGTTCTTCAAAAAAAAAACTATGATAAAAGTTGTTCTGCATCTATATTTTATTGGCTAATTTTTGATTTTAGAGTTTGGCCATTCACATGTAAATAAATATATACCCTATATATACATTTGGGTTTATTTAGTTTATTATAATTTTGTCTTTCCTTTTTTTTTGTCTCGTTAATTAAAAACGATAAAGTACCCGAAAAGAGAATTTGATTGGTTGTAATTTCGAAGCAAGTCAATCCAGTTATTAATTCATTCTAATATCAAGGCGTCGACTAATTTTGGGACTCTTCAAAACTGATTTAAATAGTGAAATTTATTAAACTTTTACAGGGTATCGCGATGAGTGGATGAGTTGCACGAATTGTGTGTGCTTCGCACCCACAACAAAATGTGTGTTGGGTCTTTAAATTCGATTTAGGCTCTGCGGTGTGCATATCTGGGCATAAATAGTCCTTCCATTATGCACTGCGTGTGTGTGAGTGTGTGTGTGCACATTTGCAAAATGCGAATACGTGATCTTCGCATTATAATTACTCTTTCGAGTCGTTCTCCTCCACATTCTCCTCCTCTTCCCCCTCCATCTCCAGTTGTTCCATTTTCTGTGCTGTTTTCCGTTTTGTATTTTTTGTTTTGTGTTTTCTGTTCTCGTATTCTTTATGGCCATGGCACATTTCACTGCCATTTCGTGCATTTAATGATTTTTTATTTGTGCTTCCTTTTGCGTTTGCGTTTTTATTTTTATTTTTATTTTTATTTTCTGGTCAATTTGATTTGACTGCTCTGCTATTGTTCGCTGTTCACTTGCCGTTCGCTCCCCCCTCTCTTCCCCTTTTGGTCTCTCTCTGTTTCCATTATTAATTAGCCCCATGACTTTAATGGCACTTTAATTATTTCTTATAATTTTAAAGCCATTAGGCGAATCATGAGACAGCTGACAAAAATTGTAGATGCTCCAATGCATCCTATTAAAGATGAAATAATCTCAATATTTACTATAAATGCAGATTTAATTATATTTGAAAGCGAACTCAATAATAGTGTATAATTATCAGATTACAATCAGTCAAATACGCTCAATTGACAATTCTAAATTCAAATCGACGAGAATTAAATGAAATGAAACTTGAGCGATTATAATTCCTGAATAGAAAATATTTAACGTTAATCTTAGTGTTCACAACTTTTCTGTATTATACAAATTTACACCGTCATCACTCTCTTGGGCGGACAAAGCAGAGCGACAACATAGCGAGTTTTCACTGTTGCTAATACAAACGAAATTTTTGGGATGTCATAAAGTTATCACAGTAGATTTTAAAAATATTGTGGTCATGCTCAATTTGTAAATCTGAAAGTCATTCTGAACTTTGCTGTGATT
The DNA here is from genome assembly GCA_035047445.1 of Drosophila siamana. Taxonomy (NCBI): domain Eukaryota; kingdom Metazoa; phylum Arthropoda; class Insecta; order Diptera; family Drosophilidae; genus Drosophila; species Drosophila siamana. The sequence continues at coordinate 1,147,933 of JAWNPP010000014.1, read as the reverse complement.
TCTTCCTCGTGTCCGACGTTATCAGCATATTCAATTTATACATATTAAAACGAATCCCATTTCGGACATGAAATTTAGTTCCGTCTTCCACCGGATCGAGTGCAGTCATGACCAACTCAATAAATGAGACAAATAAACTACGATTATTATAAGTGATATGAATGAATAAATTATTTGAAATGAAACTGGACTTGAAGGGAAGCAAAGAATGAAACTTCAATCTTATAAGAAGTATAATAACAAGCAGATAAGTTTACAGATGAGATACTCAAAAAAAAGACGATCTGCAATTGTGTCAAATTAGAGTTCGTGAATTGTAAACTCAGAATAATTTTGCCTTATATTTGCAGACCTTTTGGAGAAGTTGCTTGTGTATTTTAAATAACACTGAATTTGGGCGAAGTCAAAGGAAATGTTCAGTTTGGAAAGGGAAGCGCTGAAAAAATGAAATTCTTCTTAACATTTGACTCACGATCAAACTGATCCAGAGCTCGATTTGAATTGAGCTGTAGCACATGAAGGTTGCTGATTGTTGTCAGAACCATTTAAGTGGTATATTTTACGATGGAATTATTGTGGGGGTTACTCAATTTATAATATTCTTGTTTTTATTTCTATATATGCCAGATTCTAAGACCAAAGATTAGGCCCAAATAATAATAGATGGATAAAGAATTTGAACATAAGTTATCAATAACAATTGAAAATCTGACTTCGTTTAAAATTCATTCAATGCTTTGAAAAATAAAATCATTTTTGAAATGGCTTTCATCGAAAATATGTCTTCTAACATGGCTAAATACGAAAATTTCAGTTTTTCAATATAGGTAAACACAGAAGAGTTTCTTAAAAATCTTTAATTAATTTGGTTATTAAAACCTTGGAAGGAAATGCATAAGCTCAATTAAATGTATATTCAATGGTAAGTATTATATACGTATATTCATTGTTAAACTCGATTTTAATAGCATCTTATACAACATACAAGAAAATATTGAATACGAAAACTATTCAAACCTTCAGTTTTAAGTCTTCTTCTAGTCTATATCTAATTCTTTGCTTTGGTTAGAACTTTTCATTAGCTAATAACCACTAATTAATTAGCGCAAAAGAGGTAAAGAATTTGGCATATGTGGGTGTGGGTGGCTGTGTTAATTGCGCTGCCTCCCTCGCCCCATCGCGGTGCACTTTCAGTTGAGTCTCAGCAAAGTTGGCCAGCAGTTGCAGATGCAGTCGCGTTTAGCATCGGCTCTGCCTCGAGTGCAGTCCCATTAGGGCAACAAATTAGTTGCAAGCTCGCCGGCGAATGTTGCAACAACAACTAGGAGCAACTTGCCACATAATTTACGAGGCAGCAATCGCAGACGAGCATCGTAATAGCTGGTAACAGCAATTGTGCATTTGCTTTCGCCATAAATCATATTGGAAAAGTAAGTACACACACTCCCCTTTCTCTCTATCTGTCCCTGTCCCCGTCTTTGTCTCTCTTGTTATACATGCGACTCACTCTCTCTTTCCCTCTCGCACTCGCATGCACGTGGACAACTTTGTTGAGTTATTTCTTGGCTAACATTTCGCATCATTGCAGTTGTTGTTGTTGCGAAAGGCTTTAAGGTAATTGATTTACCACAAGTCTCGAAGTCACCTGGACATCTGCTAAAAAGTAAAGAGATGTGTCTAATATGTGTAACTATATTTAATAAATATTCTATAGGGTATCTAATCTGCTACCCTTGCCTGCATATCCAGTTCGCTCTAGGAGGGCGTGTTCTGCCCAAGTTGTTGGGGGCGCTCGCTGGGACTTGCTCAACGTGCGATTGTGTGACAATCGCTCTGAAACTGGGACCATGTGTGCTTTGTACATAGCTATCTATATAATATATAATACATAGTATATACATATATATACATATTTGCTTGCCTGCTTATCAGCAGTGCTGTTGTTGCCGTTGTGGAGCTGAGCGTTGGTCTCCCTGGGGCCGCGTTGGGGTGTCGCGAACTGTTTGCGAAAATAATTTATGGCAAACTGTTGATTGTTGACATGGGGGCCCCTGAGCTCAAGTTAAAGCCGCTCAGACTATGCCAGAATTGTGTGTGTGTAGAATTTATCATTAGTTCTATTTGTTGTTGGCGTCGCCTAACGATACGAAACGAAACAAAATGCGACGAGCAAAACAAAAGTGAAAAAACAAGCAGCTCCAAAACGCGGCAGCTGCCCGTTGCCTCTTGATGTTCGATGGTTTCCAACAACAAAAAAAAAAAAACGAACTAAAACATTACGTCATTTACGGCTATATAACCCACCCCCCACCCCCCTCAGTAAGTACTATATAGAGTAGCTCTCATGTCTGCCAACTCCGCCAGACGGCGATCGCAGCACGTTGCGCTGTTTTGTTTCCTAGAAAAACGCCGAGAATTCCGCGAACTGTCAAGAAAGCAATCATCGCGCTTGTCGCCTGGTGTAGCATATAGCATATAGAAAGAACATGTCTGATATTGTTCATGTCGCCAGCTAATTGCGATTGAAGAAAGCGAGAGATACAAATGTATCAATAAGATCTACAGCATGATATTCAATTGCTATCAGCTAATTATGCTTGCTGAAAGTTAAATTTAGAGAGCAAGCAACAATATTCTTATTATATCGTTGCAAAATCTACTATTTGAAGTCTGTTTACATGTTAAAATTTGCGCATACGCCGCATTGTGCGGCCGCAGTGAAAGTTAAACACGGAAACACTGCGAAACGGCTCAAAATGAGATTTGGGGAGGGAGAGAGAGAATTAAACCGATGCAAAACAGTTGCAAAACACTAATTGAATTTATTGCGACCTTGAGCTCAATACACACACACAAACATGAATTTATTTGAGTGTTTGTTCATTCAATATTCCTTATCAGCAGACATTTACTTTGAGCTGTTATCAATGAGCACAAAATAATAAACACCAAAAATTGCTCACTCGAATAGTTTGTTTCTGATTGCATACCCTGTAAACTGTTGCTCTACTGAGAAATTCATAAAATTCATTTGGTTGTTTTGTTTTATTGTATTTTTTATTATTTGAATTCGCTGTTCTGTGTTGTCTTCGTTACAGTCGAGAGCATTTTTGATTTATGATCGAAACAAGCAGCAATTGTTTCGTTTTCGTTCGCAAGACCAACAACCAACTCCATTGTGTTGAGTGTCGAGAACCGAGAACCAAGCGGCGAGAAGCAAGAAGCATTAAAAACATTACTAGAGAGTCTGTTACGCGTAATCGTGTTAGAAATGCGCAATAGGCTGAGCTCTCAAAACGATGCGATGCGATGTGATTCGATAAGTAAACAACTCGAACAAATCGTCAAGAAATGGGAAGAAGTTGCTAACAAAACTTGTAGAAAATTATGGTATAGTTTAGCCAGATTTTTATTTGATATACTCACCTATAACCTCTATAAAAGCATTAATAGAACCATTGCACAAAAAGTCGTCGGTGTACGTATCATTTTCAAAATGAAATAATTCAACAGAGTGTGTGTGTTTTATTAGTTAACTTTAGATCAATTCAAATTAGTTTCAGTAACAAAAATTGGTAATAGATAATAGATACACTTATCAACTAATTAGAAATTGTTTTGTTTTCCTTATGTATTTTCTTTTTTTTTTTTTGCGCCTCCTCCATTCTATGTACAGAGCGCTTTAAGTTGGATGCATATGCGCGTAGTAAAAAGTAGCATTTGGCATATGATCCGATATATGTATGTATATTTATATCCGTTACGACAGACAATTGACTTAATTGTGTACATTGTACGTTTTACATTGTGGCTACAGTTTTCCGTTTCGTATAGATAGAAAATATATGTATATATATACACATATATGGTGTATATGGATTCATTAATGCATAAGATAACAACGCTTAAATGACTACAAAATAAAGGCACCTGAGTTCAAAGTGTTATTTGCCAAAATTAAAATTAAAACTGCACAAATCGTGTGTTAACTAAATAGGTATCTGGTAATTGTTTAATTCATAGTTAATGGTATGTTGATTTTGATATATATGTATATTTATATATATATATATCTGTATGTATGTACATACATATTCTGCTGCTGTTCTTCTTCTTTCTGTGGGTGTCGCTGACTGATTTGCTGACTAAATCACACATCACTCACAAGTGTTGTTGATATGTCGCTCGCTTAATTTGTATGTTGTATAAAGTACTTAAATGGTCTTTGTCCCTGAATGAAATGCGCTTGGCTCCCCCCGCTCCCTGCTCCCCACTAAAAAAACCCGCCCAGTCCCCCCCCCTACTATCCACATTAATTAACTCTCTCGCTCTCTCTTGCTCGCTCTGAATTTGCTGACTAGTGCGTTCTCTGGATTGGATACCCCTCATTTATGTATCTACACTGATAGTTATTATTATATTTTGTTTTTAACTACACGCCGCGTTGCATTGTTTTTCTTGTTAGTTTTTTTGTTTGTTTTGTTTGCTTTCATTGCATCTTGTAGAGCTGCGGTGGCTCCTTGGAGGCTGGCATGCCCTGATCGTATTTGCCCAGCTCGGCTTCGTACAGCAGATTGTTGATCAAATGCTTGACCACAATCTTGGACTTGGCCGTCTTCAGCTTGCGTATGGTGATCGCCACGTACTCCCCGAATACGCCATACTCATCCACATGGCTGCTGCTGATGCCATTATTATTGTGGCTGCTGTTGCTGTTGTTGCTGGTGATCGAGCTGAGCTTGAGGCTGGAGGAGACGCCGCTGCTGCTGCTGCTGCTCGCTGCCGTCGCTGTTGCCAGCTCCAAGGATGTGGACGAATGACGATTATTATTATTATTATTATTATTGGTGTTGCTGTTGCTGTCGTTGTTGTTATTGTTGCTGTTGTTGCTGTTGTTGCTGTTGGCCTCAGTTGGCGAGGAAGAGAGATCACGATCACGATCACGTTTTTGTGCCATGTTATTGGAATGTTGTTGCTGCTGCTGCTGCTGCTGCTGCTGATGATGATGATGGAAATGTTGCTGCCCATTGCCGTTGTGGCTGAGATGTTGGTTGTGGCTGTGGCTAAAGTGTTGCTGCAGCGCATGAAATGCAATCTGACTGTGGTTCAGCTGCAGTTGCTGCTGCTGCGCTGACTGCGACTGCATCGTCGACGATTTGATTGGCGTCAGCGTCAGCGCCCCCACCACGCCCCCAACGATGCCCAGCGCCGAGCCAGCGCCGCCACAATCACTGTGGACCCCATCATCGTGCTGCTCATCCATCTGAGTCTGCGCTTTGCGCTTCCGCGGATTGTAAGTCAGATCCGTGGGCTTGAAATAACTCAAAGACAGCGGCGTGCTCGTCTGCCGGTCGAGCAGTCCCAACTCGCTCTCGTGCTCAATCTGTGCAGTTGGCCAAAAACAGAAAATACACACAGAAATGTTAAGGAGACTCTCTGCTGAAATCGAAGCTTGCAAGTTTACAGGATATACAGGCTAGCGATTTATTAGTCCTACTCATCACTAAATAAAAAAAAAAAATCACTAAAAAATAAAATAAAAGACTAAAGACATTAACTTTAATAAAAATAAAATCAGTCTTATTCCTTTAACCATTCATTTTGTTAAAGTTAAATAGCAATTTACTATAAATATATCAAAAATCTTAACTCTATTTCATTCATAAAATTCAAATTTCTATGTATTCTAATTTGTTCAATCTACATAATTCAATCTATCGACATTAGCAAAAATCAGCTAAAACTAAAATCAACTAAATAATAATTTATTTATCCGAGTGTATTTGATTTTCTCAACTGATCAGACTCTTTATATCAAATCTGTGTTTTGCCCCAATAACACAAAATTATAATTTCTATAGCGCTATAAATCGATTGTTAATACAATTTAAAAACGAAACACACAGACATAATAATGAACACATTTCCTTTAAGATCACTGCACAATGGCTCAATTTAATCAAACTATCTTTTGCTAGAGCATATCTGTCATTAATTGAATTTTATGATTATAAAAATAAAAAATTTACATTCTAGCAGGATATCACGAAAAGCTACATCTATGGTAAACGGCCATTTGACATAATATTTGACAATACCCTTTTCAAAAACAATCTCCGCACAGGGTATTTGTAGCGGACAATCGTCAAAGTCAATCAAAAGGCAATTATTAAACGTGTTGGGGTTAACTACAGTTCGCACTTGTACTTACAATTTCAGTTTTCACATCTTCGGCGCTGATATTACAATAATTCTCGCTGTCCAAATCAGAAGAGGAACGTGTCTATAAGCGGGGAGACCGAAAATAGAGAGAAAGAGAGGGAGAGAGGCGAAAACAAATCGTTAGAAATTAGCAAATGGCAAAAGCAACAACAATTATGGCAATGCGAAGAATTCGTCAGACAAATAATAATAATAATAACAACAACAACAATAACAAAGCAGAGAGCAAAACAAATTAGAATAGTAATAAAAAATAAATAAATAAATGTGAGCCACACAGACTCACTTACACACACACACTAACACTAACACACATGCACACAAATACGATGGCGAGCGACGATTAAATTAGTTGTTAGCTTTGTTGACAAAGAGCTAAGGTGGGGACGGAGAGTGGGGAGAGGGGATCAGCGAAGTCAACATTGAAGTGGACCAACGAGTGGCCAGCGACAAGCAAACGGAATGGACGGACAAGACGAAGCAAATAAACGAACTAAAAGAAAGAGAGAAGCAAAAAAAACTGCAGTTCACAATGATCGACGCGGAGATACTCGTTAGTCATTTGTTAAGTATACGAGCATTTAGTGTGACCAAAGCATTAGAAACGCTGCAGCTGCAGTAGCCATAAAAAGAATAAACATTTTCTATGCAAGGAATGCATTTTCAAATATCGCTATATGGGCCAATTATATTTTTCTATGCTTCTTGAGTTTGTGGCTAGAATTGCTAAAACAAAGTATACAACAATAATTTGTAATTGTCGTGTTGTTAACACAAAAATATCAGGATGATTGGAAATACATGGAATTATTTGTAGTCGTATAGAAATTAATTACAAGCATGTTATATATATTGGTTTTAATGATACTTCTCCAACAACGGCACTAATATATAGATGAAACATATAATTATCAAAGGAAAATAAATAAATAACTAAAACAGCTTTGAATTTACACTGTTTCAAAGCTAAAACAAACATGGATATTGGTCTCATGTATATCTGTTACGAGAAACTATCACCAACTTATAATACCCTCTAAGGCTGCTGGCTAACGGGTAGGAAAAAAAAACAAACCGCAGCACAGTGACTACAGTATGTAGTATATTGAAGCTGTTGCTGTTGCTGGTTAGGCGGGTCCATTGCCAGTGCCAGAGCAACAGAGCAACATAGCAGCGAGAGGGGCGGCGAGGGCTGAGGGTGTGGTGGGTGTGAAGCGGCGTTGAGCCAGTTGTGGGCCAGCGACAGGGGCAGGGGCAGGGTCGGGACGGCGCCAAAACGTGTAGCTGCCGATTTCTACGGCTGATGCAACACACACATATGGTAGCAACAACAGCCAACAGCCAACAGCAGCGGCAGCAGCGCGAATCAAAGCCAGTTGACACAGACACACAGACACAGGGACACACACACGCACACAGCCTTGCACAACACAATATAACAACGCTTATCAAGCGCATGCGACGCAATAGCAGCGCGACAGACAGCACAGCACAGTACAGTGACTACGAATTGCTCATAATTTGCACAGCAGAAGCAGGCAATGTTAATGGCACAATATCGATATGACGATAATTGCATGCAAAACGATAACAGCAATGTTGGAAGCCAACATCATCTTGTAACATGCAAAATGTTAGCATTAATGTTAGTGGACAGCAGCATGTTGGTCCAGCATTTTGTACGCCAAGTGATAATAGCAATATTAGTTGACAGCAGCAGTTCGAGTTAATTCGGCACACTCAATAATATTGTAACAAAAATAAGCTCGCGCCACTCCACTGTGCGCCACAGTTGTTGCTGTGGCTGACGAACAACCGCTAGACACACAGACACAGACACGGAGACGGAGAGCAAGCTGGCAGCGTCGGCGCGTGTGCTGCTGCTGCTGCCGCAAAACAAGTCAAACCACTCACACACACAAAGGAATGGCAGCGCATACATACACATACGCACACAGGCACACAAACACAAAGAGTCGCATGCAAAGCAAAAGCTTTACCGGAACGACAACAGCAAAGCAAACACAACAAGAATACTGCAGTTGAGTCTATACGTTAATCAAATACTCTGCAGAAGTCCGCATATAATGGCAACCCAAAACGTGTGCAAGCATAATTGTGTGTGAGTGCGAACGTGTCTGCATGCGTGTGTGTGTGTGTGTTTGCAAGTCAGCAAATGCAGTAATGCATGCTGTTTCGCTTGCACACATATGACCAGCGAGCTTTGTGCAGTGTGCCCGCAGTGTGCGGTCATAAGAAATGAGAAAAATATGCACAACAAAAAGTAATAGGCAATAGGCGCTTACCACGGCTGCTGAGACTGATGCAGCTGCGGCTGCGGCTGCTACTGCAGTCGCGTCGCTGCCGACGCCCGCACATCCATTGGAGTTGGCATCGGAGGTCGCTGCATCGTTGTTATCCAGATTGTGGTCCCGTTGCTCCCTGATGTTCGCTGCCGCAGCTGCCACAGCTGCGACGGCAGCAGCGACGCGAGCGGCGAACTCTTCGTTCTGCTGCTGTTGCTGCTGCTGCTCAACAACAACCTGTTGTTGCTTGCTGCTAACAGCTGTCAGCTGTTCCAAATCTAGGCTATGCATTAGGGCTAGTTTCTCGGCCGCTTCCGAATCAAGCGCAGACGCTGGCTCAACATCAACATCGCCCGCAGTCGCAGCAGCATCCAGGGCCAAGGCAGCGACGTCAACGTCAACGTCGACGTCAGCGACGCGTTCGCCATCCAAGATGAAACGTATCGCCTCGTAGGCAAACCACATGGGCTGATAATGCACACCACGATTGCGTCCATTGAGCACCTTGCCATGTTCGCGATGAAACGAGGAGCGCAGCGATTTGATCTTGGATCGTATCGAACGTATCTCGGTGCCATATTTCTCGCTCAGCAGCTTGAGCGCCTCGTATTTGGTCTGCTTGATGTGATAGCCTTTCGTGTTGGGATCCCACAGCACACGCTGCCGCCGATAATCCTCGATGAAGTCTAATATTGTGGCGCGCGACCATTCGATGCGATCCGCTGGCGATGACAACGCCGACGACGACGACGGCGACGGAGGCAGCGCTGCTGCAGCTGCGGCGGCAGCGGCGACGTCCGTAATCAAAACGATGGCATTGGAGTTGGCGTCAAGTTTGTACTGCGCTGCGGCGCCGCTGCTGGACATTGTTGTGTGTTGTGTGTGTGTGGTGAAAGTTGTCTGCAAAGCAGCAGTAGGAGGCGGCGGCGGTTAAGTTGGTAGTGATGGTGGCGGTGGTGAGTTCCTCCCTTGTAGCGCTGTGGTGGGGTTGAATATTCTCGATGGCTGCTTTCTTTTCGTTGGGGGTTGCGGGGGTTGTAAAGTGCGCGCGCGCGCAAGCGTCTGTTGGAGAGTGTATGTGTGTGCGTGAGAGTTGTGTGATAGACAGATGGAGAGAGAAAGAGATAGAGAGGAAGGTAGGCAAAAGAAGGTAAACGCAACGCAACGCAAAACGCAACGCGACGTTCAAAAAAAAAAGCGTCCACAACACGTTGCTTTTGACTTTCGACTGAGGCGGCGGCGGCCGCGGCTAGCGGTTGTGTGGCAGAGGAAGCGTAGCAGCAGCAGCAACAGTAACGGCAGCAGCAGCGGCAAGTGTGGCGGCGACGGCGGCGACCAAACGGCAGCTCAGCTGCACTTTGTGCGAGAGAGCGCGCCAGTGAGCGATGCACAGTGGTGCGCACACAACGCGCAAGTGATCAAATGCAATCCAATGAATGTAATTTATTCTTCAAGTATTTTGCAGTCACGACTCGTGATGCAACTGCCGTTATAAGCGAGCAAAAACAAAAAAGCTTCCCGTTTACTTTTGTGCGATGGGCAGTTTCGCAATTTATCGATAGACATCGATAGTCAAAAACAGCGACACGATGTCGCTGGTGCCTTCACTAATAAACGAGCAAGATATAGGATTTTAATTATAGACTTTTCTTTTGACTTTTCGAATTTGTTGTTGCAATTGAGCGCTTACCACGTGCGATCAGTTTTCGCTGCTAGCTTGTACCACGGTGCGACGTCGCTTCGTCCAAAATCAACGCAAAGGTGTGCGACTCTGTGCTTTGCTGTTTCTTTGTGTTGGTGTGTGCACACTGACGACCGCGAATACGTCGCCGTGTGTTTGTGTATGTGTGTGAGAGTGTGCTTGTGCTTGTGTGTGCTGCTTTGCTGGTTGCAGCGGCACGCGGGGGCTTTTTTTGTTGTTGTTTTTTTGCTTTTTGCGCTCACTCGACAACTCAACGTAGCTGTTGCTGTTGCCGTTGTTGTTGCTGCTGCTGCGCTGCCGGAGACCTGTTGGTTGCTCGTTTGATAATGCTACGCTTTGTTGTTGCTGCCGCTGCTGCTGCTGCTGCTGACTGTTTTGGGTTTTCTATTTGTTGCTGCTATCAGCTGTTTTATTGCATGTTGTTGTTGCCCCGCAATACATACGTGCGACGTGACGTTGTTTGCTGCCGCCACTTCGGCCGTTGTTGCTGTTGCCACTCGAGACGTTGACGTTACGATCCCCCGACACACGGTTCGTTGTTGTTTTCGCCGCTTCGTCGTTCGTCGTCGGTCGTTCGCTGTTGAAATCACGATTTGTACTAATTTCACATATTTAAACTGTGTGTGGCATGCGCGCTGCTCCAAACGCGGCCAGTTGCTGTTGTTGCCGCTGTTGCTGTTGCTTGCTGCTGCTTTCTGCTGCTGCTGCTGCCGCTGCTGTTGTTGTTTGTTGGCCGTAAGTTCGTCACTTGGCTCGCCTCCGCCCCCAAACAACCCCGCCCCACCCCTTGCGAAACATCAGGCAACCTTGTTGCTGTTGTGGTTTAAGCACTTTACGTCTCCAAAAGCATTACAGCTTTCCGATAAGCTTTGCCAAAAGCTTAGAACGAGAATCAATCGCACACGCACACATACACACACTCACCACGCTTACCATTTGCATCTTGCGTTTCTCAAACTCAAAGCTTCCACTATCTCCCTCTTACACAGTTCATTGCAGGAGAAGGTTCTACAAATCCAACCTGTTGGCGCGCACACTGTGACCAATGAAAGGGTATCGAAATTTCGGCGTGTTAATCACAAATTTACTTGCTCATTATAATTTTTTTTGTTGTTTTGTTCAATTTTGCTCGTGTGGCGATCGTTGCTGCCTGCTGCTGTTGCCGCTGCTGCTGTCGCTACCGTCAACGGCAACACGTTGCACAGTGGGCCGGGGCGTGCGGTTTCTGCGCATGCGAAGAACATTGCCAAGTGCCAAAAACACAAAAATACAAGAACCTGCTATTCGTGTAGCAAAGTGGCGGCCATGAGGCTGGATCATCGACAAAGCTAGAGGCGTGTGCTCGTTAACATGCGCATACATATGAATGTACATATTTTTGATGTCTTTAGCGGCACCATTAAATGTGAATGACAAAGTTCTCTAAAATATAATGTACATATGTACATTTTTGAATATTACATATTTTCTACTTCAAGTTTTATAGCCACAATTCCAAATATATATTACTCAATTCAATAAAAATTCTGAGATAATTGTTACATTCATTTCCTTTAATATGTTTATGTTTTTGTTAATTTATTTATTTTATAGTTGCTTGTTTTATTCGCAAAAGTTTGAAGTTGCACTTTTGGTACATAAAAATGTTAGGACACTTTTTGTCACTGAACGAATTATAATTATCATATTTCACTTATTTGTGTGATTGAATTTATTAATTATGTCTGCCATTATTGTAAAAATGTGAATATTGTCAAAAATAAAGTTATTTATTGAATTTAAAGTACGTAAGTTGCAATAAAATTTGGCTTCAAAAATGACAAGTTGTCCCACTGTGCAGCGGCAGCTACAGCTGTAAATATTGTTGCCGTCGTCGAGAAGTTGTTATCGTTTCGACGTCGTCGCAAAGCAAAGTAACAAAAACAAAATTCACAAAAAGCTTCATAACAGCGGTAACAAATTTTTCGAGTCAGCAGAAACGCAAAAAAAAAGAAAAAGAATCCAAAAAGGAATTGCATTTCACGGCAAATTTGGTTGTTTTTGTTAATCAAGGGGCGGGTTGTGTGCGATTGTGTTAGCTTATTCGATTGTCTGCTGATGGAAGGGGGAAGTGAGATGGCTACGTCGCCTCTGTTGCTGTCGCTCACGTAGGCAATTTTGTTTTTGCATTTTGCGTTGACAACTTTGTCGATGATCGACATTGAGCCGCTCTCCCGCTCGGTCTCTCTCTCTTTTATTATAGCAATTGACGTGCACACATACATAAAATATGCAAGTGCTTAACACGTGCAGGTTTAAATTTCGCCGAAATTTGTCGTTGTAAGGCGAACTTACACACGCATACATACGACCAGTTGCATTAGTATTGCATTTTGCAATGTAATTGCTCTCTCAATAAGTTAGTCGCCAGTTCTCTCTCTTACTCTATCAGATTATGACGTTCTCTCGAGCGCACATTTTAACATACGGAAGCTTTTGATGCCTGCTTCTGCTTCTTGCTTTAATTGATCATTATCAAGCGTCGCAGTCACGATGTGGCAACGTCATGATTGCCGCACCTACGATAACGGCATTAACTCTGGCACTCTTCACTCTTCCCACCTCCCTGACTTAACCATCCCTATCAATATTAACAGCGATTCCAGTGAAAGCAACCAAAAATGCTGCCGACTGCAGCACAAAGCGCGCCAGCAAAAATTGAATCCAAAATTGGCTGTGACTGCGTCAGGCGCTAACGTTAGCGTCGCAGTTACCGCGCTGCTGCTGCCGTTAACGTAACGACGCGTCGTGGCGCAAAGCTTTGCATTCAATTTTCGTTTTAAGTTGACAAATTGACGTTCAAAATTGTTTGCGCAGCATTTCAGTTACAGTTTTCAGTTTTTACTTGCTGCTTTTTCGTTACCCCTCCCCCTCGCCACACCCCATGCTGCATGTACCTCATTATTTCCCCATATCGTTGCCTTCGTCAGTTCTGTTTCCTTATTATTTTTATGTATGATTTTTTCAGTCTCTCCAATGCGTTTCGTTACCTTAAGAGTGCAACTGTATGTGTGCGTATGCATAGAAATTACAGTGAGCGACAGCTATTGGTGTATGGCCATACTAAAGAAACTAATAATTAATATACACTATATTGAATTGATTTTGTAATTTTTTAAAGCAAAGCATTTTCATTCAGTCAAATTGAAATAAGAATTCAGAGTGTGCATACTTTTGTCGATCACTGTGCCCAATAGAATAAGCTGCCTTTGTTCCTGTGTTGTTGTCGTTGCTGGTTGTCATTGCCAACTAAATTGCATTGAGCTGTCACATTAGAGAAGCAACTCGATATGCCAGCTCCATCCCCATCCCACTCACTCGTACTCTCCTTCTGTTATGGTCTATGGTTGAGCTCCTCTCCCACTTATTTCGCAGCATTGCTGCTGCTGGCGCTTTGCTTGCACTTTACTTTGCTCTCTTCTTGCCATGCTCTTTACGTGCTATTCTCAGTTGAACAGTTTTTATCAATCAACTTAGAGGTGTTGTTGTTGCCGTAGTTGTTTGTTGTTGCATGCACTTTAGTTGAAATGGCTGTTGACGTTGTCTATGGAATACATATATTTTTATTTTTATTCAATTTCAACGTCACTGCGTCGCCAACGTCGACATCATCATCGTCTCCATCAATGTTGTGCGTCTTTGTTGTTTTTGCACTTTTCAATTATGCATAATCAATTCGCCGTCTATCGCCTATCGTTTATCGCTTATCGTTCGCTGCCAATCCGATTGTTTGGCTCCTTCGATAAGCAATGCAGCTGACGTACACATTTTTCCTTATGCTCCACAAGCTTAAAGGCGGGCAGTTGCTTGAGTGAGCGTTTATTTATTTACTCTAGTTGGTTTTTTCAACTGATGCGTATCGCCGATGGAAGTGCATTCGAATGACTGCACATCTGATAAACATAATATCCACAGACAGCTACCGACCCCGATATCGATACCCCAAGTAACCAACCACTTGCGATTTACTTAATTAGCATCGCTTTTTCTTTCATCTTTTTTCTTCGTTTTTGTTTCGTTCTCAAGGTTGTTTCAAAGCTCAGCACTAACGATCTGAGACAATTCTCAGATCTTATCGCAATAGGTAAGCGTAATTCCCCTTATCTAAGGTGTAAATCCTTCCTGGAACGAACACTTAGTTGGAAAAGGAGAAATTAACTGAGATCAAGTGGTTATTAGTGCGTAAAGAAATTAAATTTCTTGTCGGAAATATGATTGTGCTTGAAAACTAATCTATAAAATGTTGTCTATTCATCTCATCTCAAAGCTTGCTGAAGCTAACGCCAAAAAGCTATCGATTGATTAAGTAGTTATCTGTGTAATTTATTAAATTTTAGAAATAAGTATACTCTGTGTACTCTGTTATTTTAGAAAATCTTTACCAGATTTAAAAGATTTGTGTTGTTAAGGTACTTCCAAAATAATAAATGTGTTTAAATAAATAATTAAAATCTAAAAAATAGAAATAACTTTTATTGTAGTTCTTAAGTGCTTCTCTATCTCTCGAGTATAGCTGCATAGAACTTTCATTAATTTAGGGCCTAAAATGTGAAGCTAATAAAGTTGCTGAGATCTAATTACAACTTTAAAAGAAGAATTTATTTTTTTGAAACTTTACAACTTAGACGTGTGTATCTCGTTATTTAGCCGTTGCAATAGAGACATAAATTATCGGATGTGTACTCTGTAACTTTACCAGATTTAAAAGATTTGTGTTGTTAAGGTACTACCAAAATAATAAATGTGTTTAAATAAATAATTAAAATCTAAAAAATAGAAATAACTTTTATTGTAGGTCTTAAGTGCTTCTCTATCTCTCGAGTATAGCTGCATAGAACTTTCATTAATTTAGGGCCTAAAATGTGAAGCTAATAAAGTTGCTGAGATCTACTTACAACTTTAAAAGAAGAATTTATTTTTTTGAAACTTTACAACTTAGACGTGTGTATCTCGTTATTTAGCTGTTGCAAAAGAGACATAAATTATCGGCCAACAAGTGCAAAACTGCCAAGTTTGCACTAGTAATTAAATCAGATTTTAGCGATTAGCAAACCGCAAAGACGTAAATTCACATCAATTTGACCCTTTTCCTGAGTGCGCTTCTTGTGGAAGCAGCATTTGATAGACTCATACCGGAACTCAGTCACTCAGTTACTCAGTAACCGGAACCATCTCTCATACGCTCACACGCAAAGGCGGGAGGATTAGGTCGAAACCGGCCCGATTAAGACATTTTGTGGTCATCTTCATGTGGGAGGGAGGCGGTACGAAGGCTTGCATATAATTACAAGCGTTGTTGCTGAGGCTTCTAGGCGGCTCATTCATCACGCTGCCCAAACGGACGGCGCAACGAAATGTATCTTGAAGATTGTTAGCACTTGGGTTGCCCGGCTGGACGTCTTGATGAGAAGACGAGACGAAAGGAGAGACGAGACGAGCTGAGACGAGTCGAGAGTTATTTATGTTAGACAGCAGCAGCAGGATAACTATTAAAAGTAACTACTTAGCAAACACATCCCCAAGTCCGACCGGTCGAAACTTTTTCGGCAAAGTGCCATTTAGTTAAACATTTTGACACATGATAAATGAGTCGTAGGCAAGCGTAGGACAACCCTCCATTAGGTCAGACATATGTTGAGTACTGTGCTCCGTTTTGGCAATTAAAGAGCGCCACGCCAGGCGTTTTTGGTAACCCATAAATAGTATCTATAAAATCAACTGGGTTCATGTAAATTGCGTTGGTCAAGGGGGAGGAGGCGGTTGAGGGGGCGGTTAAGGGAGGCAGGAAAGGAAGCGCGAGCGAACTCATTAAATAGAAAGCATTTATTGCGTATCAAGATACAGCTAGAGATAGTTCTGTACACATATACAGATACAGTAACATTTGGAGCTACAGATACAGATACAGATACAATCCTGGTTGGCCGGTAATAGAATGTCATGAGCAGCTGACACGACGGGAGGCTGCGCGACTGCACAAAGAGGGTGCGAGATTGAATGAGCGAGTGAGTAAATGAACGAATGGATGAATGAATGGATGGGCAAATGGCGAATGGTGAGCGAATGCTTGAATGCCTTTGCCTCAATGCTCCCTGGGTGTGATATCAGCAGTCAAACTTTGAAGGCAGCCCAGCAGCATCGTAAAAGTCATCGCCTGCTCTGCTCTGTCCTGAGCTGTCGACAGGAAGGTCATTTAAGTTTTAATGATGGAGTTGTGCCAGTGAATAGGAAGGAAGGATGCGCCATCATGGGTAATGAAAAAGTTGCGCCCTCCGAACTTGCGGTTCCTTATTCGCAGCTCGCACCCCTGACCCCTCACCCCTCTAGTTCCGCAGTCGAAAGATTGCTTTAAGTACTAAAGTAGCAAAGTAAACATCGAGTGTTGCGCTCTAAATTGAAACTTTGATGAGTAAGCCAAGTGAATGAAGCACAGCGCAAACCCAGGGGCTTCTCCCTCCTCCCCACCATAGAGTCCTGTTTCGTCCATTGCGCATACAACTATTTTCGGTTGTGGCGAAACAATCATACGCCATGTGACTGAAAGTGTTGCGAGCTCTACACAAAGACTTTCATCAAAGGGATGGATGATTGCGCCTTCCGCCGCTCGTGACTTTGATATAATCAGAGTCCTGTTTCAATTCCTTGATGTTCAGCACTGTGATGCGACTACCCTTAATAGTCATCGTTATTACTTTCCTATAAGTCGTATATCTTAGGTACAATATTACTTCTTTATTTCATCTCGCAATAGTTTAGAGGAATGTAAGGAAACTTCTAAGATTTCCTCTAGATTAAAATTTCTTGGTGGAATTGAAATCTTGAGTGGTAATAGATATTAATCAAGAAAATGTTTGACTCTCTTGCTATGTTTTGATAGTTCTGGAACTTGGAGAACTTAGCAGAGATGTTAAAGTAAACTATATTGTACTTAATTCAATATTTGATCATGAATAAAATATATGTAAATGAATTATGCAACATTTCTGAATATTACGAGTTGTAGTTGAGTTCAAAGTAGGGTTCGAGAGCTAAAACTTGGCGTATGTAACAAAGCTTTTTTTATGTTTATTACTATTTTTATACTTAATGTCTTAATGATAGATTGCCAAAAATGAGATATGGAAAGAAATGTATTTAATTATATGCTACACGTTCTACTCAGATTAATCCACAATTCTGCACTTTTCCGACTGATTGCACATTGGGATAGAAAGAAGTAAGCTGCGCCTGCATGCGGATCGCATTTCCCCCTCTGTCGACGCACTGAGTGTGCGTATCATCTGTAGATCATACGGAAACAATTGAAGCCCATTGTGCTGTCGTCAAAGGGCGTGCTATTTGCATCTCTAAAATGCGGACAATTGACGCCGCTTTAGAGCACGCGGATATCATTATCGCAATGGAATATGTGCATAGTACATATAATTTCAGAGCTAACCCTCTGCACTGGCGACGAGTCGAGACGAGTCGGGTTGAATTCGGATTGAGGACGCTGTGCGTAATATTCCTGATCCTGCTGTGTTTTATGCCTTCTCCACTCCACAACACTTTTGCGTAATAAGTGTATTTACTGTGTGTGTGTGTGAAAGGAATGAAAATGGCTTTCGTAATAATGGATTTCATTAAGGCCATGCAGGACAATGGAGGAGTCGCTTCTGATGCTGATGCTGTGTGTGTGTGTGTGTGTGTGTGTGTGTGTGACGCCAATTCAAACTACGCCATGCGTAACAAATAAATTCATTAAGCGCAGCCAATGCCTTGTCCAAAGCATTATCATCCACCCAGCTGAGGCAGCGAAGGACACGGCCGGAGGTAGCAGTCAATACAAGCCAGGGAAGGGAAACGGGGACGGGGACGGGGACGGGGACAGGGAAGGGAACGGGGATGGGGGTACCAAGAAACGGAGTCTCGCTCTGACTGAATGATAATAACAAAAGCCGCTCGGCTTGGCACGCGTAATTAAGTCGCATGTTCGAATGTGTTGCCTAGTCGCAAGTTCAAATGCTGAAACCTGGTCCAGAGCAGCCGATTTTTGTCTACCCGGCCGTCGACAGCGTTAAGAGGGCATGTCTACTCAGGGAGAGTGTGAGAAAAGCACAGCAACAACGATGCAATGCCATCGATATCAAAGGCATCTTTATGCATCGAATGCGTTTGCTCTCGAGTCTTGAGTCTGTCTGTCTGTCGGTCCGTCTGTCCGACTGCAAACTTCTTAACAGCTCGATAACTTTAAGAGCTAGAGCAGTCAAATTTGCGCACAACTCGGCTAAGAGCGCTACGCACTTAAAGTGTCGGCCACGCGCTCTAACGACTCTGAAAATCATGAAAATTATGTACAATTTTGTTGTTAGTTTCTGCTTTTGTTTTTCTTCTTTCAGTTAGCGGGTATCTTGCCGTCGAGCATGATTCGCCTGCAGGTTTGTGGCTTGTTCGCTATGCGGAAATGTAACATCCGGCCAAGCGGTGCCCCTTGGCCGTGCCCCTTCCCGCCTCTTGCCACTCGTTATTCAAATGATATTTATGCCAGTTTTGCGCACGCTCGATGTTTACGATTATGGGACACGGCCGAAATGGACCCCGGTCTGACTCCGTGACCGGGATTAACATGAAATTGTCAAGTATGCATCTTAGTAGCTCTCACTCACCCGTCTGCCCCTTCTCTGCTCCCTGCTCCGGTGCGAGACGTTTAATTAAAATGTATATGAGCCGTGGAACTGCGACAGCAAACAACGAGAGACAACAGACAGAAGAAACGACGACATTGCGACTCCTGACTCCTGACAGTAGAGGACAGAAAGTAACGAGCGCTTCATAAATTTCAAATTAATCTATGGGCTTTGCGAATGTTGTGTCGCTTGTCGCGCTGTTAAAATTGCATTTGTCTTGTTAACCAAAAGTGCCGCCTCCATCCACGGGCTTACAGCCGAATTGAAAGTAATGCCCCGTTTGACCCAAGGAGTAGTCCCAAGTATTAGACACATAAATTGCCGGCTTCTCCGCCGCCGTCACGATGGTAAACAGGAAGCGTGAAGGCAGGTGCCGAGCTGCTCTCGTTGCGGAAGTAAGCTCGGGGAATCAACTAGCAAATTGTCAGCGCAGTTGGCAAAAGTTTTAGCAACATTTAATTGTTTACATTGGCAGCCACTGTTAATGCCGACCGCGACTCAAGCGCAAATGCAAGGAATTTCAAAGGTTCTTGGTTAGAGTCAAAGGAACCACACATTAGGGTGACCATATGCCACAAGGATCGCGAGTAAACTGATAGAATACTTTAATGACAGCTTAAAGTAATACATAGTAAAGATTAAAAACCGATATTCTTGTGGTCACACATTAGGATGACCATATGCCAAAAGGGTCCTGAGTAAACTGATGGAACGCTTTAATGACAGCTTAAAGTAATACATATCATTCTCATGATCAAACTCAATTGTGAATGGAATTTCAAGGGTTCTTGGTAAGAGTTAAAGGAACCACATATTAGGATGACAATATGCCACAAAGATCCTGAGTAAACTGATGAAACACTCAAAAAAAAAGATTCTAAATGTAATTGTGAATGTAAAAAAATGAATAGTTTATGTCATTGAAAAGTATTTTCTGAAAAGTCAATTGATCTTTATATTTTTATGTTATTGACTTGCATAAGTTTCTTGATTTCGTTTTCTTTATTGTTAACTTGGATAAGATCTAACCATTGGATCACTAATTTACACTAAATATAAATATTTAATAATTTTGTGTTCTGTTTCAGTGGAAAAACGTTAGTGTTCAATACTCTTATCGTTAATTTAAGCATAAACCTGCATTGTTTATGGTATGTTATGACCTTCAGAGAATACGCTCTCTGATCTAAATAGGAGAATACTTGTTATGAAGTACAAATTTACGACTAAGCCTTAAGATGGGATAGGTTTTAAGTAATTTCGCTATTTATTGGCCTATCTCACGCAGTTAATAAATGGGAATACTAAATAATAATTTTGACTAAACACTAAGTAAAAGACGAAAACTGACATGATTTATTCAGCGCTGAGAACATAAAGCCCATTAAAAATACCGGATTTGGTCACGCTGTTGAATATATTTCATATGCTGTCATAGGCATAAAATGTATTTGCTATTTTTGTGGTATTGGCCACGTGAAGACACGTGAAGGTCCGCCTCGAAAACAAAACCAAATACAACAAAACAAAAATGTATGCTGTCTAATTGCGGGCCATTCAGTTGGGCAAATTAATTGGCCGCTTTTGGAGGATCCATTAGGGCACAAAATTGAAATTTATTGCGTAGATTTGTAAGTCGGCAATGCGAAACACGTGTGCGACGGCCCAAAACGCACACAAACACGAAGAAACAAAAACAGCGGCGAGTGAGATTTAAAAAAATATAAATAAAAAAATAAGTAAAAAAAATACAAGAAGCAACCTCCCATCGAGAGCAGCACAATAATGGCGTAATGGGTTAATTAGCCTTATCGCCGTCATAGGCGAGGGAGAGCCCACCATCATCCGGAGTTCTGCGGCAAAGTGTTACAAATATCACACTTAGCAGTCAAAGAAGAATACAGAAAAGAAAAAATGAACTCGACCGAAAGAAAATAAGAAAAGCCAACAGCAGCGCACGACCTTCCAATTAATCAACTGCTCCAATGCAAATTTCGTTCATATTTCGTATGCGTATCCGTGAGATACGCAACACTCAAGCGGGGCCAAAAAGCGTCGGGTAGCAAATGCAAATGGAGCTGCTACCAACTATCCGACACCCCGGTAGAGCCCCGCTTCTTATATTTGGAATGTGCGTGTCTCGAGACGCTCGAAACAGCTGAAAAGCCACATACAATTATATTTATGCTGCCCAAAACCGAAACAGAGCTACGTAATGTCAATGTTTCCAGTTCCCATAATCATAACTTACGCCAAAAGGTCACTCGGAGGCCCAGAACGAAACAGCTGACTTCAATGGCCGCACAGTGGTGCAACGAAGCGAGAAACTCATTTCAAAGACTTAAAATGTTAAGCTATTTCAACTGCAATTACAATACTAAAAAGTATTTATCGTATACACATTAAGTTTGAAAGTATAACTTCTATAATAAATATTTGTAATTTGTATTTGTTTTTTAAAAGTGCAAATTTTGGTTGTAAAAATATAGTTATTTATATGATTTCATTGAGTTTGCCATTTAAAGTTTCTTGATTTCAGGTTAAATATTCATGTTGTAAAGTGAAAACAAATTTCAAAATTTATTTCTACATTCTCGACTAATTGCAGTAAGGCAATAATTATTTGCAGTTTATTTTATGTTCACTTAAAAAATCTTTAATAAAACTATTTTTTTTCTATGAAATTTGTTAAGCCTAAATATTGTGTGTACGAAACTTTGTTGTCTTTGCAACCTTGCCACAGTGTGGCATAGCAAGAGTGCCGCACATACGCCTATGCGTGATTATTTTGCGCCTCGAAAGCGAGGAAAAATGTTAATTAAATGATATTCCCAGCTCTAGGTCTTACAAAAAATAAAAATAAACAATAATATGTGTGTGTGTGTGTGTGTGTGTGAGGAGAAACCCCTGAAATGTGGCCAGTGTCCGGTGGTTGCTTGGTTCGCGACTCGCCGGAAAAGTGGCTCGCATTATGCATTACTGAAGGTATTTTGCGGCAGCCCACGCATATATTAGCGCCCAGATAGTGATCAGAACGGGGCTCATTCCGGGGCAGTGAGCAACTACAGCAAGCTACAGCCGGGTCACATGATTTTGCATATCGGGCGGTGGAAATAAACAAGAGCCAAAGGAAAATGTCATGCAGCGGTTGGACCGCTTGCTTGAGTGACGACTGACAGCGCCTCGAATAGGCCCAACTCACGCACAGCTCGCGCCGCTCGCTGCCCGCTGTCTACTGCCCTCTGTCCACTATCCACTATCCACTGTCCACTGTGGCTAACTAGCAGGTGATGGACAGCTGAGGGGGTGCTCAAGGTGTGAGCGGACGCTCTCTTTCTCTCTCTCTCTCTCTCTCACTGTCGCTCTCTTTTGTATTTTTCTTCTTCCTGCTCCGTTTCACACGTCAACGGCAACAAAGCCGAAAATTAGTTAACTTTTTTTTTTTTGTCCATAAATATTTACAACTGCCCTACACCTGTACCTTGTGGCCGGTAGAGTCCATTAGTGCATTATGCGCTATGGGAAAACTAACGGCTGGCGGCGAAATATTTCCCAATTATCCCAACCCTTAGGCCATTGACCAAAGATCACCGAGCGTTTCGGGTAGTGTTATTATAGAATATACAATCGCCTGATTGATTGTCATCTCAATTGTTTGTGGCCTGAAATTCTGCCGTCTTTTCGATGTGAAGTTTGTCTTTTTGAGCGCATTGTTGCGACGACTCTCTACGATAATGCGTTTGAGACATTTATCTTAATTGATGTGCCCCGGAAGTCTTTTAATTAATTGAATCGTTGCAGCCTCTTAATGATAACAAATTATGTGCATCGCTAATACAAATGTCATTCGAAATGCTAGACGAATTCATCATCATATTCATTACTTCACTCATTAAATGTGAATTATCCTTGAGAATATATCTTCATTCTATTCAAAATGCAATATTTTCATACTATTGGAAACTTGAATAATTCTGCTAAATGTTTCTCAGATTGTAGATGAAATATTGTGGTGTATTATAAGTACATATATATATTTTGTAGTTCTCAAAGAATTAATAGATACTATTACGTAAATTCAAAATTGTGGGCACATTTAAAAAATATTTTAGAGGTAATATTAAAAACTCTTATACTTCTCTCAATAATAATAAGAATAATAATTAGTCTTCTTATTACTTATTGCGCCATTTTAGTGGCTTGGCAGAGTATTTGGAAATGAGCTTCGGTTCGCAACTTTTTTCCTAGAACAATAAGTTTTTGGCCCATGCCACTCACACACTTCACGTTTCATATTTTCGGGAGTGGTTGACTCTGAGTGGCCCTACAAAGCCATCCAATAATCCAAATTTGCGGCAAACATTTCTAACTTCTGGGGGCCCCCAGGAAGTTGACGGCTCTGATGACTGACAGTCATCGCAGGGTATGAATGTGTACGAGGGGGTGAGATGGGGTGGTGTGGTGTGTGTTGTTGTTTTGTTGCCGCTACTTTTGGCTGTGGCATTTTCAATTGTTGCTAATGAGTGCCACAAATTAATTAGGTTACTTCGTTACGCTGCCGCTATAAGCTATGCGGGGGAGTGTGAGTTTGATGCTAACTTGTGATAGTTGCTCAAAATTAGCATAAATTTCCAGTTCTTCTATTTTCTCTCTCTCTCTCTCTCTCTCTCTGTCTCTCATTTTCACTTCTTTTCACTTTGCTCGCATGGAAAATTGAGCAATTTTCCAACGTTTTTCTTCTTGGTGAGGTGGAAAATGCAACGACTCAGTTCAGTTATGAATAACTTTACTTTATACTCTGCCTTCCAACTTGGGCCCGTTTTATGTGTTTTCTTTGGGACCCTTTGCCCATCTTATCTTACTACATACAATGGGCATGACATGCACAAAACTTTGGAGATTTCATGGTGAAATTAATTGAATTTAATGGGCAAATTGATGACAAATCGAAGAAATTGATTCGATACGCATAAAGCGAATTTTTGGCGCCTCAACATATTGTGCGTAGTGCAACCGAGAGACTGTTCGACTGGCAAATACGCGGTAGGCAAGCAGATGCAGATGGTTTCTAGTATTTCCAGACAGTCGCTAGATCGACAGACAACATTAAATATGAATGTTTTGTTGGCATATTCACAAAATGTATTTATTTCACTTATTTCAAACTTAGCTTCTCAGTTAAAAGTTTAAACTTTTTGTGAAAAAACTGATGAAAAAAGAAAACCAATAGACAATAAATTTAAATGTAAAATGTTAAGTAAAGTTACTGACAAGTAAGTTGTATAGTTTTATCAAATCGATTTGGAGTCAATAATTGATGATGCATTTTTGTTTTCATTGCAACTATTTGGATCCAACGAACTGAATTTTGTGAGACAATTCAATTATAAGGATAGGTGCACCAATCGATACAAGTGACCGATAAGTAATCGATAGGCAAGATGACAAAATCAAATGTGCGCTGACTTTTGCTTGTTATGGGAAGCTTATGGCAAAAGCGTAGCCAATTATTAATATTATTATTATTAAATATTGTGCTGATTATACTCTGTGTGTGTGTGTGTGTGTGCACAATTACATTTTCAGAAAGGATACGCATAAGCAGCTTATGCCTACGCATCATCAGGAAGCAGGAGCAGCAGCAGCAGCGGAAGCTGGATAATAGCAGCGAAGGCAACGGAACGTTAGAGAGCAAAGGTAAAGGAATTAGTTGGTGGCAAGGGGTTGAGGTAAGTCTGGAGAGGGGGAGCTGGGGGTGTGCAGCACGATTGCGGTTTGCTGGAAGTTCTTGTTACTCGTAAGCGTCTATTATGAAGAGAAAAGTAACGCTAATGAGTAAATCAAGTGCACATGTGTGGGCCGTTCAACTGGAATGCTCGCATCCTCGCATCCTTGAATCCCCCCGAGTTGGATGCCCGTCGCCTGCTCACCGCAATCCGCCCACACACGCTGCCTTTGAAGCTGCGCCAGTTGGCGTGTTGAAGCATAAATAAGCCGAACGAACTACGCTCCCTGCTTGCCCCAGTGCCGCACTTCCACTTGGCGCTGTTTTAATAGCTAAATTATGTAATCATGATGTGTGATACACACACACATACACTTCTGTGCTTGCCACCACGTTGCACGTTCGTGTTGCGGCATTTATGCAAATCCTGACGTCGCTACTCGCTTCTTCGCTGAAACTTTTACTTTGGCAGCCGCCCCTATTTCAAGGCGGAGCGGACGAGGGGGAGGGCGGTGCAGGTCACCCCGCTGCCCGCCGCCGCCGTCTGCCCCTTTTTAATTTGAAATTTTTCATAATGAGCAGTGGCGGCATGTGGCATGTGGAAGCAGCTGAGGAAGGGGGAGAAGGGCTGCTTGCTTTGACGTTGCTATAGTGTGAAGATTAAATTCTACTAATTAGAGACGTCGAGTGGAATGTTCGCGCTTTTGTACTCGACTCCCCAGTGCACCCCCAACTCCCCACCCCCTCACATCTATGGTAGGGGCAAGGGGGGAGGTGTACTTATGTGGGGTCTTTGGGTGGCAGTAACTTTTTGTTTGGGCGCCTGATTGGGCAATGGCAAACAAAATGGCGTTGAACTCGTTGGCGCAGTCAAAGACCCACAACAAATCCCCCTTGTCCTCCACGTCCTTCTTCTCATCTCTGGCTACTACGCGATCCCTTTGCCACGTAATGCTTCAACGCTTTTATTGATATGTCGAGCGTAAAAAGTTCAAATCTCTAGAACAAACAAGCAAAAAAAACTACTGTGAACTACTTAGAGCGAGGGTTGCTTCAAAGATTCCACGGAAATTCGTATGAACTAAGAAAAAAGGGAATTAACATGCTAATTAATTAAATGCTAGGTGTTATTTTAATTGTTGTAGGAATGTATTTTGGAAAACTCAATTTTTCATATCATATACCTATTTATTTTAAATCAAATTTTCTTTTTTTTTATTTCTATGTTTTAGTAATAGATTCCATTTCATTAAATATTTGTTTCCTATGTGAAGAACGATCCTATTTTAAAAAATAAAAAAACTCTTTTTGGTTAAACTAAATTGAAATTTAATTAGCAACAGCGTCAATAAAATCTCAAACACACAAATTGGTTTCAAAGTATTTGGGATACCATTAGATACGATTAGAATGAAAAATATAATAAAATATAAAAATAAAATATTCCAAATTAATTTTATTCTTGAAATAATTTAGCCAGTAAGCAGTATTACAGCGTTCAAAAATGACTAGAATTATAACTGGGAATACTGAGAATGCAGGGAAAATATTTGTACCGTAAACAAATAGAAAAAAAAATAAAATTCTAGTTGCAGAGCTTACATCAGCTAACGGGAAAGTTTTCAATTAGCGAATTTACATGCAAATCAAAGTTTGGTTTGTCGGATTTCGCCGTTTATTTTTGCAATTGAAATTTGCCCAACGAAGACAGAGACAGAGAGTGCGTGAGAGATAGAGAGAGATAGAGAGACATAGAGGGGGTTAGTGTGTTGGTAAAAATAGGGGACACGTCAAGCGGTAAATGAATTTATTATTATTATTTCTGTGTTTGCTTAATTTTCGCTCGGTGTCATAAAGAAAATAATTAATAATGGATTTCAGTTTTTTGCCACATGCCACACACAAAGGCACAGTTTGGACATGACAGGACAGTGGAAGAGGGGGGTGGGGGTGGGGATAGAGTGGGAGAGGGGATTACAACTATAGAATGAGGAATGGCGGAAAGTGGTAACTTTTTGGACACGAACTTGTTAAAACTTTGGTGCTGTGTTTTAATTTTAATTTAATTAAAACTCACACAAAATAAGCCGCTGACATGTTTCACCCGCCGCCTCGGCGAGCCCCGAAATGTCGTCCCAAAGTTGTGAACTGAAGCGAACTCAAAGTGCTCGCTTCAAATCTAAATGCTCTGGACTGCTAAAAGTATGCCTGTATTCGAAATATATATTTATTATCAGGATTTCAAGTTTAAATGTTTGTTTAGTTCAAGTAACTTATAGTTTATGAAACTCCAAAAAAATTTTAAAATATTTATTATCCTTTGTCGACTGTGTGCTACCCGCTACCCATATCGAATATACTAGAATATACCAAAAGGTATATTAAAATATACCAAAAAGAAAATTAGGTATATTTGGTATATGAACATTCCATCACGTCCTAAAACAAAACTGTTATAAATCATAAAGTATTTAGCATTATTTTATTTAACATAGTAACAGTAATTTATTTATGATTTAATTTCTTACACAAATATAAAGATTTTGTTCGCGTATTTTCAGTTTGAAAAATCAGGAGCGAAAAGGGTAACAAAAAAAAACTAAGCAGTCATGCTTTAGACGATGATTTAATTAGGTAACGACTTTGCACTGCTTTCTTGGTTGCTAAATCAATTAGACAATTAAACGTTTGACAAATTGCCACAAAAATGGCAGTAAACTGGCAACCGGCAAGTGGCAGGAGTGGCAAGTTGTCAGAAGGCGAAATGCGTTTTTAATTTTCAACAACTGGCGCAGCTCAGCTTGTCGCTGCCACTTGGAGATGCTGAGTTGGATGTGTTGAATGTGCTTCAGCTGGGCTTTCCCTGCTTTCCCTGCGCTTCCTTTTCCTTGGGCATCTCCAGCGAAGTGGCATTCGCTTTGATGTTTCACTTTAACAGATGATGTTCCCTCAAATTATATGTATATATATATATATATATATATATATATATATATATGTATGTATATATATTGTATATACATATATATATAGCTAGCTGGCTGTGGGTAAGGTTCACCGCAGTCTGCAGCATGTTGCTGGATCATAAAAAGTAATGACAGCAAAAATTTCACTCGCTCGTTCGCTCGATAATGACGAACGCGAATGATGGGCGGGATGGGAAGGGCGCTGGCGACGGGAGGGTGGTTCTCAGCGAGTGGAACGGAGTGGGAGGCACAAGTGCAAAAAGTAGCTAAAGTAGTCAAGTCAAAGAAGCTGTCGTTGCACTGCGCAAAATTGTCGAGTGAGTTGAGCAAGTTATAGAACAGAAAATCTGATAAGAGATATCTTAAATTTCACATCACTTCTACCTATCAAATTTTTATTATTAATAATTAACTAACCTTAAAAAGAAACTTATTGATTTTTTAATGCCATATTGGAATACTTTCCGAATTCTTTGATTCGTAAATGTTTAATAATGAAATTGAAATATTATATTTTATTTTGTACTAAAATTTCACATCACTTCTACCCATCAACATTTATTTAATAACTTAATTGAAATAATGAAAAAAAAATAATTAACTAATCCTAAAACAAATTTAAATGATCTTCAATCTTATTGTTTGGATTACTCCCTGAATTCTTTGATTTGTAAATGTTTAATTGTGATATTTAAATGTAATATATAATCATTTATTTTGTACTTTTGCATTTTAGATAACCTCCATTTTAATATACATAATTTAAATGCTTGGAAGAAAGTTTTATAAATTAAAGTATTATACATAATTCCTAAATAATATTAGAACAAAGTACAAAAGTTGATTGATATAGATGAAGTTGTTTTTAAATAAATAAAAACAGTTTAAAAAATGCATTGAATACAAAGCATAATTTTGCTTTGGCAATCAGTTTATTAAGAAGTATGCTGTTATTATAGAATTCTTTGTGAAACAACTTGAACTAAGCAATAGATTAGAAATTTGTACATATATCAAATAATAGTTTTTAAGTTTAAATTATTTATCTATGTTAATCTTTTTACCACAACTACCGTTTGCACTGATTTACAGGGTATGAAAGAGTTGAGCTGTTTGTTTAGGTGTACGGCATGTGGCGCAGCATCATCTTTAAAGGTTGTGGCACTCTCAAGTGTGCTTTGAGACTGCCGGCGAGCCTTCAACGCGTTTCCTGCCACAGCACAGGAGGAAGCAATTATGAAAGCGGCAGCACATTCAACTCGAGCTCCAGCTCCAGCTCCAGCTGTAGCTACTGCAGTGTTGCTGTGTGCGTCCTGCCACCCGCTGCCGCTTCGCGCTTCGCGTTCATCGTGACGCCCCCACGACATGGACACGCAACATGGTATATGGATGTTTGTATGTATGTATATAATGGCAGCGCTGCTGTTGCAGCTACTTTTTGCCACACAGCCGCCTGCACAGCGCGTGTTGGTCGTAAGATAAAGATAATAGAAAAGTAGAATTTATAGCAAAACACTTTTCAATCATGCAACCAAAACGTGTGGCACGACGGCGAAACCCTCAAGACCGTGCCACAACTAGGATGCCGAGGAGCCTTCGACTTGGTCTTCTTGTTGCAGTCGCCGTCAAATCATTTCCGCAACACTTGCTTATTCACTTTGTTGTTGTGTGTTGCTTTGTTTCTGCATAACGTCAAAGTTAATGGCTGCCGACACTTGAGCATTCGACCGCAACGACGCACGAATGCTCTGCTTACCCTTCATTTCGATTCCCGCTCTGAAAAGACAGTGAATTTTCAATGTTGTCGACATCGTTTGAGATTATGTTTATATTTATATTTAATCTAGAATCCGGTACTTTAAATTTTATTGAGTAACGTTTACAATGTAGTGAAACTCACTTCAAATTCAATACATTGTCAACACTGCCTATTTAAAAAACCTAATGCAAATCTACCTCAATTCATTTACTAGCCATTATTTAATTTGAACTTTTATCTGTTCTATATAGAATAACATTTACCTGCTCTATGTCGATTTAGATGACCAAAACTTCGGTTAGTGTATACTAAAGTAACTGGTTGCTGTGTGCAAAACATCTGGCTGTCAATATGCCTGGCCATCAGCTCCTTCTCTGCACTGCACACCCAAATGTATCTGGCAGATAAACGCGACCCACACACACACACACACACACACATAGTTATAGATAGAGACAGACCCAGAGACGAGAGAGAGAGAGAGAGAAGGTCCCCAGGGCGATCTAACTGACTATTCATGCGTTTAAAATTTTGCAATACAACACGCTCCCCTTCCCATCAGCCTCCCCCAAAAGAAAATGTGCAAAAGGAAGGCAACAAGAGAGAGTAAAAAGAAGGACAAATAATAAATAGAAGATGATGAAAAGCGCCGCACGTTACATTTTACGTTAAGGCATTGGCAAACAAGTTTTTCCCCCTTTTTCTATTTTATCTTTTCACCAGATTCAATGGGACACCGCATCTAGGGGTTCGCAATCTTCGTCCACCTGCCCCAATGCTCCACCTGCTTGTGGCCATTGACAAGGCTGCGTGGCACACAAATTGATTAGAATCTTTGAAGAATATTTAGCGTGCTTTCTTTGTTTGTTACTGGTGAACAACAAAGACAGATTTGTGTTTTGATTTTGCAAACGATAAGAAAAAATTGAGTTAAATGCAATTTACTTGTTATTATTCATGGAACTGCATTAAAGTTGAACGTCATGTCTGAGTGTGACTTAGAATTTATGTCTGGGCATAATTAAATTCAAACACGATCTCATAATTACACTCCAGCTTTCTGTTGCATTTTTAAAAACTAAAATCTTCTATCCCTATTCTATTCACATTTGCTGGTTGTAACTGACTTGACACAAATAAATTTCTTCTCAAACATTCACAAAACATTCTGATGAAACTAAAATTACTAATCATAATTCAATCCATGTTGAATCCGCTGTCTTTACAACACCTATTTTGATAGGTTAGATGCTTCATTTCTGTTAGTTGTATTTCTTCAGCGTCAATTGGCAAATTATGGGACATCCATGCGTTATCATCCTTTTCATTATCGTCATCATGGTGACCTGGAAGACAAAGACCACAGTGGAACAGAAAGAAAAATACATAGAGAGATGGAAAACGAGAAAAATAACCTATACGTTTTATTTTTATTGAACATTTTTATTCACCCTTAACAAAAATAATACATAAAATAATAATAATATTATAATAATAAAATACAATCAATTTATTTTATCTTATCTATATCATATATTCTTTAGGGCGTATTAACATCTTAGCTTCCTTCAGTGGAAATTCACTATACCAAATGAGATTAGGCCCATAAAGTGTATTTAAGTTACTACACAAGAAATAATAAACGCAATTAATTATTTATAACATATGTTATTTGCAATATTTACCACTGATAACAAGATGTGTACCACCAGCCACTTTCATAGGTTTTGGCACAATTGTGTTTATTAGAGTCATCGTTATCGCGATCGAATGAAAAAAAAAAAAAATAAAAAAAAAAAAAAAAAAAAAAAAAAAAAAAAAAAAAATTATTCACATTGGGCGGAAACGACGATTTTTTGGCATAAAAAAAAAAAAAAAAAAAAAAAAAAAAAAAAAAAAAAAAAAAAAAAAAAAAACAAGTCATTTGCAATTAGAACAGAATCGAGCTAAGTTAATTCAGAAAGAAAATGATTATCTATTATGTCGATCAGAAGTTGAGAAGTTAAATAAATCCGCACAGAATATTATTCTTTATTCCAAATGAACTCAGGCCCGCATAAAGCATTTAAGTTACTGCATGGGGGCCCGGGGGGGGGTTCCCGGGATGGGGGAAAGAAAATTTTAACAGAGATGGGGTTCGTCCGCGAGGATCGGTTCATTAAATGGGGATTGCTTTGAATCCTTCAGTAAGATTCGCCGTCTGACACGCTGGCGCGCCCGGGTTGTTATTATTCGTAAATATTGCCAATGACGTTTTATTAGGTTAAAAAATAATAACCTTAATTAAATACTTATATTATCAATAACCTAAATAAGACGGGCTCAGTTGGACAATATTTACGAATAATAAGAAGCTGTGTACCACCAGCCACTTTTATAGACTTTGGAGGCATAAATTGGATTGTAATATACCCGTTAAATCTTTTGTTTCAAAAAAAATGTAAATGAGACAGAAATTGGTTGAGTTTTACATCTGGCGATACATTCATAACTTATGCTATATAGGCGATGTATTCTTATGCAGTAACTTAAATGCATTCTATGGGCCCAATCTAAGATGTATATAAAGTAGATAATATAGATAGGATATAAATTGATTGTATTTAGTACATAGCGTAAAAGAGGAATACAATTTTGTACTGTGCTCTGTTTTTTCTTCCAATGTGGTCTTTCTATGACTTTTGTTCGCTGCAGGTTCACCATGATGTAATAATGAGGAGAATGCGAACGAAGGATTATTCCATGATGTGCGAATTGATGCTGGAGACATACATATGTATAACTAACTTATCAACATATCATATTATATTGTAAAAAAGCAGGAGTGTGATCTCAAATAAGTTATCGATTTTATATCATCGTAATATTTTCTAGAAGTTGGAATAAAACTCCGCTGTGATTCGGAGAGGGCTGCGAATTGTGCCAAATTGAGAGTAAAGTGAGTTTTTGGGGTGATTAGACGAAGAGTGGTTATTGTGTGAGGGTGTTGAGTAGGGATGAAGGGATTAGGCAAGGAATTTGTTTGCTCGGAGTAAACAGAGATAACAGCTACATATACTTTGCCACGAACTCTGCGTAATCCATGTGATTCGACTTATTTCAGTTGCGCCTTCGCCGGCTTTATTTTCACATCCACTCGTATCGTCGTCTTGGTGGCGTCGTCAAAGTGCCAAAGTTTTCAATGTAATAAATATTTTAATTTTCAACTTGAGCAATTAACCCGAGAAACGCATATGAAGGTTGTGGCACAAACACACACATCCACAAGTGGAGTGACAGTGGCAAGAATGGTTTCGTGCAGGGGGCTTTGCTGTCATGGCGATTGAGCGACTGTTGGAGTGGAGGAGGGTCAACCACATGTTTGGCAAGTACATACAAGCCGCCAAAGACTTCGCCACCACATCCGACCGCCCTCCAACTGTGGCATTATGAACTTAAGCTCCTGCCCCAACAACAACAACATGAGCAACTGGAACAGGAAGAACATTAAGATCCTCAGACGCATGTCAAGTCGTCGCCAGTCAAGTTGCTGTTTCGTTTCTGTTTCAAACTTTTGCTTAAATGTTTGTGCATAATTCAAAGACAAAATATTACGGCAAAAAACAAAATAAAACAAAACCCAAACTAGCGTTTGAGATGAAATTCGCGTAACCTGAATAAAAAACTAGTGTGAACTATTCTCATTGTTATTTAAACTATTTTGCAAATTAAGTAATTCATCTTAAATTACTGAAAATTCAATCGGAACTCAATCAAAAGTACCCAACTGCTGATCTTTTGAAAATAGTTAAAAATCCGATTTTTATACCCGCTACCCATAGGGTAGAAGGGTATAATAACTTTGTGACTTCAGGAAATGTATGTAGCAGGCAAAAGGAAGCATCTCCGACCCCATAAAGTATATATATTCTTGGTCAGGGTTACCAGCCGAGTCGATATAGCCATGTCCGTCTGTCCGTCTCTCCGTCTGTCTGTCTGTCTGTATGAACACCTAGATCTCACAGACTAATAGAGCTAGAGGATCCAAACTTGGTACCAGTATTGGTGTATGTACTACGCAGATCAAGTTTATTTTAAATTTTTGCCACGCCCCTTTACGCCCCTTAAAATCGAAAAAAACGATTAACTAGCACAATTTTAAAGATATCGTCTTGAGATTAGCTACATACAAAGATAAAGACATTCTCGATGATTCCCGATTTGGTCGCGATCGGAGGAAAAACTTGGAAGTTATTCAAGAAACAGTTTTGTATGGGAAAATCCATAAGCAGCTGCACGTGACTTGTTTTTGGTGGACAAGTTGACCGTGCATGGTATATTTTATACTTTATGCGATATTTAGGATGTGATGGAATATGAATGTACCAATATACCAAATATACCAAAAATGCCGAAAATACTTTTCGGTATATTTTAGTATATTTGCGCTGGGTAGCGGGTATATCACTTTCTGACTCGTTATATATGCAATACTATCTACCTGTCCCATTATTTTTATTGTCTACCGATATGCGTTCATTATATCGGCTTACTCTGATTAATCCATTTGATGCGAGTTCACGTTTAGGTTTACTACGTCAGGCTATCAATTAGGTAAGATACAAGAAAAGACTCGTAACCCGCAACGTTTTGTCGACGGGATTTCAGTATTTTCGCTGTTCCATCAGCTGGAAACGCGCATGGACAAAGACCTTAATTATAAAAGTCAACAATAGCTGGGTAACGAATCGCGGCTTGTTGTTGAGTTGCCATCAACTGAATGAAAATCCGTTTGCCCAAAAGTAAAACTCGCATGTAATTAAAATAAAATCCTTTTTACGACTGTATCTTTTTTTTCATTTTGTTTGTACGCTTATTTGTTGAATGCGTTGCGAACCTGCACAAATTAAACAAACCTAACGAAAGAAAAAATAAAAAATTAAAAAAAAAACAGCAACAACAACAACGGCGACAACGACAATCAAAAATTGTGATAAATTTTTATATCAATTTTTTCGTTACGCTGTACAATTTTCTTGTTCTCTTTGGGTCAACAATAAAACCCAACGGCAGTTGGGGAAAATAAACGGGAAAAAAGGGTGCTCAAAAGTAAATGAAAACTGGACGAGCTACGCGGCTTAAAGGCTTAACAGCTGATTTATTTCGATGCGAGTAGGACAAAAAATAATTTTTTTTTTCGGAGAGAACGTGTAATAAAATACACTTTAACATGGTAATAATAAAAAATGTAATTATTGGTATTTATTATGCAAATAGCAATTCCAAGAAATCGATGAGTTCGTGGAAAGATGTTTTCCAAATTGAGCGTATCTGCACGCTTGTAGAATTAAAAGAACTACAAACAATGTAATGGTAGCAAAATTTTCCCAGGAGCCCAAGTGTGAATGATGCCGCGTAGAACGCACAGATCTAACTCCAGAACTGTGCCAGGCTGTCGTTTGCCAGTTGCCAGTTGCCAGTTGCCCATTTTAATTATTGTCCGCTTTTATTGCAGTCCGCGATTGCAGATAAAGTCGGCTAACGTCGCCAGTCTCCCATCGCCCATCTCCCATCTCCCGTCTCCCATTTCGCTGTCAATGTCAATATCAACACACAGTCACAGTCAGAGTTACAGTCACTTCTTTTAGGCAGTCAGTCCTCGGCGTTGTCGTCGCCATCAGCTGGCGATTAACTTGGCAAATGCAGCAGGCAACCCTTTTATCGCGCCAACGGCGATATGCTAATGATGGCCATGCCCACTCAGCCCACTTAGCCCACAATTTGATGGGCCGCGGGCAGCGTTGAACACTTTTTGTGTTTTATTATTTGCCCACATCTCGTCGTTCTACCACCATTCGCCATTCTCCATTTGCCCATTTGCCCGTTGCTTTTATTATTCTCGAGTTTAATTAACTTTTCTCTTGTTTTCGGCTCACATAAATTTCAACTCTTTGCTGCCCTTTGGCGAGGAGAAGGACAACAGCAGGTAGCACAGGAACTGTTGGCTGTTTGGAAATTTGATACGTTGCTCTTGTCATCCATGCCATGGGAGATAGATGGATGGATGGTTGGATGTGCCCCAGCTGAAACTTTTGCAAAGTTAACACACAATCTTCTGGGCGCTCTCGCGACCAACCCCAAAACTCATCTTCCCAGCTGCAGAAACTACACCAAGTGTGGCCTCCTCTTCCTCTCTGCCGCAACAGTCGAACCTCAAGAGGACTCAAACTATTGGATTCTAGGAATTGCCAATATTAACACTAACTGCTAGCTAGCAGATACCCTGTAGCAAAGTCTTGGTAAACGAAAATCGCCAAATGAAGAAACTTCGTGATGCCTGTTTTTTTTTAGATTTCACAGACAGACAACTTGACATATTCCTGACAAAATTACAGCATTGTGTGATACTAGTACTTATATTTTCAGCTTTAGCAGAGACAACAGCAATGTGTTTCTTGATGTAAAAGTATTATTTACAGGGTATATACATATATTTCAGACAGAAATACTTTTATTTATACCGCTCGCTGGTATACAAAAAAACAAACTAATGAAATGGTATTGAGTTAAGAATTTGTATTTCTTGTCTTCAACTTTGTCATTAACGAATATTGCGAATAAATATACTTAAAACAAGCATATTTCGGGAAAACGAATTGATTTAAGAATTTTTATTGCTGAATGTCTTCAACGCATTTGATCGACCCGCTCGCTTGACTTGTCAGTGGCAGGGTATGAAGAGCACTTGACATGTGGTCGACAAGTGCTTACGTAATTGCGCGCACTTAATGTGCTCGATATGTCTCAGCACACAAAATAATAATAATAACACGAATAATAATAATAACAGCTAACACATACACATCTTACAAATGCGAAACTGAGCTGTCTAACCGAACCCTCGCCCCCTGCTCCATCCGATGCAGTCAGACCCCATAGCACCCCCCGACCCACCCCTGTGTTGTATTGTGCCTCTGGATCTTGGGCTTTGTTTCAGCTGGCTCTGCGATGGCTGCCAGTCCATCTGTCAATTAGACTTTAATGTATTGCGATTGTACTTGAAGTTATACGCAACTGCGATAGAACTTCAACTGGTCGAGTGGCGAGAAGTGAGAAAGGGTGGAGAGAGGAGGTAGTGTTTGATACTTTTACTCGTTTCGGCAGCCGAAAGGCAAATGAACACATTTATTGAGTGACAGACGACAATGAATTAAACACAACACAACAAAACAAAACATAATTTGAAATACAATTTTCCGCTTCGCAATTTGAAGAGCGCAAAGAAGAAGACGCGCCGAAAAAAACAAGACGTTATAATTCAGTGTTTTAACTAGAGAATTCCGAATAAATTACATATATTACACACATAGTTACAAACATTTTTATTATTAATTGTATTTGTTGGCTGTTACAAGCATGTTGTAAATTTGAGATATCGATAAGATCAAACTTAGCTCTATGCTAATTATCGCAATTCTTGGACCGAAACTCACAACAATATTGTTGTTGGGTTCTCTTTAGATAAATCGGAATTTATGCTTTTCACCCGTGGGCTGTCTGGCTTCAATCCCCGCCTCCCTCGTTGGCTTGATCTGCAAGAGGTTGTCAGTTGCTCTAGAGATTTATGTCTACAGAAATGCTCGGCATCGAGCTAACAAACAAGTATTGTCTGCACACATACATCTTTGATTATCTATCTATTTATTTATTTTGTGCTCGCTGCTCGTTGCTCGGGGCGCTCAAGCTGAGGTTTCATTTTGGGCAAATGTTGTCAGTGTCAGTGGAGCGATTGTGTTGGAGATTTATATACCGAAAATAAACCAAATGCTATTGGTCAACAATAATTTAAGATTTTCAAAAGACATTTTGTGGAGAACTCAATAAAGTTGGCTTCTCAATTCGATTTAAAAAAGTGGCTCAGAGAAGAACAGCAAAATTATTGCACTTCAGATGCACATCCAGATGCATTTCTATTATACTGATAATTATGTTATTCGACTTCTGCAAAATCTGTGTGTTGCCCCAGAGTTGATGATAAAGATAATCGAATTTGTTGTATTGTTGTCGATCTAACGATCGTTACCCAAATATTCGACCAAACTCATATTATATAACGAAAACAATTTGTTCGTCAAACCAAGTTGAAATAGTACAAAGATTGATGACGCATAGTATATATTATATACTATAGAGTATATAGTAAATATAAATTAAGTTTCTGGTGATCAGTAAGTTGCTATGTTATACACGAGTCAAAGTATTTGATTTAGCTCCTCAGTCTTTCTCAGTTTCCATCTTTCTTGTTCCTTTGCTTCTGAGTCGTTGTTTTTCGTCGATTTTTTCATTTCTTGACTCTTTGGGTCGCTTGATCAACGTTGATGGCAACGGCTGCTGTGTGTTGCAGACAGCAACTTGGCAACTTGGGCTTGTGGCAAGCAGCCACATGAGGCGACACACACACACACACACGCATTCAACTGTCTGTCTGCCTGTTTTGAAGGTGCGGCCAAAAGTTGTTGTTGCTGTCGTCGTTGTTGGTGTCGTTACCTTTATATTCGATCTAACTTCGTGTTGGTTTCTTTTTTGGGCCTTTTGTTATTGTTATTGTTGCTGCTTTTATTGTATTTTTTGTTTCCTTTTTGCTACGCTTTGTTGTTGTTTTCTTCTCTTGCTGTGGTTAGCGTTGGCCTCAGCCAGCGATCTTGACTTGCTCTCAATCTCCTTGTTGTTGTCGTAGTTGTGGTTGTTGTAATGGCAACGGCATGAGTTTTGATTGCAGTCACCGTTGTTGTTGTTATTGTTGTCGTTGATTATTTTCCTGCAATTTAAGTCTTATTTATGGTTCTCGTTGATGATCGTGTTGATGGTCGACTCTCCTTTCTCTCTTTCGTTACTACTTCTTTTTTGTTTATATATGACCTTTATTTATTGAAATATCTGTATATGTTTGCAATAACATATAATTGTTGCAAGAAGACTGACAATAATAATAATAAGCATATAAATAATATTAATAATGATTTCTTATGCAGTAACTTAAATGCATTGTATGGGCCGAATGTAACTTGGTTTAAACCGGTTCCACTTAAAGAAGCCAAAATGCTAATACGCCCTGGAGAATAGCTGAATAAATATAGATATAAACTGATTGTAATTAGTGGACTGAAATAATAAAAATTCTGATCAACAAATTTGCGTTTTCTTGAATAAGAAAATAATTTTTGCTTGTAGTTGATGCGATTATTATTTGATAGCAAAGGGATAAACTGGGAAATTAAAAATCTGTTGTAAGATTATTCAGTTGAATTTCCAAAGCATTTAAAAAAGAGGTAATAATCGAAATAATTTACATATGTGCATCGAATCCCATAGTCTGATTCTGTGTGATGTTGATTTACAAATATATTGTTTCTACAACCAACAAATTGATCAGGAAGCTTCTCCTCGGACTTGTCGTCGTCTTGACGATTGTCGTCACAAAGCAGCTTGATAACGTAGAGGCAAATGGCCAGCTGGGTGGCTATAGGAAGAGAAGATAGAAGAAAGTCTATCAACAAATAATCTTGTCTCTCTCTAATTGTGAATTCGTTCAACTCGTGTCTATGCCACATTTTTGCAGAATAATTTTTCTGATTAAATGCAGCATTGAGTTTCAAACTCATCTTGTTCACAAACACACGAAGCAAATAATATGCATTATCAGCTGAGCTCGCTCAGGCAGAAGATCGCCAGATAGATGTGCACTATTTACTCTCTCTTTTTATACCCGCTACCCATAGGGTATAAGGGTATTATAGCTTTGTGACTTCAGGAAATGTATGTAACAGGCAGAAAGAAGAATTTCCGACCCCGTAAAGTATATATATTCTTGGTCAGAGTCACCAGCCGAGTCTGCCCGTCTGTCTGTATGAACACCTAGATCTCAGAGACTATAAGAGCTAGAGATTCCAAACTTGGTACCAGTATTGGTGTATGTCCTACGCAGGTCAAGTTTATTTTAGATTTTTGCCACGCCCCTTTCCGCCCCTTAAAATCGAAAAAAACGATTTACTAGCACATTTTTAAAGATAGAGGGTCCAGTTTTAGTACACACGAAGATTATAGCAGTCTCGATGATTCCCGAGAATTTGGTCGAACGGATGAAAAACTTGGAAATTATTCAAGAAACAGTTTTGTATGGGGAAATTAGTATATTTGTATATTTTAGTATATTTGAGCTGGGTAGCGGGTATATCACAGTCGAGGACACTCGACTGTAGCTTTCTTACTTGTTTATAGTACTTTTGAGCAGCAATCAATATAATTTCCTCGCATTTGTAGAGATAAGCAATTCAAATTTGAATTATTGTTTCAATTTACAATTCATGTTGTTTCATCTTTCAGTTACATACTCATCTTGTTTAAGCGCTGTTGAAATTCAACAGTATTTGGGCTATTGATAGTACTCTAAATGTTTTTGAAATCTCAGCCACCGAGCAGGTGACGATGCTAAAATAATACAGTGTAAAATGTATAAAGTGTTAAAATGTATTCTTATCAGGCGTGTCGAGCCAACCAAGAAATGGAAGAACAGTGTGGTCCTCATACCTATAAAGTTGTAAAGCCAATGCTCGCCTATTTTCAGCAAATTAGAAATGAATTAGAAATAAGTGAATCCAAAGAAAGGCAGCTAAGTGAATTGAACACCAATCTTATGGAAAAGTATCATGAAACTTTAAGAATTCATGAGAAACTCATGAAGGAGACATTTCAATTAGATGAGTAGAAAATATTAAGAAAAGAAAGCGATCTGCAATTGTGCCAAAATAAAGTTGGTGAATTGCAATCTCAGATTAGCGTGCAAAATACAAGGATTGACAGATTAACACCAAATTCGAAACTTCTTAAGAGTTATAGTAAATGTAAGGAAGGATTAGCAGATAAATCCACCAAATTTGAAATTTGTGCAGCTCAAAATAAACAACTTAACTCTAATTTTGTTGAAAAAGATAAAATTATTTTGAGGGCTTAGAGCATAGATCCGTAATGGGACCAAAAATCAAAAAAGAATTCAGTTGCAATTAGAACAGAATCATGTAGTGGCATAAATACATTGTATGGGCCGAATCTATCGTGGCTTAAACGGTTTCCACTTAAAGAAGCCCAAATGCTAATACGCCCTGGAGAATAGCTGAATAAATAATAGAATAATAAATGTTAAGAAATAAACCGATTTTAATTAATAGATTGAGAAAAATATAACTTCTAATCAACGAATTCGCATTTTTAGAAATCAGCAAATAGGTTTTATATTCGATGTTTATTCGATAGCAAAGTGGTAATATGGAAATACAAATTAAATTATCGGTGAAACCAATACAATTGCAATTGTACTGGAGCGTTTAAGAAAGGACCAAGTAATAAACTTGAATCTAAAAATGTGTACAGAAATGTGCAACAGAAATGTCAACAGACAGGTTTATAAAATTGTACTGTGTTCTACGTATGTATATTATAATGCAATATTCAGTTCTACTTTCATTTTCATTGGGAGCAGTCGAAAGATTCCAAATGGGCAGAATACTAATAATAAAAGACTTGGTACTGATATTACTCGATACATTCCTAGCAGCCACAGCTAGAATAGCTGTGGAATATGTCAGAACAATAATATATAGAGTAAAAGTGAATTCACCTTCTTCTTATCAGGATTGCGAATCCAACCGCGAAATCGATGAACAGTGTGCTATGCCTGGGCAAAATTCATTTCAAACATAATCTCATAAATTATTCTTGCTGCTGTGCAATGGAAAAATCAAATATACTCTTCTATCCGTTGGTACACTTTAAGATCATACACTTTGCAAATCATTTTGATACTATTGTATTCGCATGTGTTTGGTAGTTGTCGCTGGTTTACACTTTCTTATCTTGAAGTCTCTCTCTCTCTAGTAGATGGACTCTCTCTGCATAACTGACGATCGGCTGTCTGAGACAGGATTAATGACCGAACTTCAATAACGTATGACCTTCTCTTCTTAAATCGAAATCGCTGTTGCTCGTATCTGTTTTAAGTGTTATCAATACCTCTTCAGATTAATGCTTCGACAATTTGGCTACGACATTCAGTACAATAATCTCTTTGTTTCAGTGCAGTCGAAAGATTCTAGATGGGCAGAAAAACAAAACACGCAATTTTGCTACTGATATTGCACGAAATATTCCTAGTAGCCATAGCCACTGGAGAAAAGGTGAGAACACAAAACACAGAGTGCAGTCAGTAATGAAATTAAATTCAATTTCTTATCAGGCATGTCAAACCAACCGAGAAATCGAAGAACAGTGTGGTCATCATACCTACAAAATTGTAAAGCCGATGCTTGATTATTTTCGGCAAATTAGAAATGAGTTAGAAAAAAGTGAAGTGAAAGAAAAGCAGTTGAACGAATTGAACAGCAATCTTATGGAAAAGTATCATGAAATTGTAAGAATTCATGAAAAACTCATGAAGGAGGCTTTTCAAATAGATGAGTCTAAAGTGAGAATCGGTAACACGCAAAACGATCTGCAATTGTGTCAAGTTGAAGTTGGTGAATTGCAATCTCAGATTAATCTCCAACAAGCAACTATTGACAGATTAACAGCAAATTCGAAACTTTTTGAAAATTACGACAAATGTAAAGAAGGATTATCAAATCAATTCAACAATTTAGATATTATTGGTGTTCAATTGGAAAAACTAAGGTTAAGCCATTTTAAAAAGAATGAAACTATTTCGAAGTTCAATGCGAACATCCAACAATTAACAGAAAATCAGGAAATACTTCCTACGCAATTAGAAAATTATGATGTATGTAAAAGAAAATTAATGCATCAATCAGACAACTTGAAAGTTTGTGAGGTTCAATTGGAAAAACTCAATTCTACTTTAATTGAAAAGGATGAAAATATTTTGACACTTAATTCAAAAAACCAAAATATGACGGAAAATCTGCAAACTGTCCAGTTGCACTTAGAGAATTATGATAAATGTAAAAGCAAAGTAATGCAACAATCAAACAATTTAGAAGTTTTTGAGTTTCAATTAAAGAAACTAAATTCTACTCTAATTGAAAAGGATGAAAATATTTTGACACTTAATTCAAAAAACCAAAATATGACAGAAAATCTCAAAACTATTCGAATACAATTAGAGGATTATGATAAATGTAAGATTAAAATACTGCAACAATTAAACAACTTAGAAGTTTGTGAGGTTCAATTGAAAAAACTAAATTCTACTCTAGTTGAAAAGGATGAAAATATCCTTAAATGTAATGCAGATATTAAAAGTTTAACCGAAAAACAGAAAACAATTCAATGTCATCCTTTTCACCATCCTCATCCTCATCCCCATAACCATCCTCATTCTCATCCTCATTCTCATCCTCATCATCATCCTTATCCTTATCCTCATCATCATAATCATCATTTCCGGTTTTAGCAATTGTGCGGTTGTCTATCGTAATATCAGGTAAATATTGCAATTAACTTTTATAAAAGAATATAACAAATATTTGTAATCATTTCTTATGCAGTAACTTAAATGCATTGTATGGGCCGAATCTAACGTACGAGTACTTTTAACTGTTTCCACTTAAAGAAGCCAAAATGCTAATACGCTCTGGAGAATAGCTCAATAAATATAGATATAAACTGATTGTAAATAACGGACTGTGAAAAATATAAATTCTGATCAACGAATTTGCGTTTTCTTGAATAAAAAAATAAATTCTGCTTGTATTTGATACGATTATTATTTGATAGCAAAGGGGTAAACTGGAAAAACAAAAATTTCAAATAAAATCAATCGAATTCAATTACATACATAAGTACATTGAATCCCATAGTCTGAATCTGTGTCAAGTTAATTTACAAATATATTGTTTCGACATGAACAATTTTTTTAAAGCAAGCAACAAATTGATCAGGAAATTATTCAAAGTTTCTCCTCGGAGCTACTGATTACGTCACTTTGACGATTGATAACGTAGAGACAAACGGCAGAGTCAAAGATCGCCACGCTGGAACACTATAGGAGGAGAGGATAGAAAAGAGGCTATCACAAAATAATCTTTTGAATTCGTTAAACTCGTGTCTATTTTACATTTTCGCAGAATAATTAGTCGGATTAAATGCAGTATGGTTACAAACTCATCTCGTTCACAAACACGCGATGCAAATAAAATTATCAGCTGAGCTCGCTCGGACAGAAGATTGCCAGATAGATGTGCACTATTTGTTCTCTCTATTTTATAGTACTTTTGAGCAACAATCAATATAATTTCCTCGCATTTGTAGAGATTAGCAATTAGAAGTTGAATTATTGTTTCAATTTACAACTCATCTGGTTTCATCTTTCAGTTACAAACTCAACTTGTTTAAGCGCAGTTGAAATTTAAACGATA
Organism: Drosophila siamana; assembly: GCA_035047445.1. Taxonomy (NCBI): domain Eukaryota; kingdom Metazoa; phylum Arthropoda; class Insecta; order Diptera; family Drosophilidae; genus Drosophila; species Drosophila siamana. The sequence goes on along the minus strand of JAWNPP010000014.1, from coordinate 1,104,143 downwards.
CGAAATGGGGCGAATAATATCAAAAGAATTTGGGCTATTGATAATATTCCATATGTTCTTGACGATCTCAGCCACTGAGCAGGTGATGATGCTAAAATAATCCAGTGTAAAATATATAAAGTGTTAAAATGTATTCTTATTAGGCGTGTCGAGCCAACCGAAAAATGGAAGAACAATGTGGTCCTCATACCTATAAAGTTGTAAAGCCAATGCTCGCCTATTTTCAGCAAATTAGAAATGAGTTAGAACAAAGTGAATCCAAAGAAAAGCAGTTAAGTGAATTGAACTCCAATCTTATAGAAAAGTATCATGAAATTGTTCGAATTCATGAAGAACTCATGAAGGAGGCATTTCATTTAGATGAGTATAAAGAGAAAATATTAAGAAAAGAAAACGATCTGCAATTGTGTCAAATGAAAGTTGTGGAATCGCAATCTCAGATTAGCTTACAAAATTCAACGATTGACAGATTAACACCAAATTTGAAAGTGTTTCAGAATTATGATAATTGCAAGGAAGAATTAGCAGATAAATCCACCAAATTAGAAAATTGTACATTTCAAAAAGAACAACTTAACTCGAATCTTACTGAAAAAGATCAAATTATTTCACGAAAAGAAAACGATCTGCAATTGTATCAAATTAAAGTTGATGAGTTGCAATCTCAGATTAGCTTACAAAATACAACGATTGACAGATTAACACCAAATTGGAAAGTGTTTCAGAATTATGATAATTGTAAAGAAGAATTAGCAGATACATCCACCAAATTGGAAATTTGTGCAGTTCAAAAAGAACAACTTAACTCGAATCTTACTCAAAAAGATCAAATTATTTCACGAAAAGAAAACGATCTGCAATTGTGCCAAAATAAAGTTGATAAATTGCAATCTCAGATTAGCATACAAAATACGACGATTGACAGATTAACACCAAATTCGAAACTGTTTGAGAGCTATGATAAATGTAAGGAAGGATTAGCAGATAAATCCACCAAATTTGAAATTTGTGCAGTTCAAAAAGAACAACTTAACTCTAATCTTGTTGAAAAAGATACATTTATTTCAGGGCTTAGAGCACAGATCCGTAATGGGACCAAAAATCAAAAAAGAATTCAGTTGCAATTAGAACAGAATCGAGCTAAGTTAATTCAGAAAGAAAATGATTATCTCTTATGTCGATCAGAAGTTGAGAAATTAAATAAAACAGCGCAGAACGTTATTCCCTCTAGTTGCATTCCTTTTGGTGATTATTCTGGAGTTCGTCAAATTGAGGTTTCTGGAATAGGTTCTATCGATGTTCTCTGTGATAGTGAGTTAGCTGGTCCTGGATGGATGGTTATTCAACAGCGAATTGGTGGAAAAGAGGATTTTAACAGAGATTGGGCTTCTTACCGCGAAGGATTCGGTTCATTAAATGGTGATTTTTTCCTTGGGCTGGAGAAGATCTATCGTTTGACGAGTTCGCGACGCCACGAGCTTTATATACATTTGGTTGGATCAAATGGCACTACGAAATACGCTCGGTATGACGACTTTAAGATATCTGATGAAAGCAGTGGCTACTCACTGAATTTGGGTAAATTCAAAGGGAGAAAAAGGAATTCTCAACAATCGATCACGTCTTCTATACATCTAATGAACACAATTGTGCCAAAGTCTTCAAAAGTGGCTGGTGGTACACAGCTTGTCATGATTGGTAAATATTGAAAATGACATATGTGAGGTTAACATAAATATTTAATTGTGGTTTTTATGTCCTATGCAGTAACTTAAATACACTGTATGGGACCTTTCTATATTGTTATAGACCACTGAAGGAAGTTAAGATGCTTATACGCCCTAAAGAAAAGATGATTTGTGAAAATAAGAGTAATAAAATAAATTCTTAGCAATTATTTTTTGTTACATTCAAATAAAGAAATAATTTGTAGTTCGCAGATCTTCGAAATTATAATAAAATTTTGCATAACCATTTATAGCCGGCCCTTATATTAATGAATTGACGGCACAACACGCGAAACTAATTAAAAATTTATTTATTTTATCATTAAAAATGAAGAAATAGTTTTCGGTGTTGCCTAAACTTTGGAGCAAAAGATAGGATCGATTGGGGACGTAGACTATCTGTAATGCATTTTTTTTATTTAAACTACAACTGCAACTAGATGTCAATGTGTACATGTAAATATATAACCGAAAACGTTATGTATTGACTTAATCTATCAATAGTTGTATTTGGTGATGAGCAAATTAAATTAGCCTGAAACCAGTTACAACTAAAAAACATTCAGTTGGAATCATGGGATAGTCCCACAATTACTTCTAACATATATTGACGCCAATCACATTCTGGACGTGTACGAGTTGAAGTGAACACATTTGTTTTTTGTACTAGATAGGTAGAAGGGTATATTCGAGTGTCGACTTGAGGTTGGCGTTTAAGCTGATATTCAAGTGCAAAATATGGAATTTGCAACTGGGTATTCCTAAAGTCCAGTCCATCATATTGTATGCTTGAATGTGTGTGTGTGTTTGTGCATGTGTGTGTCTGTGACTCCCAGAACTGGAGTGCTCCACTTCAGCATCAATAAAACAAACAGATCTGAGCTTGACTCAACGTAAACAACAGCGATATAAATTTATGAGATCATGTTTGAAGTTAATTATGCCCAGACACACACACACACACACACCCAGCTGTAACATACCCTGTAAAATGCTGGGAAGGCGAGCATGCACAAAGAGTTCTTTCTCCATGGTGTACCCTATTGTTTTGCACTTGTGCAGAGTATGCGCAAGTCCATAACACATTGCTGATGTTTATGTTTTTATTTTTGTTCTGTTTTGTGTCTTTGCACGTAGCAGCAATCATAATAGTCTTTATATCGAAAGCCGTAAGCAGCAAATATGAATGAGAACAGCAGAAGGTGCCTGACTGCGAGATACCCGGTAGATGACTGTCCATCCATGTGCAATTTAACTAAGTTTTGAGCAACTGTTGTGTAGGGACTTGGATACTTGGAGCATACCCTATGATCACGCGCCTGCCGGTTATCAAAAGACTCGAGCAACAGCGGCAACTAGAACGCTGTCAAACTAGTTGACTAGACCTAGGTTAGTTCTTTGGCACGCATAGACTTTATCACAGTCTGAGCCACGGCCTGAGACCAGTTTCTTGGCTTGACTTAGATTCGTTTCATGTTTATTGTGTTTGAGCCAAGTGCTATCCGCACGAGTTTCAGCCAAAGTGGTTGGGCCAGCTGAACAACAAAGAGTCTGTCCAAAAAAATGTATATACATATATGTACATATATATATATATATGTACATACACTTGTGTATGTCGTATATATCCACCGTCTGTGTCTTGTTTACGAGCAAGATGTTTGGCGGCAATGGATGTGGTTTGTGGTTTAACTGCTTTTATGGAAACACACACAACAGCAACGACAAAAAACAAAGGAAAAAAGCTAACCAGAAACTACAATATCAAAAGCATATTAGCAGTTGCTAGACAAGCACATACCCTGCAATTAATCACGTGAGCTAGTAAACCGTTAAAGCCGTTCCAGGGTATTTGGAAGCCAATAAACAAGAAGCAAAAACAAGACGATATTTTTAAATAAAAGAGAAATAAATAAAGCAAAATTCACCAACTACGGGAGGCAAACAACATTGTTTGAAAAGTCATCAAAGACCAAAGACGTCGACAACAATAACAGCGGCAACCAGTTCAAATCGCAGTCGATGTCGGAATCGGAGTCGGAGTTGGAGTTGGACTTGGAGTCGGAGTTGAAGTTGAATTCGGAGTCACGATCGCATAGCTTGGCGTTGCTGCTGCTTTCGTTTGCCTGGAACCAGTTTCGTTGCCTCCGTCGGCTCTCAATTTTATTTACAATATTGTTTTCTCTGTTAACGACGTCTGCGATTTGAGCTCGACTTGTTGTGGTTTTGACCCAAGCCCCTTTTTTTGTATGCCTCGCAGCCACTGAACACACAAACACACATACGGGGTATACTCAATGTCTCAGCGACTGAGTTGCTCAAGGGTTCATTGGTGTGGCAAGAACATATCGAAAGCACGGGTATATACCAGTCGGCCACACTCGACCGCTGCTTCTCCACTTTGTGTGCAATCAAGAAACTGGTATACCAACTACTTTGTCTCGCTTCTCCCTCAAGCCAAGACTCACGACAATGTGGCCAATTTGATGTGCATCTCCGCTGTCCGCTCGGCGCTCTCCGCTCTCTACTCTCTCACCTCCTCCCGCCCTCTTGTCACCTTTGGCTCTCTGCTGCGCTGCCTGTTTTTGGGTGTTGATGGGTCCCCAGCGGCTTATCAATCATTAATAGGCACCGTCGCACTCATAAAACCCCATTGCCTAAATGTCTGGCTTGGCCTCTAAGAGGCCAACACATTTTCCACAGATCCACAGATGCCGTCTTTGAGATTTACCATATATACATATATGTATATGTAAACCCATCAACTGCCGCTCAAGCACAAACAATGAAGCGTTTTAGTTTAAAATTTTGTGGCATGGTCGTAACATTTTACGAGTTTCGGGCTCAGATGAGTTAGAAATGACCAGTGATGTGCATTTGGCTGGTTTATTTAATTAGCCACTTGCTGTGCGCTTTCTCGACGACTAAGTTTCTATTGTTCTTGTCGAAGTTCTTTCTTCCAATTTGTTGCAAATTGTCCTCGATATATTTGAAATGAGCACTCGAAAGTCAATTGAAACTGTTATCAGTCAATAAGTTATTATATGCAAGAAAACATCAAAAAACATCAAAAACTCTACAGAAATATACAGATTAATAACAATCATGCTGCAGTATAGCTTGATTAGTTAGAGCTTCCCATTTTGTTCTCTCAGTTTTGCATTCGATGTTGTAAAAGTATTCCGACAATTTTGGTCGTTGTTTCAATAGCTAATTTTAATTCAAAACACTTTATTCTTTTTTAATTATTAATTACAGATTTCCGTGTATATACATACATAAGTGGTATGTACATATATAAATATTTATGATGTGACTATCTAAGAGATCAATAGATTGGACATCGATTGGAAACTTAAAGCTCTGCAGTTTATTGGAACTTTGCAACTTTTTAACTTCACTTCCATTCGCTTTAAGGGAACCACAGCTGCAAAAATAAAACGACGAACTGATTGAATGTCAATAGTTTTAACCAGAGAAAGAGTGTGAGAGGGCGATGGGAGATGGAAAACATAATTTGCTGTGCTTAGTTTTTCGCTACGCTCTGGTATTTTTATTGCAATTTCTGTTAGTTAGTTCGTTTGCGACAAGAACAAACAAGCGAAGAGCAAAAGCAAAAAATACCCAGTCCCAGTCGGACACCCCAGTGGCAATACCAACCTCAACCCCATCCCCAACCCAGACCATGACCACGAGCACAACTCCGACCCAGATCCTGATACAGCCATTCCAGGCTGTGGTTCGACCCACCGACCGAATGGACCAAAGCAATGTAACATGCCAAATGTGTCCCGGAATTTAATTAAACATTTTCTGCGCTTATTCGTGTATACATTTACCCCAACCTCACCCCTCACCCCTAACCCCCTCACCCCTGCTGCTCGCCTAATCTGCCAGCCAATATGCGTTCGGGGGTGGCTTGACTTTGCCCATTGACTCGACCAGCACCCCTGATGATGTGTGTGTGATTGATGTGGCGGCAGGATGGTGGGGAATTCGTTTCACTTTGGGTCCTGTGCGAAGGTTATTGACATATTTTAACAACTATTTGCGAAAGGCTTTAGTTTCACTTCAATTTCATTTCAAGTTGTCCTCATACTTCTATATTCTGTCTCTCTTGCTCTTTTTCTCTGTCTCTCAACGCGTAATTGAAACAAGTGCAAAATGTCTTCATCCTATTGGTCCTTTCGCTTCGTTTTGTTTGTCATTTAAATGTCCTCGCGGCAACAGTATTTGTATCCTTGCAAATATTTGCCATTTGCCATGTAAATAACTTTATTCAAATTACTTCATGAAGCGCACAAAATAATAATAAAAAAAACTTATATCACTATATTTATGTAAAGCATAAATTTTTTTTTTCAACAACGAAGTTCAAATGCCCTCTCTAATAACGGACTTTAATATCAACTAAATAAGTGAAATATATGATAGAAAATGAGAAGTTGTTCCATTCGGAAAAATTGGATGATCAATCTTTTGGCAGGGTATATAGTACAAAAAGCAATCGGAATTAAAGAAACACAGAAAATTGCAATATTTGAGATATCGCCTGTTTGCATTAGTCAAACAATCTGGAACTTTTGCCGGCTTATACCAAGGACCAAAGCATAAAATGCAAAAAAGGGTACGAAAAAAGGACACTGCATTATTGGAATTCAACCTTTTGACCCATCACATTTTTTCTCTGCTGTTTCCCGCACAGCTGTTGGCCAAAGTTTATACTTAGTTTGAAATTGAATTGCCCCAAAAATTGTTCTTTTATTTATAGCTTTCATTATGATTGACTCTCTCGCACTTAGCTTATGACGAAACAGGTTCTTTACAGATAATTCGCCGGCCACAAGGTTATAGAAAATATGTCCGCTTGAGAGAGGTACACCAGACGCTCGCAAATTAAACCCACTTTGTTGTTAAGCTAATTCTAATTCTGGCAGAATTTTAGTTTCGGTTTTCAATACAAAGTTTACAATAATGGTGTATTTAATTTAATAAGTACTCAATTCATAATGTACACTGGTGGTTTACTTAATATATTAATAATGTATAGAAATCATACTATACACTGGTTGCGTCTCAATATAATACGTATACCATGCTAAATATTGCTTTTACTGTACACCAGTGTACAGTACACGGTGTACTTAAAAATAATTTTTTGGTATATTTGGTAATTTGTACATTCATATTCCATCACATCCTAAATATTGCAAAAAGTATAAAATATACCATGCACGGTCACATTGTCCACCAGCAACAAACCACGTGCAGCTGCCTATGCATTTTCCCATAGGCATAGTTTGTTGAATTACTTCCAAGTTTTTCATCCGATCGCGACCAAATCGGAAATCATCAAGAATGTCTTTATCTTTGTATGTAGATAATCTCGAGACTATATCTTTAAAATTGCGCTAGTTAATCGTTTTTTTCGATTTTAAGGAGCGAAAAGGGGCGTGGAAAAATTTAAAATAAACTTGGTCTGCGTAGTACATACACCAATACTGGTACCAAGTTTAAAGTTTTAAAGTCTAATAGTTTACTGCAAATAATCATTCAAATTATATTTATTTACTACTTATGTTTTTATTGCCCAGCACTGTGGTTTTTACTGTGGTTTTTAGTACTGCTCTCTTGATCTTTACGTGATCTGTTCGCTTAGCGCAATCGAATGATCGCTACGAAGTGCGAGCACAAAACGTAGCGTGCAAACGTTTGCACAAACAATTGCGCTGCGCTGTTGCTATCCCGCTTGCGCTTGCTCGCTCACTGGCACTGCAATTTTGTTGTCTCGCATTTTTTCTTTCGGTCAGTCTCTCAGTTCACAGTTCAGAGTCCGATGTCCGCAGTGTTCTGCATTTGCGCATGCAAGCTTGTGCTCAGCATTTGTCGTTTTGGTTTAGTGTTGTGCATGAGTTCGAACGGTAGAGATCTTTGTGGATCGTAAAATCAATATTTGTGGATCGCGTGAGTGTATGTGTCGGAGCGCAAAATGAACTCACGTGATAGACAGTTCTGGACGGAGTTCCTGCTGCTCTATCGCTCGTTGCCGGCCGTGTGGAAGGTTAAAAGTCCTGAGTACAGCAGTCGCGCATTGAAATCCGCCGGGTACGAGCAGTTAGTGCTGAAGCTGCAAGAGGTGGAGCCACACGCGGATCGTGCGCTGGTGATAAAGAAGATCAACTCATTTCGCACGAACTTTCGACGCGATTTGCGCAAACGGTCAGAGGATGAGCGAGTGCGACAGGCGCCGTTCGAGTCGACACTTTGGTACTTTGAGCTACTCGGCTTTCTCGAGGATCAGGAATCAATGGCTTCATACCAGCAGTCGCACAAACCGGTCAGATCCGAGCCGGAAACTCACAGCGTAGCGTTGGTAAGTAAGCAGAGCTTTTTGAAAAAACTTCTACGCAATCTCTCTCTCTATCACGCTCTCGCTCTATGTCAGCATTCAAAGAAGCGTCGCAAAAATGACTTAACCGCAACACCCCCAATTGCTTCTCCCTCAAGCGAATCGGAAGCTTTGGCTCACATCTGGAGCACTCATTACGATGAGCTGGCGCCGCGACAAAAGCTTCTCGCGCGAAAGCTCATCTCTGATGTGCTTTACCACGGCTGTCTGGATCAGCTGCAGCCCCGTCATGTGTCTCAACTGCAGCAGCTGATCCAGCCGCACACCCAGAGCCCCTCTCCACAGTACAGTGATGCAGATTATGACGATGAAAGCCATACGCTCGAAGAGCACGACTAGCTTAGATTGATTTTGTACTCCTTCAAAATAGAACCATGTTTTAAATATAATAATAAATGCATTTTAAGAACACTTTCACAATATTTTCAGTGCGGCCAAACAGATAAGAAAACGCATAGCAAGCCACACGTCTGTTGTGCCACAAAAACAAAAATAATATAAAACAAACATACAAATTAAAAAAGAGGCATTCATTTTAAGTATGTCAGGTTATCGAAATAAATAAAATTGACAAAATAATTAGGATAGGAAATAAGCAAGTTAAACAAATAGAGCAAAGTTTAAAAGAAGTATATGAGTGCGAGATGACTTAATAAATAAATAAATGGAAAGCTATAAATGAAACTCATGTATTTGTAAGCTGAATACAAATGGAATCGATATTGGTTCAATTGTTTGACAGGAAATGAAAACAAATTAACAACATTTATGTGCATCATTAAAACTTGCTAAATTCGTGTGAAATTGAAAAAGTTGAGTGGGTCGGGGGCACAAAAAAAAAAAAAAAAAACGATGGAGAATGCAAATGAAAGATACAAGTTAGCCAGAAACAAATGACACTCTTAGTCGCAAAGCTTCGTCGATTTGAAAAATGCAAATTTATTGCCATTTAATTTGGAAAAGAAACAACGAAGCTGAGAGCGATGGAGAGAGAGAGAGAGAGAGAGAAAGAGAGTGATAAGAAATGAACAAAGCGAGATCCCCATAATGTGCACGAAAAGTTTACAATAACAACACGGGGCGTACCACAAGCAACAACAAATTCGGCATATAAACGAGCGCATAATGAGCTCCGCTGTGGAATGAGTCTGGATAGACGGAGGCAGGGAGCTGGCTTGGGAATCGCATTAAATGCCTAAAATAGTAGCACACACACAGACTCGCCATGAGTATAAGAAGTGGCGCAAGTAACAGCCCGACGAGTCGAGTCGCGTCGAGTCGAGACGGTGCTGCCTTTTTTATGCTCTCTGCATATCATGCAATTACTTTCCACTCAAATGTCAATTTAAATTGAAGTTTTATGCAAAAACCATACTTGAAACTTTGCTGCCTCCCCTTGAGTCGCTCAAGAACAATACGCCGCCTGGCAACTCAATCTGACACAGCTTCTGCCCCTGCCCTGTCCCTGCCAATGCTCCTGCCCCAGCTCCTGTTCCAAATCCAAATCCAAATCGCCCTCCTGTACACCATTCTCATTTCCTGAACAAGCTGCCGCTTTGCCAGCGTCTTTGGGCCCGTTCGTGTTTGCGTTCAGCCTTTTTTTATGTGTTAGATGCACATTTCGGAAATTAAGTTGGAATTTATTAGCACATCTTTGTCGTCGAATTACATGGATTGCTTTTTTCGCAGCTTCGAGTCGTTTCAACTGCTCTTCGAGAGAGCAGTGCTGCAATCCAATGAATACCCTACAATACAGAATATATTGTAGATTGCCATCGATGTGTGATTTATTTAATATTACAAACTCAATGCGTAATTGAACATTTTGTTATTGACGCTTCAAATAATAAGAGTTTGAAACAGTTTAAAAAATATTCATTTCTTTTTACAAATTCAATAAAACAAAGAAACCGTGAACATGGTTATGTTCTCATAGATTTAATCTTGAACTTCAGGTGTTTCTATTTAAAGATCGACTTGGTTTTGGAAATTCTTCCTTTGCTCACGTATCCGAGGTCTGTGTATTCTTAAGTTGATTGAATGTTAGTTGAATCAACTGTGTGCAGCGAACCGATATGCCAGACTCAATCAAACGAAGAGTACTTGCCGCTCAACAAATGTATCTGAAGGACTCTCGACAAACACACATACATTCAAACTCTTATTTATTTGCACATATGTGAGACTGTGAGTGTGTGTGTGTGTGTGGGCATTTGCTTTCCATTTGGTTGAGTATTAGTGCCTCAATATTACACAATTTCGAATCGCATCAAGTCGTTAAAAGTTTCGATTACACAACGCGTTTTACAATTGCCATCAAAATGGATATCGAATAGGGCACAACGCGAATCTCTGCAGAACCCAACACAAAAAAAAAAAAAAACTGGAACAGAAACAGAAACAACAACCACAACTAACTGTTTGATGGGGCGAGCTGTTGGTGGTGGTGCTAAAACAAATATTGAAAGTGGCATTACAAAAACAAGAAAAAAAACAACCAACAGAGAAAGAGAAAAATACTTTTGAACGCTGATTTTATTGCCATGAATTTGCGCTCAAATGGCAAATCAATGTGTTTCCTTCTGCCAGTCAATTTTATGGTCGTATTGTTTCCCATATCCTGCGCCAGGGCCACAGCATCAGCGTCAGCACCGCCATCACAACACCCCATCACATCATCAACAAAACAAAGCCAAGCCGAATAGTGCTGAGTTGTAGCACAGCCAATGCCAGAGCATTGAGTGGTTCCAGTCGAACTGACATCGATTACACTTAAGTAATCATTAGCAAAGGGTTTTTGGCTCACAGCAAAAACGCTTATGAATACCGCACAAAGCAGAACTGCAAACTGCAGTGCGCTCTCGTAAGAGACAAATTCAAGTATCGACTCTAAACTTACATAACCTGAAATGCAAAATGGGAATCTTTACTTTTAGAATACAATACTTAACAAACGTTCACGAACGTCGCACAAAGTATAGAGCGAAAAAGAATTAACAGCTTACTTTAGTCCTAATTCGCAATGTCTTCACAACTCAACTGTTAATTAATGCGTTGCACTATTTTTTTATCGTATTGGCCAACTCCAAACGCATAATCCTTTAACATAGTTCGCCGCTATCTCTCTCTCCCGCTCCCTGTCTCTGTTTTCGTTGGCAGTATATTCGTTATTTTTATGCCCCAGAATTCCCATTAACTTTTCGTCGTAATTTTGGATGCCGTCGCTTTTAACCAAACACCCTAGCCCTCAATAAAAGCCCGGCAACAAACTATGCATATAAACATTTTTTTTTACTACTCCCTCCGTGTTGTGCTCGCCCCTCGCTGCTTATCTATATAGTCAGCCCTTTGAGTCTGGCACTCGCAAGTGATGCATTGATTTTTCGATATACAAAACATTTTTATTCGAACAAAAGAGTGCTAGAGAGGCAGGGGCCACGCCTACCCAAAGACGGGGCATAGGGCACCTGGTCCAAGAAGCGCTTTTAACGGCTTTTCTACCTCCTACTCCCCACTCGCTATCACCCTCGCTCCATCGGCAAGCGTTAGCACCCCATGCAGAATTTTGTTGCTTTTGTTTTTATGGCGGCGTGTAATGTGATTTATAGCCTGTTCGGTCCTTAAAATAAATTCCTTTTAATGGTTTTTTATTGCCATCAGTAGTCGCAGCCATCACCGTCACCGTCAGCGTCAGCGCCAGCGTTGGCGTTAATGTTAATTAAACTATTGTAGTGCTTGTTGCTGCAAAAAAGCGTTGAGGATCCTGCCACACACCTCTTCATCTAGCCACCATCTTAAGCCTCGCCAAATCTGCTGCCCAATTGATGGCCGAAATGTTAAAGGCGAGCAATTGGGATCACTTACTCAATGCTTTTTGCCATGTGTGCAGTTTTAGTTAAGAACTACTTCGAAAGGATTCGTTTGCCATGTCGTTTGGTGATATATGGTTGTGTTGTAAGGGCATCCAATCGACTGAAAGCACTTTACATTGCTTGCCACAAAAGCACTTTGTGCTTACATTTGCATCATGTGGTTAGAGTGAAAACGAGTTCCAAATACTTACTATTGAAGCTCAATTAACTGAATTTCTTTCATTCGGATTTACTTAGAGAACTTAAACTGATTCGATTTTTTATAGTTAATTATATTTTTTTTTAATAACATTATAAGAAAATATATATTATATATTTTATATATCTTATATATATATTTTGAGCTTTTATATATTTGAAATAAAATGATTATTATTTCTTAAATTAAATTAATTATAATACAGTAATTGAACTTAAATTAAAATAAGGAAATTAGGAATTTGGAAATCCGTGTAAAGAAACAAAAATTAAACTAGAAATAGCTTGCGCACCATTTGAAATCGTATAAAAATATATATTTATGTATTATGTTTGATCAAAAATATATATCTCCTAGACTCGTTGAATTTGGTGAGAATTCGCCTCAGAAGGTCCCTTTCAATTTTCAATGCCAAAAGTCGTAACTAATTCAGTCTTGACCACAATGGGTTGCCAGCTTATTACATTGATATTATTTTGGATTAGGCCGCACAGGGAAAATGCATTTGGGAGTATGATGTGTTGATTTACCGCAACACCCAAGGCGCACAGGTGTCCGTCCCTCTCCCTCACTGTGCCGCCGTCGCCCAGCTTAGAGTTGTGCTCTGCTTCTAATTCCTTATGTGCGTGGCTGGCCATCAACTTCCCATTCCCATTCCCATTTCCATTTGCATTCGCGTTGGCTTTCGCCTTCAATGCTCTCACTGCCATTTACTCCATGGACTGCCTTCTCGGCTCGTTTATAAATATTTAACGACTCAAGTTTTGCTCCCTGGCCGAGGATGCGACCACGCCGGGAGTCATTCCCATTTCAAAATTGCGTTCATGATAATTGCGGTTCTGCTTATTTTTTTTTTTTTTGAGGGGCCCCAGCTGCGTTTAATGGCTTTTTCACAATTTAAGCAAGTCGTGTTTTTTTTCTCAGTTGTTTTGATACCCATTATCTATAGGGTAGATGGGTATTATAGCTTTGTGCCAACTAGAAATGACCTGAATGGGAATATAGAAATTTGAGTGTTGATAAATTTGCGAGTTGTTCAAGAAAGAATTTTACTCACCAACATCTCAGTAGCAATGACTTAGTGTTCTACACTCTGATGTGCCACATATATGATTTCTTTTCATTCGAAATGTCTAGCGGGTATCTTATAGTTGAGAAAACGCGTTAATAGCTCTCGGACTTGTTTTGTGCTCTGTTTGTTGGCAGTGTGTGAACTGCAATAAATTGTTTATATTACAAGCATTTCGCATATTTTCTGCTATTTGTTTTTTATTAAAATTTTAGGCTCTTTGCGGCAGATTATTGACAATGGACGCACCCTGGAATTGGACTCGTCACAACTGGACAAACATACTTAAATTGTAAGATTTTCGCCGGGGAAATCTAAACAAATACCCCAAGAGATTAAAACTGTTGATAAGCGTCTGAGAAATCCATTTCGACGACTCTATAAGTAAATATTAAAAATATAATTAGCGAAGGAAGAAATTAGTCAATCAGTTATCAGGATGAAAAAAATGTTTAGAAGGCATCTGAGGATTTTTCAAGATCTATATGCTTGAGATAAACACAGACAAGGTCGAGGCGTTGTCTAAATCGAAGTGCTTGAACAATTGCGACCTCTCCAAAATATTCTTTGGGCCCCTTCGATTGTAGTGTGTGCTTACCCCTTGCCGCTGTCAGGGCCAAAATTCGAATCCAAATAATGTTGTAATTTACAGCAAACGAAAACGAAGTCGAGTGAAACAAAATTGTTGTTTTTCTAACGATAAACAAAAGGCGAAAAGGCAAAATAAATAGTGAAAAATAACAAGTCATAAACATGATTTATATGCAAAGTGCGCACCGTGAGATTGTGGAATGGATTTCTGGTATATATATGCACATATATACATACATATACATATATATACATATATATACATATGTATATTTGTATGTGGGGAGCCATGTGGTGCCCAGAGGTGGCAGAGGCAGATCTTCGATATTAGCGTCAATTTATGCATGTTGACTCTTTTCTTAGGGGCCCCAGATCGAGCACTAAGACAATGGGCCAGAAATTGAACTACCAAAATACGCCAACAGTTTCTGGTTAACACTGAGCCGCAGCCGGAGGAGGAGTGTGTGGAAAGAGGCAGCGACCCTCGCAGCGGGATACACAAAATGTTATCGGCCCCCGCTTCGACTCATTGTTTGTCACAAATACAAAGGAAGAGTTGATGATGTTGATGACGACGATCATGACGATCGACTCGAGAAACCTCAGCGCTCAATCAGAAACCTGCCAGTCATCGCAGTCTGGCTGAGGGTTTAGGGTCTGTTGATGTCTATAGACAGAGGTTCTTGTTAGGCAGAGATTGTATTTGGGTTTCTCTTTTTGTTCTCGGTCTATTCTATCTGTTCTTCTGCTCGTTGCACACAGAGCCAGACAGACAGAGAGAGAGAGAGAGAGAGACAATGGCTACACTTGTGGCACACACTTGGCCTGCCTTTGTGCCTCATTGTATGTGTGCAATGAGCAATGATTAAATTAATTATGCCTGGCAGGTAGACAGATCAAACTCTCTCTCTCTCTCCGTCTCTACTCTTCCATCGACTCGTTCTATAGAAATGCAGCGAGCGTGCAGTAATCGCCGGCAGGACCTGTGGCACAAAAGGACATTTGATATTTTTGACACTTTTCACAGACGCTGGAACTTGTAAATTACAAAATACGATGATTACACACATCGCATCCCAATATCCTAATATCCCAATACCTCTCCAATACCTCACTACCTGGCTGAGCCCGGGCCGAGCCCTGTCGAACAATTGAAGTGTAATTTATGACAACAATACACGCCGATTGTCCCAGAGTGAACCTTCTCCTGATCCACCATGACAAATGTACTGACTTCAGCCTGGCTGGCCTGGCCCTTCGATCGATAAGCGCGATAAGCCCTTGATCAGGTTGCCAAACACTTGTTCGAAGAGCATCTCTCTCAGTTGCTCTCTTTCACTATAGTAAAAGACATTTTCCCTACTCAACTATTCAATAGACATTGAAGCGATCTTCTATCTGTCTTTGCGATCACCAAGTGCACTTCGATTGTTTATGCCTTAGAGAGAAATAGAGAGAGACAACAGGAAATGTGCTATGAAATCGGAGATGAGTAAATAATGTAATTGCGATATGATTTGCAATTGCAATGAAAGATTCATATTACTCTATACTCGTACCTCTATAGCGTAAATGATCTATCAATCAACTCGTTTCCTGTTGATTCAGTTGTCTAGGGGGTGCCAAGCAATTGTTCTATAAAGGCTAAGTAAATACTATTAAAATATTGACGATTTCGCATTCCATCCATACAAAATTGCAGTCATGCAACTGCGGAAAATGTAAACAGCTTTCGCACACATAGTTCTCATCGAAATGTCAAATGTGAGAAAAGCGATTTGCATGGCGCCCGCAAATAGATGAAAATTAACGACCACCCACTGAATTGTGGATACTTCCGTGGGTTGAGGCCGAAAATAAAGAAAATACAAAACTAAAATAATCCCAAATGCAGTCGACTAGCACCCCATCGGCTTGGAGATACCCTGTCACGATCAAGAGGTGCAACTGCATACAATACAAACATATTTTCCTATATAGTATTCAGTTTGAGTGAATGAATAGTGCATATACATTTGCCTGTTCCCTATATGTGATAGATCTTCTTGGTTAGTGCGATTTTGGCAACATGCGGAGGTTTTTAAATAGTGTGTTTTCGTCTAATTTTGATGTCGTCAATCAATAATAAAAATACAATTTTCATTTCGGCTTCCTTCGATTTTGACGACGCAGAATTTGTTGGACGCCGCATCGTTTCTGGGATAAACAAAAATGAAACAGTGGCAAATTTTGAATTTTGGGATATCAACGGCCAAGGAACGAAAGAGGCAGTAGTCGTAACTGTCCCACCCCCTTGCCACATTCGTGGCGCCATCATCGGCACCTTAAGAAAACAATGGGTTGAATTTAGCCAAATCGCCGGCAAATAAAAATGATTTTAGTGCGCTTTTCAATTTATTCCCCCAAGTTGATTTGCCCCTTTTGCTGCGACCGCTTGTTATTTTCATTTTTATTTTTGTACTTAAATAAAGCGCAATTTGTGTAGTTCGCCTTCGCCTCCCTTCACAGCATTCGACTGATTCCATCATTATGATTCCTGCTTGCTTCTAATAAATACCCTTGCTTATCTTATTCAAACTTCATTCCGAATACTTACTAGCATACTAATCTGGAAAGATCTCCCTCCTTCTTGAAAAGCATTCACTATTTTTATGATGCTAAAATTACCCCAAACTTCTATGTGAAAGACGTATAATGAATCAACCTTAAATACGTTTTGTTTTTATAAGAGTGCAAGAGTATTGCATATTCGTTGCGCCAAAAAATAGTATTTCATTCTTGTTTATCAACAGTTGAAATTTAATAGATTTGGCACACTTTCGGCAGCTTCGCATCGACGGACAGTGGAACAAATGAAAATGTTAGTAGTACGAAACAATTTTTGGAAATGAAACAAAATCTGTAAATTATAAACTTGAAATTAATTTAACTCTTATTTGCACTAACTTTTTTGCACGGGATTATTGGATTTTTTGGGTGCAAAACAAAATTTTTGCATAAATAAATAAAACTGGAAAGAGCATGAACAAAAATCAACATAGAAATACAAAACACACATTTTGATTTTGGAAAATAAACCACACGATATGAATGAGCAAATGAATCAGTGAATGAACAAGATTAAGTATTGAATACAAATGTGAGTCTTAAAAAGAAAAAAAAAAAAAACAATATTCAAAATCAAAACAAAAATAAGTCTTTATAATTTAAGCTGTTTGTAGTACGGTTAGGAATACTAGTTGCGAATTCTGAACTTCTATCAAGCCATGTCTGTCTTTGTTATCTTACCTTCGAATTTTTCTAACACCATATTTTCAATCTTATGGAAGACGCAAATTATTCGCTCTCATTTTAAATAAATGTATTCACATTAATATTTTCTTAACTATACGCCGAGTTCAATCTCAGAAATAATATCTCAAACTAGTTTCAAACACGTGCCGCTCAAAGCAACAATACTACGCAAGATCTTCAATAAATCTGCCTAGTTTTGGGTATATGTATGTATATATATATATTTATATATAGTAATGGATACAAAAACATCATAAAGCCAAAAATTCAAAAATATACTTAATTAAATGCAAACAAAGTTCAAATGCAAATGAAGCAACGCGACAACAGGCAGAGCGAAGACAGAGAACGTGAAATGTGATAAAAATGATATTTATGTTATGTCAAATAACGAACCCCGAAATGATTGTACAATATTGTTACGAATTATGAACACTTTAAGAAGCGAATTGGGACGACTTCAGAAATCGCAAATAGGCATATATCAAAGTTGTTAGGCGAGTGAGGCGACTTTCAAAGCGATTTTGAAATCGCGTTCAATTCCGAAACTCGGCAAAAATTCAAATTCAAGTGGCGTTCGCTGCGCGTTTTGTTTACAAAAAGTACAAATTTCCTCTCTCCCTCTCTCCGCACAGCGCTACACCACTAGGGCAGGCATTGGCGGGGCCTTAGACCCACTAAAAGCATGGGCATGGGGCACATGGCACAACAAACTAACACATACATACATATGTACTTACAAATATATGTATGTGCATGTGAATCTGCGATTAAATTGGTTTGGTTTTCTACACCCTCGCTTGGGGTATATCTATTGAGCGAACGGTGTGGAAACCCAGCTTACGTATGTAAGGCCAAGCTGCAGCTTTCTAGGGTATGTGCGATGCAGTGCTCAAGTTCTTTGCGGTTTGAACATTGTTTGTGTGGTGCTTCGCCTATGCATATTAGATGAAATTATAAACAAAACATAAAGAGACGCAAAAT
Organism: Drosophila siamana; assembly: GCA_035047445.1. NCBI lineage: Eukaryota > Metazoa > Arthropoda > Insecta > Diptera > Drosophilidae > Drosophila > Drosophila siamana. The sequence goes on along the minus strand of JAWNPP010000014.1, from coordinate 1,085,998 downwards.
GCGCGCCCCGCTAAATTCGTCACGCCCGACAGAAACGAATGAGTATAAAAGCGTAGATCGAAGAGTGCGAGTACGCGGGTGAGTGCGAGCGAGAGGGTGATAACGAAGGGAGCCGACAGGCTGTCACTTATCGCTTTACGTTTTCGTCTTTGGGCTGCGAACAGATCGCGCTGTTTGTTTTCTATGCTTCTCATCTTCTACTCGCAGTTGTTGTTGTACTTGTTGTTGTTGTCATGCCCAAAGCTGGTGGTCGACCTATTCAATATGCTGACACACGCGCAAACACCTCCTACGCTCGAGCAGTGCTGTAGCGTCGCAGGCCTCAGTCAACACAATCCGCAGCCCACTCGTTGAGTTCCCGTACATTGTTTTTGCTACGCGACGCGAAGCAACGCAGCGATCTGTTAAAGCTTTCAAAAACAAAAAAAAAACCAACAACAAAAACAAAAATGAAAAAAAAATAACGACACAGGCTAAAGCTTACGGCAGCCACAGTCACTCGGTCGACGCATGATATCACAACAGAAATAATAGTTTCAAATTAATTGGGAATGGGAGAATGCTTGAATGCTTAGGCGACGACTGCGAAGGGGAATAGAGACAGCAGTATTTACATATAATGCGCATAATCAGAAGGATGCATTTTAATTAATTAATATTCCTTTAGTTCTATACTTCGATTACTTCGAACACACGAAATATTATTGTAACTGTTGACATTCATGCCAATTTGCTTGCAAAATAATATGATATCCATATACCAAACAACACACCCAAATCTAATGAACACTGCTATGCATAACTATGCATATGCACATGTAAAATCTTCATATATGTATATAAAATCTTCATGTAGATATGTATGTATGTGTGTGTTTTACTTATAAGTTCAGTTCTGCAGTCTCCCCATCTAGTTGCTGAAAGTGTAAAAGGGACAGACAAACTATAACCATCAGCTCTTGAGCTTTCACGGCAGAACAGTGGACCCCAGTGGATCGAGTGCTGGCGCCAGAGTTACCGCTGATGTCACGAGAATAACAAAAAAATTGGTTTTCATTTTGCCTCACGTATCCAACTGGCCATCAGGGCGTATGTTAATTTTCTTCTTGTTCTTACTTGATACGTTTTGCAATCTGAAAAGAAGTAAATAAAAATAAACAAAACAAAACACGAAAAAAAAGAGAAAAAAATGGATTTTTGAAAATTTAAATACAAACAACGAGACAATTAATTCGTATTCCATGTTTGGCGCCTGGTTTGTAAACCAGCTTTTGGATTAACTAAACAAACAGCAAAGTCCATTGTTGTTACTGCTGTTGTTGGGGCTCTTGGGAACAATTTTGAATTTCATAGACAACGAGAAACGTTGACTGGAAATTAATTAGCTTCAGGCGGCAATCGATTTTGCATTTTTGGTACAAGAAACAAAAAGGGGTAAAAGTGAAACTAACTCATCCGAACTTTAATCACACTATTTAAATATAAACACACATGATTTATTTATATGCTTTATTTATACAAGCATAAAGTCATCGAACTTTTTCAGTTCTGTTGGAATTGAAAATATTCCAATAACGCATATTTAGATTAGATGCTATCATTTTATTACCTAACGAATGAGCATTGCTTCACACTGAGTAATCCGGCTGATCTTGGAGTTCCGTTTATATTTATTGCAAATGCTTGATTCGCTTTATCTTTGATAATAAAAATTAGTTTGGGTTTTTTTTTATACCATCTGTGATTGTTTTTTTCCCATCCAATTTGAATCAGTTAAGTAATTAAACTCGAGAACCTTGACAATGAGTGAGTAAATTTCGGTTTGAAGCTCACGAAGGTTAAGTTGCGATACGAGATCTTCCATCTCAGTGAACTCATTAGATTTACGAAACAATTTCTAGTTTATTATCTGACGCAAAGAATGCAAAATGTTGTGAGGATTTGGTCATCGGATGTGAATTATTGCTCTACTCGTATAATTATGTCCCATTTACAGATATGGGAACGTTCGGCGACCGCAAATGCGTCAATAGAACTTTAAAAGTTGCTAACGTAATGTTGACGCAATTACAGATAGAGAGCGTGATGAGGCTTGAGACATTAGCTTTCAATGTGTAGAGAGGAGGGAGAGATTGCTAATTGTGGTTATTTTTTTAAGGGATTTTCGAAAGATATCTAGAGTAGAAGTAGGCCATGATAAAAAAATAAAAACACTTTCGTCTATTTGTTTATAATTGTTTATACAATTTGCAGAGCGAATGAACTTTTTTTTGTTTTTTCTTCCAGATAACGCGCAATCTATTTACAGCTTGTAGGTGGCAAGGCAAGCAAGGGGGGACGATAGGCCTTGATATGTACACAAACATCTCAGCACACACGCACACACACACATATGCTTCGGGTGCTTACATTTTGCAATTAGATTAGAAACCGCCCAAAAGACGCGGCCATAAAACATGAAACTGAAACTGGAAAACAAGAAAAACAAAAACATTAAATGGCGATTAAAAGTAATTTAGATAAAAACACTGAAAGCAAATAGCCAACAACAAAAACAACAAGAGCAGTAACAGCAACATCAAGCTTTCAAGCGGCTTTCAAGCACGTTTAGCGAGCGTAATATTATGTGGAAGCAGCGGAAGAACAAGAAGAAACACAGCGACACACTTCAAATATATATGGAGCCTAAGGGGCATGACAGATTTATTAAGCGCTTGGCGTTGCCAGATCTCAAACAGAAGTACTGCCAGGTGAAGATTATGCCACGGTCAATATAACAATAATTTAAATTATGCGTTATAAGTGAGAGTGAAAAAGAAACAGCATAAACTCATATTTATTTCTAATAAAAGTTGCGGTTATATTTTGAATATAGAAATTGACACATGCCAATTTTATTTTTTATTATTGTCGTATTAAATAATTTTAGACGTTCAACATAAATTACTATATTAAATTAAAAATACAATTATGTTTGTTATTAAGTAGGTTAGATTTTTTTTACAATTATTTTAATAAAATAAGAAAATGTATTATACATACATGTATATGAAAGCATAAGTTATACAATCATTTGAGCTGAGTTACACAGACTCCACAGCATAGAGCATTCCATAGTCGTTGTGCTCGTTGCAGCTGACAAAGTGAGGTCGTCGAGTTTCTACCGAGTTTATCTACGGGCGCCAGAGCAATGCGACGTGCTTAACTGATTTAGTTAATTGCATTGTTTTTCAATTAAAGTTCGTATTAATTGAGCAAACGGCAGAGCCAACAAACCCGCACAACCGCACTGAAAAAGAGGCTAGAGTCAGAGGGAAAATGATATGGGATACCTGATGCCTGGCTCATTGGCTCCGATAAGATAAATGCCTCCGGCACAGGCAGACAGAGAGAGAACTCAGAGCCCAGACACTTTGGGCCGCACGGCTAAAGTGTTTGCACCTTGATAAAAAAAAAAAATGAAAAGAAACAAGAAACGAAAAGCATAGACAAATATTGATATACCCATTTATGGCTTATACTATGTAACTCTAACCGTATCTTCAGCTCGAACCTTAGCTGTATCTTCAACTCTATCTGCACATATTTGCAGTTGACCACCGTTATTTATAGAAATGGCTTTTGTTTGTGTTGGCGTTTCTTTCATGCCTATTGCAAAACAACAAGTATAATGGAAAATCAGAATAAAGTCACACATAGCCGCCATAAGTATGGTTGCCTTAAATATTTCAGCAGAATATATTAAGAAATAAGTTAAAACTATAATGAATTTCAATTGGTTGCTTGGAACCGGTTATTTTTTACTTCTTTAATATACATATATACGTGTTTCTTTGGTGGCTTTATAAGCTGCACTGCAACAATTAAATGTGACTGGCAAAAGAGGCGGAGAAATACATGAAAATAAATTTGACCCCCATACAAATTATTGAGAAGACTGAGAATGAGGTAGCGACTGGAACAGAGTCACAGAGTCTGACGACACAAAGTGGGCACTTGGCCTGGAAGAGGCTTCGACTGTGGATGCCACTGGCATTAGCATTGACATTGGCGTTGGCTTTGCGCTTATCTATGGTAATTGAATGTGAGTGCCAGTTGCGGGTTAGAGTGTATTTGTGAATGCTTTGACTGCCTGTTTGTTTATGCAAGTGGCGAGGTGTGGAGCATTGTATTCACTTTATACATACATACATACATGGTTATATGGATGCGGGGGAGTCGTCAGAGACATACATACATATGTATGTATGTACATACCTCGATTGTTGTAATAACAATAAGAGTGGCTTCCAATTCGAAATCAATTAACGTTGAGTGCTACTGGGCATGACAAGAGCGTCAATATTTACACAAAATAATGACAATCAAATAAACAGGAGCAAAGCATGAAATAAAGAAACAAACCGACCGTCACATAACCAAACAGGGAGTCCGATAACTAAACGGTGCCTAGACCAAAAGGCCTCCCAAAAAAACGGAAAACAAAATAAATGGACTCAACCCGACATCGCGTAAAGTTAAAAACATTGTGACGACACCTACAAAATGTTTTGTCCAAACTCTTGCCCACACAATTAAAGTGTGTCCGCAACGTCAAAAGATCAGATGAGGATTTGTAATTGGACATTGCTTTGTAGTCTTTACTATTTGGCCAAGACCATGTCGAGTAAAAGCAATAGTTGCATTAACTGTTTCAGCCGTAAATTGTCAACAAATTGATGGCGAAGCAGCTTGTCCCAAGCGTGGCTAAATTTGTTTGAAATTAATGCGTCTAGAATAATTCGCTTATTGCACTTGTAAATTAGTTTTGCTGACACCAAAATTGGTAGTTGTAGCTCAGAATTTGGTAATCACGTGAATGGGCGGCAAAGAAAAACTGCAATGCGTTCTGACTTCCGCAGTCATCTAGCATATTGATAGAGCTATTTATATTAATGGCTTTGGAATGTCAGACAGACATATATATATATATATAGAGAGAGATAGAGAGAGAGAGGGGCAACAGCGTTCACACAATTCAAATGGGCAATTCATTCATTCTGGGATTAGCCAGAACGCTTTGCCGCACGTTGCCACATAAATTTGCCTGGCAAAGTGTGCGAGAGTAGTTTTGTGTGTGAAGGCAGTAGTAGTTTTGGAAATTAGGGAAACGCCTCGCTGAGGCTGAATTATGACCTTACCTGTGACTGCCGGCAACCGACTCTCTCTACCCAACAGAAATTCATTCATAAATTTTGAAGGCAGGCAGCGCTTTAAGTTGGCTTTCGCCTGACACTCGTTTGGGCCATAAAAACGTCTCATTATTTTATGCTGGCACACGTGCGACGAGGACGAAGTACAAAGTACGAAGGACACTTCCGGCATTAACGACTTCAAGGATGTGGAGAGAACACAGGCTGCCTCGCTGCCCGGAATGCAACTACTTAAGGCTGCGCAATGTGCATATTTGCAAGGCAATTGGATAGTTGAAATTAGCCGGGTACTTAAAATGCGTTTACGACTTACGCTGAATGCCATTCACATTCACATTCACATGCACACGTTCCACATGAATACTTTGTACACAAGCATCATTCAATGTACTCACAAATATCTATGACTGCGGGTATTATAAATGCGTAACATGAGATTTATTTACCATCTCTCGTCTACCTGTCATTCTCCCCGCTCGTAGTCTATCATTTAGTATTCTCCTGAAATTCCTTGTCAGAGGTATGAAGGTAATTTCAGTTAGTTTGCCATAAAATAAACTTCTCATAGAATAACAGACTCTGCTTTTTCAATGTATTTACTTTATTTCTTACAAATCGTAAAATACAGTCATTATTCATCGATTTTGGGGCGTATAAGCATTTTAATTTTTTAAAGTCGAGAGTTGGAATAACAATATAAATTCGGCCCATACAATGCATTCAAATTACTGTATAAGAAATAATTGCACATATCATTAATGATTACCTTAACAAAGCCAATTGCAATATTTACCTATTCAAACAAGTGCTGTACCACCAACCACTCCTGTGGTTAACGGCACAATTCGCTTGGTCTATCAAATCGTTGTCGCGATCGAATGTTGAGAACTTCATCTTATCACCGTCTCTCAGCGCATCCAAATAATCTCCCTTGAATTCACCCAAACTCAGTGCGTAGCCACTGAGGTCATCAGATATTTTAAAGTCGTCATACCGAGCATATTTCCTAGTACCATTTAATCCAACCAAATGTATATAAAGCTCGTGGCGTCGCGAACTCGTCAAACGATAGATCTGCTCCAGCCCAAGGAAAAAATCACCATCTAATGAACCGAATCCTTCGCGGTACGAAGTCCAATCTTTGTTAAAATTCTCTTTTCCATCAATTCGCTGTTGTATAACCATCCATCCAGGACCAACTAACTGACTATCACAGAGAACATCGAAGAAACCAATGCCAGAAACATTGATTTGATGTACATCAGGATATTCGCCGAAGGAAAGACAACTTTGGGGAATATTATTTAATTTCTCAACTTCTGCTTGACATAATTGATAATCTTTCTCTTTCTTTATTAAATTAGATTTACTCTCCTCTGATTGCAACTGATTTGTTTTCTCATTCGCTGTCATATTTTGAATCTTCTCAATGTACCTAATTTCATCCTTTTCTATTGCAGTAGAATTTAGTTTTTTTAATTGATCTGAACAAACATCTAAATGCTTGGATTAATTTATTAAATCTCCCTTACATTCAAATAAATTGTCTATTAGTTTTGAATTTGCTGCAAATCTGTCCATTGTTGTTTGTTGGAAATTAATCTGAGATTGCAATAAACCAACTTTATTTTGGCACAATTGGAGATCGTTTTCTTTTCTTAATATGTTCTCTTTATATTCATCTAATTGAAATGCCTCCTTCTTAGTTTCTCATGATTCTTACAATTTCAGACTTTTCCCTAAAGCTGTTCATCTTACTCTTTTCTTTATTCACTTTGTTCACTCATTTTTCCGAAAATCGAGCATTGGCTTACAACTTATAGGTATGAGGACCACACTGTTCTTCCATTTCTCGGTTGGCTGGACACGCCTGAAGAAAATTTAACACTAAACATTTACACTGTATTATTTACATCGTCACCTGCTCAGTAGCTGAGATCGTCAAGAACATTTTGAGCACTATCAAAGTCCAAAACTTTTAATTATTCGGCCCATTGCGAATCGCATTTCGACTGGCTTAAACAAATGAGTTTGTAACTGAGATGAACAAGAGTAGTTGAGTGAAATAAAATTCAACTGGAAGTGCTAATCTGACAGTAGGGCAGATTCGAGGAAATCGAATTGATTGTTGCTCAAAAGTACTAAAACAAGTAAGAAAGCGACAGTCGAGTGGCTCGACTGTGAAACCAACACCCAGCTCAAATATACTAAAAAACCAAAAGTATATCATCGAGACTATTGTTATCTGCGGATGAGCAAAACTGGAGAATTTATCTTTAGAATTGTGCTAGTACATCGTTGTTTTCGATTTTAGGGGGCGCAAAGAGGCGTGGCAAAAATCTAAAGTAAACTTGATCTATGTAGAACAACACCAAACTGGTACCAAGTTTGGAATCTCTAGCTCTTATAGTCTCAGAGATCTAGGTGTTCAACAGACAGACAGGCAGACGAACAGACGGACATGGCTTTATCGACTCAGCTGGTGACCCTGGCCAAGAATATATAACTTAATAAACCCTTTTACCCTATGGGTAACGGGTTTAAAAATAAGAGTAAAGTGCAGATCTATCTAGCGATCTTCTGTCTGAGCGAGCTCAGCTGAAATGCATTTATTGCATCGTGTGTTTGTGAACAAGATGAGTTTGGAACTAAATGCTGCATTTAATCAGAATAATAATTCTGCGAATTCGCATGATTATTTGTGATAGCCTCTCTTCATCCTCTCTCCCTAAGTCATCCAGCGTGTCGACCTTCAACTCTACCGTTTGCCTCAAAGTTATCAAGCTGCTTTGCAACGTTAATCGTCAAGGCGACGTAAGTCCGAATAGATGTTTTGAATAATTTCCTGATCAATTTGTTGTTTTTTAATATTAAAACTAATCAGACTATGGGACTCGATGTACAATGCAAATTACTTTGATTATCAACTCAGTTTGAATGCGTTCGAAATTCAACTGAAAATCTACAACAGAATCGATTTTTATTTTTCTAGTTTACTCCTATGATATCCAAAAAAATCGCATCTGCTACAAACAAATTATTCCTTATTCAAGAAAACGCAAATTTGTTGATCAGAATTTAATTTTTCACAGTCCATTAATACCATCAGTTAATCTAATATTCACTTCGGCATATGCGATGCATTCAAGTACGCAAGAATAATGAAGAGAAAGAAAAGTTAATGCAATATACCTGAATACGATAGGCATCCACACAATTGCTAAACTAGAATGAGATTATGATGATGATGATGAGGATGAGGATGGTGATGGGGATGAGGATGGTGATGAGGATGACATGAATTGTTTTCTGTTTTTCGCTCAGACTTAAAAGGGATGAGGATGGTGATGAGGATGACATTGAATTGTTTTCTGTTTTTCGCTCAGACTTAAAATCTGCATTACATTCAGTAATTTTTATCCTTTTCAATTAGAGAAGAATTTAGTTTTCGCAATTGAACCTCACAAACTTCTTAGTTGTTTGATTGTTGCAAAGTTTGCTTTTACAATATCATAATCCTCTAATTGATCTGAATAGTTTGGAAATTTTCTTTCAATTTGATTTTGAATTAATATCCGAAATTGGCATTCTTTTCAACTAGAGTAGAATTTATTGTTTTCAATTGAACCTCACAAACTTTTATGTTGTTTGATTGATGCATTAATTTTCTTGTACATTCATCATAATTTTCTAATTGCATTTTTGCAAAACTTTGTAGGTATGATGACCACACTGTACATCGATTTCGCGGTTGGATTCGCAATCCTGATAGAAGAAAGTGAATTTACTTTTACTCTATAATTATTGTTCTGACATATTCCACAGCTATTCTATCTGTGGCTGCTAGGAATGTATCGAGTAATATCAGTACCAAGACTTTATTATTAGTATGCTGCCCATTTGGAATCTATCAGCTGCTCGTACCAATTTATTTATAACATGGTGTTAATCGATGGAATAATGCGGAAGGCGAATTCTAGCCATATTAAAAGGACGTATGGAATGCTGTTCCCCCGGAAATGATACAACGGTATACCCAAAGTATGCCGAATCGCATTGGAAAAGTCCAAGGGGATGTGGCCACATTATTAAAAAATCATTAATAAAAATATTTCTTAAAAAAATAACCCAGAGTGCAAAACTGTAATATTTGACTTTTTTTTACAGTTTGGCGTGTCATTTTCTTTAACTGGTATCAAATGGCTTTCAATTTTACTAAATAGTATAAAATTATATCACCTACAAAACAAGACTAAGATCTTCAAAATGCGTGCATTAGAAAAAAAGATACAGATCTGTGAAGTTAAAACAATGAACTCATGTTACAGTTTTGCTCGTCAGTGTAGGAAAATCCATATGTATACGTGGCTTGTTTCTGGTGGACAATGTGACCATGCATAGTATATTTTATACTTTATGCGATATTTTGAATGTGATGGAATCTGAATGTACAAATATACCAAAAATGCTTTTTGGTATATTTTCGTATATTTGTATATACCAAAAATACTTTTTGGTATATTTTAGTATATTTGAGCTGGGTAGTGGGTATATCACAATCGAGCACTCTTGTCTGTAGCTTTCTGACTTGTTAGATATAAGTTTATGCCTTGTTTCGGTTTCACCATTTTAGTAGTTGTTGCAGTTGAACACCATCAAAATTGTCCTCCATAGAGGACCAGAAATAGCCAAAGACAGAATGTGAGGTCTACACTATGTTATGAATCGAAAGCAGTATAACTCAGCATATCACAACTTAATTTGTATTTCTAGTTTACCAATCTGCTATCGAATCGACATTGAGTATAAATTTTGCTGATTTATGAAAATGCTGGTTCGTTTATAGATATATTTTTCACAATCCAATAATTAACATCGGTTTATTTCTTATCTTTTATTATTCTATTATTTATTCAGCTAATCTCCAGAGCGTATTAGCATTTTTGCTTCTTTGAGTGTAAACCGTTGAAACCACCATAGATTCGGCCCATACAATGCATTTAAGTTACTGCATAAGAAGTCATTATAAATATTATTTATATGCTTTTAATAAATGAAAATTGGAATATTTACCTATGAAAACAACTAGTGTACCACCAACCACTCTTGTACAGATCGGCACAATTGAGTCCGCTAAATAAATCGTTGTCGTGATCGAACGTCGAGAACTTCTGCTTATCGGCTTCTCTCAGCGCATCCGAATAATTTCCCTCGAATTTACCCAAATTCAGTGCGTAGCCACTGCATTCATCAGATACTTTAAAGTCATCATACCGAGCGTAGTGCGTAGTACCATTTGATCCAACCAAATGTATATAAAGCTCGTGGCGTCGCGAACTCGTCAAATGATAGATCTTCTCCAGACCAAGGAAAAAATCATCATCTAATGAACCGAATCCTTCGCGGTACGAAGCCCAATCTCTGTTAAAATCCTCTTTTCCACCAATTCGCTGTTGAATAACCATCCATCCGGGACCAGCTAACTCACTATCACAGAGAACGTCGATAGAACCTGTTCCACAAACTTCGATTTGACGAACACCAGAATAATCTCCAAAAGGAATGCAACTATAGGGAATAATGTTCTGCGCTGTTTTATTTAATTTCTCAACTTCTGATCGACATAAAAGATAATCTTTTTCTTTCTGAATTAACTTAGCTCGATTCTGTTCTAATTGCAACTGAATTCCTTTTTGATTTTTGGTCCCATTACGGATCTGTGCTCTAAGCCCTGAAATAATTGTATCTTTTTCAACAAGATTAGAGTTAAGTTCTTCTTTTTCAGCTGCACAAATTTCAAATTTGGTGGATTTATCTGCTAATCCTTCCTTACATTTATCATAGCTCTCAAACAGTTTCGAATTTGGTGTTAATCTGTCAATCGTTGTATTTTGTATGCTAATCTGAAATTGCAATTTATCAACTTTATTTTGGCACAATTGCAGATCGTTTTCTTTTCGTGAAATAATTTGATCTTTTTGAGTAAGATTCGAGTTAAGTTGTTCTTTTTGAACTGCACAAATTTCCAATTTGGTGGATGTATCTGCTAATTCTTCTTTACAATTATCATAATTCTGAAACACTTTCCAATTTGGTGTTAATCTGTCAATCGTTGTATTTTGTAAGCTAATCTGAGATTGCAACTCATCAACTTTAATTTGATACAATTGCAGATCGTTTTCTTTTCGTGAAATAATTTGATCTTTTTCAGTAAGATTCGAGTTAAGTTGTTCTTTTTGAAATGTACAATTTTCTAATTTGGTGGATGTATCTGCTAATTCTTCCTTGCAATTATCATAATTCTGAAACACTTTCAAATTTGGTGTTAATCTGTCAATCGTTGAATTTTGTAAGCTAATCTGAGATTGCGATTCCACAACTTTCATTTGACACAATTGCAGATCGTTTTCTTTTCTTAATATTTTCTCTTTATACTCATCTAAATGAAATGCCTCCTTCATGAGTTCTTCATGAATTCGAACAATTTCATGATACTTTTCTATAAGATTGGAGTTCGATTCACTTAACTGCTTTTCTTTGGATTCACTTTGTTCTAACTCATTTCTAATTTGCTGAAAATAGTCGAGCATTGGCTTTACAACTTTATAGGTATGAGGACCACATTGTTCTTCCATTTCTCGGTTGGCTGGACACGCCTGATAAGAAGACATTTTAACACTTAATACATTTTACACTGTATTATTTTAGCATCGTCACCTGCTCAGTGGCTGACATCGTCAAGAACATTTGGAGTACTATCAATAGTCCAAATACTTTTGATATTATTCGGCCCATTGCGAATCGCATTTCGACTGCGCTTAAACAAGATGAGTTTGTAACTGAAAGATGAAACAAGAGTAGTTGAAAAGTGAAATAATAATTCAACTTGGAAGTGCTAATCTGTACATGTAGGGCAGATTCGAGGAAATCGAATTGATTGTTGCTCAAAAGTACTATAAACAAGTAAGAAAGCTACAGTCGAGTGTGCTCGACTGTGATATACCAACTACCCAGCTCAAATATACTAAAATATACCAAAAAGTATTATCATCGAGACTATTGTTATCTGCGGATGTAGCAAAACTGGAGAATTTATCTTTAGAATTGTGCTAGTACATCGTTGTTTTCGATTTTAGGGGGCGCAAAGAGGCGTGGCAAAAATCTAAAGTAAACTTGATCTATGTAGAACATACACCAATACTGGTACCAAGTTTGGAATCTCTAGCTCTTATAGTCTCAGAGATCTAGGTGTTCATACAGACAGACAGGCAGACGAACAGACGGACATGGCTTTATCGACTCAGCTGGTGACCCTGGCCAAGAATATATATACTTTATATAATACCCTTTTACCCTATGGGTAACGGGTTTAAAAATAAAGAGTAAAGTGCAGATCTATCTAGCGATCTTCTGTCTGAGCGAGCTCAGCTGATAATGCATTTTATTTGCATCGTGTGTTTGTGAACAAGATGAGTTTGGAACTAAATGCTGCATTTAATCAGAATAATAATTCTGCGAATTCGCATGATTATTTTGTGATAGCCTCTCTTCTATCCTCTCTCCCTATAGTCATCCAGCGTGTCGACCTTCAACTCTACCGTTTGCCTCAAAGTTATCAAGCTGCTTTGCAACGTTAATCGTCAAGGCGACGTAAGTCCGAATAGATGTTTTGAATAATTTCCTGATCAATTTGTTGTTTTTTAAAAAAATATTAATATACTAATCAGACTATGGGACTCGATGTACATATGCAAATTACTTTGATTATCAACTCAGTTTGAAATGCGTTCGAAATTCAACTGAAAATCTTACAACAGATATCGATTTTTTATTTTTCTAGTTTACTCCTATGATATCCAATAAAAATCGCATCTGCTACAAACAAAATTTATTTCCTTATTCAAGAAAACGCAAATTTGTTGATCAGAATTTATATTTTTCACAGTCCATTAATTACCATCAGTTTATATCTATATTTATTCAGCTTCGGCATATGCGATGCATTCAAGTTACTGCATAAGAAATTATATTGTATATTGTATTGTATATATTGTATATTATTTTATAAAAGTTAATTGCAATATTTACCTGATATTACGATAGGCATCCACACAATTGCTAATACTAGAAATGATGATTATGATGATGATGATGAGGATGAGGATGGTGATGGGGATGAGGATGGTGATGAGGATGACATTGAATTGTTTTCTGTTTTTCGCTCAGACTTTAAATATCTGCATTACATTTCAGTATATTTTTATCCTTTTCAACTAGAGAAGAATTTAGTTTTTGCAATTGAACCTCACAAACTTCTTAGTTGTTTGATTGTTGCATAAGTTTGCTTTTACATATATCATAATCCTCTAATTGATCTGAATAGTTTGGAAATTTTCATTCATATTTTGTATTTTTGAATTATATAGCCGAATATTGGCATTCTTTTCAACTAGAGTAGAATTTATTTTTTTCAATTGAACCTCACAAACTTTTATGTTGTTTGATTGATGCATTAATTTTCTTGTACATTCATCATAATTATCTAATTGCATTGTTGCAAAACTTTGTAGGTATGATGACCACACTGTTCTTCGATTTCTCGGTTGGTTTGACATGCCTGATAAGAAATTGAATTTAATTTTACTACTGACTGCACTCTGTGTTTTGTGTTCTCACCTTTTCTCCAGTGGCTATGGCTACTAGGAATATTTCGTGCAATATCAGTAGCAAAATTGCGTGTTTTGTTTTTCTGCCCATCTGGAATCTTTCGACTGCACTGAAACAAAGAGGTCATTGTACTGAATGTCGTAGCCAAATTGTCGAAACATTAATCTGAAGAGGTATTGATAACACTCAAAACAGATACGAGCAACAGGGATTTCTATTTAAGTCTGAAAGGAAGAGGAGGTTAAACGTTTTCAAAGTTCGATAATGCAGAGAGTGTCCATCAACTAGATAGAGAGACTTCAAGATAGCAAAGTCTAAACCAGCAACAACTATTAAACAAATGCGAATATAATAGTGCCAAAATGATTTGCAAAGTGTATGATCTTAAAGTGCACCAATGGATAGAAGAGTATATTTGATTTTTCCATTGCATAGCAGCAAGATTAATTTATGAGATTATGTTTGAAACGAATTATGCCAGGCATAGCACACTGTTCATCGATTTCGCGGTTGGATTCGCAATCCTGATAAAAAGAAGGTGAATTTACTTTTACTCTATATATTATTGTTCTGACATATTCCACAGCTATTCTATCTGTGGCTGCTAGGAATGTATCGAGTAATATCAGTACCAAGACTTTTATTATTAGTATGCTGCCCATTTGGAATCTATCAGCTGCTCGTACCAATTTATTTATATACATGGTGTTAATCGATGGAATAATGCGGAAGGAGCAATTCTAGCCATATTAAAAGAAAATCTTCTGAATATGGGTCTTTCTGCCGAAAAATGCGTTTTTCAGCAAGACAACGACCCGAAGCACACCTCCATATTGGTCAAAAATTGGATTTCAAAGCAGAAATTTGAATGTATGAAGTGGCCACCACAATCTTCCGACATGAATCCAATTGAAAACTTGTGGAGTCATGTGAAATCGCAAATGACGAAATATGCAGTTCCTCCAAGTGGAATGAAGGAGTTGTGGGAACGGACAGAGGACGTATGGAATGCTGTTCCCCCGGAAATGGTACAACGGTATACCCAAAGTATGCCAAATCTCATTGGAAAAGTCCAAGGGGATGTGGACACATTATTAAAAAATCATTAATAAAAATATTTCTTAAAAAAATAACCCAGAGTGCAAAACTGTAATATTTGACTTTTGTTTACAGTTTGGCGTGTCATTTTCTTTAACTGGTATCAAATGGCTTTCAATTTTACTAAATAGTATTAAATTATATCACCTACAAAACAAGACTAAGATCTTCAAAATGCGTGCATTAGAAAAAAAATACAGATCTGTGAAGTTGAAACAATGAACTCATGTTACAGTTTTGCTCGTCAGTGTAGGAAAATCCTTATGCAGCTGCACGTGGCTTGTTTCTGGTGGACAATGTGACCGTGCATAGTATATTTTATACTTTATGCGATATTTTAGATGTGATGGAATATGAATGTACAAATATACCAAAAATACTTTTTGGTATATTTTCGTATATTTGTATATACCAAAAATACTTTTTGGTATATTTCAGTATATTTGAGCTGGGTAGTGGGTATATCACAATCGAGCACTCTTGACTGTAGCTTTCTGACTTGTTAGATACAAGTTTATGCCTTGTTTCGGTTTCACCATTTTTGTAGTTGTTGCAGTTGAACACCATCAAAATTGTCCTCCATAGAGGACCAGAAATAGCCAAAGACAGAATGTGAGGTTTACACTATGTTATGAATCGAAAGAAGTATAACTCAGCATATCACAACTCCATTTGTATTTCTAGTTTACTACTTTGATATCGAATCGACATTGGGTAAAAATTTTGCTGATTTATGAAAATGCTTAATCGTTGATTAGAAGTTATATTTTTCACAATCTATTAATTAAGTTCGGTTTATTTCTTATCTTTTATTATTCTATTATTTATTCAGCTAATCTCCAGGGCGTATTAGCATTTTTGCTTCTTTTAGTGGAAACCGTTTAAACCACGATAGATTCGGCCCATACAATGCATTTAAGTTACTGCATAAGAAGTCATTATAAATATTATTTATATGCTTTTAATAAATGAAAATTGATTTACCTATGAAAACAACTAGTGTACCACCAACCACTCTTGTACAGATCGGCACAATTGAGTCCGCTAAACAAATCGTTGTCGTGATCGAACGTCGAGAACTTCTGCTTATCAGCTTCTCTCAGCGCATCCAAATAATCTCCCTTGAATTCACCCAAGCTCAGTGCGTAGCCCCTACATTCATCAGATATTTTAAAGTCGTCATACCGAGCGTATTTCGTAGTGGCATTTAATCCAACCAAATGTATATAAAGCTCGTGTCGTCGCGAACTCGTCAAATGATAGATCTTCTCCAGACCAAGGAAAAAATCACCATCTAATGAACCGAATCCTTCGCGGTACGAAGCCCAATCTCTGTTAAAATCCTCTTTTCCACCAATTCGCTGTTGAATAACCATCCATCCGGGACCAGCTAACTCACTATCACAGAGAACATCGATAGAACCTATTCCACAAACTTCGATTTGACGAACACCAGAATAATCTCCAAAAGGAATGCAACTAGAGGGAATAATGTTCTGTGCTGTTTTATTTAATTTCTCAACTTCTGATCGACATAAAAGATAATCTTTTTCTTTCTGAATTAACTTAGCTTGATTCTGTTCTAATTGCAACTGAATTCTTTTTTGATTTTTGGTCCCATTACGGATCTGTGCTCTAAGCCCTGAAATAATTGTATATTTTTCAACAAGATTAAAGTTAAGTTCTTCTTTTTCAGCTGCACAAATTTCAAATTTGGTGGATTTATCTGCTAATCCTTCCTTACATTTATCATAGCTCTCAAACAGTTTCGAATTTGGTGTTAATCTGTCAATCGTTGTATTTTGTATGCTAATCTGAGATTGCAATTTATCAACTTTATTTTGGCACAATTGCAGATCGTTTTCTTTTTTTAATATTTTCTCTTTATACTCCTCTAATTGAAATGCCTCGTTCATGAGTTTTTCATGAATTCGTACAATTTCATGATACTTCTTCATAAGATTGGAGTTCAATTTACTTAACTGCTTCTGCTTGGATTCACTTTGTTCTAACTCATTTCTAATTTGGCGAAAATAATCGAGCATTGGCTTTACAACTTTATAGGTATGAGCACCGCACTGTTCTTCCATTTCTCGGTTGGCTCGACACGTCTGATAAGAATACATTTTAACACTCAATACATTTTACACTGCATTATTTTAGCATCGTCACCTGCTCAGTGGCTGAGATCGTCAAGAACATTTGGAGTACTATCAATAGCCCAAATACTTTTGATATTGTTCGACCCATTTCGAAGCGTTTGAAGTTCAACTGCGCTTAAACAAGATGAGTATGTAACTGAAAGATGAAACAAGATGAGTTGTAAATTGAAACAATAATTCAACTTGGAATTGCTAATAATCTCTACAAATGCGAGGAAATTATATTGATTGTTGCTCAAAAGTACTATAAAATAGAGAGGGCAAAGAGTGGACATCTATCTGGCAATCTTCTGTCCAAGCGAGCTCAGCTGATAATCCATTTTATTTCCATCGTGGGCTTATGCACAAGATCAGCTTGAATTGTTATTGAGAGTATTGAGCGGGACGAATACTGTTGCATTGGATGTGGATGTGTCTAGTCTAGAGCACATTCATTATGTTCCCTGATCTTTGGCGTTGGCTGTAAGTGGCTGATGTTGTAATTCGAAGCACGTTCCGCACAGCCCAAAACTTTCGCAACTCCA
Organism: Drosophila siamana; assembly: GCA_035047445.1. Lineage (NCBI taxonomy): Eukaryota > Metazoa > Arthropoda > Insecta > Diptera > Drosophilidae > Drosophila > Drosophila siamana. The sequence continues at coordinate 1,068,355 of JAWNPP010000014.1, read as the reverse complement.
AAGCGTTTATCAAAATATCCTAACATGCGCCGTGCTTTGAAGGACGACACGTTACCAGCCACCTTGGAGGAGCACTCATCACGCGCACATAATTGGTGGCCATGGAGAGAGAGAGAGAGGTAGAGAGAGGGGTGTGTTCAATAATAAATGCATTTCACTGTCGAATTTGCCGCATTCTGCACGACACACGTGCCTTAAATAATTCACATCGCATTTAGCGTCGTTTTTGCCGGAGCTCTAATGGCCCCAGCGATTTGCTGCGATTGCCTCGCGGCGGCGTGCGAGGCGTGGGGGGCGTGGCATTACGCCGACTATATAAGTGGAAAGTAGTTGGCTACGTGTTTAGTTTGCTCGGCGAGAATTCGCCTTGAAAAAGCCCAAAAAGTAGTTGCACCCCAACTTTTACGCTCCGTGCATTTATCACCGCCAGCGCCAGCGAAAGAGTGAAGTTCCGAGCTGCGACACGAAACAAGGTTGCAGCAGCCTCAGACGCCCACCAGCTGAGTAGGAAGCCCACCTTGCCACTAGGTGTCTGAGCATGTGTTTGTGTCCGTGTCTGCCCGTGTCTGATGATAGAGTGCTATTTAAATGCTCTGCGGATGCGTGGGTGACAAAATGTTAGTTGGCATTTCATCAGCGAGTTCAATTTATTCGCAATACTAGTCTAGGTACTTCTCAGCTTCTGTCATATTTTGCAATTGAATTGAGTTCAAATTGTTATGCGTATGTGGTAAGAACGTAACATTTAATTGCCTTTGCTTAAAGTGTCGGTTTTGTAGTTTGCAGTGCGTCTGGCAGTCGGTCACATGCAATGCTCGTTTCTTTTGCTCGTCGTATCTATGCTGATGCTAGTACCAACTTTTCTCTTTGGAGCCATCGTAATAGCTTTCCACTGGAACGTGCCACAGCGAAAAGTTTGTATGCCTAAATGCTTGCGAGGTGTTTTCTTTCCACAGGAAATCCCAAACGCACACACACATACACCCAGACACATACACGCATACACATGATAAGACTGCTTATGTGAATTATCGCACATTTTTCGGCATTGCGAGGCGAATCTCTTGCTATCCACATGCCTCACCTGCCACGCTCCATGCTTCACGCTCCACGTCGACGTCGTTGCCAAAAATAACAAAATGTAAAGAAAACTACGAAAACTTGTCTAAAACTGAGCGCTACTCATATCTCTCAGGTGGTCGGGATAGCGGGCAGGAGGCGCGTGAAAAACTTTTAAATTTACTTTTGCCAAGAGTTTTTCCGGCACCGTGTGCCTCTGTGCCACAGCTACAGCGACTGCCACGCCCTCGGCCTCGCCCTCGCCCTTGCGCGCATGCATATTAATTTAAAAAATCCACGCACTCCACCCCCAAAAGGTTGCTCTCAAAAAGTTACGCGTCTCGGCAGCTTTGGCTTCGACTTCGGTTTGGTGCTCGGGACTTTGGGTTTGATGGGATTTGGGGTTTGGAGTTTGGAGTTACCTCTGGCAGCGCTTAATAGAGCTTCCAAAAAAGAGATGCGTGTGAGCTGCAGTCTGCCGTTACATGTGCTACAAATTTGTGACTAACCTTCGACGCCGCCTCCACACACATATCTTAAGGCAAACGAGCGCCGGGAGCACAGCACACAGCACACGGGACCCAGAACCCAGGACTCAGGACTTTAGTCGAAACCAAAACCAGTGCCTAGCCAATTTCAATTCCCCCAGCTGCCACACAAGCTGGTTTTTTTGGGGCTCTGCTGGACTACGTCTATGAGTAAGTCTATTTCTGTGGCTATGTTTGTGAATCGTCTGCAAGCACTGTGGGCCAAGAACGTGTTCAATCCATCAAAAAATAAACTAATTGACAACAAATTCTAATGTAAATTATATGTGTTCTGTATTTCGAATTCTGATAATAACATAAAGGTCCTTAGTAGGCAGGAAATTTATTAAAAAAAGCTTTTAGTGCTGTAAACATTAATTTGATGACATAAATTTTCAATTTAAATTGAATAATAGGGAAAATTATTGAAATATTATTAAACTTTTCTTTGAAATGTATGGAAGTTACGATAATATTAATTTTTATATGAATAAGTTGTAATGCTGATGCAACATTGTGAAAAACTATTTGAAATTAATCCATCAATTAAATGCCAATTTTTTTAAAACTCCACTTTTTTATTGTTGTAAACTTTCAATTCAATGCAACTTTTGCAGTGTAACATGAGTCTATTTTATCATTCAATTCAATTCATTGTTTTTTAAAATGATACAAATATTATTAAAATTGTATTCAAACTATATCGTTTGCTCTGCACTTTATTTCTTTCTGAAATTATGATAAAATTCTTATTTATACAATTAATTTGCAAATCTTCCTCGTACTTGGAACATTTTCAAAAACTATTGCACCACAATCAACCTAAAGAATCGATCAATTAACGCACCACAAAACCATAAGTTGGTTATCCCATAGGAATTGTGTCATTTCCCTGGCATCTGCTCGTCTGCAATTGCAAAGAGAGAGTATTTTGTGAACTTGCCCCACCGTGCAACTGACAACGCTGGGCTCGCATTGGCAAATTGTTTTCTGTAAAATGTTGCTCCACGTATCCTGGAGCAATTCGTAAACTAATTCTACATACGTGCCCCTGTCAGTGGCGATGCCACCCCAAACCCTCACTCCAACCATCCGCGCCGCCTTCCGCCTTCCGCCCCTCGCCGTGTGCGTCATGTTTTGATTGCGTTTGCCTTTGTCGTGTTTACGAATTCATTGCTATTGGTCTTCTCTCCTTTTTCATTTCTTTGCTTCCCTTTTTTTTTTTGCTAATAAATAATTGCATTTTCACCTCAAGAACTTACTGACATATGGCCCAAGGCGGATCGAGCGACTCAGTAGAACAGGTGAGGACTTCGACGGTCGGTTGCGGGGGGCGGGGTTTGGGTGAGTGGGCACAGCACAATTCAATTTAGCCGCGTATCCGTTTTGGGGCAATTGGCGAAAGGGGCTTAGGGACAGTGTCTGTTTTGTAATTTCATTTCTGATTTCATATTTAGCTGTCAGTGCGAAATGATTCAATTTTCTAGATTCTGTTGTACTGCAGCCAATTTGCATGTCGAGGGCATTGCACGCACATCTGACGGATGCAACAAATTTGATGGTGTGCAACGCCAACAACAGCAGCAACAGCAACAACAACGGTGAAATCGAAACAATTTGCAATTTGCAGAAATGTTTGATTGAGGCCAAAGGAAAAAAACGTATTTCTAAATATGTGAATATGTGGGCACGAGGATTAATAAGTTACCTGTTAGAATTGCCTTGAACAACCCCTTGAGCGAAAAATATAATTTTGTGTGCGTTACATGACCGCATATAGATTCTTGATCAGTTGCAACCGCCGAGAAAATTTATTGTCCGTATAACCACAAGCAAATTGATGTGGTAAAATGAAATTCTAGGTGATTCGTTATAGACTATTGAATGCTTACAATCTAAGAACAGACAATTATATAAATTGTATTGATAACCCAAATTGTATTCTATATTCAATTCAAACTATAACTACAGCTTATCAGCTTGTTCGCAATTCATTGTCTCGTTTGTGTGCGTCGAGAAGGCAAGCAACATACACTGTGGAATGAAAAAAGTGAATAGTTATAGGCAGTTATAGTTGTTCTTATCGACCCCCAACAAATCTTATTTTACTATCACCAATTGACCCTCTCTCCTGTTTAGATCTGTCCGTGGATATTCACTCCCATTAACAACATAAAGATGAGTTTTACGAAGATTGTAAAGCATAATTCACTTCCACTTTCATCTCATTTCAGTCCAGCCGATAGTTTCTAAAATATGAGCAGAAAAATAATAACAATTTTAAAATTTTCCACCACTCCCCCAAAAAAAAAAAAAAAAAAAAAAAAAAAAATTTTTTTTTTATTTTTTTCCCCCCCCAAAAAAACCCAAAACCCCCAAAAACAAAAAAATAAATGGAGGGATTACCAAATGAATCTAACAATTTAGAAGTTTAGTCTTATTGAAACTAGTTAGGGGTTTGCAACTAGAGGATCATGATAAATGTAAGAGCAAACTCATGCAACAGTCAAACAACTTAGAAGTTTGTGAGATTCAATTGAAGAAAACTAAATTCTACTTTAATTGAAAAGGAAGAAAATATTCTGAAACGTGTTATAGATATTCAAAATCTGACCAAAAAATTGTACAAAAATTCATCATCCTCATCATCAGCATCATCCTGATCATCCTCATTCTCATTCTCATCATTGTAATCATAATGATCAACGAATTCGCGTTTTAATTAACAAAAAAAAAAGGTTTTGTATTTAAAGTGATGTTTATTTGATAGAAAAGTGGTAAACTGGAAACACAAATTGGATTGTAATATGCTTAGTTTTGTATCTGGCGATATATGGTATTTATAACATAGTGCAGACCTCTCTTTCTGTCTCTGTCTCTGGCTATTGCTGTTCCTCTGTGATCTCAGTCTTTCTTTAGTTGGCCGCCGGTTCGCCATTGCCCTGCACGTGGAGGATCATCTCAAAGGGATCCCATTCCAGATCAGTTTCGTGCTTGACGCGTCGCCTGCCGCCGCCTCCGGCCAACTGATGATGATGGTGATGGGGGGGATGCAAATGCAGCGCGGCATGATGTGGCAACTGGTGTTGCATCACTCCGATTGGCATGTCCTGAGCATGCTCCGCTAATCCTGGCGGCCGATACAGTTGCAAATGCTGTGCCTGTGGCTGTAGTTGGTGATGTGACTGAGAATGGGAATGGGAATGGGAATGCGACTGGGGATGCTGTTGCTGCTGTTCGCTAACCATCTCCTGGATGTGCTCACGTGTCTGCTCCCGCTCGTCTACCTTGCGGAGCAACATGTCGCGCATGAAGGACATGCGATCAAAGTGCTCCCAGTTGGAGCGGAATCCTTGCTGGCCGTACTGCGCATGACGCTCCTTCTGCAGCTCGTCCACGTAGCGCTGCTTGATGATCGACCAGCGCGTCTGCATGAGAGCTGCAACAATTTTGATTTCATTGATGAAATAGTGATCACAATGGGTTTTTTTGTTTATAATGCTAGCTTTCCCTTGAATTCCACAAAGAGCGAACAATAAACACAGAAGTTCTACTCGAAATTTTTCCCTGTTTCTCTACTTAAGCTTTTGGCATTACTGCAATTAAGCCTCTATTTCTCATGTTCTCCAAAGCGAGCCTCTGAGACTACATGAGGGTTAAGCGCTTGAAGGTTAAGAGACGTTATACTCACTGGGCGTCAATCCCATCTCCTGGGCGGCCTCCTTCCACACGGCTGAGGTGCGACTCTGGCCTTGGCCCTTCTCGCTGCGCTGTCGACCCGCCCAGAGCGAAGGACGCGCCTTGATGGCATCGATGATCCGACCCCGCATGCTGTTGTGCAACGAACTGGGGCGCCCCAATTTGCGCGATCCCAGCGACGACGTGGGCGTCGGTGAAGCCGTCGCAGGCGTGGTCGTTGCCTCCACGGTGACAGCCGCGGGCGGCACGAGGCCCGTGAACACCGTGTAGGGCATGGCATGCGCCGGCGGCTGCTCGATCAGATGTGCGGGCAACTCTGCGCTCGCCGGCGGCGTCGTCGATGGCGCCGTCGAGGCGGACGTGTGCAGCCAGCTGAAGTTGCCGCTGGGACGACCGCGTCCATGTGTGGCACTGGGCAATGGCGGCGGTGGCAGTGCGTGGGGCAACGTAGCTGGCGATCCTGCCACGTGCAGTAGTGTCGTATCGACGACGGCGACGGTGGCTGACGCTGGCTCAGCGTCGACAGCGCCCGACTGGGCGCCCACGATTTTGGCGACGGTGATATTGTACATAAAGGACATGGGCTCAAAGTGCTCCCACTTGGTGTTGAAGCGCTCCTTGTGCAGGATCTGGCGGTGCACCAAATTGTGATAGTGGTACTTCATTTGGCTCCAAATCGACTGCAATTTGACTGCGTAAGGGAAGAGAATATGAAATATTTTAAAAGCTCATTGGAGGACAAGCTCGATTGTAAATACAGAAATACCAAATGAACTTGATTAACTTTGGAATAAAATGCAACAAAATTACAAAATAGAAAGACGTGAAATAAATTGAGCGAGAAACTTGTTAAAAGTCAGTAGATTTCTTAATACAGTGGCCACTTTCAAGATCACCAGACAAATGTTGATTAAAAAATGATCGAAAATCAATTGCAAATCTTCTTTAAGTTGTCTATAATAGATGTTTCTAGGAAATGTCAAGATCATGTAAAGATTAGTTATTACGCTTTTTAAAATTGCTTTGCGTATAAAGCTTTTAATCATATTGACGTGTTTTCAGAAGAATATTTATGAAAGTATTCATAAAATAAATGGGCGTGTCTTCTAAACTCATTTTGGTATTACATGTACCAATTTCAATTTGATTTGAAATAAAACATACATACATATGTACATACAGCAAGCAAAGCTTTAAATGTTTAACACTGCGTGTGCTTAACCCTATAAAGCCAAAGTCCAAGAGTAACCATTGCTTAAGCTTGTGACACGACACGACGTGTGATGCATTTATTTTTAAACTCACGCACGCCAAGCATAAAACCAAATACGTTTGTCAGAGCGAAAAAAAGAGAGAGAGAAACAGAGAGAAAAAGAGAGAGAGAAAAACAATAACAAATTGACCACAGGCTGAATTTGTAATCAGCTGCTGCTGTTGCTGCTGCTATGGGCATCTCTGTCGCACTCACCTGTAGGCACATGACCGCCAAACTGTTCGGCGATCTCGTTCCACATGGGCGAAGTGACGCTGCGACACAAGTGCAGCTTGTTGTTGGAGTCCCAAATCTCGGGATACTTTTTGATGGCCTTCAGCAGCTGTGCACGATTCACGAACGGATCCTCCTTGGGCATGGTGACAGGATGTGGATGCGGTTGTGGAATTGGAGGCGATGATAGCGATGACGATGGCGACGACGACGGCGGCAGCGGACGCGGACGCGGAGCACAACTGCGTCCTTTGACATCAATTATCGGCGAATAACTGAAAGTAGAGTTTGCAAAATATGCGAATTGAAAATGAAAAGGCAAAGCGATTGAGGAAAATAGAGAAAACGATGACGACGTCGGGGCAACGACGACGATGACGGCGACGACGACGACGATGATTGTTTGCTGTTGTTGTTGCTGTTGTTGCCATTGCTGTTGGGGCGCAGCGATGCCGAGAGATTGGAAAGCAATGTATAGCAGAGGCAAAAGCAGAGCCAAAAGCAGCGCAAAAGCGGCGAAAGCGCACACGAGATGAGATACACAAAATGCAAGCGAGAAGAGAGAACAGACAGAATGCGCAAAAAAAGCAGCAACAGTTCGGCAGCAGCGACGCGACTGCGTCTGTATATGTATGTGTGAGTGTGTGCGACGGTGAGAACGTGGCGAAGTCGGGGGCGGGGGAGACCGGTGCTATGCGCTCCATCACATACACACACACACACACACACAAAAGATGAGGCGACAACCAAAGCGAACGCAACACACAACAAAACAGACAGACAAAGGCAACGCGAAACTAAAGAGACAAAACAACGGCAGACAGAAGCCGCAGCAGCGGCGCAGCAGAGGAGCAGAGCAGCGAACCTTATGGAAGAAACAGAAACCGAGCGAGCTGCAAAAAAGCTATACACACACATATACACATACATCACGCATACACACACCTAAAAAAAAAAAAAAGAAGGAAAGAAAAAAAATGACAACAGCAAAATGAACTAAAAGCAGAACGAAGAAAAAGCAAAACAAAACATTGAAGCAAAGGCAAGCAAATGATGGCAGCCCGCAAAAGAAAGGCAACGATAAACAACGACAACGGCGACGACGACGAAGACGACGTCAACATCGGCTACGTTGGAGCCCACTTGCAGTGCCTGGTACACAGTTAGAAATTGGCATATTATTATTATATATTTATATAAAAAGAAAATAAATTAATAAATTATACGCATGAGTATTACACCATCTAGCATTCTATATGGACCTGAACTAACTACATTTAATTGTAACGAATACTCTCAGCTTCACATCATACAAATTAAAATTAAAACTGCTTAGTTTAAAATAGTTATATTTCTGAAGTTGTAAATATTATAATTATTTATTAAATATACATACATACATATGTATATGTAAAAATTTATAAATTGGCAAAAGCGACGCTTATATTTTGCATGCAATAATTCCACTCACTTATTTATTAAGAAAGAAGATGTGAATTCTGTATCAAACTGAAGGGGAATCAAAAGGATCGAAGCGAGATCAATAGCATCTAAAGTCATAAGCTTTTAATGAGATTTTCATTAGGTTAAGCACAGAGCCGGTTTCTCCCAGTGCATAAATGACTTTCTGTATGTACCTGTGTTTTGGTGTGTGCATGTTTGCCACAGCCTCGTCGAAATGTAGAAGGTGGCAACGTGGATGCAACATCGGCTTGCAGCAGTCGGGCCGCATTAGAAGCAACTCGTGCTGGCCGCCGCTCTCCGCGAATGCAAAACAAAAGAGCAGCAGCAAAACAGCGATGAGTGCTGAGCAAAATGCAGGCATAGCCAGCGCCAAATGCACGATGACCGCTGCGACGACAACGACGACGACGACGGTGACAGAGACGACGACAGAGGCAGCGAACAGGCCGTGGCCGCAGACGCAGCTAAGTCTATAGCAGCAGCAGCAGCAGCCAACAACGACAACAGCAAGCGCCATTGCCTAGCGACTGACGAAATGGGCGAAGCTAAGAGAATGGGGGAGGGGGAGTGACTGGTGGGGTGTGAAGGGTGTTCTTCGGTTGCTTGCTCGGTCGATCTCTCGGCCAGTTGGTCGTTTTGGGGACTACGTGCAATGAACCCATTTCGCAGCCACTACAGTTACAACTACAACTACAATTGCACACAGTACACAGTACACAGCACGCACAGCGTTGCGCTGATATTGGTGCTGAGTGCACCCACCAACGACAGCGACAACACCAGCAACAACGAAAGCAGCAGCGGCAACAACGAAAGCAGCAGCAGCAACAGCAAAAGTAGGCGAGAAATCGTCCGACAGTTTAGCCAATGCGGTCGGGTGATTCACTACGCAAGTAGGGTGTCCATAAATGCAGCCCAACTGCAGCATGTTCGCAAATGATGGCGTGACTTTAAGTACATAGTCTGATAGTATATTCATAAACTATGTAGATCCGATGCAAATCGATCGAACTGGTTCAAAGTTATAAGCGAAAGTACGTGACACTAACTAGGCTTTTAGCTGTTACTTTTTGTATGAAACTTTAATAGCATCAATCGGAAAGAACTTGATATCTTTTCTAGTTTGTTAAATTTAAAGCTCCTTTTGCTATTTTGGGGTATGAATTGTTTAGAAAACTTTATAGTTAAACTATATTTGCAATATGCAATTCATAAAATATTGGTTCCTTTGCGAAATTAGAAAATATATGAATAGTTCAGCCATTTTGATTTTCACCTTACCTTATTATATTGTATATATATGTATATATTATATTCTTATTACTTAGAACATAATTTCTTAGTTACATAAAATATGTTCAACCAAACATATAATACAATATCAATATCAAATTTAGTTCTGAAAATTTTAAAAACTGTTTCTTAGTGCGATTATAATAATAACATCATTGAGAAAAATTGAACTATTGAAGTGCTTCAAAGATGATAGAACTTTGCTTCCATTAGGCAGATAAATCAAAATAAAGACATAACTATAAAATGATGCGTGATGTGTGGGTCAAAGTTGCGATTGGTTTTATGACCAATTTCACAAAGGGAAATAATGCGTGGCTTCTAAATTCTAACTGAGATCGAATGCCAGCTGAAAACTTGCCGTGGATGGGGGCATTATTTAGCCATGAATTGGCTTTAGATTGTTCTGCGTCGAGGGTCACAATGGGAGATCATTGATTTCTTATCGTACGCGTAAGTGCGCAGAGTTACTTCATCAATTATTCAATGGCATGACACTGGCCCAACTGATAGCCATGGGGTAGCCCCAAGAATCCGCATCTCTATTGCCGTTGTTAATGTTTTTAATGTTTGTCGTTTTATTGGCTACATTTTTTTCTCTGTTCTATTATTTTTGTTTGAGTTTATGTTGCTTTTTTTTTTTTTTTTTATATCTGAGGGCATCTGTGGGATATGTAAACGCACACGCATTTATCTGGAAGCGGTGTCTTTAATTTTTATGACTGCATAAATGGTCCTGAGCATCCCCGACCTCTGCTACGGCTGGAACGCTTCGTAGCGAGCCCAGTGCTGGGCAGGGCAAACGTAATTTGCTAGATTAGAATTAATTTCGAGGCTCGAACTCTGCGCAGCTTCGACTATATCTATATATGAGCATAGGAAAGGAGGGAGAAGAAGCAGCAGCAGTCGACGGACATACAGTAAAGAAGCAGAGTGTGTTGAGAATGTAATATACATATATGGCTGCGGCAAGAGACACACACAGATAGAAGACAGAGAGACGGACCGACAGACAGGAAGACAGAAGACAGAGAGACGAACTGACAGACAGGCCGCCAGGCTCCACATCAATTGTCGTTGTGAAGATGGGCTTCAAACTGGCACTGCGTGGGCTACGACTTACGGGAGGAGCTGATGGGGTGTGTGAGCGAGTGTGTGCGAGTGTTGCCTTTGTTGGGTTTTTATTTTTATTTATGCTTTTTAAGTGCTTCATTAAAATCGCGTATGGCCACGGTTTGGGGTCGCTGTTGGGGTCTGTGAGCCTGAGCCTCACTGTCAGCTGGGGCGGACAGACCTTTGTCAGCGTCATCAAGCTGCGATACACACGCGCGCATACACACACACACACACACAGGCATAAAAAAGTATCTTTCAGATACATGTCCAAAACGTAAAGAAAGCAAAGCCTAAAAAACGCACGACAACGCCAAACAGAAATAATAATAATAAAAACAAGAATATACATACACCGGCCAAGCATGCCCGACTAGCACATACCCTGCAGCGATTAACTACTCAATCGAAAGACAAAATATGCTTTGGAGCTCAAGCCAATTTACACTCTAAACTAATGGAAATGTAAGTTTTGTCCCATATTTTGTATAAAACTTCTCAATATAGTTGTCAGAAAAGCGACTATTTTCAGCATCACTGCGGCAACTTGGTGAGTTGTAATGGTTGCAGGGTATGCAGCCAGAAAAAAAGGCCACAACAAAAATAAAAGAAGAATTATAACCAAACATGTTTTTCACTCGACACTCGGCCTCGGCCTCGGCTTCGGCTTCGGCCTGGCCCCAACTTCAGCCGCAAAGACGCAGCTTCAACTCCGGTTTCGCTGTCTGAGTATGGGTATTTGTTTTCTTGAGCTGCGTGGCAATAAGTGTGCCCGTGTGCAAAAAAAAAAGAGAAAACAAAAAGATGTAGAAAAGAAGAGAAGTTAAGTATCGGCCGCTTGTTGAAGTCTGCTTTCGACACCCGGCAGCCAACGTAAAGCGAGGCATTCTAATTGTGTGATTGCTAGAAAGGCTTGAAACGGACAAAGAAGAGAGTTTGATGCACTTACAAGTTTGGACGGAAACCCCTATAGTCAACAACAGAGGCTCTTTTATTATGCATTCGTGTCTCTTGCTGATGAATTTTCAATAAAAAACTAAACTGCAAATTATGAAACTCTCTCTCAAGTCAAGGATAATATCAAATCTTTATTTGCTGGTCTTATCAAGCAATACAAGTTGAAAACAGAAATACAAATGCAGGTATTTCGCAGTCGCGCGTAAAATATCGTCTGCCTTCTCACTTGCTATTTTTTTTTAAGGTGTGCACATAAAGAGGCCTTCTTAACTGGCAGAGCGAGTCCCCAGTGGAAAGATAACAGCAGGAACAGCAACAACAACTGCAATGGCAACGAGAACGACAACGACGACGACAACAACAACGACAGGGACTGAAGTTGAATCCGCTGGCCACTTGGCAAAACTCCTTTTCATCCTCAAATCACATACAGTAGCAAAAAATTTCGACAGTTATTTACGATTAGCACAAAAGATACGAGACATGACATGCGCTGAGATGCCGCACTAAGATGCAGATGCTCACGGGCAAGATCGCCAAGGAGTTGCTGCAACGAATCGACCAGAAACATAGAGAGAGAGAGAGAGAGAGGTAACGACAAAGAGGAGTGGGAGAAGACATTGGGACAGTAAGCCAGTCGTTGGCTACTGTTGCAAGCCGGCAGGCAGACACAGCGGGTGAATGTGGAGAACTGGAGGAGTGGAGGACAGCTTGAACAACGACGCAGTTCTATTTCGAGGAGACCCAAAAAGCAGCTCTGCTGTTTATTTGGCTTCGTTTAGGCAATATTCCCAACGGCGACCCAACTTCAATTTTATGAGCTTTGCTTCACGATCAATTAAATGCTTCTGAAACTCGTCTTCTGAAAAGCCTCTTTCTTTGTCTGCACGAACTGAAATCAAGCACGCAGCCTAAACAACTTCAAATCGGACCAACTTTTTATTTATTTGTTATATATAGAAAGGGGATTAGATTGCACTATTTCTTTGCGGAAGCCAAAAAACCGAAAAACGATCTGAATGAATGAATTAGGGAAACGAGGGCATTTGAAGTTGTGACGAAATTGATGTGATTTTTCGCAACTATGTGGCTAACACACAAAGCCTGTTGCATAAATTAGTTGGCGATAATAAGGGGCTACATACATATGATTACACGGACTTTTTTTTTGTTTATTTCTAGGCGAGACAGAGAACGAAAATGCATTGACTCATGCGTCCCGTTGCGTGCCATGCAACCTAATTGTTGTACTCGTAAAGAGAGCAGGGGGAGTTGGACGGTGGGAGGGGCGTGGCAATTGTAATTCTGCCGCCCACCCGCTCAACCGCCTGCGTGGCTACAATTTGCGTGCATTTTAATACACTTTATCATTTGTCCGCTGTGCACTTTGTTTTATTATGTATATTTAGTATAATTTTCCGCGCTGCATCGTCGTAAATAACCGTTGAGTACGCAGGCAACAGACACAGATACCGCGTGATATTGATCGAAGCTCGAAGACACAAACTTTGCAAAAACTGGGGAGTGATTAAAAGATTTCTCTTTGTTGCGATTCTCACACATTTTGTGGTGCTTGACTTTATGTGTGGATTCGTGAAATTCGTGACAATTTATAACCTTTTCTACTATCTTTCCTAATCACAATTTTCATTCTTATTTATTATCGTTCATTTAGTTTGAGCGTTGTATTTCTTAAGGTTCATTTTGCACGCATTTATTATTGTATTTTTATTTGTTCTAAATATTCTTGCAACTGACTTATTCTTTGTGTATATATTGTTTAGCGGTTTATTTACATATTCCTCATTAGTATTCTAATTTCTCTATTCATATTATTTTATTGTCTATATTGATTTATTTATGTTGCTTTTCAAATATGTGTTTTTTTTTAATTGCACTCCAATTAATATTTTATTTTTGCCTTTTTGCTTGCTCATCATATTAACCGACTCAAGTCTCAATTACAGGGTATTGCAAAGACCAATAAAAAGCACAGCTGACGTCAAGTGGGTGCGGTGGGGTGACAACCCTGAGGGACTGGGCGGACTAAGTGGGAACGCAATAATTATAATTAAATGCATTTTTACGTGCTGTTTTTCCGTTCGGATTTTTCTCCACGCAAATAAATAATTGCACACCTTTCCCGGGCTGAACTTAACGGCCGGCCGCGGTAGCCAGAATTAATTGCATTCAAGTTTTGTGCATATTTCAGAAATATATAAATGCCACATCTATCATTAAATGCAGAGCAAAATTTAAGTATGCCATTTAATTGATGTCTTCCAACCACTTTATCAAAACACTTAATTATATTAGTCGAAGTTGTGATAGTTGTGCAATTTAATATTAATTTTGTATTTTTCGGGAAAATTGTTTAATGCGATTTATTGCCAGCTTTTGTTTAATCATCAAATGGCAAATGAAATTAAAAAAAAAAAGGATTTAAGGAGAAAAAAAGAGATATATATTTCGTATATAAATATTGAATTGTAGTTTGTTGCATTTTGCTATTTATGGTATGAATTTATTCCATATGCATACACATTGCGCAATATACGTTTTTTATTTTAATGGCCAAAAATCGGGTGGAGGGTGAGGGGGAGGGGAAGGGGAGCAAAAAGACGAAAAAGCGAAACCAATGCGAAATAAATTCAAATTGCTTTTGGCACCAAATCAAAATGCAGCACAAAAAATGTGCAAGAGGAATGAACAGCAAAAGAAAATTGGTATGAAATATGCTAAAAGCGAAGCGCAACAACAACAACAACAACTGCAAATGCAACGAATGCTCTACACTCTACACAATTTAGTATATCTTTTAAATGAATTGTAATGAGATTTTGTAGTAACATTCGTTTCTAAATGCATGTTATAGCTGATGTACTCTCTGTGCGAGGCTCTTTGTATGCTTGTAGCAAGTAAAAGAGAAAAAACAAAATCATAAAAAATCAGTTTTAATAAACGTGTCAGGCAACAAAGAGGCAACGGTAGCTGCTACGTGTTCGTTCTCTTTCGCTGTGTGTGTGCGTGTGTGCAACGCATTAATTATGAATTTAATTCACTGGGGCCGTTCGTTAGGGCAGCAACAGCAGCAGCAGCAGCAGCAGCAACTATTGAGGGACAATCGGTTTGCGGCAGTGTACCGAGGGAGGGGAAAGGGGGTAGGGGGCTTGGCCACTTGCAACTTGCGGTTGCAGTGGCAAAACGGCACTTTGACGAGGGTCTGTGCGCCTCAAAAGGGGCAACTAAGCCAACAAATGTGCAGCGGACACAATTTTCTCAATGCGCCGCCCCTCATCGCTGTGGCAGAGGCAGTTGCCACACATTTTTTTTTTTTGGTTGTTGTTGCATTGTAATTTTTCATTGGAAACATCGCGCTACGCACTTGATTGCAGCATTTAATTAAAGCAACAGCAACAACGAAAACAACAACAACAACACCCGAGGCGACTGAGCTGAAAACTGAACAACATGTTGCCAAGATATTTATGCGCAACACTTGACAGATTTATTTATGCGATGCTCAAGTCATATATAGTCTCCGTTGTTGTTGTTGTTGTTGTTACTCCACGATTTTAGCCAGCATTAAACAAAAGAGTCCAAGTCACAAATTGCAGTTGAGTTGCCTCCAGTTCAAGAAATCAAATCACAAATTCATAATCGAAATACATCGTATTGAAATTCCATTGGTTTTGTGCATTTTTCGGTCGCCTTGGACAAATATTGAAATATCTGTCGGAACATGTGAATATTCGAATTTGAATTTCTGGCCAACCACAAAAATATCGAGAGATTTTCTCTATTTCGATTTCATATTTGTGGCACCCAATTTCACGTTGCTGGTGCATCGAAGTTGCGCTCGTAAATCACAAACTGTTTCTGTTATGTTCTTCTATTTCTTTTGGCAACTTACATTTTAATTAAAGTCGAATGGAATGGAAAAGCACACAGAGCTATGCTCTGACGCCTCAATGCTAGCCCACTCCAGCATTTTTATGTAGCGACTAGCAAATACTCTCTGTCCCATTTGAATCTGAAATTGATTCCAAGCTGTGCAGCAAACTATGTGCCACAGCACAAGGACTCGGTTGTTGCAGCAGGCGATACTTGGTTTTTTTCTATTTTATATATAAAAGCAAATGCTGTTGAATCTGTTGCTAGTTTCGAAAATACATTGCCACATTTTTCTAGCGCTCGAATATATTTTGGATGCAACATAATTATATTGGAAGCTGGCCCATAAATCAAAGGCGATGCGCTAGCAGCATTGACAAACAACAACAACAACAACATCAGCAACTAGGGCAAGGAAAGGAAGTGGCAGGGAAAAGGCAACCGAAACGTAGGCGTTGCCACGATGCACTTCGACAATGGAACTGTTGACCGGGTGGCAAATGCAGCGATGCAGCGATGCGATGCGATGCGAAGTGTGCGGAGAAATCTCTCAACATTTGGCAGCATGTGGCAAGAACGCGAACTCAGAACGCTCCGTTGCAACTTGCGCCGACGATGAAAATGATTTATGCTCAAGTTACAGTCTGTCTTGGACAAACACAGAGAGATTCTAAGGGATACATCATTTAACCAGCTGCGCAGCTGTGGTCGGTCGTGCTCTGCACAATAAATTGAAATATTTCTCTTGATTTTCAAATTGCTGGCAACATATTTATTACACACATAAGCAGCATCAACAAATAAGCAAATGGACCAGAAACACACACCAAATGACATCATAGGCCCAAAGTTCAAATTCGTTTTTGCTCAGATGTGTGTCTTTCTTTAAAGAACAATTGATCGCTCAACAATTAGCTTCGAGCCCAAGAACAGCAACTGCTTGATTAGTAAATGATTTGCTGGGCTTTCTGCAATAACATTCAGACAAAATTGTCAAGTCTAAGTGAAGTTTTTTACTTACTAACCGAGTAATATTTCATAGTTTCATTGTTTATGTTGTATGATGATTTGATTTAGTTGTATTTTATTCTGCGTCGCGTTCTGTCAAGTGATCCATTTGCTGGCCTGAAATATTACAAATTGGGTTCGGTTTCAGGTCAGTTCTCAGGGATGGGTAAGGTCAGGCAAGTCGTAAACTAAAATCTGTTATTTATTTAGTAACGCGTTGACATTAGAATGGGGCAAGTAGCATAAATTTTCCTATAGCATTTACATGATGATGATATTCCTCGCCGATGTCGAACGAGTCTCGTATCTCGTATCTCGTGCACTTTATGTTCTCTGCTTCTCCGCTTCTCTGGCCTTTGGTATTCGATTACACATGGCGTGAAACAAGTTCCTCTATTTGGGATTTTGAGTTATGTCGGCGATAAAACTAACTTTTTTTTGGGGGAAGGCTTCTTGTCGTCGTCATCTTTCATATTTTATTGGCTTGAATTATTGTTTCGTCAGTTCGCCATTACGTAATGTGGCCCAGAGGCAACGACTAACAAAAACAACAATATACGTATAAAATTTCACAGTTGAATTATGTATAATTGTCGTGATATTTCCAGTTCAACAAATTCTGCCTCACTTCTCGCTTTTGGCGAGATAACACGGGACGAATTATGGAAATGAGAAAGTTATGCCCATAAAAAAGCACTAAAGCAGATCACAATCTTTGCGCAGCACAATCAACTTCAGTTTATTCCTGGTTGAATTCTAATTTCCAGCTTCATTTGCATAGAAGAGCTTTAATGCACTTTGCAAGCTGCCTCAATTCACTTTCGATGCTCCTGTAAGCTCTGCAGCTGGAGCTATTGCGGCAACACAGACAACTAATAACTCATCAGCCTTCAATTGCGCTTAACGTGTCCAAACTGTTCCCGGCTAATAAACTAAACATTTCTGATGTTGAGGATTTAGGCCCTAGTTACCGCAACATCCTTTGAAGTGTGTATTTTCTATAGCCAACGAGGGGCAAATATGAAAAGCGTTTGACAACGTTTTCGCACAGCTGGGAAACTGGGAAAATCGCCGTCATACGACGAGACTGTCGGCATATGGTTTAAATTTCACAAATCCGGAAATAAGTCTTAGTTATGCTTTTATAAAACCCCCCTTCCCCGCCCGTCAACAAAAGAAGGAAATCACACAATGAGTCGAGGCGGCGATAAAAATGAAAAACTATAAATTGCGTCATAATTTCCATCGCTGAAAGCCGGCCCCAGTAAACAAAAGCCAAAAAAAAAAAAAAAAAAAAATTAAAAGAACCCAACATATATTTTTTTTGTGTATTCGTTCGGTTTCCGTGAAAATTCTTCCCCCTTCCGCGCTAGGGCGCAGTCAACTGACGAGATAATCAGCAAAATGCCCTGTTGTTATTGCCAGGGTAGACACCCAGTTGTGTCGTGGCCAGGGTTACCCGCTCACTTATCGAGAGTGTCTCGCATCTTTTGTGATGCAAATGCCGGCGGAGCGGCAGCGGCAAGCTTAAGATTCGCCTGGGAAAGCGCTTTATTAAATATCTATAAATCAGGCGAGTCGAGAAAGTTGATTGTTACGCAAATTTCGGCAAAGAGAAAATAGTTTCTTTACAATTTGGAAACAAAAGGGTTTTTTCATCCTTAGTATTGTTGCTGTTGAGAAATTGCAATCTATCAATGAGTCGCTGAGACGCCCCTCCACCCCTCCCAGTTGCAGCTAAGGGTGCGCATCCCTCTCAGTCGCAGTCGCAGTCGCAGTTTCCCTCTTGCCCCTAGTTGTCGCTGTCGCTGTCTCTGGGTCGGGGCGCAATGACAACAATAACAAACAAGACTTTTGGTTCACCCTTGAGTGAAGTTTTCCTCGGCTTTTCCACGACTTGTCCCAAGGGTTATTTTATTCTTTCCAACAACAACAACAATGCCATTCATACTGCGTAGCAACTTTTCTATACAACTTGTTGTCGTTCCTTTCTTTTCGCTGCGTTTCTATTCTACTTTTGTTGTGTCTCTGGAGATTTTTCTTTTGAATTTCTGCCGGGCTCTGGTCTGTGTGGTTACCAGTTTTTTCTACATTTTTTTTTTTTTGTTGAGGGGGAGGGGAGTTCTCATATTACAAATATTCAGCTACAAGATACAAGATACTCGAATGCAGCAGATACAGATACAGATACCCAGCCACAACACAATCTGCGGCTGTTGCTTACCTGGACACAGTCCAGTGTTCATAGTTAACCCTTGCCTTGTTTTCCCCTTTTACTTTCCCCCCGTCCCCCTGCGCTGCAGTTCATTGTTTTTCACGCGCAGTTATTAATTACGCATCAAAAGATACCGATCTGCAATTTGTTTTGAGCTGGCGACCGCCCGCCTGCCTGCA
Organism: Drosophila siamana; assembly: GCA_035047445.1. Classification (NCBI taxonomy): domain Eukaryota; kingdom Metazoa; phylum Arthropoda; class Insecta; order Diptera; family Drosophilidae; genus Drosophila; species Drosophila siamana. The sequence goes on along the minus strand of JAWNPP010000014.1, from coordinate 1,049,461 downwards.
TGTTATAAATATTTTTATTTTCATTTTTATTTTTGCTTTTTTGAGGGAAGGCCGCCCGGAACTCTGCTGATTTGTTGGTTTGCTTTTAATGGCTTTTATCTTCGATCTGTGGCCGGCGCCAATTTGCATATTATGAAATTATGTAAATCACTTTAAATGCAGCATAAGAGCCAATTTCAATTCGAATGCCCCACGCGCACTTTTTTTATTGGATTCTATTAATTATACCACTTATGGATGCCCGATCTGTGCTGGAACATTTCGATACGGCTGCAGCTTAATTTAATAGACGCATAATTATGCCTGCAACATTTCGGGGACTACTGATTAAAGAGTTGCCATTAAACGATTATGTGATAATCAACTGTTTCTTCTATCGATATTTTCTATCTGAATTCGTTTTAAGGATGATTATTCGCAGGAATTGTGTTGAAGTCCAGCTCAGCTATTTACGTGCTAAACATGAACAAGACAGCAAAGGAATGAATCTCATTTCCCGGCAGTCAGGCAGACAGAGGCGACTGGGAAGTGGCAACAACGTTGGACTAAATGGGAACTTTTGCGTTGTGCCACTTACAGAAAAATATGTGGTAATTATGCTGCCAGTTACAACAAACAATGAATGAGAGAGAGAGGGCCAGACGGCGAGCTGCAAGTGTGGAATTGTGTGTATTCCATTAATTGTGGAGCTAAACGGAGCTGTTTAAGTTGAAGGCTTGTGGATTTTCACCGGAACCAACAGCAAGTTTTTCCTACTAAAGCAAAGCAAAGCAAAATATCGCCCGTGACGGGGCGACAGACATAGAGGGCAGCTATTGGGGTTACGTAGGAACTTTGAACATGACGTCTGTCTGTCCGTCTGTCTGACTGTCTACTTTGTATGATGAGTGAGAGGCAGCAGAGCGAACCGCTCAGCAGCTGAACCGCATTGCAAAACGCCTCAGCTCAGTTCAGCTCTCAGCTGTTATTCACTTTGTTGTCGTTGTCGACGTTGACGTTGTCGTTGTCGTTGTTGTGGGTTTCCGGTATTATGCCCATTTACAAAGGCGGCGGGAAAGGCAGCAACAACTTGAGAAGTTCTAAGGTTACAACAAAAAAAAAAATAATAAAAAAATTAAGAAGCAACCAACAGCAGCAAGAAAACAAACAACAATGACGACAGCAACGGCAACAACAAGCAACTGAATCAAGCACGTACAATGGACAAGCATAGATTAAAAATCAGTCAAAAAATCAAAACAAAACTACAGAATACTTATGCAGCATATTTGGCGACCAATAGCCAATGAATTGCATAAATGCGATTCCCAAATCATGAAATTGCATTTAATCGACCAGCAGATACTCTCGCCTCAGAAGTCTAGATGTAGTAACAAAATGCAAATGCTTAAGGCTCAAATATAAAATTGATTGGACCATAATTATGGATATCCATAAGGTGATTAAATGCAGTTCCATTTATTTAAAAGCTACATATAGTAGTGTATAGCCAATTTATAGGGTATCATCCGTGTGCTTAGCATCATTTGTTTGCGATCACGGAAGTTCAAATCTCTTATCAGTTCGCTAAAAATGTTTGCACTTGACAATCAATTTAGATTTTAATAGTTGCTCAGTTTTCACTCAGACTGAGAGCTTCTTTAAGAAAGTCCCTGACATAATGCAATCTAATTGTACACTCTTTATCACAGTGGGACTAATAGCCATGTGTGGCTTCAGTGTAGCGACTTACAACTATATGGTGAGATATATAGCATAGCTTTTGTCAATACTCAATCTATTTCATTATCAACTCAGTTACCCATGGGCCTTGTGGGCACTCGACTTTACGGCCTCATAAAGACTCCCGACGATCCCGATGCCGTGATCGTTGCTGGATATTCCGGGATTATCAAGGAACGCAATCAACAAATTGCCATACTTCAGATGATGATTGACGAGCGGCAAAAGATGATTGCGCAGTACGAAGACCAAGTAAACAAATGTTTTCCAAGGACGAGCAGTTGTCTACCCTTTGGCTACTCCTCGGGAGTATATCAAATAATTGCACCGGGCATCGATGAATCATTCGATGTTCTATGCAATAGTGAGCTAGCAGGTCCGGGTTGGCTCGTAATTCAACAACGGATCAATGGGAAAGTCGACTTCAATAGAAACTGGACGAGTTATCGCGATGGTTTTGGCTTATGTCGATGGCGATTTCTTTATGGGTCTGGAGAAGATCCATCGATTGACCAGCGCCCATCGTCACGAGCTTTACGTCTATGTGAAAGATCGCAATAATCGGCAATCGTTTGCACATTACGATAGCTTCGCAGTCGCTGCCGAAAAAGATCAATACTCCCTGAGCAATCTGGGAAACTTTATAGGCAATGGCACTTTCCAAGAGGATCCCATGAGAGCGAATGAGCACAAGAAATTCTATACCCCCGATCGGGACAACGACTTGAAATGCGCTCAGCTTCGCAAAGGAGGCTGGTGGTTTCACAACTGCGAATCCTGGTATGAATTGCATTGCTGATAATACCATTTAATTATACTATATATACTTTTCAGTAATTTAAATGCGCAGATGGGCGAAATAAATGAGCTCGGCTGGGAAGAAGTCCAAATGCTTGTACGACTCAGGATTGATTGACACCATGAAATACATACATTTTAATATATTACAAATTGAATACAAATTAAATGTCAGCGTCGAGAGTTCTCTGAGAACGAAATAAGCTCATCTTCAGTGACGTTGCCTATTTTGGCAAAGATAACGCTACATTCTTATCAGCCAGAAAAATATATATATACCCAAATATTTGGGTGCAAATTTCATTGCGTAGACAACAACCTTCCCAGTTTCATCCAGCAAATTAAGAATGTCATTTAAAAAGTATTTGATTATTATTAAGAATAATGATGATGATTATAATTGATTACAAACACAATTCCGATCTTATCGATTCTAGTTCATCTATTCTTTGGGTCGAATCAACATCTGAGTTTCCTTAAGCGTCAAGCTTTGCCAATGGAATGCATCGTATTCATCATTTGCATTTAAATTACTGCATCAGAAATAAATAAAAGCATAATTAATTATTTATACTAGCTGCATAAAAGACATTTCAAACATTTACCAATAAGTGCAATCGTTGTACCACCAGCCGCATTCGTAAATTGCGACACAATCGCCATCAGATTTATCGTTGTCGCGATCGAAAGTTGAGAACTTCATCTTTTCGCTATATCTAAGCTCATCCCCGACATCGCCTTTAAATTCACCTAAACTCAGTGCGTAACCATGTTGTTCATCAGTTATTTTAAAGTCATCGTACCGAGCGTATTTCGTAGTCCCATTTGATCCAACCAAATGTATATAAAGCTCGTGGCGTCGCGAACTTGTCACACGATAGATCTTCTCCAGCCCAAGGAAAAAATCACCATCTAATGAACCGAATCCTTTGCGGTAGGTTGCCCAATCTCTATTAAAATCCTCTTTTTCACCTTTACGTTGTTGTATAACCATCCATCCAGGACCAACTAAATGACTATCACAGGGAACATCGAAGGAATCAATTCCGGAAACTTTCATTTGATGAACACCAGAATATTTTCCAATACAATATTGGGGAATATTATTCTGTGCCGTTCTAATTAATTTCTCAACTTCTGCTTGACATAATCGATGATCTATTTCTTTCTTTAGTAACTTAGCTGCACTCTCTTCTGATTGCAGCTGAATTGTTTTCTGGTTTGCTGTCATTTTTTTAATCATTTCATCCTTTTCAATTGAAGTAGAATTTAGTTTCTTCAATTCAACCTCACAAACTTCTAAGTAGTTTGATTGCTGCATTAAATTGCTTTTGCAGTTATCATAATCCTTTAATAGCAATTGAGTTGTTTTCTGATTTTCCGTTATGTTTTTATCTTTAAGTTTTGAAATAGTTTCATCCTTTTCAACAAGATTAGAATTTAGTTTTTTTAATTCAACCTCAATAATCTCTAAATTGTTGGATTGATTTGTTAAACTTTCCTTACATTTCTTATAAAATTCAAATAGCTTTGATTTTGATGTAATATGAATCTGAGACTGCAAGTTATCAACTTCATTTCGACATAACTGCAAATCATTTTCTTTTCTTAATAATTTCTTTTTATACTCATCAACTTGAAATGCCTCCTTCATGAGTTTTTCATGAATTCGAACAATCTCATGATACTTTTCCATAAGATTGGAGTTCAATTCAGTTAACTGCTTTTCTTTCACTTCACTTTGACCTAACTGATTTCTAATTTGCCGAAAATAGTCGAGCATCGGTTTTACAACTTTATAGGTATGAGGACCACACTGTTTGTCAATTTCTCGGCTCTGTTGACATGCCTGATAAGAATACATTTAAACACTTCATGTAAATACACTTTGTTTATGTAGGGTTGTCACCTGCTCAGTGGCTGAAATCGCCAAGAACATTTGGAATACTAGCATTAGTCTAACTGCTTTTGATATTATTCGGCTCATTTCGACTGCGCTTCAGCAAGATGAGTTTGTGACTGAAATGTTTATTTAATGCACAAATAATTTTGCTTCGACTATAGAATTTAAGACGGACACGAGGAAATTGATTTGGTTGTTGTAGTCTCTTTGTATTGACAAAGTCTATCTGGGGATCTTCTGTCTGACAGCACTTTCATCATAATGCATGTGAGTGAATGTGAACAAGATGAACTGGGAGGTAAATGCAGAAGAAAAGGTCAATCGGTGATAATATATAGACTCTCTGCCCCTGAGATTGGGATACAGCGATCATCTGACTGAGAGACGCTTCATTATAATAAAATTTAAACGCAATTTTATATTATATGATTATCTCTTCAAATGAATTTTGTCAGAGTGACGGCATCAGCAAATTCGAGCAGGAGCTGTGATACTTTCTACCGAACGCTTTCTTGAGTAAGGTATTCTGGTGAATTTGAATTTGTGGAATAACATCATCCACAATATTTAGTTTAATTCTAGTTTATATTCTTATGGAACTAGATGTTAAAATTATAAATTAAACTCTTGCAGCATTGCAAAAAACATGAATAAAAAAAAAATATTTTTTTTTTTTTTTTTTTTTTTTTACAAAACACACACCCCCCTTTTTTTTTTCTCTATCTATATATAAGCCTTCAAATATATCATTAAGTTGTCGTTAAGCTGACTATACAAGAAGCAAAAAATATTTAAAGTTCGTGCACTTAACTTCAATACTATTTTTATGAATTGAGAGTCTGTTTAAAGTGGATGTGCGTGTTTATATATTTTTCATATATTTTGTAACGCATGGTGCCCACTGTGCACTGTGCAACAACAATAATAACAGCAAAAGCAGCAGCTTTAATTGTGCCAAAGCGTTGTGAGTACCCGGAGGTAGCTTCTCTTTGAAGGTCCGTCGACAACAGCAACAGCTGATTGTGGCGTGTTTCTTGATGGGCGAGAGGAAATGTAGGGGAGAGGGAGGAGAAGGGGCGGCCAGCAACCGCTGACGTTGACAATGTGGCAAGTACTCGAACTTATGCTGGCTGCTGGCGGCGTTTCAAGTTACCTCAAGCGCTACGCATAAAAAATGCGAGATACCAGCGAAACGTTGAGGAAGCCAGCAAGTTGCCCCTTGTTACCACCACCGCCGTCGCCGCCGCCGTGGCAGCTTGTGTTGCGCGAGTGATTTGTATGAAGTGAAGCGACTCCATTGCGCTCTGGCTTAACCTTCGCATTGTTGGGCAACAAAAGCGACCGAGAACTTGCGTTAAAAATGAATGGAATTTCGCGCTGCGTTGCACTTGTGGCAACAACATCGGGATTTTGGTATGCGGGCGCACGCAGGCAGCAGGCAGCAAGAGCAGGCAGGATGCAACGAAGCAACCGCCGTCAGCCAGCCAGCCAGCTGAGCCCCTGCCTGTTGTATGTGGCATTCAACTTGCTGCGGTTGCCCCGCTATCATTTTATTGTTCTTCCTGCCGCTGCCCGGCTTAAGAACCCAAGAAAAACAAAGAGCCCAAAACACACACACAGAGAAAAACCAAAGGGTTAGCGGTGCAGCGGTGCCCTGGTGCCGACCCATATAATAAGCTTGATCAAAATCAACGCGCTTGTTTGAAAATACTTCGTGGAGAAAAATTGTTTTCATTGCATGCGGGAATTAGCCACTTGCACACTTGCCCCTCCCAAAGGCCGACGGATTGGAATTTAATCTGTTGCAGCCACGAATCGGAATCGGTTCTTGTGTGGCTTATAAACTATACCCTAACTTGCAATTGGGCTACAACCATTGGGTAATTCAACTTGTCAACTTGACTAAAATCAATGAAAGGCTGTTGCTGAAGTGCAAATGAATACGAACTTTACTGCATATTATTTGGCATTTTATTTCGAGTATTCTCAATCCGTTTGTGGTCGTATAAGCATCACAACTGTTTGCAGCGGACTATAAATGTTTCCCCATTCCATGCGATTCAGCGTTCCATTGTATCGCCCATTTAGGTTGCTAAACAAAATTAATATTATTTATCATCATTATTACTGCCGTCGAAATTCACTTGCCAATAGCCACAGTCATCGAACCACCAGCCACCTTGCCAATCGCGAGCGCAATTCACGACATTATCGCGATCAATGGTATAGAACTTCTTTTGCTCGTGTACCTTCAGGTCTGCCATTCTGAATAGCATGTCATTTCCGCTATATTCTCCCAAACTGAACAATCTGTAGCGATCGCTTTCGGGGGCCACCTTGAAGTGATCGAATTGCGCATGCACAGTGTAACCACTGACAGTTCTAACATAAATGTAGAGCTCGTGACGATGTGCGCTGGTCAATCGATGGATCTTCTCCAGGCCCAGAAAGAAATCGCCATCGAAAGAGCCAAAACCATCGCGATAACTCTTCCAGTTCCTATTGAAATCGACTTTCCCATTGATCCGTTGTTGAATTACGAGCCAACCCGGACCTGCTAGCTCACTATTGCATAGAACATTGAATGATTCGTCGATGCCCGGTGCAATTATTTGATGTACTCCCGAGGAATAGCCAAAGGGTAGACAACTGCTTGTCCTTGGAAAACATTTGCTTGCTTCGTTTTTGAGTTTACTCAGTTTCAAGTCTGCATCATCGAGTATTGCCTTTAGTTTCTGGATTTGATCCTCTAGTTCCTTGATGACCCTCAAATATGCCCCAATGACAGCTGCATTGGTGGCGGGTATTTCTGGATCACTTCTTGACGCTCTAGACAACTTTTGAATAAATTTATTGTAATTGAATGCGCGATTTCTTTTGGACATCAGGTACCTTTGTATTCTGACTTTCCCAACAGTTTGCAGACGTTGTGATAATAATTAATAGACACAAGTTAAGAGCTCTATTTAGTGGCATATTGAAGGTAATTTTATAAATACTTAAAACCGCTTAGTATGCAATCAAACAATTGACTGAATTCAATAAAATAAACATTGCCATTTTTGCCTCCATGTTGACAACTCATGAGCTGATAAGAAAAAAAAAATAGCAAATATAGTTCAAAGAATCGCAAACAAATGACGCCACGATTAATCAAAGAAATTTAAAGATCGTCTTGTTTGCTTCTTTCCACAAAATGTACTTTCAACAAATATAAAGAAAATAAGCTTTTCTGTGGCAAATAAGGGTATTTAGTCGTCGATAGTCGGCTGCTCATCGCACGTATTATTCAGCTGTTTGTTGTTACAATGGTTTACTTAGGTTCTTTCTTTCCATCTAGCTGGTTGGGGGATGGAGGATGGGGAAACGTGGTCGAACTGACGAAGGCAAAGGCGTCTTTCAAGTTGAGCTACAGCTTCAACTTTGTCTTCGTCAGCGTCATCGGCTTATGTGCAACCATGTTGAAGTTGCAACAAATTCAAACGCAACTCGGGGCCAAGTTCTGACTTCCATTGTGTGGTTGGTTGTGTAGGCTGGAGGGGGGGGGATTAATGTCAAGCCCAAGTTGAGAGCGCTAATAAGATACAAGAAACTAGATACAAGTACAAACGAGTATATTTCTTGCATTTCGCTGCTCAAAAGTTTGAAGGATTTGTGCAATTTTCTATAATTGAACCCAGTTAAAAGGATATCAGTGTATATATATGTGTGTGTTTGTGTGTGTGTGTGTGTGTGTGGTTGGATGTTGTCAAAGCCAGTTTCTTCGCTGCTGACAAGGATTAGGCTGGATATGCTGCTGATATGGCAACCCACACACGCAACAAGGATTTGTCTAAACAACAATCGAGTGTGGCAAGTGCAAGAGCTAAGCAGGCTCACAGAGGGTTTTGTAAACTCGAAAGAGTCTATGAAATTGTCATGACATCTCGTAATCTCCCCAAACTTAGATTGCAAGACAATTTGTATTTGAATATTTTTAATAATACCGTGCAAATAGCAGTTCAATGCAACTAGATAAACTAAGCATACATAACATTTCAAATGCCAAACATGGGCCAACAATTAAAAGGAAACTGTTCTATGTTTATATTTCTAATGTGAACACTTTTAGTTAAGATGTTAATAGTTCAAACTGAGAACAAGCTCGGTTATAATTCGCATTGAAAGTTCTCATATAAATGATAGAAAATATAACTTTTATCGACTTATCAAATTCGCAATTAAGCTAAGCGTACAATAAAGCGAATCCTGTAGCATATAGCAGATATATAAGATGGCAAGTGAGTAACAAACGTTGGCAGTGGGCCTTGAAAAGCGAATTCATCCAAATTGCAATTGTCACTTGTACGTCACAATCAACGATCCTCTGCCCAAATCCTGTGTGATTATGTTAATTTTAACGAATGCGCTGCGTTGTCAGGCAAAAAATAAACAGAAAAAAAAAACAATAAAACCACAACATAACAAATATGGAGGAGAAAAGGCGAAAAAAAGTGAAGGAAAAGAAAATAAACAAAGCGCACACATAAAATACGAGTGTGTGCATTGTATTTTAGCCAGGCCCAAAGCCACGACCATGCCGTGACCATGTCCATGGCCGTATCTTGTATCTGTATCTTGTATCTGTGTATCTATCCCACTCACTCTACCTCTCTCTCTCTCTCTCTCCCTGTCGCCCTGTCGCTCTTTGCGCTTGGCTCTTGCTTGGTCGCAGCTTCAGTCGCTCGTATATCCGTTCTGTTTGCATGTCGTCGCTGCCTCGATAGCTTCTGGTGTTTTTCTGCTGTCCAGCAAAACCTCTGTGAGTCAGTCTGTCCCATCTGTCTATCTGTCTGTTTGTCTGTCTATCTGTCGGTCCGTTCCTATGCTGCCCTTTCCCTTTCCCTTTCCGCTGGTCGCTTGGACGGCTTCTGTTGTTAAGTTGGCATTAATGTGTAGTCGTTTGTAGTTAATTCGTTGCCTTCTTCTTGCCCCGCTCCCTCTCCCTGCCTTGCCAAGTAGCTCCCTACTGCAATCATCTGCTCTGTCTCCTCGCCCCTCTGCATCCCTGCTCTAAGGGCTCCGCTCGGCGTATCTTCTGCACCGAATGACTTTAAATGTATCTGTGCGCTGCAAAGTACCAAAAATATATATTACACTTAACTTACGCCCCGAAAGCAAAGAAATGAAACGAATAAACAACTTACAAAGCGAAATGTGTGAGGCCAACACAATGTAGAAAAACAATTTGTATACGAGTTGCAGCGCAGTCGAATAATGAATACTCTAACAGAAGCTACAACTGTCTAATAATAATGTTTACAAAATATACATATACAACACAGTTTTACTATTCAGAAATTAAAAAAAAAAATTGTGTTTTCTTTCGTATTGTAAAAAATTATAATTCTTCTCAAAAAATTAAAAATTGCAACTGAACTCAATTCTAATAGAAAAACAAATTTTAGGTGTCTAATTTAATCTAAAAGCATTTAGGTATAAATAATAATAATTTATTGGAATAAAAATTATACTTCACAAATGAAGTCAATTGAAATGGATTAATAATGAAATCAAAGAAAAACGCATAATATACTACACCTTAAGAGTAAAAGTTATTTCGAAAATTAGAAATAATTATTTTTTCAATTACAAACTTGCCAACGCGTTTAAATTTCAGACAGCCGATGACAAAAGGCACGAGTAAGTGAATTCTGCCCAAGTGTTTGGGCAGGGTAAGTGAAATTAAATGAAAAAAAGGCATTTCGTTCATGAGGTTGATATTTATTTTTATTGCTCGAGTATTCAAGTATTCGAGCATTATTCGTTGTTCTTTTATTCGTTGCTGCGGTCAATTTGCGTCACGATCATCTGTTGGCTTCCCTCGTCTCCCTCACTTTCTCCCCCTCCCCCCAGCCCACTCAATGCGACCCTCATTCGTTCCCCGCACTTTTCAGTTGGCAGTTCTCATGTCTTGTTCTTCGTCGACGTCTTCCGACTCCTTCGCCGTCGCCGCCGCCGTCGCCAATGTCCTCGCTACAAGTGTACGCAAATTAGTGCAAGTTTATCAGATAAAAGTCGAATTGTGCCCTCACCTCTATGTATTGTCCTCTGCTGCCCTGGTCTCTGGCCCCTAACACAAAACTCATTCAATTGGTCTACCTTTCCACACCATACCTGCACTCGCTATTGACAGACATTTGGCTTTCTTTTTCACTTTCCTGCTGCTTCTGTTTCTGCTTCTATGTCTTCCGTTTTTGCTTGCTTTCATACCCGGCAACCATGGCCCAAAATAGGTATAATAATGAAGTAAGAATCGTATCACTTGGTATACAAAAAAAAAAAACAACCCCAGTTATCTACAGCTTACATTTCGTAATTTATAAAGACTCTGTTCACAACTCTAACGAGGCATAGACAGAAAGCATAAACTTTCAAAGCGTTTATCATAGAGACGACTACCGGGTAGTATCAAGTCGTATACTATTGTCTATAAATCTTGTTTTTCTTTCTTTTTTTTGGCAACGTGTAGTTTCTTCCTGTGCATGTTGTTGTTACTTCAAGTTGGATTGCGTTAATCTGGTAAATGTTTTGACGTTCTCGCAATTAAAAAGGCACCGGGTGTTCACCCTTCGTGCTGTTGTTGTTGTTGTTGTTGTGGTTATTCTTGTACTTGTTCTTGTTCTGTTGTTGCTGCTGCTACTGCTGCTGTTGTCGGTCACCTTGTCTTGGTGAGGGGCCGTGACAGGGCCCTGTCTGTTTCACTAATTAAAAGCAATGTTCCAGAAATGTGTTTACCTGCTGCTAATGAGAATTCACAATGAATTTCACTCGTTGATTCTTTCCCTATCTTAACGTACTTACTACAAACTAAGTTGTCCCCCTGCCCTCACCCTCTCACTGCGTACTTTTCCTCTCCTCTATTTTTTCACCATTCTGTTGTTTGTTTTGGTCAGTTATTTTCTTTCTTGTGTTATTCACTGTTGGCGCATTGCGACTAATGCCTGCGGATGTGGTTCACAATTAACGGTAAACCGGTGTAATTATACTCAGCATGTTGACCTAGGAGCAGGGTATATTGTCAAATCTGCTTAAAATACATACATATCATAATGCTAGATTTTGAAAAATAACACTTTTCCCAGATTCAATTACCCTTCCTACATTAGAGACTATATTACAGGGTATTTGAGGCGGCAAACCATTCAATAGACTCAAGCATTTAACTTTGTTGCTTCAGCACAATGAGCTTTTTCCACGTTCTGATGCAGTATGGCTTTGTTGACTCTTCAGCATTTAATTCGGAAAGAAAAACAAAATTATAATATCTAAGGAATAAAGTACATTTAAATGACTTTAACCGGACGAAAACTTCAAGCCCTATGCTGGAAGAAAAGCATTTTCGATAGATGACGAATAAATGTCTATATACTATCCTTTTTTATAAATTAACTATGCCTATACCTTTAACAGAAAAATCAATTATGTATTATTGTTGTAAATTGAATTAAAAGACAAAAACAAAAATATCTCCTTTATTTAACATTAGCTTTCGAAGTTGCGAAGTATCAAAGTTATTAGTATTAGGTAATTTGTAATAAAAATAATTATATTAGAAAGCATGACATCATCTATCAATGTGTATAAAATAGTTTGGCCGAAAAGTTTTAAGACATAGATCACCTCATTTAATAATCTTAAATCAAAAATTCAATAAGAATGAACAGTCTGAAAGGGATTCACAAGAATTTAACGATGTCATTAGATTAAGAACAACTTGATTGACATAAAAATATTGATATCAAAATGCTTGATCGAGAAGTTAAGCTGGGCAGTTAAAACTAAATTGGATGGGTTTGGTTCTTTGGTTTTGAAGTGTCTCGAACACTTTCGAAGATGTTCGAGTTCATTTACTGCGGTTGCTATTGAGTTGGAACTGTCTCAGGAATGCAAATATGTGCAAATATATAGATAGACATATGCATAGCATGCACTTATGAAAACCAAGAGTAAATACAACAGACATGCATAGACAGAGAGAAACAGGGCGAGAGAGAGAGATAAAGGGAGGGGAGAGTCTGTTTTGCTGCCAGTTGTGGTATCTAAAAAGATACAAAATACGTTTTACCATTTACCTTGCTCAAGTTTATTGCATTGCTCTTGTTTTTTTTTTTTTTTGTTTCGTTTGTGTTTTTGTTTTTTGTTTGCCCCACAGTTGTTAGTTCCTCCCCTTTTGCAGCACAGTGGAACTCAACAGCTTGCTGCTGCTGCTGCTGCTGCTGCTGCTGCTGTTGTTGCTGCTGTTGTTGTTACCGCCTTGAAAATCAATGTGTGTAACGAAAAAGCAACCGAAATAAATGTTCTGTGAAGGAATTTCGACTGTTTTTGTTTTCACTGTCTCGGCTGCATCCCCGCATCAGCAGCTACAGCAAGTTCCCTCCAACGAAGCCCCTCTCCCCCTTTCCCCGGTGGCCATCGTGGGCAAAACCATTTGGCCGGGACCAGAGCGTATTTGTTTGCCGGTTTGTGTTTATACCTTTCGACTTATTTAATGCCTTTCGCATGAAATGGGAAACAGAGCCAAACCGAAGCGAACCCAAACCAAACCAAAATGCTCTCCCTCCCATGCCGGAACAGACAGATCCGACAAGCGGACGGACGGATGGATGGGATGGACAGGCTGTCGAATACAATGGAAGTTGTTTTGTTCGGTTTATTGATTTAAGTTTATTGCACAGACATTGAACCAACCAAATGCCACATGCCACAAATACTTTGTGCCACACACACATACATACATCCAAATTGATTGCTTATGATATGACAGCAATTGCAATTATGTAGCCAAGGGTTGGCGGCATTATCCGCACTTGAAGTGCCAGTAACAGTTGCGAAATTTACTCCAAGCTTTCAACAATTTGGGAGCTTCATTAAACTGCATTTTACAATCATGTATTCGAGTGAAAATCGACACACTCAAGAAATAAAAAATGTTTGAGAACCGCAGAATTTGAATTGAGTATCGATAAAGTACATGGAATTCTCTTTTGCATAGTTAGAATCATCAACAGGATATAATGTGGGGAGGCTGGCTTTACCGATGTTTCACAGACTGGAACTGAAACTTCAAGCGAAACTGCGAAGCCCTCGCGAAGCGCATCGAACGGCAATGGAATCATATGTTATGGGCATATATTAGGGCGGTTCTTGAATGCAAAAAAAAAATATATAAATACAAAAAAATACGAAAGCATGAATAGAGGGAAGGTAGCAATCATCAGGGAAACAAGCACGCCAAACTAACTATAAACACAAAACAAAAACAAACATTAACAAAATGTGAAATTCTGGGAAAAAAGAAACGAAACAACAAGCAGAACGATCCAAAACTTAGTATAAACAATTGACAGATTCATAAATATGCAATTTACTCAACTTTTTATTTCGCTTTGCTGCATTTCCTGTTTCCAATTGAAGTTGCTGTTGTTGCTGGTAGGTACTAAAATTACCCAACGGCAACCAAATGGCAACACATGCCCATAAATTAGCATTTAGAAAAAATACAGCACAACAAAAACTCATGAAGAAGTCAACTTCGAGGACGCATTGGTGGCCATTGAACACCCTAAATGAGATAGTTCCATATACTTGCATTATATACTCCAAGTATATAAAATAGATATTCTTGTTAGCAGATCACTACAGTATAAAATCAAAATTGTTTGCAAGTTCACAAAATTATTTTCACTGTTTATAGCAAAGTACAACCAAACGCATTACAAAGGCGATAAACTCGTTGCATAGGGCATAGCAAAAGGCAGCAGCAGCAGCAGCTACGAAGCGAATGCAAAGAGAAATGTAATTCATGCCCAACAACAACAACAACAGTAACAAAAGCAACAAATGGAGCGAAAGGAAGATGGCAAGAGATGGCAAGAGCGGCGCTGCGGGTTACGTAGGCAAACGTGGACCCATGTGGAAAGCGAGTGGGAGAGGAGAGAGAGAGATGGAGAGCGTGTGAACGAATGTGACACACAGAGAGAAAAAGCTTATGTAGATTTGGCTTAATTCGATTTGGTTTTGCTTCTTGTTTTCTCTCGCTTTGAAGTAAAATGCATAAAACCAACAACAACAACAACAACAACAACAACAACGACAACGACAGCAACAACAATAACAAATGAGAAGAAAACCAAAAATAAATTGGACTTATGCAGCAGCAATAGCAACAACAACAACACCAGCAGCAGCGGCAATTGTTGGCCAATTTGTGGCAAGTTTACGTTGCCCCGTTGCCACTTGAAGATAAGTCGGGTCAACTATACAACTTGCAACAACAACATCAACATCAACATCAACAATAGCCAAACGAAGCCAAGGCAAGAAAGCAAATAGTCTGCGGTTTAACATGGCCAATTTGACTGCGATTTTTTGGGTTTCAGGTTTCGATGCCACATTGCGCCGTGGTTCGTTCGTCTTTTGGGTTCGACTTTGGGTTTGCGTTTAGGCTTGGGCTTTAGGGTCTCTTACGGTTTTCGGCTTTCGCATTTTACATTTTTGCTTATTTTTATCCATCTAATACTCTCTGCTCTCTGGTATAATTTAGCCTACTAAATGGCCTCTAAGTGCGATAAAAAGACATTTTATTCAAATATATTGTTGCTTCCATTACCTAGGACCCCACCACCCCCCACACACTCGTGAGGTTGCCAATTGACTTTTATTAAGAGCTCTGTCGCATTGGACTGGCAATTTGTTGGACTATGATTGGCATCGGTTACCATTTTCTGATCTAATTGATGATGCTGTCTAAGCACATTATTTGTTTGGTCCTTCGGCCAGCCTGACCAATCTCTCGGCTCGTGGTCAGAGTTTAAATGGTTAACGGATGGCTGGACCTTCCTTGTGCCCCATATACATAGGTATTTGGACATTAAAAGTAGAATTTCATCAATATATTACAATACAGCAAATTCGCGTTAAGCTCAAGCTCTCGCATTAATCAACTGTTACACTATTAATGAAGATTAGGTCGATTGTAAATTGGGGATTAAATAAAATAACTAATTCAATACGATGAATAAACTTTTAATTTTATACACAAGCAATATGAAACAAAATTTACAAACATAATTCATCATTATATTGCCGATATTTGCACATACACAGTTGCAATTATCATCAATATGCAGACAAATTGATTTTTCTTTTTTTTAATTAAAAATCATTTATTTATTTAGATATAATGAATAATTTTGTAGTTCTATTCAAGCGAATAATTTTTATATATGGTATATTTACAAATTATTTAGTATATTAATTAGGAAATTCAAAAGTTGCTCAAGCTTTTCTTGCAGTGCGCATACAAGTCCGTATTCATGAGCATATACATACTCCAAATTGTATATGTCTGGTAATGTCTGTATATTCATGTTTTATTTGCTCTTTTTTATGTGTGGCAAGAGGGCGTACGACGCATTGTCATTACCCATGCAATAGTCGCACTACAATGCAAAACCCAAATTTAATAATAGCGCTCAAAATGCATTTTGTTTTCGCGTTATGCAAATCGCATGCATGCGTAAATTTAATAAAAAATAATTTAAAAACGAATGTAATCTCGCCTTGCTGCACAATATTTGCAAACTCGAAAACCCGAACATAAAGATCAAGTCTTTGCATGCGGCGGCAGCAACTTATTGGCCACGTTTGGTGTTTACTTACTTAATAAATTATTTGTTCGCAATCGAAATCAAGCAAATTTGTCAGCTTGACTTTTGTGCAGTTGGCTTCCTGATTGCCAACGGAAGCTGCCAAATCAGCAGCATTACCAAAGAGCGCACCTCGTTGCCTATACACCACCCCTCCCCCTCACCCATCGTTTTAGCCCCCCTCGAACCGCCATCGGATCGATGCTGTCTATGAATCATGCGCAGCTATGACATTTATGGCCTCAATTTATTTGATAAATTTCGCACGCACGTTATCAATTGGCTGGTCGAGTGTCTCATGCTCATCTGCAGCCCTCACGGTCACATTCCACATTCTCATCTCCAGTTATGGCAATAAATTTTGACGGATTAGTGCGCTTATGAGTGGCATTTTGGTAAAAGGACTCCATGCACACCACACACACACACACAAGGAGGCATCGAAACTATTTAGGATGGCATCAACTGTGTAATAATGTCTATTATTATTTATTTTTATTTCGTAACGCTCTCTCAGCAGGCTGGCCGCAGGCTGAGAGAGGGTGGCTGCTGTGGGACGTCGTATCAATTTTCATAAAATATCGATAGCCGGTTATAGATAACCGTGTCGAAAGTCATTTTCTATTTCCACTCGCACACAGTCTAGTGTAGGCCTCTCGTAGTCCTTTTATTCTCGCTGCTTCGCTGCCCCTCGATTTGATAAATATCAACTTATCAGCCATGTTTATAGGTCGCATTTATCAATTCCTTATACCAACAGAGGCTAATTCAAGCGTATCGTCTCAATGCTCTTGCCAGATGCTAACCACAAATAAAAGCCTAGCAGAAATATCAAATAGAAATTACGTCGATATTTATAAAGATAATCCTTGCTCCTCATTTATGGTCTTCGTACATGCTCTTTTATGTATAATCATCAAGTATTCTCTTACTTATTTTTAATTATTACTTCAATTTCGAATTAATATATTTGTTCATACTCTTTTTAATTTCGTCTAATTTCATCACGTATTTTAGCAGTGCTTTAATGTTCTCCAAGCTCACATTATTTTGAATGCCACAACCCTAAGAATACGTTTGAGGTTTCGTAATTAATGAAATCGAATACTATTGCATAGTTTGACACCTCCTACGCCCTTGACCGCCCCGCAAGCCACTCACTTGGCCCAAAACAATCCAATGATTTCTCAATTTCCGATTAAATGAATTTCCCCAGAAGCTGCTGCCTGCGCCCTAACTATGTTAATGATGTCCGAAGTAGGAATCAATTATGCGCTCAAGTGTGCCCACACTATAGCCCTTCAACGCCCAATGTAACCCAATAATCCCAGCAATCTGATGTCTAATTATCACCGAGTGACTGCCCATTGACCCATAAAATGGAATGAAAACATTTGAACCCACCCATTGACCGAGGAGAGCACTGGCATCAAGATCAACTGCAGGCAGACCCATTGACAGGTACTACGACGATGTTGTGTGTACGTGTCCGTATAAAAATTCCTGATGCGGCGAGTGGACGTTGTTATCGCCAAATATCTAAATTCAAATCCTCAAAATTAATTACAAACGCCTCGGCGGCCTGTGTGCAGCCATTCATAATGTGTTCTCTCCTTCGTATTATCCAGAACGGAGAGGGAAAATTAATAATAAAAACCAGAAAAGAACAAATGAAAATATTCGTAGACGTTGGCGATGCTTGCGTCCAGATAGTAGGCGCAGCACATGACCGTAGATAGAAAATAGAAAAATCTGCGATAATAATAACAGAGAAACAGAGAAAACCCGAAAATGCGTCGAGTCGACGAGCATAAATACTCTAGGAAAACCCTCTAAATGAAAGTGTACATAAACAACAAATGATCTGAAATCCAATCAAAATAATTGCAAACGGATTTTAGGTTTAAATTAGCGATATTCAATTACAATGCAAGTAAATAAAATTAAAATAAGATCACTTTTAAATATATTTTTACTAATTTGATATAGATGTGTAAACTGATTCGTCTTTATATACGTTGTGATAAGCGAAAAATAGTCAAGTTCACCAAATTTCATCATAATCGCTGTAACGCTAACCAAGTTCACAGAGACTGCCATTTGCAGGGTAGACAAATGCGGTACCCGCAGTAGAATAGTGTGGAATATAGGCAACTCGCTGGCACCGTGCGCCTTGGTGTGGCTCGGTACTGGGCTCGTTTTATGCTGCTGCACGTTTCGATAGCTGCATCGTGATATCGCCAAGTGGAAGGTGGAAAGAGGCCACTTGAAAGGCGAGTACATGTAAATTTTTACCGAAACATAATTGGCCTAATATATTTTAGCTTGGCTTTGTCCTGCTGTCTGGTCTCCAGACACGTACGGTCGTGTGTGTGAGAGGATAAACCCCTCCCACCCCTTCCCGCCCGTCTCTACAATAGACAGGCGAGCTACTTCTCATCTTTGGCTTATGATTTTTATCAGTGTTTGACTAACGCACCCAAATTTATTTAGTTTTTTGTTTTCTTGTGTTTTTCTGTTCTCCTCTTCTACGAAAAATAGGTGTGTGTGTGTATGTGTGTTTGAGTGTGTGTAAATGTTCATTGCACAATGTTGCCCAGAAACTGAAACTGAACCCGAAACAAGAGTCGAGGAACGAGAAACGGAGGAAGGAGAGACAAACGCTACAAACGAGTCGAAACGAGCCCAAAAACAAATAATACACAACATAGTGGCAAGCAAATGCATTAGGCCGCCTTCAAGTTTGCTTAACTTTTGATATTTCTCAGTTAGTTAGCTCTAACTGTAAATTGCTGTGCTGTTGTCGGCCAAGTGTTGGCAAGTGTGCGAACCTTGGCATTTCAGTTGAGAGCAGGTGCAGGCACATTGCTTATGATCTGTTTATGTGGCAATCGACATTGCAACACAAGCAATCAAAGAGTGCTCGACTGTGAAATACCCGATACAAATATTGTATCTTCAAGCAAGCGGGTTTATTTAGTCAACTTTGAAAAGTTGTGCTCGATAATCGTTCATCATAATCAAAGCACAACGAAAATATTAGTTTGCTGCCAACATGTCAGACAAGAGAGCTCAGCTGATCAGCTCAACTGAATACAATTTTGCAGCTGGCGACAGCGGTCAGATACCAGCACAGCCAACCGAAGAAGGCGCTACAGAGAAGCTCAATCAATTTAGTGCTGTTTACGATTCAGAGCATTCGGCCGGCGATCATGTTGAGCCGAATGCAAAGCCGAGTAGCAGCTCAATTTACAGCACAGTCGAGCTGGAGCAGCGCTTGAAGCTGCGTTTGCAAAAGCTTGCCGAATTTGAGAACATGCAGAGTGGGCAAACTGAAAGCTCGTCGCCTAACGGGGATGAAACGAAAGTTGAGCCAAAGACATGGCAGCAATTCTGGCATGAGGCAACACAAAACTCGACCGACTCTGATCCATAAATCAACTGAACATACAAATTCAATAACACAGGATTACGAATAAATACTAAATGCGCATCAAATACTTGTTTTTATTTAATTTCATGAAATCGATCACAATTATCCTCAACGAGTATCGATTTTGAAAATGCGCTGTCGATTAATGAGCGTGGTATCGATATTAAGGATACGATATTTTTCGTGCCGTAAGACATAGATATACCATGCAACCCTGAATCGATTTTTTCACACTCGCACAGCTGACAGCTGATCAAACTTCATTTAATTGCCAGCGACTCAACATGGCCTGTGAGTGAAATTGATCCCTTAATTTGTTTTCCTAACTAATTTTAATACTCGATTCACACAGACAAATGGACGAACAAAGAGACAAAGCTGCTGCTCGCCCTCTACATGAAGTACAAACAGGATTTCCATGGACAGCCCAAGAAGAACGCATATATGTGGCAACAGATTGTTAGAGAGATGAAAGAACATGGCTTCACAACCAACTACATAAAACTGGATCGCAAATTTCGCAACATGAAGCGCACCTACAACAATATCAAACGCAAAAATCGAGATACAGCACCGAACTGGGAATATTTTGACACCATGGACGAGATATTCGATGGGCGCAGCAATCAGTCCAGCGAATGGATGACCTCCGAAGGCGAAGAGACCATGTGTGAGGAAAGAATTGAGATTAAAGCCGAGCCATATGATGTCTTCCCGCACGAACTGCTGGATGAATCGAATTTCGGTGAAATCATTTCGGATCAAGCAACAACAGCGACCACAACGAACGAAGAACAAGATGTGGATGTAGACAGCCCCTATCTGAATCTGGCAGAGGAATTGGAAGTTCAGCGGCTTGAAGAATTACGCTCGATTCGCATCACACTTGCCGAAGCGAATGAAATACAGAGAGAACGCAACCAGCTGCTTCAGGAGAGAAATGAACTGATGAGACAATTTCTGGCAACAGCCAGACGTAATTAATAATTTATTTAGATTTTGTAACACCAACAATTGTTTAATATTAATAATAAAAACACATTTCCACTCGCAGAACGCAGTACAACGCAGTACGTTGCAAATGTATTTTAAGAAATGAGCTGCGCTCAGGTAAAACAGCGATCAAGTTACCCTCACTCAGGTAACTGGCTGGGTAACTATATATGCTATATGTGCTATATAGCTACATCTATCCAGCTGTGCGACAAAGAAATGAGAAACACAGATGCATAAACAGCAACAGCAAACATATTGAAAAAAATTAATTTCAACTGATTTATTAAGCTGGCGACATCATACGAAGACAGACGTTGACGTCAGGGCGGCCTCTGATGGGCTCAGGCAGACACAGAAAATCCAGTAAAGATACGCTAAGTGCCTGGCTAATTAGCGCAATTAATACGATAAATATAAAATCCGGTCACTAAAACAAGAAAGACTGAGAGACATGCTAATGGAATTAACATAGCGTGGTTAATAGTTTCACTAAATTTGAAAACACATTTTCATCCACCTTTTGCATGCGTAAATACTCGTATTACGCTAAGCCTATATCTTTTACAGCTATCCGAGGAGTTACTAAGTGCAAACACTTGGCGATCATACCCTATAATTGCTGAGAGCTTTCTTGCCCAGTGAAGCACAAAGAACGCCGTGAATAAATAATGGTGAGAATGAAAAAAACTTCCCAAACGATTGTCGGGCAAAGAGAGACTAATAATAAGTCTCTCTCGCTCTCTCACAACAAAACTAAAGGCAATAAAATAAGAATATAACAAACAATATCCTGAGCGAGAGAGTAAAACGTCTGTAGAGCCGGATTGGAAATCAACAACAAAGGGTGTCTTTAGGGAGGTTTAAAAGGTAGAGAAGTATTTATACGTCTTCGGTGATAATAATCAACTGATCATAAATTAAAAGAGAGAGGGTTGGAGAGAGGCAAAGAACCGCAGCTGAGCTCCGAGTGGATAACGTTAAGGATAACAGGCAAAGGTAGCAGAGAGCCAAGGAAAACAAAACAAGAACAAATAAAATGCCAGAGTATGCATTATTCGTTGCTTTTAACTGCGTTTACTTTTAAAGTTGTATTCTAGTTTTATTTCTCTGTTAATTGCCATTAACAATTAATGACTCGGCGGAGCTGAGCACGACTTTCGAACAGCGGAAAATTACCTATGAAGCGGTCCATGCGACGACAGATAATTAATGGGGGAAAGCGTAGGGGTGGAAATTGTGGAAAATTCTGACAACAATGTTTAAAATGATTGTGATAATTTGAATTGATTAATTATTCAAACTCTTTAAAATCTTGTCAAGTTTCATCGAACATATTGTATAATAGCTCGATATTTAAATCAAATATCCGATTTAGTTAACATCTAGAAATCTGATACTTTGATTTCCTATGACCGACATTTATTTGAAGGTGAGAACTGCATTGAATATCTCAAAATTCTAGGTAGTAATATATCTGCTCTGTTATATTATTTCATTTAAAATGCGTATCGTAGAAAACATGTCTTAAGCTACATATTGAAATACATGAATTGTAATAGATTTACATTTAAATGCAAACAGAATTCATATTTCTTTTAGATTTTATATTTATAAAGTTATGTGAAATTTATTGATGCAAATATTGAGATACGTGCTGAATACTGTCTACATTTGTTGGTTACAATTCGCCGAATAATTGCTGAAGTGAGTTGATGGGGCAGGTGTGGAAAGGGCAGGGTCGACTGCTTCAATTAGACTTCCTCTTACAATTTGGCCAGTTGCACAAATGTCTGGCGGCGGTTCTCTCATTAACTCAACGGTGCGGACAGAACGACCTCTCGAATTTGGTCAGCGCCGGCGAAGTGTGAGCAGTGGCAGGAAGTTGGGGAGAGGAGACGTTGTCTCCTCGCTGGTATTTGCCATGTGGAATGTCCACTGGCAATGCCATTGCCAATTTCCGGGGGGCAAAAAACGGCCGTTGGGCGTAAATTAAAATTAAATTCAAATGGAAAAGTGTCGTCGCATTATTCGTCGTCCCTTTCGCAATCGCTATAGGACGAACAAACCAACACACGAACAAACACCGAGCGACCGAGCGACCATTGGCCATTGGCACGTCCTGTCGGATTCGTTTTGGAGTCAGGCAACATTTTAGCAATTATATTCGCGTTCGGGCCACATTACAACGGCAATTACACGCAGGAGGCAGCCGCAACGTGGGCAACAGAGACACTGCCATCCTTGGCATCCTTGGCATCCCAGGCATCCTCGTCAGTGTCACGTGAAGCGGCAATGTGCTTCAACCGACTGACTGACTCATCGACCCACTGTTCCGCCTCTCTCTCTCTCTATCTCTCTCTCCATCCGACTGTCTGCCTGCCTGCACGCACAATTCTCTGATGGACGACAGTCAGCGCTGACGTTGATGTTGATGTCGACGCTGTCATTGACAGGCGAACTGTTCCAGCTTCTGTTCTCCTTCCATTTCTGCTGCTTCGCCATCTGCCCGATTGTGGGGCTTCTTGTGTAACGTCAAAGAATTCGAATTGCGAATACCTTTCACAATTGTCTATTCGCTACACTTTCTTCTTCAGCGATATTTCAATAGTGCTCTGTCACATTGGTCTTTTATTGAAACGGTTGACATAATCATTTTATGCCTAAATTATGGGCAAAATACCAATTACGAAGAAAATAGTCGACTGTATTAAATGTTAAATGTTATTTAAGTTTATTCTTGTTTAGATTGCTTAATTGTAGCTAAGAAGCCTATCGAGGGCTGGAAAGATTGTTGAAATTTGAGGAGTATTTGAAGTGCACATTACAAATCATTTGCAATGTTTTACTTACGGGATTTTATTTGAAAATTTGCTACGGATTTCAACAATTGCTAATCCTAGATTTTAATTATACTGCGTGTATGCCGAATATATTTAATTTCGTTTGCTTTCCCAACATATATAATTTATTTTTGTTTATTTGATATTGAAACTATTTAGCACGCAATATATAACATAAATATCAATTGAATTTCAAATGTAACGAACTTCATTAAAAATGCATCAACTGCGTCGTCTACTCTACAACTTATAGCAAGAAGAAAAGAATAACAAAAATATGAAATTTCCGCATGTTCTCTGTTCTCTGTATGTGTATGTGTGGGATGCATGTGTGTGTGAGCAAATGAAATAAAATAAATGTATAAAAGCAATAACCAAGCGACATTACATAAAAATCTACTTGGCCCAGCTCCTAATGACTCTTGTTCTGGCAAGTGAGCGAAACATAGAGAGAAAGAGAGATAGATAGAGAGAGGGAGAGAGAGGTAGCGAGACGTGGGCCTATTTAGGCTTACACACACACACACACACACACACAGGCGTGGTGAGCGTGTGCGTGTGTGGAATATGGCCGACACTTCCGTTCGACATGTTGCACATGTTGCTCCCGTTTCCGCTTCTCACTGCCCACACCACAAATGGTCATGTGGCCATTCGCATAAAATACAATATATACAAGATTGGTTCTGTTCCAATTGCTCTTGTTGTTGTAATGAGTATTGCCATTGCCATTGTTGTGGTTGTTGCTGTTGCTGTTGCTTTTGGTCACGCATGGTGTTGGCTGTCGCTTGCTGTTTTTATTGCCAGCGCTTCCTGCCGCTCGCTTGTTTCATAATTAATATCCTTTCACACATTATTATAATGAAAGCAGCAGAAGGAGATTGCATAAAGCACCACGCTCGACTCTACCAATGATACCCTGTAATCGCTAACAGGCATATATTAGCTCTAACATACCCTTCACACTTAAGGCATATGTGATTTTAAAGCAACAGAAGTGATATACATAAGTTGCAGCATAATCCACTTCAAAATATCGAATAACATTTTAAAGCTTCAGTAAGAGATAGATATTTATCGGGTATATATTTGTAGGGTATGTCAATTTGATCACATAAAATATAGTTGTCTTAAGCGCATTCTAAAGAAAAGAATTCAATATCTTTAACATATATTTTAACTAGTTCTTATATATGTTATTTACAGGGTATCTGCTACGTGAGCACCCTGTCGACTAGCGCACACCCTTGAAGCCATCGTTGGCTTGTTAAGCATTTTATGCGTTTGGGTTTTTCATAAATTTCCGACAGACTCGAATGGACAGAAAGTCGGACAAGCTTCGGCCTCCGCTCCAACTACGGGCTTGTAATTAAAAGCTCATGAAAAGTGATTAAAAAGTGAACTGTGGCTGCAGGCTCATCCGTTGTGCAGCACACACACACACACATGTGCCACACTCACCACACGTCTATGTATTTATTAAATTGCCTTTTTGTTTTTGTTTTTTTCTTTCCATACTTTTCCTACTATAAAAATGTCAAAAACATTGGACAGGAAATCCATTGAAAATTAAAGCTTTTGGAAAATGAAAATGTTGCCGATTTTCATTCACATTTAATAGAGTGCACTTATAGAACTTTAGCCAATATTTGGTTATTGTTCTCCTGCCATTGTGAGTCTGGGTTCTATTAAAGTGCCGAGCGGTTTGATTGCTTTGTAGTATGGAGATTTTTCTATTTCAATTTATTCATTTTTGTGTTTTCCATTACTTTGTGATGTGAAAAAAAATGTTCTCTGTGTTATAGAGTATTAAAAAGAAAATTAAAAATTAATTCTTAACAATTAAAAAGTATAATTGTATGTATATATAAATTTGCTTTTCAGCTGAATTGGAATTTAAATTAGTTCAATAACTTCCTTTTTGATGAGAAAACTATTGCAGACGATTTGTGGCAAAGTAAGTAAGAATAGGTGTTAAACTAAGAGTATAGTGGATATTTAAGTTTAAATTAATCTTGATGGACTTTGAACTTCAGATAGTCCATGTTGCAGAGCTTAGACAAACGGACAACAAAAACAATCTTTCCATTCAAATTCTATCCTCAAGAGCAACAGCAGATCCTGCATTGACAGTGTGACTGCCAGAAAATTAACAATGGTATTGGTATAGAATTCTTATTCGCATTTCACATATTTTACTACTTCAACGAAACCACTCTTAATAATGAAAATATGTTTATTAGTTGCTAAATCAAAAATAATAATCACAAATCAGATTTTAAATCAGAATTCAGAATCGTATCGATTGCTGTTTATCTATACATTGGGACGAATCTTCATCTTAGTTTCTTTAAAAGAGACTTCACACTATTTCAATCGTTTTACGAGCGTCTGTTTGGGAGACGCTTCATGATAGTGAGATTAAAATTAAATTTTTCATAATTTTTATCGAAACCCTTTCGATGGCTTAGCAACTGCATTTCTGCAAAATGGCAAATTAAATTCTTTAAACAATACGATTGAATACTTAAATAATAACCACAGTAATATTTTTCCCTTAAAAATTATTTGATTAAAATTAAAAAAAAATGGCGAAAAGCGGCCGCTGATTGAGATAAAGTAAAGTACAACCTGCGGGTTACTTGATATGATGAACACGCTCTAAGATCACGTTCAATGATAAACTTTCCAGTTTTCAGCTCAATTTTAGCGGTCATTTGTAATCCCCGATTAGGTGCACAAACATATTATATTCGCAACCACAACCGCAACCGCAACATTCGCTCAAGTGACCGATAGTTGCTATTGAAGGGGTCTAGGAGAGCGTGACTCATAGAGGCTCTGATACCTGGTGACGGCAAAGGTTTGGGGAGAAGGTGTTCGGTGCTTAAGGATTAGCATTTAAGAACGTATTTATGGTTTTGCATAAAGATATTTAAAGGGGGGACACGCATGTGTCGCCATTGCCAAGGATGACGCACGACTTAATGCTGATAGGGACAAGACTGCGAGCAGGCAACAGTCGGGTGCAGGCTTTAGGGGCCGATTGGACACCGAGAGAAAACTACAAAATCGTGAAATATAATTCTAGGAATTTACTGCACTTCAAAGTGCAAGATCTGTCAATTAAATTCGGTGATAAATCGAGTGAAACTTCACAGGGATGTGTATAATGAATTTTTTATTCAATTCGAGAAAATGTGGAAATCAAAATATACAGCTTTTAGATTAATAATTAAGTTTATTTGAAAATAAGATGACGCGCAATAATATAAGAAAAAATAATTTTAGTTTTTCTCTTTTAAATTCAACCCGAAATCAAAGTGATAAAGTAATAAATTTGTTTTCATGCCGGTCATTTCTGGTATCATCAACACTTGCTTGTCGCATTTTTCTCTCCGTGTAGCGTGTTGGGTGCTCGGTGACAGCAACTATTGCGCATGCATGAGTGGTATTTTCGCCGTCATTTACAGGCGGCTTTGCGTGTTGCGTGCAATTTGCGTGTAATTTTTAAAGCGCTCGCACTTCGCGAGGAGAAGCGACAGCCGCTGCCGCTGTCGCTGTCGCTGCAACTGTACGTCCTCAGCCCGAGCCTGAGCCTGGTCCTGCGTCCTGCGTCCTGTGTGTCATCACAGCACATAAATCATAAGCAGCAAACGCCAACTGCGTCGCAAGCACAACAAGCACAGCACGGCAAAAGAAAAAAAATATACAAGAAAAACATAAAAATGGAAATGCGTAATTTATGCTGCGCAGGACGACGGACAGGCGGCAGCACATAAAGTCCTGGGTGGTGGTGTGCTGCATGTACTCCACTCCTGTAACTGTACACTTCACGTAACGCAAAAAGCTTGCAGTTTTTCCCAGAAGAAAAAGACACCACTTCGAAAAGTCTGAGACGCAATTTGGGAAACTGCGTTTTGTCTTTGACTTTGTTGCAAGCAACCCTCGGCCAAATTGTTGCTGCTGCTCAGTTGCTGAACAACTGAAGTTGAAGCAGGCAGCCCGTTAGCAACCCCCAATTGTTGACACCTGAACTGTCGTCCTTGGACGGCAAAGGACTACCGACTACCGTTCGATTTTATCGCCTGTACCAAAATAACAAAACATCGGTTTGTTGCCATTGTAATCGCAGCGCCTTAATTCAATCAAACCGTACAGTTTCGAAAGAAAGCCGCAGCAACAACTTCAATGAGTTCTTGGAAAATTCCGAATGAATTGCATCCATAATGATGAGAGAAACAATCGAATACCCCGAGGAATTCAAGCATCGGCGCTAACAACTCTTAGTTCTTACCAATTAATTTTGTTGAAATATCATACACATTTTTGCCACATAGTTCCTTAATTTTTGGCTATGATTAGTTATCAATAAAAAATTAGTCCAACTTACCCTTTGTTTTATCCCAAAAGGTTTCCATGTCTATTTTATATTATAAATATCTATAACAAATACAAAATAAAATTGTTCATTTAGATTCACAACTTCGAAATACATTTTATTTTCTAAACATACGTTCAATTTGAATAAATTATCAGAGGCATCGCTTAAATTCATTAAGACAATAGCTGAGCAATCAAATAACTATAAAGTAGATCACTTTGGGCTCGCTCAACTCATTATGCGAACCGTGAATAATCACAGAGATTGTAGAAAAAAATCTATTAAAAATTTACCAAAGTTTTCACTTAACTGAACATGGAAAAGTATCATTATGGGGCTTGGAGAACTGTCGCGAGAGATTTGAAAACAAAAAAATTATAATCTTGAGAAAAGATGCGGGAGATGCAGATGAGATTAATAAACTAACCGATGTCTATTGCTCTCGCAATAAGAATAAATTGCTTGAAGCTTAAAATATTTAAGCGGTTATAATGTATTCATTATACATTCAATTATTTTAAAATAATTAGTTGCCCGCTATTTGCGTAATAATAATGCTAAAATTTGCTAATTATATGTTGATTTATATTTTAAAATGTTCAAATCTTGTTGCAATTAGAAGCCCAAAGAAGGTAAATTATAATTGTGGGCAGCCTGTATGATCACTGATCAATAAATTGTGCAGTCAGCTTGACAACAGCTCCAGTTGCAGTTGGCCCCAAGGCGAAAGTTGTTGGTAAATCTAAACCAAGTGCTGTGGTCCACTAGGGGTTTCATTGCGCCAGTTTAGCTGACACACACAATAGTGACAGGTCGGTCAGTGGAAAATATGAATACCACTTGAACATGTTAACCCCGAAAGGCGTTTATAAAACTGTCCAAAGCTATTAATATCAAAATTCTGCACACACACATACAGAGAGAGAGTGAGAAGAGTGTGAGGGGGAAGGAGGGGGCAAGAACTGCGCAGTTGTTTAGCGCTGACAGGAAAAGACCCTCCTTCTCTTAAAATATAGTATATCCTGGGGCCAGGTCAAGCCATGAATCGCAGCTAGCGACGAGCAGCGAGTGGCATGTTTGGCGTCCATGAGGCGGAAATGAAAAGCGCATGGCAACACGGGGGCAAAAAGGGGGGCGGATGGGGGTTCACAATGGTCACTGGCTGGAGTATTATCAACAGGCATACAATCATGCGTACGTGTGTGAGTGTGTGTGTGTGTGTGAGTGTACTTGGTCAACATGAAGCGACCCTCGAGGGTGGCCCAAGCTTTTGTTTGGTTGAAAGCTAAATGCTATACGAGCATCTACGCGCCATGTGTCCTTTGTTATTTATGATTAAAAGCGCAAGGACTCGTCAACTTCCCTCTCCCTCACTCTTTGCCTCGCTCTCTCAATCACTCGCCCGTCTATTTACATATATGTATATGTTTGGGTTTTTGTATGCTAAATATAACGCTGCATGTGTCCATACACGTCCATCACTTAATCACGCCACCACACTCACCAGTTCTGCTTCTTCTTGCTTCTCATTTTTTCTCTCCGCTCCCTCCTCTTGTCCTCGCCCTACACTTCCCCTTCCTTTGCATGAATACCCTACTCTTCAGCATATGGATTCTATCAGTCACGGCTCCGAGCTTGACTACAAAAATTACAGTAATCTAAATAAATATTAAAAATTTGAGATCACGAAAAAATAAATTAATTGAAGATAAATTTTTCATTATAGCAGTTGAACAGTTTCAAAAATAAATATTATTATTAGTTATTATTATTAGTTATTACAGTTGTTCTTTAGTAAGTATGCAATTATAATGCAATTTGACTTTATAGCAATTTCAAATATATTCTACAAACAAAAATGAAACGTTAATAAATATATAATATTTAATATATGTATGTATGTCTTTAATTTAAAAGTAAAAAATCTCCCAATTTTTTAATAACTTTTATGACTTATAACATGTTTTCAAAGCGTTACACATAAAACGAAGATTATTTTAGTAAGTTCGATAAAATGTCAATTCATCATAGAATGGAAATACAATCTAAATTAAAACTCAATTTTGTAAGACGAGTTACAATAAATATTACTATATATTTTTATTTTCAAGCTGTAAAAAACTAAAAACTTACAAACAAGTTAAAAATTGTTTACGTAGAACACTATAATAGAGACAAAATTCATTTTTAGAAGTTGCGTTTTTGTTGCATACGCATTTAACATTCAAAGCTCCTTGTGTAGATCATCAGGCTGTTCGCATTGGCCGCAGCCACAGAGCTTTGCTGGGTGCTAAGGGGATTCGCGGTGTAAAATAAAGAATGGAAAATAAAGTATAAAAATTGCGTGCGAGGATTTCGCAATGTTCATACGCTTGGTTAAGTCCCGCTACACGCACACATCCTGGCTGCCTGGCTGGCGTGTGAGTGAGTGAGTTTTTGGTTTTTATTTAATTTCAGCTACATGAATGTCCATGTCCGCGTGCACGCCTGTGTGGATGTATCCCTGTGCATTCGCCTCGGCTCGTCCAGCAGCGTATCCTTTGCGCCCGCTCACTGAAATATGCAAATAAGTTAATTTTTATTTATTCTTCTTTTTACTTCCAGCTCTCTCTCTCTCTCTATCTCGCTCTCGCTTCGTCTCTCTGATTCACTTTTTTGGGTTCATATCCTTAGAATTTATGATGCAATCTGAGCGACAGGGAAGCACCGAGAGCAGAGAGAGAGAGAGAGAGCGAGAGAGCACGCTGGCTCAGCTCACACATTGCTGGCAGGTATCCTGGCGGGTATCCTTGGTTTCAAGTTTTCGCATTATTATGATCTCTATTTTATGCGGTGTCCTTTGTGCGAGTGTGTGGCATGCAGCAGCCGTCAACATCAGCGTCCTGTTGCCCGCTGCCGTCTGCTGCTGCCAGTTGGCTGTTGCCAGGCAGCCCCAGGCATGTCCTGCATGTCCTTCTACCATTAAGGGTAGGTTGCCATCGCCGCCGGCGTTTAGTTCGGCACTGGACAAAGCATTTTATTTGAGCTTTTTATTTGCTTCAATTCGGTTTTTTCTTTCTTTTTTTGTTTGCTTCTCCCCATTTCATTTCATTTTTTCTTTTTTTTCTGGCGACTCCTTTTTGTGATGTTGTTGTGTCCTTTGTTAGCGAAATGTGTGTCAGTGCGTCAGTCGGTTGCCCTGGCACTTGGTTCAACTATTTCCGGTTTTAATATGCGCACTGCCTTCCTTAGCCTTAGCCATCGCCTTTTGCCATTGCCATTGCCATTGCCTTTGTCCTTGCCGACTACTGTCGTCCTTTGAGGTACAGTTCGCACATGTCTCCATCTCTGAACTTCCACTCCTTTTCCGTCCAGCTCGAATTGTCCCTTCTGAGCTGCATGTTATTAACTTTTGTTCTGGCTTTTGGACTTGTCGGCGAATGTCAGGACGAGCAGGCCGTAGAATGGTCTCATTTGTCCTGATTTATGGTCTCGCGTTGTATCTCTAGGTGCTTGTAGCCCCTACCCCCACTTTTACCCCCTCCCCTGAAGTGATCAAATCGACAGCTGTCCTTTGACCTATTTGCTTTTTCCGCTTGAAGTAAATGAGGCAATTACAGCATGTATTAAAGCAAACTATTTTACTTGGACAAATTGTCACATTTTTTTTTATTTTCCAACAAGTTTGTGATGTTCGTAACATGCTTTAATAAGCGCCACGTCATTATTATAGAAATGATCGACAAAGAATGTGTTTTTCTTAATCATTTATTAAACTATACCAATATTACAATTTGCAATTCTTGCTATAATTGCTTTTATTAATCATTTCATTTCTTAAACTACGCAAATATCAAAATATTAATTTATTTATATATCCATAGTTTTCTTATGCACCAACATTTACAAGTCTTGCTGCAATTTGAATTGGAAACGAAATCAATCGATTACATGATCAAGATCTAATCGCCCTGACCCCAGAATGGAGAAGCGAAAGGCTTTGAGAAATGGAGCATCGACTGGAGCGGACTAGAAATGGACCAGAACCAATGCGATTCAATCGATCAATGTTGCACGACAGATGGCGATCAACGATGAAAGAAAATCATTGAGCCGAACACTGAAATCGTTGCTGGAGAGGGAAAAAAAGCTAGAAATGGAGAGGAGATGGAGGTGGAAGAATGCGGCAATGTGCCATCAATTAAAGTAATTTAAAGGAATCGGTAGATAGGAGACGAACCGAAGAAGCAATTGCTCATCGCAGTAACTAGATCCACAAGCTTGAAAATCAATCAGCCGGAAAGCCGCAGATAAAGTAGAAGACACTGAAGCTGAAGCTGAAGTGAAAAGAAAACGAAACACAACGCTAAAGAGGGGGAACGAAAAAAAAAGAAGAAAATGAAACAAAAAAAAACAGTAGCCACAAAATCGATGGAAGAATATTGGAAAACAACAGACAATGCACAAGTCATCATTAACCCAAACAGTAGCTCAGTCTACTAGCTTGAAAGAGAAGACAGCCGAAGAGGAGGAGACGGCAACAACACGATTAGAATGGAGAGTGGATAAGCGTGTCTGCGAGCTATAAAAGTGTAATATCTGTAACTCATTAATGACAGCAATTTCAGACACACAGACCACGAGCAGTTGAGCAGTTGTGGAGAGCCAAGAGAGCGGGGAAGGAGAATGTTGGCATCAGCAGCAACAGCAACAGAAGTAAAAAAGTTGCAGTCGAGTGTGCTAGACTATGAGATACCAATTGGAAATCTGCAACTCAGTATTCACTTTAAATAGTAAATGGCTTATGAAATTTATTAACAATAAATTTTATAGATTTTTGATTGTCACCAAGTCCGAATACTTTTCTCTATTGCATAAAGAATAATTCAAATTTGTTGGAGAAAATGTTTGTACCAAGAAATTCAAATAAACTCTGGCTTTCCTCATCATTACGTTGATGATAATAACGTTGACGACGACGACGCCGACGACGTTGACAATGACGATGATGATGATGCTGATGATGATGACTGCGACTGGTTCCAATCAACTGCCACTTAACTAAATGACTGTGCGCCTTGGCTGGTCACCAGACACACCAGACGGACTCGAACCCCCAAGACCCAAGACCCAAAAACCGAGACCCAAAGATAGTCTCTCTGACCATATGCATATGTGTCTCTCGTCTGTCTGTCAGTTTGTTTGTTTGTTTTTTTTTTTTTTTTTTTTTGTGCGCATTGATGTGCGTGTGTATGTGTAGCGATTTTATCACGAGTGACTGATGAATATGCCATTAAAGATATACGAGTACCACGTACCACACACTCCTCCAAGTGCTTGGGGTTGCGAGGGGCAGCTTAAAGAGGTAGAAAGAGGAATACAAAGCAGACGGAGACAGATACAGAGGTAGACAAATGACCAACTGACAATAATGAAACTGATTTGTTGCTTTTGTTTTCTTTTGTTTTTTTCCCCCTATGTTATTTTGTTATTTCACTGTTTACGCTATAATTCGACTTTTGAAGCAAAGTCTATTGATTCAAGGAGTGAGTTAACTTTAAATATAGCGTATGTCAATTCGCTACAGAACTTAAATGAACTTGTCTAGTGTACCTGTTGGGATAGCTTTCTTTTAATAAATCGTCATTTTTATTTCATGGTTTTCAACTTAAATTAAAAGGAGTAGGGCTAGTATTTAAATAAACTTTGAAGAATTGAAATGTTCTTTATTATTTTATTATGAGAGCTGAATTGGCAATCAAACTAGTAAAACAATTGCTAACGAAATGAAAACTTGAGAGCACTAATAAAACTCTAAGACCTTCTGCTTGAAAACTTTTATCAGTTAGAAGAATAGGTAAAAAATTGACTTTTAGAGCATTCTCATGGAGAAGCCTCAATTGATTTAGCAATTTATGGTATTTCTTTAATTTTATGTGTTGTAAATTTGATTACTATTTAATCAAATTTAAGTTTACCAACTAAGTAAAACTATAACCAATTACATTATTAATCAATAACAACAATTTGCCAAAATGTATGTATACTTGGCTTGCACGAATAATAATCGACAAATTTCAAAACTCTGCAGCGATCCAAACTCACTTACGAGCTCGAGTGCAGAGTATTTCAGGTCTCTTCAGATACTCGAACTCGAACTCGAATTTGTTTCATACTCGTAAATCACTTCCAAAGGGAACTTAATAGCGGAGCAACCACAACAACTAAAAAAAGACTGAACCTCACCCTCTTTTTGGTCAATTTATGATTGCCACACTAATCACAGTTGGCTTCAACGGGTTCGACAGGCCGTCACCGTCACCGCCCCCGTCCCCACCTCGGCTGCCGTCTCTATTCCCCAGCTAACTATCAGTTGCTGGGCCCTTTTATGCAGGCCATGGATACGGATACATGCATGACACTTGGAGTGGGTGAAGTTTAGCGGTTAGCGAGAAGAAGCAGGCGGGAACTCAGATGCTACACAGAGAGAAAAAGTCACTGCGCAGAATTCCACTAGCGTTATAGTGATACTAGATACAAATATTTGGAGGAGAGATTAGAAAAAACACAAGGTTGTTTTTCAATTCAAATTCAAAGTTCTTTAACAACCATTAGCTAACAATTCCATACGAAATTAAAGAAAAAACAATTTCCAAATACATTTAACACTCAATATTTTCTCGCGGCGTATGCTCAAGAGGCTACTGTGTCTTGTCTGCTGACCAGACGTTCGGGGCCCTTCAGCTTATTCGGCTCGAAAGCCAACCATGTACGGTGCGAAGCCAGTTTTCAGTTTTGTTTGAGTTTTCAACTCCCAAGTTTGGAGTTGCCTTTTTTGTTATGGTCTGTCTTCGTTGGCCAGACAGCGAAAGAGGGGCCAGGGAGGGGGATGGGGGACCCTTAGAGTGTGCCATTAATTGTTTTTGGCTGAACTTTCGAAAATGTTCGTTAGCTTTTTTTTTTGTTTTCTTTTGGTTTATTTGTTTGATAAATGTTGCGCTTTGAAATATTAATTACACTTCGCGTTCGGGTGTTGAATTTGCTTAAGGAGCCCGAGTCTCGAAATTTATTGAAGATAAACACAAGAGAATTGGAAGCAGTTGAATCTACATCCACTTGCAATTACTTTATCCCGCCTCGCATCGCTTGTTGACCAGCCCCAAAGATTTATTTCATTGTTTTGGAATCTATAAGCAGCGCCAATGATTTGTTAACTATTTGCAGATTAAGTCATAACTGCAAAGAGCGCATTTAAATTATACTAAGCGTATGAATAACGACACGCATTAAGTATAATAGCTGAAGTAATCGAATTAAGCAAAACATTTCGAATAAGTTTCTCGCTTTCTGCACAGCAAATGCCAATTAATGCTAATGCAAAGCATCTGCATTAAAGAGCAACAAATAGCTGTTCGATGCAACTAACTAGCCAGCCAACCAACTAACTAACTAGCTAACTAACTAACTAACTTAGCAGCTAACTGGCAGAACTCTCTCTCTCTCTCTCTCACATGTCAGTCACTCATTCATTTATTCATTCGTTGGCAATCAAAAGTTTCGCTAGAACAAAACGCTCCTTTGGGAGCTGTTGATGATGTCCTCGTTCAATATCCGTTGTCCTGTTACCCCTCAGCAGCAATGGCTGGTCAATTACAGCCACAGGGAGGTAGACAGAGAGAGAGAGCGAGACAGAGAGTATGTGAGAGAGAGAGAGAGAGAGAGAGAGAGAGATAGACATTGCCATTGACTATGCAACGAAGTGTAAATGAGCAAAATATTACGCAAAATTGCAAAAATATGCCCGGAGCCACAGTCGCAGCCAAATGAAATGATCTGTGTGGGGTAACATCGACACTATAGACACGACTGCCCGATGCCTACGGATGGGGGAGGGGGGGAGCTGGGGACGTTTGCTCTCTGAAATATGATGCTCGTCGCCATCAATGTGTTGCCTCCTCTGTCAGTGGAATAATCGAATGCAAAATAACTTTTTCAATTTGAACGCCTGCCGCGTGACTCCCTACCCCGTCCTCCTTCTCCTTTTCCCCTTCTATCATTCATCCCACGCCTTTGTTGGTGTTGTTTGTGCTCACGTTTGCCACATTTTCCACGTTTTCCATGTTTAATTATAAGCCTGCTGCTGCCGCTGTTGATGCCACAACCACTCTCAGCAGCTGAAGCTTCCACAAGGGAAATTTGCACAAGGGCCATGCACAGTGGGCAGAAACCTGTTTGCAAATCATGTAAGCAACTTTCAATTATATAAAACTGATTTAAGGCATGACAAAAGAAATGTTTTTAAATCAAGTCTTGTTAATATTAATGCAAAAATTTACAATACTTCAGAATTAATTTCCAGTAGTGTGTTGATTTTATATAAAATGAATAGAGAAATTACAGCATTTAAATTGACTATTTAGATTAATGGATCCACAACCA
Organism: Drosophila siamana; assembly: GCA_035047445.1. Classification (NCBI taxonomy): domain Eukaryota; kingdom Metazoa; phylum Arthropoda; class Insecta; order Diptera; family Drosophilidae; genus Drosophila; species Drosophila siamana. The sequence goes on along the minus strand of JAWNPP010000014.1, from coordinate 1,013,277 downwards.
ATGTGCAGTTACAGTATCTGCAGTTGTTGCCTTCTGTGTATCCTTTTGAAGCTCATTTCAGTGGCAACAGGAGCCACTGTGCTGATGACTGGCAAGTGTTTTGCCCAAATTGAATATTGATTATGAAAATAATAAGCAAAAATTGCGTAACTTTCTGCCTGACAGCAACAGCAGCAACAACAACTATGACAATAACAATAGCAACAACAACAACAACAACAACTGGCAAAGGACATCGGCGTGCGTGTCGGGTGTGCGGCGGACTCGACGCAAGGCTCAAGTGTCCATTGATTGACTGCCATTAGGGCGTATACGTAATAAGCAGCCAGCAAGGCAGCAGCGAGCAGCAGTCAGCAGGCAGCAGGCAGCAGGCTAATCAAAGAGTGTTAATTTTCCCAAAGGACTCGCCTCGCATTACACCCAACCCGTGACCAGCTTTTCCTGCGTCTGTCTCTGTTTATACCCCGCTCTGTGTGCCACATTTCAAGCATATTTCTCGCAGGCGAAAACTCATTTGGGCGTATGCGAAAATTGACGAAAACTCCAGTGTCTGTGATGAAAATCAAATTTGTTGCGCAAGTTTTTCCCCTTATCCTCCCCCTACCTCTTCCCCTCTCGCTCGCTGTGCCATCGCCAGTCGTCAATTTCAGAGTAGTGACAGCTGCTGCTGGTTTCGAATGCGACCGAGCTGAGCTCTCTCTCAGTTGTTTATTAATAAATTAAGCAATTAAATGCCTTTGGACGCATTGTTTATTCTGATGAAAATCTAATAAATTCGCACGTGAATTAAACTGGGACAACGAACGTTGCTACTTCGTGTGGCAAGTCACGTGCATAATGCATAATTCTCATACCACCCCATCGGAAACATGTGGCAAATTGCTGAAAACACGACCAGCAGCAGCTGCCACTTGCCACAGATAATTACCACAGCAAAATTTCATAACGTTTTCCATGGAGCTAATCGAAATCTTAATAATATATACATATATGTGTGGAAAAAGCAGCTAAACTCCATGGACACTTTAACTGGAGCATGTTAGTTTAATATAAAAATTATATTTAGTATGCTTTCGCCCAACTTTAGCTGCCTTCGCTTTAAATATGCCTGTATGCGTCACATAAAATGCAAATAAGTGCAGATAAAATTGACGACTCATGCACAATAATAAAGGAGGCTTCTGTTTAACAGTTTTCCCCACATTAAGCGTAATTCTCGATAATTAAGTTAATTTCGATAATACTTAAACTTTGACGGAATACAGATTTTCAATCGTTAAAGTCGTCTTTATGATTATGTATTCATACTGAAAGAAACACTGAGAGAAAATAGATATAGATATATGTAGATATAGATATAGATATAGATATAGATATAGATATAGATATAGATATAGATATAGATATAGATATAGATATAGATATAGATATAGATATAGATATAGATATAGATATAGATATAGATATAGATATAGATATAGATATAGATATAGATATAGATATAGATATAGATATAGATATAGATATAGATATAGATATAGATATAGATATAGATATAGATATAGATATAGATATAGATATAGATATAGATATAGATATAGATATAGATATAGATATAGATATAGATATAGATATAGATATAGATATAGATATAGATATAGATATAGATATAGATATAGATATAGATATAGATATAGATATAGATATAGATATAGATATAGATATAGATATAGATATAGATATAGATATAGATATAGATATAGATATAGATATAGATATAGATATAGATATAGATACAGACAGAGTTATCCAACCGTTCTATAAGAACTTCATTTGCATTTCTCTCAGTGTAACCAATAAATTTGTGTGTTTACAGGCCATGTATCGCTAATAAGCTTATGTCAGCGTTAAAAGTGACTCATCAGACTGAAATGGGGCTATTTGTCAGTTAATAGGCAATTCGCACAAGAATAATTGCATCCTTGGCTTGAGTCCTTTAAGGACTAACCGGCAGCTAAATATGTACCATAAAGAAAATACATATATGCGTATGTTGATGCGATGCGCTGCAGAGTGAGCGGGGAGGGCAGGAAATGCTTGGGGTGTTGGGTTGCTTAATGTTATTTTTATATATTTTACAGCATTTAAATTGCTTGAGGCTAATTTGGAAATCGCTGACAAGGCCTCGAATGTCCTCGTAAAACTTCTATGCAATTATTGGGAAAAGGCATAGAAAAAAATGTATGCGGAGTGGGGGAAGAGGGAAAACAAAATAAAATATCTGGCAAAAACGAATGTCAATAAAAGTTTCAAGTTATTTCTGCCTATTTTAAATAAGAAAACGAGCAGAGAATTCTTCACACGCATGCCAAGGTCTCAATTACCACGGGACAGCGGGGACGACAAGGAAGGGGAAGAAGTAGACTCTTTTTAAATGAGCCACGCCGCAGGGGAACAATTAAAAAACGTAACGTGATCAAAATTTGGAATTTCTTTTGAAGGTCCTTGAAAGTCGTTTTCGCTATGAAATTAGACAAAGTGCCGCAGCAACAACAAAAAACTGAATGAAATACAAAGCGAGAGAGGGAGGGAGAGCGAGAGGAGAATCGCCGGATAAAAAGACGCTTGCAAAAGTCATAAAATGTGAAAAAACTGCGCCCAAGTTCGTAAAATTTTAATGAGTTTGCCAGCGTTTTGGTTACTTCGCCCCGGCCGTTTTAATGCTCAATTGACGCCAAAAGAGGAAAAATCTTAATATAAATTTATATAAGAATTAAACTGTCGAGCGCAACAACAAAATAAATTCAAGCACTGATTCAAGTGAAGTGGAAAAAGTTCTTAAACTTAACAAAAATAAAAAATTTCACTGAAATTGGTTGAAAATCCATTCTTGCCTTGCATTAAAGTCATGTATCGGATATAAAACACATTGAAACTATCTTTATACGCACTCCATCGACATAAAATCGTAGCAGCATAATATATCGCATGGTCCCCAGTGAGTGGAAGCAAGATACGTTTCTAACTAGCCGCAATCCCAAATACGCCCTGGGGATTTCATTCTCACTGTGTGGTTTATGCGATAATTACACGAAGGTGGCCTCGGAGACTGCATAACAGGTAAGCACTGACAGTTAACAGGTACAACTGGCATATAAAGCTGGCGCAAACACACAAAAGCGGGAGAGGGCCCTCATCAAATGTCAAGTGCATAATTGCCCACTAAAAAGTGTTTCGTGTGTCCATCTCTGCCGACAAAGAGCCAAAAATAGAAGTCAAACAGCACATAACAACATAACAGCGGCAACGACAGGTCAAAAGGCGAGGTAAGGTAAGTTAAGGGTACCCGATCCCTTGTGCCAATGGGGAGGATTGGCATTGGCATTGGGGTTAGGTCCTAGCACACACACACAAAGATACAATGGGAATAGGACTCGGACAGGGACAGGGATAGGGAGAGGGGAAGAGAAAGTGGCAGTGGACAGGCAAATAGAGCAAAGCGAACAAATGAGCAACAACCAAACGGGCAAAAGACAAAAGGTTAATTACAACAACAACGACAACAACAGCAATCATAAAATGATCAAATTAATAAAGACCTGCAGACAATCAAAAACGACAAACAAAAAAAATGAAGGGGGAAATGTGAAGCGAGTTTGAGTAAGAGAGAGAGAGAGAGAGAGGTCAAAAAACACTCGAAGAAATTTAAACGCAGTTCACTCTGAATATAGTTCAACAAGATAAACAAATATGTAGGGCAAACCTATTCCAATAAATTGAAATACTATGTTTAAATTATTGCTAGTTAAATTAGTAATTAATCATATTTTAAAATATATAACATTTTGTTAAACAGTAGTAAATTGATTAAACATTTTTTTGGGCACAAAATATTATGTATTCATTTAAAATAATAAATAACAAAATATATATCGCAAAATAATTTAAATTAAAACGAATAATTCAATAGGCAACAAAATACAAAATGAATAATAATTCATTGATATTAAATAAAAATAAGTAATACACAAATTTAAAGCAGTCCCCTAGTTTTACTCACAGTGTAGCGCCAGTGGTGGGGGCAGTTGGTAAAAGTGTTTGGGAAAATCGCATAGGAAAAATTACAAAACACAAATGGAAATAAATGTGCACACGCAGAGGTAAAGTAGCGAGGGGGAGTAGACGGAGACAGGAAAGGGGAAATGGAAGCAAACATAAATTTAATTTATTTGCGTGTAATAAACCACAAAACAAAACTCGTGACTCTCACCCCAACTCTTACCCTGACCTCCTCCTCCTCCTCACCACACGCGGCAAATAGTATGTCTCTCCTGACTGCCACACGACGCGACAGCTACAATTTTGGCCAGCTGCGTTGCCAATGTTCCCCTCCCTGTCCCTGAAACAGCCCCGCTCTTCACCCTTCGGGCTGCGTGTTGCCACCCACTTGAAGGCGAAGCCAGGAATATGCGAAAGATGGAGGAAGAAGAAAGAAAAAAAAAAGATTATTAATAATAAGAAAAACAACATTTGATTGTGAAAATTAAAAAGATGATTTCTCACACGCGCTGCTGACGCTGGCAACGTCATTCGCATTATTCTCGTTCTCATCAGTCGCATGCTCATCATCACCATTGTAATTCTCATCATTTGTATCATCATTATTATCATCGTAACGTTAGCTGAAAGCAAGAAATGCGAAGGAAGCTACGCTAATGGGAATACGCATAGCACTGAGCTGCAAATGGAAATGGGGATGACGACGGCAATGGCGATGGCGATGGCGATGACGATGACGATAGAGATGACGCTGGGTAAGCAGCAAACTGGCAATTGACGAATGATGCTGACGTGGCACAGTGGGCACAATTCGCCAAAGTCACCGACACAAATATGCCCAAAATCTACTTACAAAGAGATAAATCAACGAAAAATACTTTTAAAATTAATAATTTTAAAAAGTAAATAAATTGTTTTGAGCGTGATTTACACAACAACACTATACAAATTACTATAATGCAGCACAACAACACTTCTCACAACAGTTGTAATTAGCAGTTGAAGCAATGCAGATAAAATTCACCTGTAAACAATTTATTTTACGCCACAAAAACTTGCAAATTTATTAGGCAATTGCTCAACATGCCCCTCGTATAAGCTGGCCACATTTTCGTCGGCATATTTCATTTAAATGTTGAGCACATTCCGCGCCAGAAACCAATTAGAACTGAAGCTAAGAAATTTACCTAAATGGCCAAGTACACATACAATATATATGTATGTATATAACTTTAGGTGTAAGTGTGTGTGCCAATCTGTTATTTGCAGCTTTGCCCCATGGTAACGTGGCTGGTAGCAAGTTGTTTGTGCAGCCGCCGTTGCATGTTGACAGATAAACAAAAACAACTTTCGGAATGAATAGAACAAACGGCAGGAGTAACACGGCAAACGGCAACGGCAGCACCCGGTGAGCACCCTATTAATGCTTATTACACAGCAACAATGGGCGACGACGCAGCCTCCCAGCCTCACCCCGAAACCGGTAAGCCAGGACCCCTCGCGTGTTGCCTGACTCTGGGTGTCCTTTAAGCGCAACGAGTGCGCGTGATTGCGTGCTGCTACAGTGTACTCTCCGCGTAATGCCAACTCACACTCCCTAACTACACGGCGAGAAAAATAACGATATAAACCGATAAACTTCTACAAACGATAAACTTTAAATGGAAACTATAGAAGCATGTATGAAGCTAGAAAAAAAGGGTATTGATTTCAAACTTTGAGCACTTCTGCAAATAATTACCAATACAAAAAGCAAAATATTATTAAAGCAATATTAAAAGCAAAAACAAAATTTAAAATTCTAATATTAAACAGAATCTGTTATTCTCAAAAAATTTTTTTTGGTCTCAGATCTCACAATGAAAGCTTTGTTCTACAATTTTTAAAATCCCCCAAAAAAAAAACTTTTTATCCCAGAAAAAGTTAATGCTTTGTTTATAATTTTTAGCATTCTAGAAAATGCAGAGTTTTAACCGTTGAATCACGTCAGATTTTTTTCTCCCTGTGTAGCGCCCTTCTACAGTTGCCAGGCGGTAGTTGCTTCTTTCTCCATTTCGTCTATGTCTCACCCCCACCTTACTTACCTCCCCTACCTCGACGCCAGCTCTGTTGAAGCTGCAGCCACCCTTGCCACCTTGTTTGTTGCCTTCAAGTGGCGAGCGTGTCGAGCGAATGCTTGTTTACTGTTGTTGCAATTGTTTTTGCCGTCATTATTATTGCAGTCGTTGCTGCTGTTTGTTGAATATTACATGGCCAGCGTTGCCATATCCTTTGCGCTGCGCTCGTCCTTCTTGGCAGCTTGTTAAGCGCTCAAGTGCTGTGGCAAATTCGTTTTGAACGCCACTCCAAGCGCTCGTCCAGCCACACAGCACCGAGACTACCTCGACAAGAGGTAGAAGACCAGAGCCACCAGGGCACAGCAACCCAGCAGCTCCTCCCTAACTACCTCTAACCCCCCAACATCCCCTCGCACTGTAGCTGGCGACGACCTATGGCGCTTTCAAGCACTCAAGAATCTCAGTAGCAACAGCACAAAAAATAAAAAAATACACAGAAACAGAATGCAGTGCAGCCAAAACAAGTGGAAGCATGAGAGGCACCCGCAGAAATGTGGAAATGGCAATGTAATTTGTTCTTCAGTTCATCTACAATAGGTCTCGACCCCCTCGAAACGCAACGCCCCACACTACACTCCCCTCCCCTTCCCGCCCCTTTAGAGCTTTTGCAACGTTTTCGGGATGTTTTTCTCGTGGGATTACAATTACATTAAATGTATACTTATATGGCAAGTCTGCATAACACTCGACGTGAAGAGTCTCAGTTGCCACTTTCCATTCACAAATATGAATTATACGAATGAGTATGCCCACAGTTTGAAGAAGTGTTCAGCACTCTGTGCAGATTATCAACGGAATGAGTCTGAAAAACTGCCAAAGAAATTGCACACAATGCTGGCGACTCGAAGCAGAGACAATACAACTCTGAAAATTAAAGAAATTAAACTTAAAAACCTTAAATTAATATTGAAAAAGAATAACACTTTCAATGCTAAATATCTTTCTGATTACTTTTGAATTCTATAAATAAAACAGGGGCCCCCACAAACCCCCCCCCCCCCCCCACCAAAACACAAACAAAAAAAAAAAAAAAAAAATATTTTTTATTTTTTATATATTTTTTTTTTAATATCACACCACACCCCATACATAACACAAAATAAAAAATAAAAAATACACGCACCACCCCCCCCCACACCCACCCCCCCCCCCCCCCCCCCCCCCCCCCCCCCACACCAACTACACAATAACACCCCCCCCCCCCCCCCCCCCCACCAAACCAAACCACCACCACCCCCCTCCCCACACACACCAACACACACACCCTCACTATCAAAACACCCAAAAAAATATATTTTTTTTTTTTGAGGCAGCAAGGGGGGGGAAAAAAAAAAAAAAAAAAACCCCCCTCCGCAGACACACACCACAACAGAAACAAAGAAAAAACCCCCCCCCTTCTCCCCCCGACACGTGACACACACACCCCACACACCCACACACCCACACACACACACACAAAAAAAACACACACACACACACACACCCACACACCCACACGGCTATATCCCCCCCCCTGGCCCCCCCCCCAAAAAATATATTTTTTAGGGGCCGAAAACCTCCCTCTCCCCTTTTCCCACATTCCCCAAGCACAAAACTATAATACCCTTCTACCCTATGGGTAGCGGGTATAAAAATAAAATAAAATTTAAACCTATATTTAAATACCATTCTGATTAAAGCAAGTTACATTTGAAATCTATCGATTATATAAAGAGCATTTGATACTTTTCCACACGATGCTTTTCTCTTGGCGTGCTCTATGCTAAAAGATCTGCGATAGAAAAATACGCTTCAATTATAGAAAAAGCAGTCTCCAGACTTTTCCCGCTACTAATTTTCACCTGCAGCTAATGAAAGGGAAAACCTTTTCGATTAAGTGGCTTCCCGGCGAGGTAAACGAGAGCGAGTTGTGAGGGAACATAAAAGCCAAGTTTGTTAGCTAATTAGCAGAGGTCACACAAGCGGCTGCCTTTGGGGCAATTAAATGCAAAGATGAAGTGCGATTCCAAGAAGCTGTCGACCATTTAATTTCCAACGTGGCTGGACACGAAGTGGCCAACGGGGGCGGTCTGGAGAGTTGGGGGCGAGATTTGGGCGGGGCGAAGAAGTAAATTGAATAAGGCTAATGCTCACCAACTGTCAAGTGCAGTTAGACAAACACGGCAAAAAAAAAAAAGAAAAAGAAAACGAAAAAAAAAACACACCCAGGCACAACAACATAAACACCAACAACACATGCGACACTTGACGCTAAAAGTAAACGCTGGCGACGCCATTAGGCGCAACTTGGCCTGCAGCAAACGAACACCTAACCTCCATTCTCCCCCCTCCCCGCTGCTCATTCCACTATCCATCAGGCAAAAGGCAGACCAACAATGGCAGCAACAACAACGGGAGCCAAACAACATTGAACATTTTCGACAAACATGTCACACATTCATATGGGCAACGTTGAACGCCCCCGCAGCCAGCGACCCCGTCGACTCACACTAGCCAGCGCACAGTGGCACAAAGTGCATTGAAAAGGAACGAAATCCAACAATAACACAAGAGCAAAAAATATACTGTGTACTTGTTAATTATTAAAAACAAAAAATCGTATGGACAGTTAGAAAGTGGATGCCTATTAAAACTTTAGGCATTTGAACATGAAAAATAATTAATAAATAATAAATAAATGGGTAGAATTTGAACTTCAGATTTGTACATCTTCATAATTCAAAAAATAAACAAATAAGAAATGAATTGGCAATTTTTAAAATATATATCAATTAAAATGTTGCACTTTAGGTAAATAAGTTTATACAATCTTTGTATATTCAGAGTGAAAAATAAAATTGTGAATACTACTCTATTCCCAGGTGTGTGAATAATCTTCAGATATTCGAAAAAATACTTAATGCCTCAATTCCTATAAATTTACATAACATAAATTAATGTAATATTTGTATTTCTAAATCATAATATACATATGTATATACATATATGTATGTAAATCATCATATCATACTAGTGTCAATAATAAATCGTTGCTTTGAAGTGACAGTAAATATATGTAAAAATATGCATCTATTATTAAGCAGTTTTATCATTATATTACATGTATATTATATGCCTTAGTTTTGTGCTACTGTGCGGCACTTGACACCGTCGCTCTGCCCCAAATGGGACCTAGCAACAGCGTTGCGACGCATCAACGTACCGCTAACGTTCAGTTCAGTTCAATCGAAATCGAACCACACTGTTTCGCTGTCGCTGCCGACGCTTGCGCTGACGTCGCTGCTAACGTGAGCGTCGCCTTCATGCGGCCCTTCAATCAGCTGTCAAATGAAAATGTCAAAATATCAAAAGTGAAAAAGGCAAAAGTAAACTTAGGCCCGGTCTGGTCTCTCGCTCGGTGCCGAGTTCGAGCCCATTATTGTGTTTCTTCAACGCTGCCAGCCTTTTAAGAGGTCGACGTTGTTTTTTTTTTTGTTGTTGTTTGTACTTAGGTGTGTGTCGTGTGTATGTGTGTGTATGTGTGTGTATGTGTGTGTTTGTGTGTGTGTTGTGTATGGCATCGTTCGGTTGGTTGATTCGTTAGTTTCGTTAGTTCGTCATGCAATCAGTCAGTCATCCACTCTGTCCGTCAGTCAGTCAGACGAATCCAGTGTCTGTTGCTTGGACAACAACAACAGCAACAACCACAACAGCAACAACAACAACAACAATAACAGCAACGCCTCTAAGTGGCCCTAAAACACAACACAACGGCGTCAACGAGAAGAGAAGATACAACAACAACAACAACAAAACATATATGTATGTCTAAAATAAAACTCAAAATGCATGCAAGCCGTAAAAACCGAAAAAAGAAAAGGAAAAGAATGAGTAAACAAAGAGAGAGGCATATAAATAGCTAGAATGTAAAAACATATTGAAAATAACAAGTTGAGCCACAACCGTGGCGATGCAAGAAGCCTTAGAAATACTACCAAAAATCAAAGAAAATTATGTACATTTGAAAGATCCCATCTGAAAAGTAAAATATCGAAAATTCTATTTGCCAGCTTTTAATGCCATACACGAGATCAAATAGGTTGACAGATTTATAATGATGTTGTGTGACAATATTTGCCCACGTATAGATTTAGCTTGTGCAATAATTATATGGAATGGATTATGAAATTGACGAAATATTATTACTATTACCCTTTCAAATCGCAGTTCTCAAAATTTTCTTCTTCTTTCTTTCTATATAATCCCAAATGTAATGTCATTCCATGCGTATCGCCAATGGATTTTATTGTTTTGTTATATGATCAATTGATATAAATTGTAAAATAGAAAAGCATTTTATGGACATTTAGTTTTTGTTAAAAGATGTGACGATATATTTCTATGAACCTTTTGAATCTCAGTCCTGATAATTTCCTTTTAATTCCCTAGATTATTGCACACTCTTAATCTTGCTATAATAAGAAGTTCAACTCGAATGAGTTTCGCAATGGGATTTCATTGTTTTCCGAAACACGTCCACTCCAAAAGTTAATCAAGCGAAAAGGCAGCAAAAAATGTCGTCGCAGTCAAAAGAAAAGATATAATAATATTGGAAACGAAAGTGAAAACTAGTTTTCCGTCTCATTTTAGGTGTGACAAGAGTAGTCAAACTGCTTGCAGGGACAGGGGCAAGGGCAAAAGAAATGGCAACGGCAACAGTAACGCAGAGTGCAAAGTGGAGTACGGCAGAAAGGGGCAGGGGCAGGGGTTGGGGCAGGGGCATTGAGGCACTGAACAATTGGTAGTGGTTATAGATACGTTTGACATTTGACGTTTTGATTTTGCTTCTCTATTTTCTTCACATATATATTTTTTTTTTTGAGGCTTCATTTTGGCCCAGATCGACTTTGGCGTTGCCAAATGGATTGCCAACAACAACTAAAAAAAATAATAACAATAAGTCAGAACCCAATTTCGGGTTGCAGGAGTATCTTATGGATACATATAAGTTTCTATGGAGCGTGTAGAGCTTGCGCTCTCAGATACAACGTTTCGCTTTATGGCGTTTCTGGTGTTTGTTGCTTCCTTAATTTTGTACACCTTTTCTCTATGGCTTTTTACGCTACCATGGCGTGCGCACTTAGAAAGGGTATAAAGAAATGTAGTGATGGAAAATTATAGATTATCTTAAATTACAAATGTGTATTATTGTGTACATGATAAAAAAAGTTTGGCATACTGAATAAAGAAGTTGTAAAAATGTAAATTTCTAATTTATCTCTGAATATATTACAAGTTTAGGTCTGAGTTATACAGGGTAGCAACAACTCGTTCATGCAGCTGTATTAGCTCTCTTACTTGTTTTTTTTTTTTTTTTTTTGATTAGGCAGCGTCACAAATCAATAGCATTGAGAAACGCACGAATGAACCAACGCACAAGAGACCATAAAAAATACTTCAATGTATCTGCATGTGTGTGTGTGTGTGTGTGTGTACATACACACAAGTCTTTTAGTGTATGTGTGTGTGTGTGTCTTTGTAATGCCATTTATGGGCTGAACCATTGTATTACCAATATTTTTTGGCTCTAGCTGCTTCTTTCTTTTTTATCACATATCTCTTGGAGTGTGTTGTGCTGTGTTATGTTGTGTGTGTGAGTGGGTGTTGCTCGTGCGCTTAACGGGTTTTCATGGCTTTAACGGTTACTGCTCTTTTACGACTTTTATTATTATTATTAATGCATGTATTTTCCATTTTCGGCTCATGATCTATTGTTAACGCTAGCCGCAGAAACCGCTGAGATCCGAAATTGGTTTTTATTTTTTTTATATATGTATATGTATACATATATTTGTATGTATTCAAGCTGAAATTTATGCATATCGTTACAAAACGCTAATCAAATTTGTAGACAACTCCTTGGCGCCCGTATCGAATGTCAACAAAACTTATTTAAATTTATACAATTTGGCCATTTTATTTACTCGACTCGTTGCCGATGAAACTTTTGCTCAATCTGCCGATGGGGACCCATCAAGTTGGCAACTACAATATTCGGCAGCGCCAATTAAGATAATTACAATTGCTAGCGAGTTGTTTGTTGCTAACTTATCGATAACCTAATAGCAATTGTAATTAACTAACCGGAAACGCTCGAATTGCCAACGAACGGACTAACTAACGTATTATGATTGAATTTCAGTCATTGGCTCGTTAACATTTTCCTTAAATAATTATGAAATGTCGTTATTAAATTTGCTTGCGCATTTTCGATTTTGCAACACACGTAGCCATATTTTTGGTCGCCGTTTTCCATTACTTTTTACAATTTCCGTATTGGAAATTAATTTCAGTGTTTCATTTTTTTTTTTTTTTTGTTTGGTTACGCGCCCTTGGGCTGGGCAAATATTTAAATTTTTTGTTAAATCTGTTTAATGTGTTTACTCGACCAGCACCCGATGCAGAATTTTTATTAAAAGGAGCAAAAGCTAAATGACAAGAAGGCACAGACCCCGAAACCCAAACTCACGATGATGCTGCTGCCATCCTGGGGAGCTAAGGGGGAGGTAAGGGGGAGGGAACACAAATTGCGGCAACTCATGGCGCAATCGTCAATTATGGGCCGACAAGAAGTAATGGCAGTACAAAAAAAAAAAGTACAAATAAAAAATAAAAAGGAAGCGACGAAAGCGGAAAAAATATTGTGTTCGATAATCAAACCGAAAATGTGCACAGCTTGAGCCAAAATAAGGCGAACAAAAATGCGCCGACAACAATGTGAGTGGAAAAAGGGGCAGAAAACCCAGGAAAACGACGGCAGTGAATGTGTGTGTGTGTGTGTGTGTGTTGGACGGACAGTGGGACAACAGCAGCACTTTTAAACAGCAGGATATGCGTACAATTTTTGGCAATTTGCCACCCACCGCCGCACGCGTTCCTCCGACTCCTATTCAAATATTACTTAAAAGCGTCTCACAGAAGGTAGAGCCAAGTCAACAATGAAAATAAAAAAACAATATCGCATGGAATACACATCGCTGAAAGTCTTTATTGAGTGCTTTTATTTCAAACAAGTCGATATGCAGAAAAATATCGCAATCGCTATCGCATACGATAAAAATACTGCTGGGTGCTCAGGCTGGGCCCATAATTAAATTACACACAGCGCACACACACACACACACATACATTTGCTCTGACACGTGTAAGTGTGTGTCTGTGTGTGTGTGTGCGAGTGAGAAAGAGAGCAGTAAGTGTGTGTGTTTTGTTACCGAACGCCTGCTGACTTGCTTTTCTTTGCTGGATTTCAAGGCCTGCTTGCTGCCTGCCTGGCTGGCAGTCTGCCTGCATGTGTACTGTGTGTGTTTGTCCCCCTTCCAGACGGAACCCTTGCAGTCGCACGCTTCACCAACGCATCCGTTAGCAGAAAAAGCAGCAGCAGCGCATTGACGAAAACTTGGAAAATTAATACGCCTTTCGCCACGAACCTTGCGCAGCCGTGCCCTAACTGTAAAATATGTAATCACCGAAATGCTGTTGTTTTTGTAATTTAAGTAATTACGTTTTTATTCGCAGCACATGTGCGTGGAATGAGTTGGAAGAAATGCCCCCGAAATGTGGCAGGACTTTAAAGGAATGCAATTGCAGCCTCCCAGCACAAAATCAAAGAGTTTTCGAATATGTTAGCTATAGAAAAGGCTGCCTGCATGACGAATGTCTTTTATGCTCCCTCAACATCACCTTTTATATGCATCATAGTTGTAGAGGGCACAACCCATTGTAATTTGTCAAGTCATTTCAAGGAGTTTTAAGGCAAAGCAACAGAATTTCGATTAGTTATGCGGTTGAAGGCTCTTCGAGTACCTGTGAGAAGATTAAATGAGTTATGTCCTTACTTTATTGGAGAAAAGAAAGTAGGCCCAAAACGATTCGTCAAGCAAACAACAGCAAGAGGAGCAGAGAGCAAAGGTCAGTTTAAGAAAAATTCTTTCTCTCAACGCACAATCAACGTATATAATTTGGGAATCAATCCTTTAGCATTGACCTGGAATTATGTAATTGCAGGGTATTGCTTACGCCGAGCAAATGCCGTGTTTTGTATATTATCGCAATTATTCATTCATTAAAAAAAATAAATTGTATAATCACAGCAATCTTTCTCAAAAATCACAAAAAAAAAATACACATAACTTTGGAAATATTTCCCCCATAAATTACTCCAAGCTATAAAATATGAAATGCTGAAATTATGAATACGACTTAGAAATACTATATGGAATGTTATTGAAATGCTGTATACTTTTTAATTAATGTGCTAGATCCGATGCAATTATTAATTTAATAAATATTTATTTATCGAAACCCAATAATAAATTGAAAATATTGACATAATGTGTTTGTTTAATTATTTCTCTTAATTTTTCCACTCAAATAAATTGCAGTTCTATTAGAGATTGATGTTAGCAATCGTTAGTTGCTCTTCAATATGCTAGATGTGTGCATGAAATCGAATAATCCAACCCAAATTGCACTCGACCTCGCCCCCGGGACCTAGAAGTCTCGTCAAGGTTAAAACGCAGCTGTAGCTGAGTGGTTAATTGTGTTTTGTAGTAGTTGCAGCCCGATATTGAATTGTGACCTTGAATTCCAAATCAAAAGAAACATCGTCGTCATCATGGACATCCAGCGGTGCCAACGAGAGCGAGAGAGACGGAGAGAGTGAGTGAGGGCCGTGCTTGGATTACGAATGCGCGACGCGTGACTTCCAGTTAAGACCTAATTATGTCAGTTACTCATACGAGATTGCCCTGGCACGGGTAGCGGCGGCGACTGCGAAAGGATATTCGATGTGTTCACAAAGTGAGAGCGATGCGTGCCGGGCACGTTCATGCCAGCCTGGAAGGGAGGGGAAGGAAGGACGACGATGATGTTGATGACGCAAATTCAGAAAGAGATTTGCAAGCGAAAAATGAAAGGTGCAGCAGCCACAAGCACACGTCGTTGTCGTTCTTGTTGTCGTTCTCTCGTTGTCGTTGTCGTTGTCGTAGTCATTGTGGTTGTTGTCGTCGCTGCCGCTGTCGCTCAGTCAATTGTTGTTGTCGCCCCTTTTTCGAGGGTTGTTGCCACCCAGCGAAGCACAACTTATGCAGCCGGCTCGACATTCATTTCGTTTAAACAGATTTTTCAGCTATTTTAATGATGCGATTTGTGCAGCAACCCCCGAGTTTCGCATGACAGCCAGCCAGTCAGTCAGTCAGTCAGTCAGTGAGTCAGTGGGAGAGCAGCGCATGTCGCGCCCTGAGCCCACTCACCCAGTTACGAGTGCTCGTCCTTTGTCCTTCTCCTTTGTCGCATAGCAACAAGCGATCAAATTCGCCCTTTTTTGCGATATAGTTATGTATGTACATAGGTAGCACAAATAATTTCGCTCTTTTCGCCCGGCATCTGGCGTCGATGGCGATGTGTGGCGAATGCACCCCCGTGTTGATGCCACACCACATCAACCCCCGAATGTGCTGGGCTGCAGCTTATGGAAAATTCCACACGCTTTTTGCTACACAATTTACTACATATTAGAGAGTTCTCGAATCTACTCACCATGGGTATTCACTTCTGTTCAATGTGCCAGAGAGCTTTCTGCTTAAGTTCACTTTCCGTAGGAATGCAAATTGTTTAAAGTTTCCAGTGCGAGTTTAATCGTTAATAATATATCTCTTTTTTGTATTTTTTTCCTCTTGAGCAAACAAAACTTTCATTTTGTTGAAAGGTGTCAGTTAAAATCCAGACAATCCTTTTGCTTTGCTTGATAACACATAAAAAGATCCCTGACACATGTTAAATAATATTAATTGAAATCCAAAAGCTTTCCTAGGAATCCGTAACTTTCTCGGAAGTGAGCGCAACTCTTTTATTTAACTGTTATCAATATTGACGATTTCCTGCAGTCTGATAACTCTTTTAAGCACATTTCCTGACTGTCATTTTAATAATAAAAATTGAAATTAAACAAAGTGTCAAAGATTATCAAGTTATGATCTTTTTTTAGTGGAAATCCAGTGGAATCATCCCTTCTTCACCTTGCATAAAATAAGAGTTCCGCAACATTTATTTATTACTAATAAATTGAATTTTTCGATTGTTAATACTTTCTAAACTGAATTTGCCATACGTATATACATACTGCTTTCATTTGATTGATTCATACATACTAACCATTAATGGTGTATTAGAAGTTAAACATTTCTAATTTTAATTAAAAAACGACTTTTAAATAAGCTGATTTTCTCATCAAGCGAATGCCAATTGCCTTTTACTGCAGAAGTCGCTGAGCGTATCCAATAAGTCTGCATTCCTGTGAAATCAAGTGATAAGCATGATTCGTAGACGTTCTCACAGCATTCCAGCTGCTTCTCTTGGATGTTGTCATATCTTAGGTTAATTGAAGTCTTTTTCACAAACAAATCGTTCCCCTGGGAGCCTTCGCTCAAGCTCCAAGATACCCCATCCTCACCATAACCACATACCCCAACCCCAAACCCAGCGCCAACCCAGGGCAGAGTTATGCTACATTTTAAGTCGTCTATCGTCGGTTGCTTCAGCATGAGCTCCTTGTCGGCGGCCTCGCAGACTCGTCTCGTTTTTCATAATCATCTTAATAATTTCACAACTCATGTCTTTATTACATTTCTTTTCTTGCTGTATTTTCTTATACAGTTTTTTTTTTTCTCTTCGCTTTTCATCCTGCAGCATTATAATGTGCTCGGCTCTCCGTGGAATTTTTTAATTTAGACAGAGCCAAAGTATCTCATACATTACGGAGGAGCTGCTCGCTGAGCAACTGAAATGTATCCCATGCGTGAGTGTTGCAGCGTAATTTCTCCATTTCCATACATATTCTTCTTCTTCTTCATCTTAGTCGTCTTCTTCCTTCCACCAGTCACCTTGCCCCTTTTGCCGTGTAGGGGTTTTGTGCGTGACGAGTCTGGCGCTTGAGCTGCTGCTGCCGCTGCCGCATTTCATCAAAGATTTCTTCATTTCCTTTGGAGGGCGGATTTACGTGTCTTGTCTTTTTGCCTTCACTTGTAATTTAATCTCTCAGCTCAGCGCTTTTCACTTCACGAGTATGGCGCCAAATCAGTGCATTTTTCTCGCCAGCATTAGATCTTCACTGATTGCGTTAAAGGGGTTTATATGCCCCGCACATTATCAACAATTTCACAATGCACATCCATCATCTGGACAGCTCTTCAATCACACAAAAAGGTTCTACCATCCAAAAAACAAAGAAAAAAAACATTGTCGCGACGTTACACTCCATCTGAAACTAACAGCAACATCACTGAACTGTAAAAATCAAAGGAATTATCGATATCGATAACTGGCATGCTTCTAGCACGAATGCATACGATATATTGCAAGGCAAAGCTTGCCATAAATGAATTAGAAAATATATATTTATCTATTCAAATTAAAGAAAAAAAAACGTTTACTTTATTACAATCTTGTATATGCTGCTACATATAATTGATTTATTAATAGCTATAGATCGCCAATGTCTACACTCGCATATTTTTTATTGCCAGAGTCTGACAACACTGGCGGCACTCTGAGTATTTGAAAGTGAAAGTGAAAACAAATATTGAATAAGTTATTGCTGTTGTTCTGTTCGTTAGGTTAAACAGCGACTACTCATTGTATGTATTTTTATGTTCATGTTTATTTGCGTCCTATTAGAGCCCAATATGACACGATCCCATCTCACTACCCCACAGATTCGATGTGATGTTTAATTTTAGAACGGCCTTCTAACAAAGCAAAATCAGTGGAACAGGTTCCATGCGTCGCCGCCTTTCCGATCCCCACACACACACACACACTCTCACACCCAGAAACTAAGACACCACCATTAGCTGAGCACATCCTGAGGGCAACTGTGTCTCGGTCCCATCGCGCCACATGTGCCGCACAGTCGAACAAATTTTTAATGCAGAGAGCCCGAAATATATTTCAAGGTCCGTTGAAGGCATCGTCGACTGACTGACGGTCTGCCTGCAGCTGCATCAAATTTGTAATTAGGCGGTGAAGACGGCGACTCCTCCGCTGCCGTTGCCGTTGCTGCTGATTTAGTGCCCACTTTCTCAATGTCGTCGCCGCCGCCGCCGTCTCGCATAGGGACAGGTTCCCTTTTCCCATTCTCAATTCCCTATCTCGTTCTCTTTTGCCTTTTCTGTGGCATTGTTTGCGTGTTGAGGGGTTTGTTTCCTAAGCGAAAACTAATAATCATAAACAATTTTATATCGCTGAAATTATCACAAATAACAAAATATTTGTATTAATGTCAGCTCGTAAAAAGCATCAACTCGGCACGAAAACTGCCAAGGAACTGGGGTAAACATTATCAAAGACACTATACATATAAATTAATATATGTGTATATATATGTATATATATATATATATATATATATATATATATATATGATTCTAATAATATATTTTATTTCAGCAAGAGCTGTGCTTCGCTATTTCAATTTAACGTTGAAACTTTCAGGAGTTACAAATTTAATGCTTCAACTGTAGCTGGGAAAAATGCATATTTGTTGTATGCAATTTAAATTCTATACAGTTGAGAAATTTCATTAAAAATCTAATAATATTATATATTATTTGCACTCTGTAGAATGCTGTTAATTATAATAATCTTATTTCAAAATCTATTTACTGCGAAATAATAATATTATATATTTATTTTATTATTTGTACAATAAGTACTTCGAATTTTAAAGGTGTTTTACCGACATGAATAATTATTATAATTTCACGAGGTCTAATTTCAAACATAATTTCACCAAAAAAAATTTTTTTTTTTTCCCAAAAAAAAAAATTGCGTACACACTAATTTTGATGGTAAATAAAAAAGTCATTCTGAAGATACCGCCTTGATTTTTTGTATAATAATTACTCATATATCTTTAACTTTTCAACAAAAATGTTTTTCACCACAACAACAATTTCATTCATTATAATTGAAACACAAAAATTCACATGTTTCTGAGACAAGAAAATTCAAATTCAGTGTTGGACAAAATGTTTTGCTCTCTAGCAATTTTTGGTACCATTATAACATAAACAACGGTTATATAAACATTAGAAACAAAGAGATATCTTCAATATAACTATTTTTATTTAACATCAAAGTTATGTTTTATTTTATTTTATTATATTTATTTTGTACGCATAATTTTTCTCAGGTAGCATGTAATTTTAATTAATCGAATTGTTGTTTTTTGTGGCAATTCATTCTTGTGACAAATTTTAATAATATATGTGTTATATATATAAAAAATCATGGCAATATCTTCAGTGAAACTATTTTCATTTACCATATATATATAATATAACTACTTTTATTGACCATTAAAGTTGTGCATTTACTGTGTACGCATACTTTTTCTCGCATAATAATTTGTATTAATTTTAATTAATTAAATTGTTGTTTTGTAGAAATGGAATAGTGTTATAAATTTTAAAATAGTTCGTTTATTAATGTACAAGAAATCATGGCAATATCTTCAGTGTAACTATTTTTATTTACCATCAAAGTTGTGCATTTACTGTGTACGCATACTTTTTTTCGCAAATGTATAATAATTTTTATAATGAATTATTTTTATAAATTTTAAAGATGTATGTATATTAATATACAAAAAGTCATGTCAATATCTTCAGCGTAACTATTTTTATTTACCAACAATATTCTAAACTTACTTTGTACGCATACTTTTTCTGGCAAAAGTTCCGACTTTATAGTATGCACTTGATGTAATAAAGAAAATACAGCAATTATTTTCCTCATATGGAACAGTTCATACTAAATCTTAGTATAGCTATTTGATAGTCTTAGAGCATAATTATCT
The DNA here is from genome assembly GCA_035047445.1 of Drosophila siamana. Classification (NCBI taxonomy): domain Eukaryota; kingdom Metazoa; phylum Arthropoda; class Insecta; order Diptera; family Drosophilidae; genus Drosophila; species Drosophila siamana. The sequence continues at coordinate 993,207 of JAWNPP010000014.1, read as the reverse complement.
GCAAATCGTGCAAAATTCATTGCGGTCGAGACAAATGATTTAATAGTGTAATAAATATAGCTGATGGCACAAATCTGAACGAACCTCATATAGCACAGTGGAACGTAGCAGGTTATTGTGGTGCCTCCATATATACGATAACTTATTTGTAAAATATAATTCCAGCTGATAATTTAACGATACGTTTCTGCTGCAGCTTCAGCATGTGGAAGGAAGTCTGGGGGACGGAGAGCTAAGTGCAGACATTTCGGAAATAAAAATGTTTTCGAGGAGGAGTCGAGCAGTAAAATGAATATTTAATTGCCACTTGACGCCCGACACCCGATGGGGCTTCTTGTTCTCTTTTTTACGTTTTAATTTTTTATTTTTATTTATTTATTTTTTTTTGTTCATTTCTTTTTGTTTTATGCATTGATTTTTGATATTCGATTTTCAATTTCATTTCAGAAAGTTGATTCGGGCTCGACGATGTTGCTCCTTGACTGCCATTCAACGCCCCACGATCTCGATGCTGTTGTTGTGTTTTTTTTTATTACTCTCGAGTGTTGCCGGCAGCAATTTAAATTATGATTATGGCTCTGGAGCGTAACCCAAGTGGCCGAAGAGGGAGAGAGATCGCATTGGATGAGATCGTTTCAGTTCGGGTTGATTCGTTTGGCGTTCGTATGGTTTTCAAGTGGTCGACAGCAATTAAATGCGCACCCCAAGCAATCGAATTGCGTTTTGCTGCTCTAATCTAAATGGCCTGCATTTTTGTAATTAACGCCATCAAACAATTTGCCCCATTCAGCGATCGACAAGTTGGAGATGAAGCTGCTACAAGAGTGGAAAACGATCGTAAAATGGGGAAATTAATAGCGTTCGTTTTGTTTTCTGGCTGCCACAAATTGCAACAAGCTACTTGAAAATTGTTTTTAATGAAATATCTCATTTGTAACTGTAGCACACAAAATATGTAATTACATAATCGGCTTCAACTACAAATCCATTTCGAGCACAATTATACAAATTTCAATTGCATGAATCTATACACAACTCGGCTATTTCAAGAGCCATAAAAGAGATATATGAGGCTCTTGGAAGGCCCGAAATTGCTGTGTAGGCTGTATCAAGTAAGGCTAATAGCAGCAACAGTCTAATATACATATAAATTTCGTTTATAAAAGAAGGAAACTTTAGAAGAGTAATTCTTAATCTTTCTTATCTTCTTTCCACAAAGATAATAATGAATTTAATTAATAAAATCATATATCTTAATTCAATATATAAAATAATTGTCTACCTAACTAATATATTTGTAATAGTTGAAATTGTTAAAATAACTTTTCTATAAGGAACAAAAGTTCTTCGTTATTAACATTAATCTTATCACTTCTAATTAGAATAAAGCTGACTTTCCAATTTGTAATAACTAAAAGAGTATTTGACATATAATTACAATAGCTGAATATATTTTAAGCACTTGAAACTGTTAACCTAGTTTAGATTTGCTGTGGGCAACTAAACGTCTTATTTATTGACTGTAATCTTATCTCTGTAAATTGAGTGTTTGTGCAATATGTTCTTTCTCACTTTACGTCTAGCAGGAATAATTTGTAGTTTTTGTAGTCTGGCGACTAAAAACTGAGTTTTGTTATGGACTAAAAACAATTAAGATAACCTACATATACATATACATGTTTGTGCTATTTATTTGCAGTACTCAATGGAAACCACAGTGAATTGAGAGAATCACAATTTGTAACTCGAATCCGATCCATAGCTCAGGAACGCGACTGGCTAGAAGTCCAATGGAGGCTATCAGCAGCCGAGAGAGCAGCCGAGTTTGTCAGTTGTCTGAGTGGACTCAAGGCGTGAGCAAGCGTTCTCTAAGCGTTCATTTATTCAATCATGCACTTCATCGATTTGGAAACTACAAACGGCAATATCACCGAGCTGCGAACCACATCGCCTTTGCCCGCTACCATTCAGCCAAGCTTTAAGTTCACAAACGATCAGCAGGCATTATCGCTGAGCAATCCAAGCATTGCTGATCTCGCAGCGCAGAAAACGGCGCACAAAGAATTTTTCTATGGCATCGAGATAATGGCCCAAAAACATGGCAAAACACATTGTGTCGATTTTCATGACTTCTTGCCGCTGCTGCCCTCGTTCATTAGTTTCGTGTGGCTGAAGCAATTTTCCGATGCCATTCGAGACAATGGGAACTTTGAGAACGTTGCCAGCATCCAGTTGGTTCCACAACTCAATTCCCACATCGCCGCCATGCCGCATCTGTCGCTCTATCGCATGACCCAGAAGGATTTTGATGCATTTGTTGCATTGAATCTCAGCAATGTACTTGTCATTCGAGGCGACAGTGTGGACGAGGAGCAGGAATATCATTATGCGTATCAGGTGGTGGAGTATTTGCGGCGTGCCCGTGGAGGTGAGCATAATTTTCTCTATTCCTTTCTATCTGCAGGCTGAGATTGTGCAAGTCTTTCAGATAACATCTCAATTGCTGTCGCTGGCTATCCCGAAGGCTACACGAGCTTGACGAATGATGCTCCGAATCAGGTGCAGAACATGAAGTACTTGAAGCAAAAGGTGAGAGCTATTTACAGGTCTAAATGAAGAAAATAGAGGCGCCTGGAAACACTAGATGATCGTTCGCAAGCAGAAGCTATTCAATTGAATTTTTTGCTCACATTTTCTTATCAGCCCAAGTTTGTTTTTCCACCATATTCGTGTGATTTACAGATCGACGTCGGCGCAAATTTGATCATCACACAGCTGTGCTACTCTGGCGAGAAAATAACACAGTTTGTACGGGATGCTCGCAGCGCTGGAATTACGGCACCCATTGTGGTTGGCATTATTGTGCCGTACTCATTTGCCAACTATCTGATCATCGAGCGGATTACCGGAGTGAGATTGTCGGCAGAGGCACGTGACGAGGTGGAGCAGCTGAGCAACGATGACGACAAGGTGAAGGATTATTTTATACAATTAATGGTGCGCAATATAGAACATGTATTGGATGCTGGCTTGGGAATATATGGCTTTCAATTCTTTACGCTCAATCATTTCGAACCGATTGTCGAAGTGTTGCGTGAACTGCGCTCGAGGGGAATACCCAAGAAGTCCACATGTATTGATTAGTTATACGCGACCAATTTTATGTGCAAATAAACTGAGACAAACTTGCTTTGCTAGTTGCAATTAATAAATATGAATTGTTTACATTGACGTTTTACAGGTGTGTAAACACTGAAATCGATTGACATGATTTCTACAGAAATATTCCTAGTAAAAATATCTTGAAATGGTTTTTTACATAACATCGTAATATGTAATTTATTTTCTTGCAATTTTCAACACCGATTTATCGTTAGCATCTGCATTTCTATATGGGTCAATGAAAAGCTCGATAACAATCCAATTGGACTTATAGCTAAACAAATGTCGATAAGGTATTCAATTAGTTAGTTTGATTTTAGAGTAGATGTAATATTCTCAATATAAAATAAAGTAAGGATAAAGTAAATAATAAATAAATAAACAATCATTGTATACATTGATAAGTTACAAATACAGCGACATTTAGAGAGAATAAACTGATGTACACACTGTTTAGAAAAGGCGCCACAATTCAAAAGGTTGCATAGTAAAATGAGACACAGTTGATGGATTTGGAGTGTAAGAGAATATTATGATTACACTTTCCAAGTATTTCCAGCGGACATTCGTCATGAGGATGAAAATAAAACAAAGTTCACATGGGCAAACAAATATGATAGATACAACATGGTTTTGTAAACAATTGATAATTTACAATCAACATTCAGGCGATAGGGACGTGTAATCGGAATGTGTTTTAACAACGGCCGAATCCGATCCGCATCAATGTTTTCCAGAAGCATAACAACGTTGTGTCGGATTCAGTATCAGTATCAGTCTCTCGCCAAGTATCGGTGGCATTATTTCAAGCAGTTGAGCACCTGTGAGGGAGGAGAATCCACTATGGACGCGCCGAAGGTGCCTTGGGCAAAATTTGAGCCCTGTTTTGAGTTTACAGACGCCCAGAAGCAACTGTGCCTTGGAGATCTCAATATCGCCGACATCGTGGCGGAGAAAACGGCGTGCAAAGAATTCTTCTACGGCATAGAGACGAAGCCCCTCAACGAGGACCTGACTGCTTGCCTTGATTTCAACATGTTCCTGCCCCAAATGCCCGAGTTCATTAGCATCGTGTGGACGAAACGATTTTCCGATGCAATTGGCGACGCGACTATGCAAAATATACCCAACATTCAGATGATACCGATTTTAGCGCCACACATTCCCGCCATGCCCCACCTTACCGTCTATCGTGTGAGTCAGAAGGATCTGGACGATTTCTGTAACATGAATCTCAATAATGTGCTCGTCATACGCGGCGATCACGTCGAGGAGGGACAGGAATACGGCTACGCCTACGAGGCGGTCAAGTATCTGCGATGTAAGCGAGGCAGTGAGTATCCCTATTGCAGATCTTTGTAAGAATTTCTTGCGTTTCTTTTTATCATTTAAGCTATTTACTTTAGGATAGTTGCATGAAAAGGTGACTGTTTACATGATAGAAGTAATCAGTTCTTTTGATTAAAAAAGTAGAACTGAAATCTGAAGATCTTTCTAGTCAACTTATTATTGTATTTCAATTGCGAATCTTATTTGATGTTTCATTACGATTTTCAGAAAGCCTCGCTATTGCTGTGGCTGGCTATCCCGAAGGATATACGAACTTGCAAGTTGGACCGCGAGACAAGGCTTTGGATATGGAGTACTTGAAATTAAAGGCAAGTTGAAGCACATAATGAATTTATAGTTACGGTATTTGCATGGCGAAAATGCAGTATTTTTATGTAAAATAAATATCGCATTATTAAAGCAAGTTTGCTATTTTTAAGTGTGACCATATATTGGAAATATACATATATGCGAAAGCTAATAGAATCAGTTGCCAAAATGTTGGCTTTTTTCTTAGGAGTTCATAATCTCAAACAATTAAGTTTATTTTATCTACGTTTCAGATGGATGCCGGCGCCGACTTTATCATCACACAGCTCTGCTATTCGGCCGACACGATTTTGGAATTTTTGAAAGATGCTCGCGCTGCTGGCATTACAGCTCCCATAATGCTGGGCGTTCTGATACCAGAATCCTTTGCTCGATATGAGCGCATGTCGGGTTTCTCCAAAGTGGTGTTGCTCCCAGAACAACTTGCAGAGGTGGAACCGATTAAGGAAGATGATGCAGCGGTTATGAATTACTTTATGCAATTGACGGTGCGAAATATTCAACAGGTGTTTAATGCTGATTTGGGTGTTTATGGCATTCATTTCTACACCCTAAATCGCTTTAAGCCGGTGCTGGCAACGATCGCTGAGTTGAGGAAATTGGGTATACTGAAGTGTTCGTAAGCAGATTGAGTAGCTAAGTATAAAATTTGGTAGGAATATGCAAAATTGTCTGTAGTTAATAAATTGAGAAGTATAGATGAGAAACAAATTGTGTATGTTTAAATGCCAAGTGTGTACACACTGTTAGGGCGTAGAAAAAAATACCTTTCGTTCTACGTTAAAAATATACTAATGTGGTATATTTGCCCACCTGTTAGGTTAAGCAAAACACTCGACAATCGATAACTGATAATAGTCGGTTTGTACGCACTGGTCGCGAAAACAATGCAAATTGCAGCTAATTTCATTAATTTCCAATTGTGTTGCGTCGCCCATCTTCATTATGGCGTCTATTACCGATCAAGCACATCTATCAAAGGAAGCAGACTTGGATAAAATCTCCCCTGAAGTGTATATGCGTTTTCTGCATCGTCATGAAGCCGTCTTGCGGGACGAGGCCACAATGCGGGGTTTCAAGGCGGCCATTGAGGCGAACGCTGAGCTCTTTCGTGGCGCCACCGTGCTGGAGGTGGGTTGTGGCAGCGGCCTGCTATCGTTGTGGGTGGCACGCCAGGGGGCGGCACGTGTGTATGCCGTGGAGCCGACTGACGTGTGGCAAGTTACGCGTCAGTTGGTGCAACGCAATCAACTGGAGCATGTGATCGATGTGTTGCACGGCAAGTTGCAGCAACTGCAGCTGCCGCCAGTGGATGTCATCGTCTCCAAGTGGATGGGGTAAGCAACAAAATGACAACGCTGACAAATCTATCGCTAATCTGCCGTGCAATCTCACAGAGCCTGCTTAATGTACAGCTCCACGCTGGAGGATGTGCTCTATGCGCGCGACAAGTGGCTGAAGCCCAGCGGCTGCATTTTTCCCGGCACCGCTACTCTCTATGTAGCGGCTGTAGAGCAACCACGTCATCCACTTGACCTGGTCTGCTCGCCGCTGCAGTATTGGACACGTTTCGCAGGCGTGAATCTCTCGCATGCCTGGCACATTATCCAGCGGACCCCGGTGGTGGACTTAGTGGATGCTCGCCATGTGATCAGCCAAGGGCAGCTGCTGCAGCGCTTCCATTTGCACACGCTGCAGCCGCATCAGCTCAGCTTCAAGGTGCCGTTTAAGCTGCGCACGCTGCGTCAAGCGTTGGCCAAGTATTTGCTGCTCTACTTCGACTTTTGTTTTCCGGGCTCGAATGGCGCAACCATCAGCATCAGCACAAGTCCCAGTGCAGCGGCCACACAGTGGAAGCAGACACTCTTCCGCCTAGACGAGCATTTGCCGCTCTGCCAGGGCGATCTGTTCTGCGGCCAGTTCGAGGTGCGACGCTGTGCTCGTCACCTGGACTTTGACATCACGTGGAGCTGTCACAACCGGCTGGTCGACGTGGCGACGCACACGCAAATCTATCGCATGCAGAGCGAGGCGACAGCTACCTGAATTAGAGAGTAACTAAGCAACTAAGAGGTGAATATTGCACAAATTTGGCATGAGACTAAATATCAGATAAATGAATCAGGAGATTATTTGTAGTGAATATTTACTATTATTAATTACCACCGTTACTTCTCAAAATGCAGCTGAAGTTGAGCAATTTAATCGTATATATTAGACTAAATACCAGATTGGTTAAAATTTATAATATGCGCCTTAAGAAAACTTTAATGAACTCAATTAGCAAAATCCAAATCAGTTTTTGCTTATATAATAAGGATTTAGACTTCCATAAATATGTAGTGTTGTACAGAAAATTGATGGGAATGATAGAAAATGTATGAAAATATGCCTTATAAATGATATTATGAGTAATGGTTTAAGACGTAATAAATAATTAAAATGAATTATTAGGCTTAGCTGAATATTATGATATCAAAGAGTTGAGGTTCAACTTAATTATTCAACGGTATTTGAAATTATCAATAAAATGATAGTTATTTAGCTATTTTTATTAAAAATGATTATCTTCATTGATCAGTCTGTAAACAAAAATTTAAATTTAATTTGCGAGTATATCAGTCATATAGAGAAGGAATCAAAAAAGATTGCAATTTGAAAGTTCTGTAATCCGGCCTAAGGACATTGAAAAAAACGAGTGGAGAAAAGTTCTCGGGTTTCTATACATATAAAATAAGATTAAGAATTTGACCACGCCCCTTCGGCCTACTACAATCGAAGGTTTGTGGCTGGAACCAAAGATGCATTAGCGAGGCAGCTGTCAGAGTTGCCAAGTGTGTCCGAATGAAGCGTTTAGCATATGCGAAAAACTCGTTCAGCTGAGTGAAGTTGAAGTGCGTTGGTTGTCTTCGATTTGTTAAGGGAATGGGGAGTTGGAGAGTGGCAAGAGGTGAGGCGGAGGCTGGCCACTTTCTGCGTCATCATCGTCATCAATGTCAGTCAATGTCAAGAACGCTTCAAATCGTAATGCGTAGAAATTTTTGCGTGAATAATAGAGAATATAGAATTGTTGCGTCATGGCACCTTTCAAGAGCCATGCGGGACATCGTCGAGGGACGAGCGAGAGATGGAGAGGGAGAGGGTCGATAAGGGTTGCCAGAGTCGTCGCATTGAAAGCCTTTTGACAAAAACAACATTTGACATTTGTAACTTGCGGTTGATCAGCCATGGAGAAAGGATAAACGCTGGCTTACCTCCCCCATCCCCCCTTCCCCACACTGCTAACTGTCTTAAGGGTTGTCTCTCTGGTGACGTGGCACACACACATACAGAGATTTAAAAGGTTTGCCAGCATCACGCTTCAAATCCTGCTCGTTATTTTTGCAGCTGTTGTTATCGCCGTTGAGCTTGAAAAATGATGTGCGAATTTTTGTGTTTCCTTTTGTGACAATAAAAACAACAACCACAATAAGAACGATATCAGCAAGCATTGTTGTAGTGCGCACTTTCAACAATTATTTATCGACAATTAAGCCAAACAAATGACGCCGTTAGAAAGGACAATGAGCGCATATTACGCATACGACACGCTGTGCCATGTACTCGTTGGTGTTGCCAACATCTTTGTCCCACCCAGCTAATGGCTGCACTATCAGCATTTCACTTTTAATTGCTTTTATTTTATTTCGTTTTATTACGTAGAGTTACACTTGCCGCACAGCGCTGCCAGACCAGTTATACATATGCTGTACATATGCTATGTATGTGCATACATGTAGTTATATGAATTTTATTTTTCAAGGCAATACTGCAACAATTTAATTTTATTAAAAAATTGTAATTAATTTTAATTTAATAATTTATAATGCGTATAACTATGCAAATTAAATAAACTGTTTTACGTACTCTTGAGCTTTTGTCTGTCGTCTGACGCGCTATCAGTGTTGTCAAATTGTCACATTTTCTTATTGGCACATTTTTTTTTGCGCCGAGGTAAACACTTAAAGTATTTTTGGTCGCTGCAATTAACATATTTAATGCACTAATATTAGCTATTGCAAATTGTTTTGTTGTGAATCCGACACCTGTATGTTTTTTTTTACTACTTTATAACTCTATAATTTGCGGGGTGATTAGACAACGCGTCTTAATCAGAATGGCGCATAAATTAATTTGCAAACAAATGCAAATTGGGCAACCAGTTGGCACAGTTTGTTTACTTGCCTCTAAAGGGGGGCTCGTTGTCCGTATTTGTTTCTGTCTATTTTATTGTTGTTTTTGTGCTCTTGCGATAAGAAAGTTGACTCATCATCTGTCTGAAAATTGCGAGGTGAAAAATCCAGGAGTAATAATGAATTACAGTTTGTGTAGTGTCTCTTTGTCTTTTTCTTGATGCAACTCGTTTATGTTGTTGCTGTCGTTGTTGTTGCTTTGAATTGCCATGCGTCGTTTAATTTCATTTCAAAACAAATCAGCGTAAAATGAGGAAACCAACGATAAATAAAAGCAAAAGAGCAAACCATATACACACACATACGCACACAATCACTCGAGCACACGCACACTTACACACACACACTGAGACAAGACAGGCCTATGAATTGTATCCGTATCTGTGCATCTACACAACAACAGCAACAACACAATGATGGCAGCGCAGCAGCAGCGCGACGGAAGAAGAGGCCCCATGCAAAGAGCCAACAGCAGCAAACAGCAAACCACAACGAAAACAAAGACGGCAAAGTTTGCACTGCATGTAGATGGACGGGCGGGGCGTTTTGGGGGGGTCAGGGCGGTGTAGGCCGAGAGGCTGGCAAACGATCAGCCGAACAAAGGAGCGGAAAAAAAACCAACACCAACAACAACAAAAAAAAAACGTTGTGTATTTATGGCACACAAAACACAAATAAATAATAAAAGAAAAAACAAAAAGAGGAATAAAAAAAAATATAATGAAAATGAAATAGAGGCGAAGCAGCCGAGCTAAGTCACGTTCACGTTTCGTTGGGTCGAACGATCTCTCAACGCCTGGTCCAGCAGCTGCTCAGCAATAATTGCAAGGGGGGCAGCGGGGGTTCGAATCAGCTGGGACAGCATGTGTGAGTTGAGAGTGAGTGTGAGTGAAAAGGAGTGAGTGAGAGCGATCATACGGCGACGCTCTTCAAAGAGTTAAAGAGCAATTAACTTCGAGTGGTTTTTGTTGCGGTTTAAGAGAGTTTAATCAGAACAAAGAGCGAATGAGTGAAAAAACAACAACTTTGGCCGAGAGCGAAAGAGAGTTGAGTGGGTTTTTGTGGGACGATCGTCTCAGAGCGGCATGCTCGCGAGACCCAATGAGAGAGAGAGAGAGCAAACAAACGGGTTGAGGCACATGTACATTTGTATATAATAAATTGACGTGTGTTTGTGTGTGCAAGCAGGGCAACTAAACAGCAGCAGCAACAACAACAGCAAGTTGAAGAAACACAAAACATATAAAAAGCCCATTTGTTTACGACAAACAATAAATAAGTGCAACAGGCGCAGCGGGGGAAGGGGCAGCAGATATACAAAAATACATAGGGACAGCATGTGGCACGTTGTCGTCGTCGAAGTCGTTGTCGTAGCTGCAGCAACACATTGATTTTTATAGTTTGCCTTTATTATGCATACATATGTATATTTACATATATGTGTGTGTGGTTTTGTTTAGCGCAACGACCGATAGCACGATTGTGCATGCTAGCTATGGCTATAGCCATTTCAGCTACTTATTTAGCCGTTTCCAGCTACAGCCATGCTCTTGAACAGCTTTTTGCGGGCGCTAGAAAAAGTCGTTGCGCTATTTTGCGACCTGCCTCACAGCAATTTGCATACGCCGCGTGTTCGTTCGTTCGTTGGTCGGTGTGTATGTGTGTGAGTGTGCGTATTAAATTAACACACACACACATGCAATCTGCAAATTAATATTGAGTGCGCGCCAGTAAGCGAGAGCGAGAGGCAGATACATGTGTAAAGACGACACGTATTGAGTGCATGCAATGTGCAAAAATCATGCGAAATTTACGTGAAAATTAACACACAACAATACAAAAAAAAAGAGAAGCGAACAAAACTAATAAAATGGAAAACGATCAATTGCAAACACTTTAAATAGATGTACCAATCATAATATTACCGCAAGTGTGCTTCAAATGCACTTTTTTTTATGTTACACGTGATATACACAAGTGTGTTTGTTTGTGTGTTTGTTGTATTATGTTTGTGTGCGTGATTTGCACTGTGGGTCATTTCAATTTGGCCATCGGTCAATTTGGCAAGCGGGTCGCAGTTTTAATGTACACATATGCTGTGACTCAAAAGGGAACAACAGTTTTTTTTAATAATTAGTGTGAAAACTATTTCGAGACTGTGGTAGATTTCTACAGAATTCTCTAAGATCAAACAAGAGTAATTCTTGCAAATTGTTAATCGTCAATTACCTAAACTACATACATACATATATTTAAAAAGTAAAGTACAGAAATAAATCTTGATTTATTACGAATTGATATATGTACATTTCTTTATAATAAAATAAGAGAAATTCTGGTATGTTGCCAAAAATAATTAATTTAATTAATTAATTTTAATGAATGAGTCATTTTTTAAACTAATACTTAAATGTATTATTTTTAATGCATGAATTTTTATTCTACTACAAATCTCAGTTACCATACGTCTGTCTAAAGGAAGTGTCCGCTCAACAGAAGAGAAATTGCTTTGAAAACTTCATCAAGAATTTTCGAAAAAGTATCCGCAAAGAGTTGTGTCCGGCTAATGGAGTTGTCACGTAACACGTAAAATCTAATGCACGTCTTTTAAATAGTCAGCCTAATTTTAACTTTTTTACGTTTAACTTTATTTATCCAGACTTAATACTTAATTCTTAATACTATATACTTTTAGAGCAGTTCTTAATAAAAATAACAAAAGTGGTTTACAAGTATAAAATGTCCATGAGAATCCAAAACGGAATTGATGAGCCGCATACTCTATAATTATAATCTATATATAGTACATAAAGGGGGCTTATTACTTATTTCCCAAGTGATTGCAGGGTATCTTAGTTCTTAATAATAACTATATGTTAATGCACTTCCGTTTGTGATAATTCTCAAAGGTTAAGATGTGTGTGTGTGTGTGTGTGTTAATGGTAAGCCAACGGTTTGGTCACACCTAAATAGCTCGATGATAATGCTCGTTTAATATAATGCTACCCTGAAGTTTCGACACTCAACCTGCTCCTCACACACTCATACAAACACGCACACAAGCAGAGACTCTGTTGAGAACTGATGAGAATAGATATTTATGGGCAGTGTGTTTGGATAATTTATGGGCGACTCGAATGCGATCAAAACTAAAATGATTATTTTGAGCAAAAGGAAAGGGAACAAGAAAAAAATCGAGAAAGAAAAGAAAAAAAAATGAAGGCTAGCAGAACGCAAATTATAAACAAACGTCAACGAAACAGCGTCGAGTGAGGCAACAACGACAACAGCAAAAGAAAAGCAAAGAAAAGTTGAAAAAAAAAACGACGAAACGAAGGCGAAAAAAATTGTTTTGCTCTCAGTCGGTTTTGGGCCGACCGCCAGACTGCAGCGATATCTTTTGATCTTTTGGCTGGGGCCCTCGTAGTTTGTCAGCCACCAATGCAGATGCACAGCCAGAGTCAGAGCCATACGGCTAGAGATACAAATACAGTTACAGTTACTATACAGTAGATGCAGATGCGGATACAAGATACATTCGCGCATGCAGATACAGATACAATTCGGGCTGTGGCCTGACAACCGCACGTACTCGCAGCTAAGCTAAGCCAACTAACTGAACGATGTTACGAGAATTGGCAGCGTCAGCGTCTGTTGGCGTTCACTGCTCGACTGCCAAATACCCTGTAAAAATGCAATTTAAATGGTATAATATATAAGCTGCAATTTGCATCCTTACTTAAGACTTATGACTCATTATACATCCGTCTTCAGTAAAAACAAATTATTCTACATAAATATTTAGATTTTTTATTTCATGATATAATAATAAGTATCTATATTTATGGCTTCAGTTAATAAATTCAAATTCAATTTTAAACAAAAGAAAGTAATATATATCTTTGTGGTTTTTTATAATTCATTGATGATGAATAATTTATTCATGACGAATAGTTTTTTCTTGCGTTTATTTTTTGTAATCTTTTATAATACTACTCTATTGCAAATAGGTTGTAGGGTAGGCAAATGAGCATTTGAAATATTGTTCCACTCAAATTGAAACGAAAAGCGCAAAAATTATCCCATTTTCTTGTTTGATTTTGTTGCTCCTCGTTTTTTTTTTGTTTTTTTCTTATTGTTGTTTGTGTTGCTTTCCATCTTTCGGATGCAATTTTCCTGCTGTCGTTCATTGGCTCTTCACACATTTTCTAATTTTTCGATTTGACGCAAGTTTTGCACTCGATTTGGCAACTTTCATTTCGAATTGCATCAGTTCATGACTTTTATTTCTATTGCCGTATGTCACTCTGTCTATCTATCTATCTATCTACACACACATCTTATTCTCTGTCTATCTCTATCTGATTGCCTTCTCTCTGTTGGTTTGCTGTTGTGCTTCCCAATTGATTCTGTGCGCCCGATGCCAGCGATTGCAGCTCGTTCATCAATTTGACTTGCATTTGAATGGAAGCCAAGAACTAGAATCGCGTTTAACACACGCAACACGAAAGCTGCATAGAATTGAGCAAACAGGCTTATTGCCTTGCATAAATCTGCATGCATAAATATTATTCTTTCGCTCTGTCTTTTCTGACACTCCTGGAAAAAACTACGAATAGCTGCATTATGCGCTTAAAACAATTCTCAAGCTGTTAGAAAAATTCATGTATTCCTAGCTATTTAAAGATTCAAATTATTTCACGGTGGCTAACATTATTATTTAAGCAAAAAATGTAAAAATTAAGTGGATTAAAAAAAGTCTCTAGAACGCTTCGATAACTTTAAAGTATTTTCTTTTCAGTCCGAAATACAACAAACTCCAATTTTCCATATACATATGTATTTCTCCAAACAGTAGATTAAAAAGTACCAAGTAACTGTCGAACCGGTTCAAGTACTTTTAAATTGTATTAATTTTGAGTGCTCTCATTTTGTGGTGTTTCAAAACCTTTTAATTGCAGTTTTGTAACTAATTTAATAATTCAATTTGAGGCAAGATATAACGCTGAACCACTTTTGAACCGGTTCGGGCAAAGAACTGTGCTGTGATGTATCATCGCTAATTAAAATTCCCGTTGAAGTCAGGCGAACTTTGCCTCAAATACTGTGAAATTATAAATTTCTCGCGAATTACAGTTGATCAGTTGTTAAACGAAAACGAATGCCAAAAGCGAAGAATAAAACACAGCACACAACAACAACAATAACAATAATAATATACAGAATAAAGTGAAATAATTAGCTGGAGATATTATTTTCCGCATTGGCCATGTCACGATATACTACAAGCTTGTATTAACATTACAGCTAATACCTGGATACAATCTTAACTACGATCAAAATGCTCACAAAGCTCGCTACCTACGCTAATTGCTGTATAAAATGCAATAGTTATGGCCAACAAAAAGCAGCAACAACAATAATAATAATAATAGCAAACAGCTGCAGCAGCAACAAAAGCAACTGAAACACGAACGAATACGAATACAAATAGAGAAGCACATAAATTAAACACATACTGAATAAATTAAATTTATACTCATAGTCATACTGCTGCCATATATACATATATATGTATATAGTATTCTATGGATCGACCCCGAACAAGTGCAACAATTCAACAATTACAAAAGCAAATCTGCTGGCTTCATAAACATTGAACAAAGAAACAATGGAAACAAGTTCGGCTTACTTCAGTTTTGTACATTTATGAGTTTGCTTTGTATCTATTAGAAAAGTTTGCCATGTAATATATTCGGACTTTAATGGCCAACAAAGCGATGTGCCATGTATTCATTCCCCATGTAGTTTGCCCCCATCAACTCGGCAATTTTCAATTGCTTTCCAGGAATTTCAACAACCAATTGTTTTTGGGAAAACTATTTGGTTTCATGGAAATTGCAGTTGGCAACAAAATTACGTTTTTTATTTGTCATTTTTCACACAAATTAGTAGATGGACTTTACAAATTTGTATTTTTGAATGAAATCATCAATGCTTCAAGCTATGTTGCATTGTCGATGTTTTTTTAAATGATTGAATTAATTCATTAACAATCGTTGATGTAATTCATTTAATGATTATTTTGCTTCAATTTTACTTTTATGCACACATTTTCTTTCGCAAATGTTTATTTAGGTAATTTATTTATGAAAAATAAATGTAATAAGTACAATTTGGGACTGCAGCCTTTATTTCATTGTTCTCTTCGATTTCAGCACGTTTCATTTCGTTCCCACAGTAAATCGGCAAATCAAAGAACCCTGCAACACGATCTGAAACATTATTGCTTAACGTTAATGTATATTGCACAATATAAATGTGAAAATCTGTATATTCGCAAATGTACAAAGAGACATTTTTATATCGTGGTTTGACGACGTTTCTTTTTAAGCCAGTGACTCGACATTTCAATTATTTGCGCGAAATCTTTTTGTTGATTTCCGTTCTGAACATTTCATTTTAATTGTTGCAACTAATCAAATAGGTGTGCTAAGAGTCAGCTGTGTTTATAGCATCAATTCGTGCTGTTTGTTATGGCGAAAATAATTTGAACAAACAAAAGGCAAAAATGAGTGTAAAAACTCTGTTAATTTGAGACTCATTTTTAATTTAACATTTTCATTTGAACTTTGTATTTTATATTTTAACTCCTGATGACTAATTTTATTTAATGTTATAATATATTGAAGGTTAAAATTCTCTTAACTATTATTGTTTTTATTTATTTTATGAATCAGTAAAATGGAAATTACTTAAAACTATAAAAAATGAGTTTAGCAACTCAGTTTACTTGAGACTAACTGTCTTAATTTAAGACTCATTTTTAATTTAGCATTTTAACTTGATCAGTGTAGAAAATCTTAAATTTACCTTTTGAAGAATAATTTTATTTAATACTATAATATTTTAAGGTTAAAGTTCTCTTAACTATTATTATTTTTTACTTAGTTTATTTAATTTTTTACTTTTATGTTGATTAATATGAATAGAGATTATTATATGTTATATTGTTCTCTTGTGTAGTGTCATTTATTAGAGTATTACTTTTTGTTAAGGTTCCCAAGTCTCGAGTGATTTCGATTTATTTTATGAGGTCATCATGCGTTGCATTCGCTTTTCTTAACTGCCGTTGGGCTGAGCTGCTAATTGCAGCCACAGCACCACACATCGCACCACAGCACCACAGTGAACAGTGAACTACAGCGACCTCGCCTTAAAACCCATTAGCCCCGCTTTGACCGCACTCGAAGCCGTCGAAAAGAAAGTGGCAATTGGTAAGTACAAAGAAAGCGTTTGCAGAAACGACAAAAGAAACAGAATAAGTTGTAAGAAACGTGCGAGAAGAAACAGAAAGAAGCTGCCGCTTCATCTAAGCGCTATTTAGACTCGTCGTCTCAGTCGTCTCGGGGCCTTTTGAAGCGCTGCCTAATGTCTGCTGTGTAGTGGCTAATGCTTTGATCTAAATGACTAAATCTGAGAGACAAGCGACGTGTTGGGACCACACACATACACCAAACAACTTCACTACATCTGTAGAGACATGTGTTACGGTCTCGTCACCGAACTGGACTACAGCTTTTCTTGGGAAGTGTCCGGTTCGGTTCAGCACGGTTCAGTTTAGTTCACGGCCCAGCTGAGGACAGCACCGAACCAAAGAAAAAAACACCAAACTGAGCGCAAAGTCGCGACCGGGCCGGGCCGGGCCGGGCCAGAGGTCCATTAAAATTTCATGTGTACCGAGAATAGAGCGCAAATAGGCTGTAATTATAGAACAAATATACACATAACAGCGGAGGAGCTCCCAAACTGCTCCACAGCGGTCGACAGGGGAGGGGAAAGAGCGGGAGTGGGGATGGCAATGGAAGAGGGAAGCGGCGTGTGCAGATGGGTCTCGAAATGGGTATACAAATACGCGAATACGCGGAGTAAGCGACGTCTTAGCGATGACACCGTGAGGCGAGCTTGACGCAGCTTAAAACGCAGTCAAGTCACGATTTGATTTACTAAATTCAATTTGTGTTGGTTAAAATCATTGAAAGCTGAGATAAATATTATATATCAATAGTTCAACTATTTCCAATTTATTAACATATGTCTTAACTCGTCGAGCAAAGAATTTAATCAAACTTTTGTATAAAATTAAAAGTTTTATTTTTAACAAAAATTGTATACATCATACAATTGTATCTCAATTAATTCTGTCTAATTCAGTTTCTAACTTAACTTCTGGAATGCCGACAACACTTGGAGAAATGTGCTGGAGAAACTCTGTGCTCTGAATGAATGTTAAATTTACCAGTGTTGAGAAGATATGTACAGAAATTGGTATTTAGTAGGCTTTGGTAGGAAGCAAAATTGTATATCTATCTTAATTAATTCTGTCTAGTTTGATTTCTAACTCAACTTCTGGAGTGCTGACAATATTGTTTCAGACTATGTTTTGAATGGAAATTATAACATTTCAAATTTATCATACTAGCATCGTAATTTTGGCAAACATGCTGACAAACTCATATAAAACTCTTAATTTATTATATTGTGCTGCATTAAATTGTATTAAATTGAAACTTTTAAGGTTCAACCAAGGTCTCGTTATTTAGTAAATAAAAATCATTCGAGACTATTTGTTTTGCCAATTTTTGATTAGCGAAATGTTCAATACATGAATACGAAACTTAAAAACAATTTTCTTTTAGTCGAGCAATGATTATGTTGTGTTTGTTGATAGCAAATCTTGGGGCATTGCGACGAACAACCATCTCTAGTGCCGTATACGAATGACTATGTAAGAGTTGTTGGCGTGTAATGCCGCAATGAAAATCGCCCATTACAACAATTTCATTTCATTTTACCGCCTTTAGCGCTTACGTAAGCAGCGACAACAGCAACAAACACAGCAACAAAAAAAAATAATACTTTGCAGTAGGTGCTGTCGGTGCCAAGAGCTTGGAGCTCTCGAAAGGTGGCAACGACGTGGGGGCAAAGTGTTGTGTGTGTGTGTTGTGGGGGCAAATGGCGGCAACAACTGCGTTCGTGTGTGTGTTGTGTTAGGGACAGGGAAACGACATTTGTGCCACCTTTTTTCTCTACGTACATATATTTATTTACTTTTTTCTCTCTCCTCTTTTTTTTTTTTTTGCCTGCAATTACACGGGCAGTGGCAGCAGCGACAACAGCGCAACTAAACAGAAATCGCGCCAGACAAGCTGACGGCAGCGTGTGATTTTGCTGTTTTGGATCGTGTCGCTTCGGCTACAAATCGGGTTGGGTTTATGCTTGGGTTGGGTTCGCGTTCGCGTTCGCGTTCACATTCGCGTTGAGGTTGACAGTCAAATCGCGCTGGGGGACGGGGTGACGAGGGCACTGGGTTTTGTAGAATGCTTTGTGGCTTTTTTCCTTTTTTTTCCGCACCATTCTCTATAATCGGACAGCAAACACAAAATTCCCACCATGTCAACCGACTGCAGTTTGGTTTGGAAAAATTCGCATTGGAAATTTTTCTGCAATTACTACAAATTTTAATCACTATTTTTTTTTTTTTTGATGTTACTCACTTTAATTTCCGCCATAATTAATATCGATTACTGTCTGGTGGCAACAGCGCGTATACGTAATGTGCAGCCCTCAAAACTTGATTTATTGATAAATGCTTGTATCACGTAAGTTTCGTTTGCACTATGTAATTTTTAGCTACATTTAATGTAACTTGTGCCATTTTCATTTCAATCTACTAATATTCATTTACAAATTGATTTATTTTTTTGTGCAGTCATTTTGCTTTCTTCAGTTAGTGTTTTAATTAAACTACCATAGATGCATTTGAATAATTACTAATCTATGCCAATGTTTTAATTGCGTTACAAATTCAAGTTTCAATTTCCACTTCACTATAGTTTAGGTCTATAGAGACAATGTTAAGTTGCTTAATTCTAGGGTATTTCGCAGTCGTTGTCAGCGCCTGCACTTGCTGACAGATCAAACGCGATTTAGATCGTGTGTGTGCGCTCAATGCGATTGCGATTGTGATTGCGATTGCAAGACGAAGCACATTTAATGATATCGCATGATTGATGATTACTCATCGACCGGTTCAATCCGCACCACACTGTCGGTTGTCGGCTCAACAACAGGGCGGCCAGCGGCGGTCTCCAGGGGTGCAGCAGGGCGGGGGAAGGGGGGGGTTGAGGTGGGACAGAGTAGAGCTCAGCACGCGAGCAACGCTGGTTGAAGGCTCAACAGATAATTAGCTGTAGTCGCAGAGCGGGACAAAACAACAATGGCCCAACAAGCAGCGAACCAAACAACTAAGCAGCAAAGCAGCAAAGTACTGTTAGTCACCGTCACTCGATTCTAAGTGGCCAACTGACTGATTGACGGATTGACGAACTGCCCGACTGATTGACGTTTAGCTTGCCTAGTTAGTTGGCATTAAGCAAACGGCCACGTCGTGCTTAGAGACAACAACAGCAGAAAAATCGATTGGCAGCCACAGACAAGCTGGCAACAGTACCGCACCCGCTTCCACGCCCCCTTTAGCTGGCCCGCCCCCCTCGTCCAGCGACCGCACGCTTTGAGGTACGCCCAGCGGGCCTGGCAACAGTTTCACAGTTACCGCGTTCAAGTCTGACCTTAAACTATTCGTATTTACTTGTGCTGCTTGTTCTTTAGTCACTCGACAAACAGAGATTGGCAGTCGTCACGCGACTGCTGATACCCTGTAAGCACATCGCGGGTCTAGTTGACTTGACTAGCTTTCAAAATTAATATACAAATATGCTATGCATTACTTTAATTTTAAGTCGAAAGTAACTTTCACATTCATTGTGCCTTCAGATTTAATGTTTGTAATTTCTAAAGTCATCATAAAATTGCCAAGAATTATTAATGTAATAAACCATCTATATTTTTGCAAATAAATCAAGCTTGGCAAATAAAGTTTTTCTAATCTAATTCTCTATAAGCATATGCAAATTTATTAGCAATATATTCTGCATCAATTTTAGCTGTAATATCAACTGTAAAAAATTGTTATATTTTTAGAATATTGACTTTCATATATATATAATAACTGATTGCATATTTGTAAGCTATTTAAATGTGACAAGTATATCAGCAACTTTATGTGGTATCTTCTAGTCACTAAATTTCGCTTCTATTTGCTTTGTGCCATAAGGCCAAGTGACCTATCCATGCTGAGCTCTATTTGCACAACTGCTGAGTTGGGTTTTCCCTCAGTTTCTCTCGGCTTTCTTAGTTTTTTGCTTCTGTGTTCCTGTGCTCTGGGTTATTTTATCAGAGGCATCAGCTTTCGGCTACTGTGATCTAATTTTATGCAGTTGCCATGTGCTGGAAACTTGCGTCGCGTTGTCATAATTGTCTCGATTGACTCATCTGAACGGCCCGGTAAATCGGCACAAAATCATTTGCCGGCTGTTGCCAAGTGGAGGGGACGCATCGATAACAATACCAGAAATGATTCGGCGTCGTCATTGTGAATGAGTCGGAAGTCCGATAAGATGCTAATTATGTGAATGGCGCAGGAAAAGAGTCATTCAGGTGTTGCAAGGTGTGACGAATCTGCTCAAAATTGGCTAATCAAATTGATTTCAAATGTATCTCATATATACATATATATGTTTATATGTTGTATGGCAATTGATTAGAAATGTATCTCGATTGCTTGTATTAAAGTTCGATAATATGACTAATTTTAATGCTGACCTCATGGAGAAGTTGCGCCTGGATACAACGTTTTATTTTAAGTGTTGTTTATGAAAATATGACTCAGTGAAATGGTTGCAGATAAAGGGATGTTCATCAGATAGGCAGCATTCTTAGTTTAGCGTATGAACAACAGCAATAAACTTTGTTTAACAAAGAGAGTAAGAAGTGCAGACGAGTTGAATAATTACTGTTTGTTTTTTAATATTTTGTCATTAAACAATAAATGGAAAAACAAAGTGACTCAGAATAGCAAGAAAGTTGCGCTTAAAGATGAAATTCCAAAAAAAAAGTGAATTAAAAATTAAAGTTTGAAATGAGTAAATTTAAAATAATAGTTATGAAATCTAAAATCAAATAGTTTTTAAATTGTTAGAAAAACAATATATATTAAAAGACATGGCGACAGAAAAAAAAATAGACTTAGGCAAAAGTTACAACTAAAATCATGTATAAATTAAATCAATATAAATAACGAATTAATCACTTGCTGCTCATGCAATCGTCGTACTTAGAATTCGAAATCAGCTCGTTTGGCTGTCATTGAAGTGATCAAGAAGAACTCAGATTTTGTGAAACAGCAAAAGCACAGCCACAAAAAAAAAAATGTGCTCAAGGTAGCGGCGGTTAATGAGGCTTTCTAATTCCTACCGGGTATCGGGTATTAAGCGATTGTGTCGACAACATTCGGAGACGTCATTGGATCTGATGAGGCAAATTAATTATTTGATTTCATCACGTTTCGTACTTATTTTTTTTTAGTGCTCGTTTTCTATGCAAATCTGATAAGAAATAAAACAAAAAAAATAAAATAAATTAAAAACACAACGCGAAAGAGAAAGAAACCAAATGAAATAAATATAATAAAATACGAATTAAATGCACTTTGGCCCAGATTTCGACTAGATGAGCGCCACACTTTGCGTGGGGGTCTCACAATGGCGGCAATGGGGATGGGGCAGCACATAAAACTTAACAACTGATATGCAAATTGGGGGCAGAGACAAGACAATGGGCCAACGAGGTGAAGTCGCTGGCTCGGCGATAAGACCAACACTTTTGGGTCTGTCGAACAGGAAACCTGTCAAATGACTCATCGATTTATGTTGTTGTGGCCCCATCTTATCGCCGACTCGACTCTGCTCTTGTTAGTGCCCCTGCCACCAGCCCATTTTCCCCGCTTCGCTGGCCAGAGCTGTTGCTTAGTTAGCTGCGGTTTCAGCAAAACCCGTTTCGTGACCAAATTATCACCACAAGTCAGCTCTGCCTTCTCTTCTCTCTCCTCGCCACTGACCTCCAGTTGTGGCCGGTGAATTATGGCCGTTGGGTGTCAAATGCAACTAGGCGCTTTAGATACCGGGATACACGATACTGGTGCTTTCAGGTACAGGTAGCACTGCTTAACGGCGACTTACTTTTGAATTTCACCTATTTTCAGTTGTTACTGCCCTCCCTCTTTCTTCCCCCTTCTCTTTTTCTCTCCCTGAGCGGGCACAGTTATTCATCATTATCTGACGACAGACATCAGCTGTTGGTTGTTGTTACCCAACGACAATAACAACAACAACAACGACGTCGACGACGACGACGACAACGTTGCAAACAACGAAAAGCTGCACATAACTTTGTTAAAGACAGCCAACGTTGCCAAAGAATTTACAACATTCAGCTTTAACGAACCTTGCATGCGCTTCGCTTTAAATACATAAAACGATGCAAGTTAAAAATATGTTTTCTTTAAAAGAAGAATACTGATTTGCATTTTTAACATATCTCTAAATTACCAACATTTATTAGACTTCTTTTTTAAGTGTCCTTGGAAATTTATATAATTTCTAAATCCATGCTGCTCAGCCTTTTATCATTACCATCGAAAATATCTTATCTTATTTATAAGGCCATTGTTGAGAATATAAATTCATGCATATTTGTATACATTCGAATGTTATTAAAAAGGTTTCGAAATATGCATTTTATACTTATTTCAATGCGTGATGTAAGACGGTTAGAATTACGCAAAGAAAGTTCAGTCAGTGAATGCGCAAGAACAAATAATTATATATATGTAAGCAATTATACAAATGCTGCAATATTATTAAATACAATGTAATTTGGGGAGTTTTTATCGCCATTCTTAAATAAACAGTCACATCAAATAAAAGCTCAACCTGCGCTAAGTCGAATCAGCTGAAGTTGCTGAGTAAGCCGGCCACTCCCACTCGGCGTAGCGCAGGCTGGCAATGGCAAGCGATCGTTAACGCTGATTACGAGGCAGCAATAGCCACAGCAACAGCAACAGCCACAGCAACAACAAAGCCAGCGGTGGCAACAGCAACAAGTCGGCGAGCGAGCAAACAGACCAGCAAACAAGCAAGTCAAGGCATTAGCAATAACAACATACATATAGGAAATGGAAAAATACGACAAAATAATAATAATAAAAAAAAAATCAAGTGAAAACAATATTAGCAAGTGCGCTCGACTGCGAGATACTCACTAGAAGTGTCTTTAGCAAAATAGTTATATTCGACGAACATTATTTAAAAAGATATGTATAAACTTTGTTGAATCGCAGATGTCGTCGTCGTTGAGTGCCGTTTATAAGAAACAGAATACAACAAAAAAACACAGGAAAAAGAAAAGTTGCGCTTGGCAACAAATCGCTGGCCGGCAACGGTGAATAAACCCACTAAAAAAAAAAACAACAGAAAACGTAGAGGAAAATAAAACGAGTCAGCAAACGATCAAAGTGATTACTTAGCAAGCAACTGCCTCTTGCAGCAGCACTCGCGACTCTGCAACGAGAGTAACTGGGAAAGCTGCAAAAGCTCTGACTAACAGCCCGACGAACTTAGTAGATACCCTTTAAATGGTTAATGTTGAAATAGGTCGAATTGCGGCAGAGTTTCGAAAGTAAGCTGATAGATTTCATTCGAATTAATTTTATTTAGTCTAGCCAAAATAAAACGAAACAATAACCATCAGTGACTATAAGACGTAACGTAGCTATGCCTATAATATCATTATAGTTTAACAGTTTAACAGTCTAATGATTATATTATGGGTCTTATAATTTTCTTCACATATGTAAATAGTCATAAATTTTAGCAGCTCTTTAAAAAGTGCTTAGTATTTGAGCAAAATTATTTGTTTGTTTTTGTTTTGCTCTACATAATCCCACTTTCCAATAATGTTAAGAAAGCTGCAAAGAGAATTAAGACTTATTCTTTTAAATTTAAACCAAAACAAAAATAATTTTTGATAATATTAAATACAACTTAAGATATAGATACTGTAGTCGAAGAGAGGCAACAATTATTGTAATATTGTATACAAATAATAATACCTAGAAATGCTTAAACCTTTTATATACTATGTGTATTAATCAAGATCTGTATAGATTTAACAATTCAAATATAATAACCAAGTGTGATTGGAAATATATTGTACATATTTCAAGCCACTTGTTGGAACTAATATTGAACAATGTTTTTTTAAAATAATTTTATTATTTAAAATATGATTGTACATATGTCAAACCACTTGTTTGAACTAATATTGAACGATGATGTTTTAAAATAAATTTATTAATTATAATATGATATTTTCTTTTCTATTTCTACGTATATATTTGCTGCTAATATATTGCAGTGTGCATTTTTAGCGATAATTTGCCAACGAAATTTTTGAAACTCTTGGCTAATTTTACACAGCTGCAGCTAATGAACGATCGTGTGTTTAAAAGTCAGAAGTTTTTAAAGCTGCCATAAATGGTAGCATATTTTAATTTTGGTTTTCTCCACGCTTAGCTGCACAATGCTTGTTGTTATGGGGAATATCTGGAGGGGTTCAGGGACCTCTTGGAATGCAAGTGGCTCAAACACGTGTTGACAAGTTATTAAAATGCAATTAAGAGCCCAGCAGCTGTAGAAATATTGAATCAAACTGAGCTGAACTCGCCTGCATCAAGGTCGCAAGGCTTCCCTCTCCGCGCATCCCTCACCCCTCTGCCTGCTCCCGTTTCCGGCCCCCTCTGTGTTGCCATCGATCTGCGCCGGTGTTATTATTTATTTAGCGTGTTGCGATCAACAAGTTATCATGACTACCGTCAAATTAAGCATCGACGAGTGCATTGCACTCGATTTGACAGCATTTAAAATATTCTCGAATATACTTGACAAATTGTGCGAGCTTTTATATTCTGTGGGTTCAATGTACGCACCCGACGTCTTGGCCAAAACAGCAGAATTTGGCCATTTGCTCCACTGACTGAGTGGCTCGATAAGAGTTCGTTGATCGATAGCACATTATCACATTGTCACGAAATGCACTGTTCTCAGTGAGTGAGTTGCTTTCACTATACTTTTGGTCTAGATAATGTTTAAACTTTCTTGAACTCGCGCAATCTTATCGAAGTCAATGTTCGTCTAATGCTTTAGAAAAATTAAATTGCTCGTATTTGTTGTTGCTTGTTTTTTTTTTTTATTCACAGCTCGCGATTGATTGCAACAAAATTGAACTTTCAGCTATTCACAGTTGAAGGCTGCAGTAAATCTTTGTTGACTAATTACTAATTTTGATGTATGCCCATTAATTAAACTAATTGTATATTTGTTTTTTAATTCTCCGTAGTTTTGCAGGTTATCAAAAAGTTATATTTAATTTGTAGTAATTTGTCGTGCTATCAATTGGTGTTTAATTTTTGATTGCAGGTCAGATTTTATGAGATTCGAAAGTTCATTCATCTAGAGTATTAATTTCTTATCAAATCATTTTAGAAAAACGCCATTAATCATGGTATTTAATTTGATTTTTTTACTTATAAATAAACTATAGCGTTTAGGAATAAATTTTCATTTTATGGAGTGAAATGAAGTAATGTCAATTTCTACTTAGATTTCACATAAATTCTCAAATTATTATTTATTGTTTTTAATCATTCTTCGTAGTTTTAAAGGTTATCAGAAAGTTTTTCATTTGTGTTTAATTTATATTAATTTTTATTGTAGGTCGTCTTGAAATCAGTTTATTAGTTGAAAATACGCTATCAATCATAACGAGTTGTTTGATTCTTTGAGGAATCTATTAATGAACGAAGGCAACTAAAATGTAATTTATATATAAAATAAAAATAAATAATACAAAGCTTTCTGCTTAAATGGCATACAGATTCTGAACTAATTAGCTATGCTTATTAATAATTATAGTGCATATAAGCAACTTTAATCGTACTTTGCAGGCACTATGTAAGAGAGTTATTGTATTAATTATTGTAATTTGCGGACTCATGGGATGCACGTAATAAAGTTTTATTATTTAATTATATTATTTAGTTTTATGTGCTACATTATGAACGAGCGCAACGTGAAGATCTGGCCATAATCTGGCAGTGTGCCCAGTTCGTTGCAGTTTAGTTGCTCCAATCGAGATGCAGTCAGCAAGGTGAATGTCTTCCTGCTTTGTGCCCATGACTCATACTCGGATTCGTATTCGTATTCGTTGTATTCGTTGTCGTACTGAGTGCACTCTCAGTGGGTCTGAATTTCGAATTGCATTTAATTGCCAGCATTTAATTTATGCCGTTGAGTGTCTTGATTGTCGCTCTGACACGGCAGCAGGATTGCGGCTAAGATGTCTGCCAAGGGGCAGCAAGGAAAGACAAAAGATAAAAAGAGAAAGAGAAGGAGATCTAGAGAGAGAGAGGGGGGGGATGAAATGAGGTTGGCTCATCAGCAATGGGAGCTGATTACATGTCATCAGCTGCAGAAGCAGCACTCGCCGTTGGACTATTTTAGCAAATTTTATGGCCAACATAAAAGGCCCAAACTCAGCTGAAGTAGCATCAGAGACTGGACGGGGGACGGGGAACGGGGTGGGGAGCGAAGTGAAGGCAGCTGAAGTTGCATCAGCTGCCAGATTTGCAGCCTGGTTGGGGGCCACGGCGTTAAAGTTAACGACCAGCCAACGGCGCTCTGTGCTCATTACCAGTCTCTTTGCTTCTTCCACTACTTCTCGCACCTCCCCTTCCCCCATCCCTGTCGCTGCCCCCAACACGCTGCCTTTCTTCCTCTAGCACAGCGTCAACCTCAACCTCAGAGTCGGTTACTGTTTCTGTTTCAGTGTCAGCCTCGGTCGACGTCTTCAGCGCGCATCTCTTTCACTGCCAGACCTATTTGGCTTCAACTGCACTCGGAGAAATCTTTATAAAATAATCTTGAATTGTAGTTATAGCTACAACCGAGTATAATACACATTTAAGTACTTAGCGGACTTAGACTTAGTAAATGTCAAAACAATAGAACAATAGAAATAACAGTGACGAAATTTAAAAAATATAATTATATGATTTAAAATTATTGCTGAAATATCCTTACAACTCATTGAGTTCCATAAAATCTGTGAGCATAACTTACGAATAATATGAATAGTAAATTTAAACTAAAACTGAAGTCATATTAAAATAAAACTATGGAATAAGTATGCAACTATCGCAATAAATCGAAATCCAGTCTTATTTTTAAAATAAGCAACAACTCCTTAGACTTGTAACTATTGCCGGTATTGCAGAAATATAATACATAGTGCAATTCAACTTTTTCGCGGAGTGCAGGCAATTTTTCTAGCCGGTTCTGGCTTTAATTGCAGCTCAGCTCTCGCAGCTTCTTTGGCAAACCGAGAGATGCATCTCGACTACTGTGCGAGGGGCCATTAAAACTAATTGGCATGATTGATAGTTGTTGTGGTGTGGTGGTGTGTGCCCCTCAGCTCACGCTCTCACTCTGTCTCTCTCTCTCTCTTTCTCTGACGGTCTCTCTGGAGCTCACTGTGGTTGCTTTTCTCTCGTTCGCTTTAGTTTTGTTTCTCCATCATTTAATTTAATTAATGAGCGTGTGTATCAATTGGTTTACAATTGTTTAATTGCCTGTATCATGCGGTGTTATGGCCTATGCCCCCTCCACTCTCCCCCACCCAATCTTGGTTGCCTCTTCTAGTCCATTATCATGGCCATTTACCACCTATGTGTGCTTTAGTTCGTTTGTGTGTTGTTTGGGGGAGCTGGGTGGCAAGAGGGGGTAGCTGAGCACCCACTGCGACAACGAAATGTCTTTGTGGGGCTTCTTGACAACTTGCCGCAGTCGCGTTCCCCTCCGCCTCCCTCAGCAATTACAGCGTCCCCTCTTGTGTCGTCGTTACGTCTCTCTCTAAGCTGTCCGCTTATCTTCCCGTCTATTCAACTGTCTGTCTGTTTGTCTTTCTGTTTGCCTGTCATGTTTGATTTGGCGGTATAATCAGCCACAAAAGTTCAACGCTTATGTAATTCGTCGATTGACAAACTTTTATTGGACACATCAAACCAACTTGTCCAACTGCAACTGCAACCACAACTCGACTCCATCAACGTTCATAAAAAAAGCGATTGTGAAGTGAACACAGCATTCATTTATGATGGCTGCTCGACAGTAAAAGACAGGTAAAAGCCAAGAACTTAAGAAGAAAACAGCCAAAGAAATTCAAGAATTTTACATACAAAATACTTTGAAATGAATTTGTAGATTCTGTTAGAATTAGTAATATATGTTATATAATATATGATAACATCTACTTTATGATGCTGCAGTTGTCGACAGTTGCATGTAAAGCGTTTTGTAACAAGAAATGTGAAAATTTAATAGTCTCAAAGACTAAATTAAACTAAGGAAACTTATAAATATGATTGAAACTATGATTACCGCATGTGCTTCAGATGAATATAAACTACTCCAAAATACCGAATTCAAGAGCTTTAAGAAGAAATAAAATGTTGTCTTTTTGTAATAAACATTGATGAATAGTTGAAAAATTGAATGATGTCTAAATGACAAAATGAGACATAAGAAATTTAAAAATATGACTGAATAAAATATGCTAGTCAGACAACTATGCAAGCCGTACTTGCTTTATATTAAAATATATTACTATATATACTACTTCATTAGCTACAGTCGACGACAATTGATTTAAAACTTGCAAGAAGCATTGATAAAGAATCAGAAAATTGAATGATATCTTGACGTCAAAATGAGTCAAAAGAAATGCATTTCAAATGACAGAATAAAATATGCCAGTCAGGCAACTATGGCGCGACTGTAAAGATAAAGCGAACATGGCAACTGAATAGAGTTGTGCAGCAACGTGAACATTGTAACGCAGCTAAAGACAGGTAGCTAGCTTCGGGCTTGGGGCTTGGGTTGGGGTTTGGGTTGGGATTAATGTTGGGCGTGCTTAATCTTGATCTGCCGCCCACTGATGGAACTTTCGCCAATGCGAAACGGTGAAAACGCAGCAAGTGTGTGTGTGTGTGTGTGTGTGTGTGTGTGTTTGTATCTGAAACTAATTGCTGGCAAGAGCGGGGTATTGTCTGGCATTTCCTCTCGCCGGGCAACTGTTCTGCCACGAGAAATGCATATGAAACAATAGAGCAAATTATGTAGTATGTGTATACAAAACGAATACTGAGCGCGTGTGTGTGTTTGGCCTTTTCCTCTTTGGCTTTTGTCTGCTTGGGCTTGAAAATGCGCTCAACTTTTCACCAAACTGGGCGCCATTGTGCGCCAACTTTGGATACGGATACGGTTCCCTGGCCACCATCATCATCACCATCACCATCACCAGCAGCAGCAGCAGCAGAAGCAGAAGCAGTAAAGGCAGCAGTAACATCGCATCCATTTGGGGCCATTGTCACTCTGTGGTGCGTTTCATGCAACCAACCATGCGACGATCCCAACAAATGTTAATATGCCACTGAATCTGGGATTCAGACTGAAACTGGAACTCGCAACTCCAATCTCCAGCTGGAGCTCAAACTGTGGCACTTTGCATATTACATAGCCATAAATGAACTTACTTTTTTGTTTTGTTTTTGTTTTTTGTTGCTCTGTTGTTTTTTTTCTTTTTTTTTGGCATTGCCAACGTTGTTTTTCTTGCCACATTTCACAAACCATCAAGCGAGAAATGTGGCCATCATTCCACTGCAGCCAAAGCAGCGACATGACACACAGCCAAAATGCTAAAATGTTGCAAACTTTTGCATATAAAGCATGAACATGGAGCACATGGAGCCAGAGAAAGCCTAGGTTCTAGGTTTGTTTTGGATAACATAGTATATATAAGCACAGAATAATAACATTTTCTATTCCACTGCTGGCAAATAAATGGAGTTCAACATAGATGGAGTTACCAGTGAATTTGTTATATGTATATCATTTGGTTAAAGTTTACAGAGTATGGAAGGGTTTTAATAGAAGAAGATATGCGCTGGCAAAAAAATAGAAAACTCAAAACTTTGATGTTTGCGACGATTAAAAGCTGATTTGTTGATCCGAAATTCGCAGCTATTCGAAATAATCAAATGTATTAGCTCGAAATTTCACAATGCCGAAAATCAAAAGTTGAATCAACAACAAAATTGAAGACTCTGTTTCACTTGGATTGATCAAATCCTAAACGCTGCGACAATGCAATGGCACTTAGAAGCTTTACGACCAGCATAACGACCATAACCTGGCTCCATCGACTATATATATACCCTATGTATGTATATATATATGTGTCTTCAGCGATATAGTTATGTGTGTGTGTGTGTGTGTGTGTGTGTGTATAGTTGTATACTGGCTCTCATATATGGATGGTGGCGGGGTTTTATCATCTATCAGCGTCACTCTCGCCTCAACTAGTCATAAATTTTAACGCCAGACGCGAGCGTCTTTTTTACGAGTTCGCCTCGCCTTCCCTTAACCCCCCCCACCACACACCCCATCTCGCTGCTCCTCCGCTTGTCTGGCATCTGCAGCGAGCGTTAAAGCCTTAACTGTAGTTCGTAGTTGTATCTGTATCTGTATCTTTGGCTCTGCAACTTGGTGGCACACCCGTTTGTAGTGCGTAACCTAGGTTTCAGTTTGGTTTCTGCCTTGCCTTCTTCCCACATACCCTGTAAGCAGCAGATCGAACTTAAGGTTAATTATTATACATATTCCAATAGCTTGAGATCGTTCAATTGTTTATGGTTCATGTAGCATAAATATGTAAATTATAAAAGAACGTTTCCTTGCCCTATAATTTAATATGCTTCAATTTGATTTATCCACACAAATATTCTGCATATTTTGTTAGTACATTAAATTTTTTAAGTGTGCCTTAAGATGCTTAAGAATGGAATTCTATTTTAAATACTCCCAACATTTCACAACGATCGCCAGCTGTTTACAGGGTATTGTGCTGCCTTGTTTATAATCGCTCTATCTTTAGGGGGCGCGCTTTTCAGCTTCACCACCCATCAACTGGGCGTGCCTTGGCCCCAGCCGCCTTGATGATCATAATTTCCAATTTTATGGCTCTGAACAACTATCTACCATCTCATATCAGCGTGTGTGTGTGTGTGTGTGTTGTGCACATGAGCGAAAGTTTTTGGATATGGAGTTGAACAATTTTATGGCGGCAATTTTTTGTGCGCTTTACACTTGATGCATCTTTGCTGTTAAGTGAGCCATTGCCATACGATTTGAGCACTATGAAATGCTGTTTAACTATTTAGTTTATGGATCAGTGAGCTGACAACTTGCGTCATCTGTTTGCCAGATAATGCTTATCGAGAACTGCCAAAGAGTGTGCTACTTAATAAAATTAATATTCATTGGATTGTTATCGACAATTGAATGTGGATTGCGGTGGCGCGCAAGTGAAATATATTCAATTTGATTCAATATACAATAAAACACATTGAACATTAGGCTTTGTGGTTTATTTAAAAATTCTTCACGATGCAGTTATTATTTTTATAGATAAATATATATAAAAATATTCTTAAACTATTTTTGAATTTGTATAATGATTTGTAGATTCGCTCTGAGTTAGATGTCAATTCAAACCAAATCAAAAGCTTGTAATATGTTATCATATTATGGTATATTAAACAGCTAGTTTGTATAAATTTGCATCTCTTATATCTTAACTTGGGTTGAATATACTTTCAATGCATTCAATTTAGCAAAGCAAAATTGTAAATATAAATATCTTGCCTTCATGTCACATTCATGTGTTTTGCTTAAAAATGTGAGCTATTTACTCCTTTATATAGAACGAACATTGCTCCACCTCAGAGATACTTTCAATTCAGTGAGTGAATGAATCGTTTGCAGGGGGAAAATATATGAATTTCTTGAATAACATTTGTTATCTTTTTATTGAAGTATTTGAATGGCTGATGAAATAAAATATATGAAATGTGTAAGCGCATGTCAAGCCAAACGCTTATGAAAAATTAAAAATGAATTTACTTGTGCTGCTGCTGTGCTGCGGTGGGTAGAACAGTTAACAAATTTTCAACTTTATATGCGACACGTTGCTGCAGTCACGTATTCAATGCGAGATCCACACGAGCCAGACACTCACTCGGACCTGGACATGTGGTGTCGCCTCTCAATGGTAAATGCCAACCGCAAATACGACGACAGACACGTTACCCAAATGACACGGACATGGACGATGTGAGGGGTCAGGTCTTTAGCGTCGTGGCATCACAGTTCCACCTTGCTATTAGACGTATCAACTACGTACACATATATGCATATAGTATTTGATGACTAAAGGCGACATACGTATGTCGTCAGCAGCATTAATGTGATGGATAAACTGTGACGTAACGAACCAGGAAGACAGCCACAAGCTCACGTGCTCGGCGTCTCCTCCACTCGCTGTGACTCCGATGTCGGCTAGCTCAAAAGGTTCCACTCCGTAGATCCCTCCACGTGGCGCAGATGTCGACAGAAATCATGTGTCGCAGGCTAATTATTAAAGCTGCCTTTAGCAATTATAAAGGCAACGACGCTGGCAAGCAAAACTAATTGAACCTTTGGGTTTTCATCACGTTTTTTTAACCAAATTTAAATTCAAATTCACGAATGTTTTATTTATGATTAAATACATTCGAATCTCTTCTTTAAAATTGTTTGAATAGTCCAAAGTATAATAAGTATTTGTGTTTGCAGATATTTTCTAAAGTTGTTATGGAAGTAGAAGTAGAACTTAAAGCAAACCTCTTGGTTTACAAAATTCACAGATGTGCATGATTGAATTGAATTTGAATTCTTGTAAATTATTTACTATACTGCGTTTCAACATAACAAGCTTGCTATTTGACAGATGTGCATTATTTAATATTGATATTTATTATTATAACATATACTCTCCAATAGCAATAATAAAACTTTATGCGAAATTTCACTAGCTTTTAAACAGACTGAGTTAGCATAGTTAGTAAGGCAGTTTTTTAGTTTTGTTCGTGCGAATGACGCAGCTCTGGTCACAATTAGAATAAATAATCATATTTCGCGGTACTAACACTTATTTGTTATCATATCAATGCTATTATTTTCTTATTATCACGAGTGCGACAATTATTCATACGTTTATTCTCAGCAGATCAGCAGATGTTTTTCGTTCTTACTCTCGATCTCTTGACGTAGTGCAATATTTTGTTGTTTACCCGTTGGAAAAGAAAATGAGACTTTTATTCATTTGTAAACATGGGATTATTATGATTATTATTTATTGTTTGTATTTGCGAAAGCATACGAGAAA
This sequence comes from Drosophila siamana, assembly GCA_035047445.1. Classification (NCBI taxonomy): domain Eukaryota; kingdom Metazoa; phylum Arthropoda; class Insecta; order Diptera; family Drosophilidae; genus Drosophila; species Drosophila siamana. The sequence continues at coordinate 959,815 of JAWNPP010000014.1, read as the reverse complement.
CTTTTATTTATATGCTTTTATATCATTTAAAAGTTGAATTATATATTTATGAATGCAATTAGCCGAGATCACAATAATAATAATAACAATAAAAATTCGCCCAATTTGCCCATCTCTGATCTGTCCGATCTATGATGCGAATGGATCCAATTAACATCGAATATGTGACACGCCTGCTGACGCGCATTTTAAATCGTGCGAAAATCTATACATATATATGTATTATATAGTTAATATATGCATATACTATATATGTATTTGTGTTCGCTTGTTATTTGCGTCGCATTTTGCGTCAGCGTTTTGGGGGCTGTTGTAAGTAAACAGCAAATATAATGAAAGATCATCAGCGTTTATAGTATATCCTAGAGATTTGTGTACTTAGCAGTCGCTATTATGAGCGCGAGATCTGCTTGATGTAATCTGTTTGCTGTTTCGTTGTTTCGGTGCTGTTGTTATTGCAAATGTATAAACAACCAAACAGCTGGCGCGGCAATTGTTGGACAAGGTCTAGAAAGCTGATTGATTGGCAAATTGATTGAGCAGTGCAATACCCTGTAATCAAATCAATGCCCAAAAGCAAACTCAATGTTCGAATGATTAAACAGAGAAAGAATTGAACTTGATGGTAGGGAAAAATATGAAAGATGAATATGAAGATAGCTAAATAAATTGAATTGGATTTTGATATTTTCATTTACCGTCATATAGATAAACAGTTTGTGTTAAACATACATATAGATTTAATGTAGATAAAATATTCTCTAATTAGTTATAAATAAGTCAGTTAATACGTATACGTATTATAGCTATTCCGTCACTATAGGACGCATCAGCATCTTGACTACTTTCAGCGAAGTGCGCGGCGTCCAAAAGATGCCCGTCACATTCTGCACCTCATGATCAAAGTATCTGCCATTAAGATTGCTGCAAAACCAAAAATACAAATTGTATTAAATGTTTAATTTTAATAATGCTTTGCACTCACCAGAGTCCGCAGTAGGCGAACCACCAACCACTTTGACGCTGCTCGGCGCAGTTCGTGTCCTTGAAGTGATCGTTATCGCGATCGTATGTGGAAAAGTATTCGGAAAAGTGCCAATTGAGACAGTCGAATACGCGATCTGTTGTGAAATTACCCACTGAGGTCAACTTGTAGTTGTCATCCTCGCCGGCAACTTGAAAGCGATCGTAGCGTGCATTCTCCACTTGCCCATCGAATTTCTGCATATGAATGTTGAGCTCGTGTCGATGGGCGCTGGTCAAGCGGTGAATGCGCTCGAGGCCCAGAAAGAAATCACCCTCCAAGGAGCCGAAGCCAGCACTGTAATTGGCCCAGTTCCGGTAGAAATCCTCCCGGCCATTCACACGCTGCTGGATAACCATCCAGCCTGGCTCCAAAGTCGTGCTGTCGCAAAGCACATCGAATGATTCGAGACCAGGAGCGGTAATTTGATGAATACCCGGCGATTGGGCATATGGAATGCAGCTACTCGTTGCAATAAACTAAATGGAAACATATGCATTCCGCTATTCATTTGTTATTCTATGCGAATTGTTTATATTAACCTCGGCTTCGCCGTCTTCGACTCCAGCGGTGGCCAGCACGATGAGCGCGTGTAGCAACAGAAATCGAGCCATATTTAGCATCTTCAATTCGATTCGCTGAACTTCACACAGCAGCTGTGAATAATGACTGAATATTGTATTCAAATTTGCCATCTCAAGACGACTCTGTGCATCTCATTTCCATACATATATCATGTCTTGATAAGAGTTCAAACAATTTTCTCGAAAAACGGTTCGAATCAAGGCTAGTATCTAGGTCACAGCTATGGGTCGTCGCAATCAGCGAAATAAAAGATGCGATTGTCGCAAAAGTCAATAGCTTTGGGCGTTAATGCCTTAAAGTGTCATATACCCCAGTGATTAGAGTATGTGAAATCGAAAGATTCAAGCTCAACAAAATTGCAAACAACAAAAAAATCAATTAATCTTGCAATAAACGAACAGACAGTTAGAGACGATTCTTCAGCTGTGTTCGCTGATCGTAAAAGAAATCTGTATTGCTTGATGTGCAAAAGAGTTAATGACTTATGTGTATATATACAAGATGTGTTTCTTTGGTATGAGTAGACTTTTAATATGCGGGCTTGGGCAGCTGCAGTTAATCTCTCTTTTTAAAAATTGTATATTTGTACCTGAAACTATAACATTTGTTTATTTATCTTTTATTTTTATAAATGTGTATATGGTTTATGGTTGTTTAAGTTTATGTTTTATGACATTTATTGAACGCATCGATACTGACATTTAAAAAAAAACCTGAGAAATATAAAAATGTTTTTTTTTTTCTAATTTGTTTATAAAAATAAAATCCATTATAACTAAGACTCTTTGAGCATTTGGTTTCTGCTATACTAGCTTTAGCTATCGTTAGCTTTAGTATATGTCGGTTCAGGCATCTGAACTTGTAGCTGTTATAACTATGTCTCTTTGCGATTGTATTTGTATCTTCCGTGTGTATCTGTAGCTGTTGGTGTCTCAGTATCTTAAGTTAAGTTGTTGTTGTTGTTGTTGGCCAACTGTGGCGACAACTGGCAAAAGGTTAACGAATCTTGATGGCGCCTATGCAAATGTTGCGGCTGCTACTTTCATTTCGCCCCGTGCGATAAGCTGAAAACGTGCGATTGCTGCAATCGAGCAGCCGTCGAACGGCGTCGAACGGCGGCCACCAATAGCCCAATGACAACAGCCAAACGCCGGCAGTCGAATGAAAATGTATGTACATTATATACATACGAAATACATGCATGAATACATATGTACATATGTATGTGTTGTAGTTGCATATGTATTTGTGCGTGAGTAATTGACATTCATTTCCTCCTTGGCGTCGGCGCCGGCGTCGTTGTCGATGTTGTTGTCGACGTCAACGTTCGCGCGAACGTCACCAAAGCGCACACGAATGCAAAGCAAAAGGCAACACAACGATGACGTTGACGTTGTTGCCAAGCGGCAGCGGCAACAGTAACAATAACAGCAACAGCAACAACAACAGCCGCAGATGAAACAGCGATCAACGCTGTCACTGTCACTGCCACTGCCACTGCCGCTGTCGACGTTAACGCCGCTGTTGGCGTCAGCGTCGGCGTCGGCGTCGTCGTCTCCGCTTAGCAACAAGCAAGCGGAATGAAGTAAACTTTCAAGCTGCCAAACAATGGACGCGTTCAACGGTAATCTTGGCGCAGTGTGCCCAAAAATTTGCACAACAAAAGCTCAGTCAGTTTTTGCGGGTTGTTGCTCTTTTTGGGCTAATTACGAACCAGATCAGCAGAGCATCATGACTCACAGATAGATAGCACTCTATAACTTTACTCGATTGCTGGTAAAGGGTATCTGCCAGTCGTGCTTGGCCAATTACTCATCATGCCTTGGCAACACGCTTCAGTAATTCGTGAAGCACAAAAAGTGTTGTCAAGCAGCAAAAAAAAAAAACAAAACAAAAATTTAAAATGATCAACACAGAGTTGCCCAAGTTGAGAGCCAGAAAGTTCCACTGTCGCCTAAATGTGCCCATTGTTCGTTTGATTAATATAGTTAATATATAATGTTTAAATTAAAAGAATTGTTGCGTTAAAAGTGGTGATAATTAAGTAAATTTTAGATTCGTTCATCAGCTGTGGTAATAACTCAAATCGAAAATGTCGTTGATTAATCAAGACATTAACGTGCAGCTAAATTGAGATACAGTTAGTTATTTAATTAAATCTCATAATGGAACTTTTGAAAATTAAACTGTTAATTCAATCAATTGCTTGCAATGATCGCATAGAAGCGCCTAGAATCGTATATATTAAAACAATATAACTAAATTTAACAAACATATTTCGTCAAGCCAATCATATGTAAGTATCTAAACATTTTCCATTGCTTTAATTATATTTGTTCAGTCACTTGTCACGAAAGATACAATCAAATATATTCATATAGTGTATAATAAGATAAGTGGATTGTAAAATTCATACTTTTCGCGTTTGCTTATCGCATAGAAGCTTCTAGAAGTGTTTCTCTATTTTCATAGATCTTGTCTAGGTCTTTGTGGCGCTTTAAGCTTACAGTTCAAATGTCCAGCAATCATTCGTCATTATCTATAGTAGCTAATCGAATGCCTCAGATAATCATCGTCAGGCGCTCCATGGGGCTACGTGACATTGGCAATGAATTGAGTTTTTGCCCCCTCGGGGCAATACGATGATTCATCGAGACCCATGCTGGCTGTGCTGTGTGTGGAGATAGCAACTAAGCGATAGACAGACAGTCTAAATTAAACACAGGCAATAATTAGTGAGAACAAATTGAAAACGTCTGCCGTTTGTGTTGATTAAAGGCTGTCCATATGTGTGTGTATATTGTGAGCTGATCACGGAGAATAATGAATAATTTGAATTAATTGCTGGGCCATGCAAAATATAGGTTAACATGTTGGAAAATGTAATAAAGATTTGCACGATATTTACTTAAGCACATTCTCAACAGATAAGGAATATATTTGAGCAAATATATTTATAGAGCATGACAAAGTGTTTTGATTTCGCAGACCACATTTATAATATTTATTTAAACTAAAAGGAATAGGTATAGATTCTCGACGTGATATCACAACCAGAAACACGGCGATCAGTCTTGGTGAGAAGCACTATAATATATAATTGCATATAGCGATGTCTGCGTCGAAAGGTTAAAATCCTCTGCAGTCGCTAGACAAATAAACAAGCACATAAAAAGCAGCAAAAACAACAACAAAACATAGTATAGCCAGATATAAAGCGAACAAATGAACAACAAAAACGCAAAGAAAGCAAATAGAAGAACTACTCGTTGAAACGCTGAAGAAAATAAAACAGCAGAAAAACAAAATTTGCATTGCTGACGCACTTTTCTTATTTTTCCCCCCCACTCTGCTACTCGCTCGTTCGTTTGATGCCTCTCTTTGTCCATCTTTGCTGTTTGTTTTGACGGAAATCTGTTATTAAAAAAGAAGGAAAAAACTAAAATCGAATGATCTAATGGCCAATACGACCGCATTGTGTAGCACACGTCGACTGACGGCTAACGACCGATTGGCAATTAAGTGGGTCGACTACGACTGCGAATACTTCGATGCTCCGACTGCCAAAATTTCGCCGTAAATTTCTCTGCTCTTAAAGCACCGATTGCTGAGCAATTATCAGGCGTATATCTCGTGGATTCCAATATCCGATAGAAATACAGAGCCCCATTGCATTGCATTAAAAATGGTATTAAATCCTAGCAAAACCAGTGATATTGTTGTAAATAAAGCAGAGATAAAATAATATTCAAAAAATTGTGTCATATTTTCATTGTTAGCCTCTAAACTTTTGAGCTTAAATATAACAGTTAAAAATAATAATGAATTCGCCTTAAGTTCAGTCAATTGACTAAGGTTGTTAAATAAATTTGTGTATTAGAAATGCTTGAGATCATTTAAAATCTGTACGTTTGATTGGTTTGCTTCCCTGAAAGGAAAAGCAATTTCCTCTAGTTGTACATTAAAGTTCTTTTCGACCGCTTCACGGGGGGCCGCTTCTTCAGCCGTATCAGAATATTCGAAAGATAATTCATGTACAATTTACCTATGCGCTCAACAGCGGGACACTTGTGGCAACTACCAATCGTGTCCCGAAAAATTGTAGAAGAAGCAACAGCAGCAGCAGTAGCAGAGCGAAATATAAATAAATAATGTATCTGGTCCCTTGCCAAAATTATAATTACCTGACATTGCGCACCGTGGGGGACGCTGACAATATCCATGCGTCCGAGCATCTGGAAATGAGTCTATGATATGGACTCGTAGTTGGCTGACCCCACGCGGCGTTCATCATAATGCCACTTTTGCAGCTAAATGAAATGAATTTTCCAATATCTACACGTACACTCGGGGTGTATGTGTGTGTGTGTGTAATTGCAAAATATATATGCATAGATGTGCGTGTTTGTTGTGTATCTTTGAGATACAATTCGGTTGTTTACATTCGGTCAGACCACATGCACGTCAATTGCACTCGTCTGCCTCGAAGTGCTGTAGGTAATTTCCATCTTCAGTTGTTGCCATGCGACCACGAAAACAAATTGTTGTTATTGCTGCACAGTGGGTGAATCACGCGAATTGCTTGCACAATTTCAGCAATTGTTATTGAGTGCTGACAAGTCGCATTTCGCTGAAAGCTTTAATGCGCTTGCAAAAGCTGCTTTGATATTCATTGGTGACAGCTTTTTTGTGATAGTTTAAAATTCCAATATTACACTATTGAGCATTGAGGCTGTGTGTCTAAAATCAATCTACTCAGCGTAAAACAGTAGATTAACAGCTGCTTTATGTGCCTTTCGCTTTGGGATTAAACTTTGTCGTTTATTTGTGGCGATTTTGTGCCATTGTTGTGTTAGGTGCTCCACCAATCCAAGCGAATAGTTGACGTTCGACAATGCTTTTATTTATGGCTGATTTTCGAAAACAAATAAATTTCGCATGAATTTGTCTGGTGGTTTTGTTTTAGCCCATTATTCGATTATTTTTGGCCCAAACTGATTTTGCTTTTCAGGGTGCTGTGTAAAACGTTTCATTTATGCCAACTCAAGACAAATTTCAATGTTTTCGATTCGCCTTTCAAGGTCGTCACTGTGCACAGCAACAACAAACGTCGCTTTTGCCGCTTTGACTAATTCAAGAAAGTGTCTACTATATGCATAAAGACATGAAGACATGGTGCGATCAACGCCCCCACCCCCAATCAGTTGAAATTTTACTAAAACTATGGGGCTTATGGCACGCGCCCCTAAATGAATCGAGTACGAGAAAATGCTCATGTCCGGCCCCGGCCCCGTTGACGTCAGCAGCGTGTAGCGCACGTCGGACGCTAGTTAAGAAAGAAAAATACGAATTTTAAATAAATAAACTAAGGGGGAACCGAAAATCAATTTGTCTGCGAGTTGTCGTTTCTCTCGTAAGCAGCGCAAAGCGTGGCAAAAGGGAGCCAAAGCGTTGTTCCAGAGAGGGAGGCAGAAGTGGAGGAGGGGAGCCAATGGAGCCAATTCGTTTATTTGTCACTATTCAATATTTGTTTAAGAACTCAATGTGATTCGCGGATTCTCATGTGCGATAAGCGCAAATCATCAATAAATACATTTATGTTATACCCTGCAAAAAAAAATGGGCAAATCGACTCAACAGCACAAGATACTTTCAGCTAAGCTTAAAGCCATAGTTGTCTAAAGCAGTTTGACGTATTTGAAATAAAGCTGCAACTGTAAATAATAAATACTAAGTTGTGTTTTATTAATTTACAACAATTCTTTAAAGTGTTTACGGTTCGTTAGAGCATTCGAAATGTAGGTTTCTCTTGGCCTCTCTGCGCTCTGTGCGCTTCGTTCTTGGTTTTATTTTGACAATTTGATTTATAACCTTGGCCAACAACAAGTAAACAAAGTGCTAGGCATATTGGTTTGTTGTCATAAGCCATATTTATTTAGTTTCTATTTCTATGATTTTAATGAAAAAGCTTCTTCGCATATTTCGTAAATTTAAATACGTAATGTCAATATTTGTGGCCATAAATCAAAAAACGAGCAGCTGCGATTCACACACACACACACACACACACACACACACACACACAAACACACATATACAGAGACAATATAAAGTAAAATAAATACAACACAATTCTATTTCATTTTATACTCTGCTATTATTATATTTTATTCTATTCAACGCCCTCTACTCTGCTCACCAAAGTACTTTGCCTAATTTTATGGTTTTACAGTTTTACAGTTTGCTGTGTCACCGCAAACAGTTTCTGTTTTCCTCAGTTGACAGGTGGCAGGTGGGTGGGATTTATGGCTTTAACCCTTTTACGTACAGCTGACAGCTTTCTTTTGAAGTCGCACAGAATATTCGAAATGAAATTTGCTTTTCAATTTTATTAATGCAATAAGACTTAAAACTATCCCCACTCCCAGATACGAGATCCCTCAACTAACAACGAGCGATTGTGTAATGCATAAATTTAGAAAGCATTACGTCCAATTTAAAGTGCAAGTCACGCAATAAATATTTAAAGTTGTTGTACTTATATTTTAATTATGGCACATTAAATATGACAGATGAAATTAATGGAAGCGCGCTTTAATATATATGAGCGCATCCATCAACACATCAAGTTCTTGACGGAACCCGAGCAAGATCATGCCATAAATAGAGGTATATATGCGGTCTATATATTCTGTGGGCCTGGTAAGTTCGCTTCGCAAAAGTCAAGACCTGTTTGGCTGCTTGAATCGTTGTGTGGCTGGCAGGGAATATTTATTTAAAGACGCTTATGGCAAGTCTAGTTATTGGTAAATAGGTTTCTATGCTTCAGCCTACTATCGTCCACTAATTAGCCCTGCTCAGCTGATATACTAGAGCTACTTCTGCCGAAAGTCCACGTGATTCTGCCAACAGTCTGGGATGCCGTTGAACTCGGCGCAATCGGGAAGCTCTGCAGCCTGCAGATAATCGGCCAGACTTACAATCAGCTGACCCAGAGGGTCTAAGACCCAAATTGATTCGTGAATATGCACAATAATTATTGGGCATTATTTATGACTGATAGATGTGTTTGTGACCGATCCGAACGAGTAATGCTGAAACAATTTCCAGCACTAGGCTGATGATAAGCCTGGGTATAAAAGCTCTGCAGTGTCGGTAATCGAAATGCAGTTGCCTTCTGGTTGGCAAAAATCCCAAGACTCAAGTGCAAATCTCGATTCAAACTCTTCTACTTTCTCCAAGTTAAGCGAGAAAAATCATTAGTTGCATCATGGGCAAACTTCTGCTGCTTGTAGCCTGTATCCTGGGCTCAGCTGTCGCCGGACGCATTCCCATGTCCGACGAACGCCTCTCCTGGCGCAACGTCCTGCAGGAGCAGAACTCGCGTCCCACTCTGATGGATCTGATTGGACTCCGCTGGCAGATAATACCACGCGGCAGCGTGCATCTGATGGAGCGACAGAATCGCATACGTGATCAAGACGAGCAAATCGAGTCCGAGCTGGAGCAGCGCTACAATCGGGTGCCCCTCAATCGCGACATTGTTGAGCAGACTCTGCCCACCACCGATGTGAACAGCGATCGTCTGTTGCATGTGGGACGTCGTCGCCAGCAGCAGCTGGAACAGCTCGAGAACCGTCGCTACGACATCGACAATGACGAGCAGCGTCTCGTGCGCTTCAACAGACGGCGCCTCGATCAGGATGAGGAGCAAACGATGCCGCGCCGTGTGAGCCGCATTGGAGAAGGTCGTCGCGTCGGTCCTATGTCCGAGGAGAACATTCTGCAGCTGATACGTCGCGACAATCGCCTGACGCAGCTCAGCGACGAGGATATCATTGAAATGTTGCGTCGCCAGCGCGAGGAACGCATGCAGGGACGTCGCCAGGACCGTGACGAGCAGGAGCAGGAGGACGATAGTCTGGAGAGCATGCGTCGCGACGACGAGCGTCTCGTGCACATCAACAGGCGTCGCATGCAGCAGCAGGAAGAGAACGAGATGAGTGCCCAGCGTGTTGGCCGCATTGGCGAGGGTCGTCGTGTAGAGCAGCGTGAAGAGGGTCGTCGGGACAGCCAGCAGCGTGAGGAAGGTCGTCGTGGCAACCAACAGCGCGAACAGGAGCGTGAGGAGGGTCGTCGTGGCATTCGACTGGAGGAGGAGCGTGAGGAGATGATGCGTAGCGAGCAGGAACGTCGGGAGCAGGACAGCCAGGAGCGTCGTGAGCAGGAGCGTCGGAAGCAGGAACGTCGGGAGCAAGAGCGTCGGGAGCAAGAGCGTCGGGAGCAGGACATCCTGGAGCGTCGTGAGCAGGAACGTCGGCAGCAGGAGCGTCGGGAACAGGGACGTCAGGAGCAGGAGCGTCGGGAGCAGAACATCCAGGAGCGTCGTGAACAGGAGCGTCGTGGGGGGCAGATCGTTGGCAACTCGTTGGACAACCTGGAGAGCGTGCGTCGCGATGACGAGCGTCTGGTGCACATCAACCGACGCCGCCTGGTTCAGGACGAGATGACACCCCGTCGCATTGGCCGCATTGGCGAGGGACGTCGTGTGGGTGATGTAAACGCCATGACCGAGCAGGACATTCTACAGTTTATTCGCAGGGACAACAGACTGTCGAACTTGAGCGACGAGGAGATCATTGAGATGCTGCGTCGCAATCGTCAGCGCAAGCAAGAGTCGCGTGTGGAGGAGCGTGTGCAGCGTCGTGACGAGGATGAGACCGACATCGAGCGGCTGCAGAGCCTGCGCCGCGACGACGAGCGCCTCGTGCGTGTGAACAGACGTCGCCTGGAGCAGAGCGAAGACGAAGACGAGAACGAGAACGAGAACGAGAATGAGCTGTTGTCAGTGCGGCGCATTGGTCGCATTGGCGAGGGACGTCGTGTGGGCGAGCAGGAGATTGTGCAGCTCATTCGCAGGGACGATCGCTTGACCGGCGCCAGCGACGAGGAGATCATTGAGATGCTGCGTCGCCAGCGCGAGCGTCGCCTGCAGAATGAACGCCGTGAGGGGGAGCAGGACGACGACGACAACAGCCTGGAGAGCGTGCGACGCGATGACGAGCGTCTGGTGCACATCAACAGACGCCGCCTGGAGCAGAACAATTAGGAGCGATGACCAACTGAGCCAACTGAGGATGCGAAAATGCTACGAATCTCTTATTATGTAATATTTTTTTAATGTAAACAGGGTGTTCAATGGTAACTCCTGAATAAATTCTGCAATCAATGCAAAAATGCATTAACGAAAAACACAATTGTCGTTTTTGTCGGCGATTTTGATCTTGAGAATGTTGCTCGATTGATTGTTCAATGTTGATTTACAGTGTCTTGTAACAGTCGGCGAGAATTTTGATTAAAATGTTGTTTTTTTTTGGCAGTGCTGCGATTGATATCTTTTCGATCGTAAATCCGCAGACTTTCACAATCGATTTATAGCGTTCGATTTGGGGGAAAAAAATAAAATAAATCAACGGCAAGCCAATAAATTGAAATGAAAAATTAAATAAATAACAAAACGACATGCAAATTGAGACGATCGATGGATCAATGAACCGTCGATTTATCAGTTGGAACACAACATTAATTTCATCATTTAAAAACAACAAAAGCGAGCGATCGTGTTTGTTGTTAACTTGGCCGGTGAAATCAAGGCCAATGGAAGTTCCGCAAGTGCCAAGAATCGAAGCCAATTTGTTAAGATCATTTTCGGCCTTTCCGCTTGCGCCATAACACACAATTCCACCATTCCCGAACTCTGTATAAATTATTATAAATACTACTTGATGAAGAATTCGAAGAGTCGACTTGCGATTTCCGATCAATTCTCACACTCGAAACAGTCGGAAAAATAATCATTTTCTCAACCGTAGCCGTAAAGCAACCAAACGAAGGCCGAGAAGTGAAAAACGTTGTTTATTGAAAAACATCTACCGAGAATTTATTGCGGCAATAGAAATGTAAAAAATATAAAACTTAACAAATTGTTCTAGCCATTGAAAAAGTCTTTTGAAAACATGAGCATTTACAGTGCAAGGTAAAGATAACCTTTTGCAGGCGAATCTTATTTCTCTTTTATTTCGAATTTGCGGACAATTAATAATTTTATTTTGTTTTAGAAAATTTAGTTAAGCAGTAAAATATCGGTATATTTTATTTAATTTAGAGATTATTTCATTTATTCACTTTTTTTATTTACAATTTTCCAGCATTCAACATTGAGAAGAATTTCAGAATTTATTCCTAAGAATCTGAAGTGTTCCAGCCTATATCAAATTGGGTGGTTCCTAAGTAGTCTGTTTATCTTTTGTGCGAATTTATTTTTGGCACACAAAGACGACCGGCAGGTGGCGCCTCACTGGCAGCAGGTGAATGGCCGGGCGCGAATGATTCGTAATCATATAATTTTCATTGAAGAATTGCTATATGCAGCGGATTATTCAGTTGATATATGCGTCTATAGATATCTGTTTGCCAGTATAGACTCGTTAAGCAAACAACAACAAATAGATAGACTTGGAATTCCCATAAATTTGCAGTGATTCGTGTTACGTGGGCGTTAATATAGCCCATTGAAGCACAGCCAAATGGAAATGCATTCAATAAAGAAATTTGGGAAATTCTTCGCAAATATATATTTCATGGAAAAGGAAAATTTTAGAGAGCTACTTAAAGGTGCATATTAGATAAATAATCTATCGGAAAAGCGTAAATTACAATGAGATAGAAGAGGAGAGATTAATATCAAAGAAATAATAATTTTCGGATTCATTGTAAAAATGATATTGCAATACAGATCAATTATTATTGTTATATATATAACGCTCCGGTAACAGAAGCTGTTACCAACATACCTTTACAGTACCACATGGGCTCTGCAGTGAATGCTACGGTATCGTTTATCGTTTAGCGATATCGTACGAAATGCAGTAACTCGCAAAAGAAGCGAAGATGGGAAAGAATGCGAAAACAAGAGGCTTTGTTCAAAAAGTGTACTTAATGATAATTTCATCATATTCCACTATTAAAAAAATAAACATCCATAGCCTTCCCTTCACATATATATGTATGAATCTAACACCAATCTCCCACTGGGTATATGATGGAGCTGAAGAGCTGAATTAATAAATCCCTTGTGGTAATTTTCAGTCTTTAGCGCGTTTTCAATCATGCAAATCAGTCAATATCTAGTTTTCGAAATGATCCATCGACGCCAAAAATGCTATCGTAATCGTTGCATCGACCGCCGGGTCGCAACTTCTCATCCACACCATAGTTGGCTTCCTCCTTTAGATACTCCTGGCATTCCATAAAGGTCTTCAACGAGTCCTGCTTCAGCTCCTCAATTGTGCCCTGCTCCCCGCCCAGATGAGTGGGCAGATATCGCTGGGGGATGTGTTTATACAGCGACTCTAAGTTGCTGCCATGCACAGACAACTGCACAATGGGAAATGTGAAAGAAGATGTTTTTTTTATAGATAGTCGTTACTTACGCGTTGCTGTTGCTTGGCAGACATTGCCGAACGCAGCAGATTGAAGCTCATCTCAAAGGCTGGATTGGTGTTGATCATGTGAGTGCCTTTGTCTCTCACCGGCATCGCATCCTCTGCAAACTTGGACATCTTCTTGATGACGCTCAGCGTCATTTGCAGCAGATGCGCTGCCGTGTAGTCACTAAAGTCCAACAGCACCATATAGCCATGGACGATGGCGTGATCATCGAACTGAATGCTCAGCCCATTCAAGGCATTCGATATGGCCATGATCTCCTCAAAGCTGTACTTATCAGCCGGATAGCAACCTGGTCGGACATAGATCAAACGCGGACCGTCGTCGTTCAAGGGAATTGGCAAGCGAAGACCCACGCTAAGAGATAAGTTAATCAATATTGAAGTTGAGATTCTTATTCGCAAATTAGAACTTCGCAAATTCAGAATTATCAGAAATTAGATGTGAGTTTTTAGATGTAATTGTAGTGAATTTGTAAAATTAAGCAAATATCTCTATTAAAATTTGTTTAATGATTTCGCTATCAACAAAGTAGCTTTCATTAGAATAATAATGTTCTTTTCTGACTTTCAATATTTTTTTGTTATACTAATATAAGACTATGATTAGCAGTGAATAATTGTATGCTTATCATTCTTTCAGTTGTTCTTGAAAACGTTTTAGCGTATGCACTCACCCTATTTTCAAAATATCGCGTATACGTTCGCTGTTCACATTGCGTATGGTATAAAAGTCGGGAAATTGAGAGTGCAGCGTATAGTATTTGTCAAGTTTGGACTTGGCTTTTTCCAGGCTGAATTTGCAGCCGCGCAGGAATGAAACCAGAAACTGATCATCACTGCGAGATCGTATATGCGGCTGTTGTTCGAGCCAAGTACGCAGCGCCAAAATGTCGCCATCGAGGCGTTCGGGAACCTCGTTCAATTCCTCAATGGCTGTGCGTTGTAAGCTGGCCGACAGAGGGCGTATTTCGGGCATCTTGTAAGCTTTGTTGTTGGTCGCCAACTTTTTTGTTTGCTTTCAGTAAGCGCACTAAATTCAACTCGATAGTCACCATACATGTTTGTCGATTCTGTAATCGTACCCGTCAATAAAAGTCTGATTAAGTGATAATTATAATTAAATGGAGTTTAATCGGGCCTTTGATTTGCAGTCAGTTTTCAATTTGATAAGAACGCCCGATGATAAGTCTAAAAATACAAGTCGATTTGGGGGAAAAGTTCTAAAGCACTCAACATAATCTTAGAAGGTGCTATATCGGTTAAAAATTAACACATCTGTATTTTAAAGTAATAAATTAAGTAAATTCAGACAAAAAATATATATGTCTTGTAATGATATACCATAATTTATTACACTCGCAAGTTTTGATCTGTGTGTGTACAGGGTATATGACCGTCCGCCATTTATGTTTTCTATGCTCAACACGAACTTTGATGTTTTGTTATCTTTATGCTCTTGTTTGTTGTTTCGCCATGGTAATTGTAGTTGTTGCTTTTGCGAGTTATCTGCGGACGTGTATAGATAGAGCGAGATGGCAGCACAGCCAGCGACAGAGCGACACTCACTTAAAAGCTCACATGTACACCCGCATACACACGTAAGCATATAAGCACACACATACGTACGTATGTACATGCATAAGTAGGAATACAATTGGATTGTGCTGTGGCAGACGTATTGGCACCAAGCAGGCGACAAAAAGCAGAGTGCAAAAACAAATGCGAGTATACGTGTGCAAATGTGTGTGTATGGACATGCATAACAAAAGGCAAAGCTTCTAAAGATGCTCCACTCTCAGCCCCCGTGTTCCTCTCTCTCACTCCCTCAGTCTACTCGCTTGCTGTCAGTTTCATTTCGTCTTTTGCTGCAGCCTGCGATTCGCAAGCTCCCCAGCCCGCTGCCGACAAGTCACAGACTATCAATTTTAATGCATGTCGCCTTTCGTGCCAAAAAATACGACAAAATAAACAAGCAAACAAAAGCATATGACAAGAGTCGTCGCAGCAGCGCTGCAGCTGCAGTCGATGTTTAAGCAGCAATGCTGTCTGTTGATGAAATAAATGACACACACACACACACACATATTTGTGTATGTGAATGTATATCTAGTGGCTATTCAGCTGTTTTTCGCATTGACCTTCAACACATTTTATTGATACAAACATACTTATCTCTATATATTTGTATATGTTTGTGTTTGTGAGTACACACTCTCAAACATTGGCAAGCGAACATTTGAAATTAACTAAGTGCGATTATGAAGAGTAGTTCAACGGGTTATTTAATAGAAGTGGGTGGGATCCACTGAGCGAATTTTCTTTTGAAATCGTTTATCAAAAGCTGCCGTTTCATGAACATTCATGAATGTCATAAATAGCTGATTCGATAGGTTTAGCATTCAATTTCTAAACAAAAATAGCACAATTTTAATGAAATCCTAAAACGTTTTGTAGTCGTTCTGCAGCCAGAGTTCTTTTATTTTATTTTTCTTTTCTTGTAGGGTATACCATCTACGATGCCTGCATACATATGAGAAGCAATTGAAAGACACTCTGATTTTTGGATGCCTCTTTTGACATTTTGCAGCTTGTATGGAAAAGTTTTTGAAAAGAAATACGAACAAAAAAACACAGAGTGTAAAAAATGATAAATACGAAGCAAAGTCAGCAGGCAAAACATGTTCAAGTGACACCCGAAAGTGCTCGAATACATCAGAACCACAAATATCCAAAGCACATTTTGAATTTCTACATATCGTTCTCGGACTCGTTTGTAAGTATGTACAAATGTCTATTCAGTACTCCTCACAATTTAGTTTTTTCTCTTGCTTCTTCTCCATGCGGATGTGTGTGATTCATTCATTACTATTTCGATACCCTGTATTACAAGGTGTAAATAAATATAAAATTCTTGCAAGAGCTGTGAGAATATTACTGAATGTTAACTACATGATTTTATTTAAAAGAAACCGTTCATTGTATTTCATTATTATAGGAAATTTAAAGACTTATCTTATCAGAAACTTTTTTAGTGGCTCAGTGCTGGGTATCTTCAAGTCGAACGATTCTAAATGGAGTATGGTTACTTGTTTTTTTTTTGCTCTTACATTCAATTTGAAATGTGTTTTTGTAGATTCCTGTGTTTGCCCATTTGACGCTGTAAACATGCCACCAACAAATTCGGTATTGTAAACAAATTTGGAGCTCTGAAACTTGTACTCATAGCTTGTCTGTGTGTGTGTGTTATCGTATACTCGGAGTGTCCGACTATCCACAAACTTATTACATATGCATACAGGCAAAGTGTTGAAAGTACTTGCCACACACTCAAACATATACACACACACTCACAGCCATCTATGGTCAGAGCAAAGAGCCTCCCAAGGGGAGAGAGCAGCTAGTTGACAGCCACTCGATGAAGACAGAAAGACATCTCTATTTCGATGATGTCGTACTTGAATATTGATGCAAAACAGCCTTTGATTTGCGAGCATGTATGGCAAATAATCACAAATGCTTGAACTATTTAAATTGAAATTGATAGGAAGTGGAGATTAAACTGCGAATAGCAAGTAGTAAAATATGTACTTGTATATATCGATGAGATACGGGTCGAAATCAACGATAAGGTGTGTGCAAAACTGTTGCTATTTTATATACTTTGTATATGTGTTGGGGTTGTGTTTAATATACATTTTTGTTATTTCATCTGAACTTTCTTGTCTTCTAGCTTATCAGCTCATTCACAATCGACGTCTCAACTGTATTTTCCGAGCTAAGCTTCGCTTGGGTTCAAATTCTACATTTAGTGCATTACTGACCAAGCTCAAGTCCAGTAGGAATATTTTAATTATTGAAATCAATCTTCACCAAACATTATTAGTTGTTGTTTACAATGTGAATATTTATTATTTATTTATATTAGTCTATACCTTATCGGCTTAGTGTAATTCTATCGTATGCGTTGTATATATACAGACTATAATATAGATATAAGAATTCACTTCATTAAAAACAATCGCAAAAAATCTGGACACAATTTGCGGAATAATCAATGTTGTTTTGAGATATGCTTATATAACATATTGTGAAAATTATTGTAACATTAATATGCTTATACACTTTTCGTATTATTAAAGCTTATCATTGAGACAAAGTTTAAGCGTTTAGTACATCCCAAAGAATAGGTGAACAAGTATAACTGATCAACAGCTATAAATAGCGATTGACTTTTGATTACTGAATGTGATATTCAAATTATAAAATTATTCATAAAGTTGATGAAATATTTTGTGTATGATTACTCCAGAATGTTGTAAAATGAATTTACTGATTTTCTTCATAGCGAAACTGCAAATAAAATTGATGTAATGTGTGTTTTTGAAATTAAAAAAAAAGTATTGTCATTATTTTTGATTTTCGCCAGACAGCCTGGCAGACATAGGAATTGAGTTGGTGATATCAATCTATAGTGAGCACATTTCATATAAATTATGATCATAAAGGATCTAGTAGTTGCTTATATATGTATATACATATATATACACAATATGTGTTATGTCGGAAAACTATTCAGCATTGCTATAGCTTGTCAATGTCAAGGAACATGAAATTCGGGGAATACCATACGCAGTGTGTAGCCTTGTCAAAAATGATTGTATTTAAACATTGACTACATCGGTTTTTGCCGCATATATAGCATTTGTTTGTCGCATCGCACCGCACATCATATTTAAATTTAAATCAACCTCTGAACAAGTTGTACACTCGTGTGCCTCGTCTTCTGGCACGCGAGATCAACATTTTCGATGAGGTAAGAGATTATTTTGAACACAAATATAGAAATACCTACTTATTCGTGGTACATGCATATATATTTGTCATTTAACATACTTATATATGTATATATATAAACAATAATCTGCTGCGGTGACAGGTAAATTTTGTGTTACCGTATTTAAATTGTAGAACTAAAGTGGCGAAAGTTCAGGCGATTATGATTATGTTTATATAGAGCGACGATTGCACACTGCCTGCAAAGCGATTACGTACACTCAGCTGTCACTCATTATGGGAAGATCATAAAAACTTCACACCATTATTCATAATGATTTTTAAATCTGCGTCATTCGCTTCTCAGCATTTAATTTACAATCAGCGTCAAGTTGTTTGCTTGTTGTATGCTTTTTGTTTTACATTATTCAAACATTTCGCTTTGAAAAAAGGCGAATTAGCCCCATTGTCACCGGAAGTTTGGACAATTGTGAGTATTTCGAGCCACACTAAACAGTTGTGGTTACATGTACAATTTTGGATTTAAGTAGAGTTCAAAGGTTGAGCCAACAGACATAATCAGTATAAATATATTCCGCTTGACCCTACGATAGACTAAGAACTTTCAGTCTTATCAGTTGTACTATATATATAATTGTGTGATTGGCATATAAGCGATTAGAATTGTGTGTTAGCTGACCTCAACTTAATTTGTATTACTCAATTAGTGTTAATAATAAGTACATTTTATATGAATATATAATATAAATTATTGTTAAATTATATATTATATTTCAATACTTTCTGTTTTGCGATTTTGATAAGCTCGCAGTCCTATCAGTTGTACTACAAATATTAGCAAATAAACGATAAGAATTATTATTATTTGCGTCCAGCTGTAGCATCATTTGAATTGTAAATTCAGTGTGCTTGAAGTTATGAAGAATTTAAAATGCGCGAATGAAAGAATGGAAGCAAAATGTCCGATCGATTACGATGCTCTCTGGCTGTCTACAAACTGTTTAGCCATATAAATATTATGTTTTAGGTTCAGAACTCTGATGCATTCTTATAACTTATAACTATTTCTTATTCAGAATATTTACTGAAGACTCTGATGGCTATTTACTTGGGGCGATTTTATTATACTAAAGACTTTTAAAAGTTTCTTAATAAAACCTAGGACTAGTATAAATAAATTAATGTAGTTGCATTTTAAAGTTTGCCCGTCAATAATTTAATTCATTACATTATCGTATAATCTGGTATTTTAATGATTATGAATTAATAGTTATATCAACTCCATTGACTCCTGAACGCTAATGAGTCACAAGGGAAAACCGCACAATTATTGTGTTTCCGTCGAATTGTAAACGATTAATGCGTTTAATTAAAAGACCCCACATTGAGTTGCTTGCAGACTAGTTTCATTGGATGCAAGTGCGTTTGTCACAGCGTGTGACAAAACCATCATTGAAAATATCAATATTGAAAAATGAAAATACTTGAATATTTCTAGCAACCATTGTAATTCGAATAAATATCATATTTCTTATAACTTGCAGGGTATACGCAGCTTCGTGCACTCGATTTTTATTAGTCTCTTGCCGCAAAATGGTTTCCTGACAACTTTCTCGGTGGCAAAAGACATTGACAGAAGCTGAAACGACTTAGGATATATTTTATATAATTTTATGGTTCGAAGTAGAAAGTTTACAAACTGCAGAGTCCCAAACACCCCGGCATCAAAACAATTCCCCTCTCCACAGTCGACCCCCGACCTAAAAAAGGCGTCGTGTACACGCACACACACACACACACACACACACACAGAAACAATACGAATAAAACTTGAACCATAAAATGCGAGAATTATTGAGTCTGTTGCAAATAGCAAAACTTTTGATTCTCTCTTGAAGGAAATCTCTTAATAATCCTTTCATATACCAAAATGTTCCAATTTCAGCAAAGAGCAATAAACTTCATTTGAATGTTGTTTGTATTGTCAAAGGGGGAAAATACTTACGATGCTCGTATTACAATATACACATACATTCAATGTGTGTTTATAGTTTCTCCGGTTCTCCAGAGGAATTTCACTCTACGAAATGTGCCAGAAGCTCTGAACATTCTCAAGTGTCTCTCTCGTGTTTACAGTTCTCGCTTTGCCATTGAAAGTTATGGGATTCAGTTCATATTTATGCGTGAGATTATTTTTATAAGAACTGTCAAAGTGTAATAGGTTTGGATCGCAAATAATCGATTGGATTAATGATACACATATATTTCCATATCCAAGCACAATTGTTTTGTATGTTCTAAATCTATCTGTCTCTTTGCTTGACAAGTTACACTTCAAAAAACGATGCACAGCGTCTATGAGGTTTCTAAAGTATATTTGGTTAATTAAGACTCTTTTGGGGAGCACGTGTATGAGAAGTGACATACATAATGACTTAATGAGCTATGGAAAATCCGCTAATTGGCTGGGGGAAACTTGACAGAAATAAGCAGAGAAATAATGTAAAAAGCGTGTGGATCACTTGTCACTGATGAATAGAATTAATCTTTTCGATGTTCCACCGATTTTATTTTTCTCTTTATTTTTGTGCTTCTGCTGTTGTGATTTTGTTGTTTTTATTTACTGATCAGCGAGGCGTACAAATCGCCAACTAGTTTTAGTTTTATACGTGGGCAGCACACGTGCCTCGACCCAAAAACAAAAATATATATTTTGAAAATAAATAACGAATAAATTTACGTATAATTGGAAAGTTTTTTGCGAGATGAAATCAATTGATTTCTATAGATTTTCAAACAACATCGCAGAGAGAGAGAGAGAGAGAGAGAGAGAGAGAGAGAGAAGAATGTTGAAGTGCCATCAAAATGTATTTTAGCACACTTTTAATTAGCTTGTTGGCTGTTTTAAGGATAAGCTATAAGTCCTTGGCCACATAAAAGCCTCAACGTATTTTTAATGATACCTCAATTATAAGGAAGCGTCGTTAAAACGCTGCTGTAATAAAAGCAGCATGACAGCCAACTGATTGACGCCCCAAATACCCGGCAAACAATATACGAAAGATGCTGAAGCATTAGTTTTATGTGGGCTATACACCCCATTATAAAGAGGGCGAGAGTACAGGGTATAGTTGTGAGTAACTCAATTTCGAGACTTGAATGCGAATTGCGATTTGGAGTTATTAAAAACTTGACTATAAGCATCGTAAAATGCTCAAAATATAATCAAAATCTTTAATTACATAAATACAAGTACGGCAGTGCATTTTATGGAGACGAAGGGGAGGGAAGATGTAAGAGGGAGGAGGGAAGCTACTTTCCGGCAAACTTGTGTTGCGGAGCACATGAAAGTGATTCCCGTGCGCTTAAATAGCTGGGGCTGGAACGGGAGTCGCCTCAGTGGGGTTGACTGATTTTTGTCTCCTCGACCTGGACGCGTAATTAAATTCCATTGGGGCGGGTGCTTCGAGAAACTCATCGCGGGGGCGGGGGGAGTTTGTGTGCGTGATTGTAATGAGTGGGTGCCGTTGAGTGGTTGCTCGCCTTCTGCTGCTGTTGCTGCTGCCCCACCAAAGTTATCAAGTACACAAATATTTGCTCTAATTAGTAAAATTGGACACGTTCGGTGGCTGCCCCGCTTGCGTCTACAGCTGGACTGTTGACTGATTGCCCAAAATCGTTTCTTGTCTTCGATGTTGCCACGCTGGGGTTGGGGCTAGGACTGCGACTGGTGGGGGGAGTCGGCTCATTAAATGCTGCTGGTCAATTGGTCGTTTGCTCCTCGAACAGCAGAAGTTCAATGTGCTAGAAGCTCGAAGCTGGAGTTCGAGTTCGAGTAAATGCCAGTTTCGTGTCTAAATTGTTTGCCCGGGCATTGTTTAAAGCGATTAACGCTTAATATCCTGCTGATTGGTAATTGTCTTTGCATGCAGATTAAGTAATTTACATAGGCTCCAACGCGGGGTGTTTACACTTAGGTAAGCCCCTCCTCATTCACTCCTCTCCCCACTTACGCACTTATATATACAATTTAAATACTTGATAGTGGCGCCTAAGGCTCGGGCAACCCTAAAAAGGCTTTCAATCGAAAGAAAGCGTGACTAGCAAATGTTTCCTCTTGACATTTCAGCTCGTTAACTGCACGCCAAGTGTCCTGCGCGTCGCACACACACACACACACACACACACGACACACAAATTCACCCACTGTATAAAATTGAATGTATAAAGGGACTTTTTGTGGAGGGCAGTTCTAATTATGTTTGCCCGTCGTGTCCAGTCCATATATCAAGTCGAATGTATTGACTATTTGCGCACACTTTTCCTGGATTTAGCAGCGACACTTGTAATTTAGTTCTGTGTTGTCCTTGTTCTCGTCTGGACTTTCATTGTGAATTACACGCACAGTTTTGAAGCAACTTTTAATTATATACCTATTTTCTTGTATGGAATTAGCTCATAAAATACACAATTATGCATTAGAAAAATAAGATATTTTTGGTAGTAAATTTGACTTTTATATTATCTGCATATATATATGTATATATAATATTCCATCTTTGTCGACAACTTCTGTTCATTCTATTTATTACATTCCTCCGCCTGAAACGTCAGTAAATTTTGATTGCGAAGTGCTAAAGCTACTTTTTTTAATACTCTAGAAAGAAGAAAAATTTTTTAACTAAGCCTTTTCCTGGGTGCACAACTTCATCGTGAAATCTATGCTTAGCTCCTTAATAAGTTAACTTAAGTTAAGTAATAATTTGAAAAAGTTTTTGAAAGTGTAACAACTAATAAATTTACGGCAGCCCCCAAAATCCCTTTTGTATACACTCGAAAAGGGATCGGAACCTGGAACTGGACCAGGAACTGTTGTTAACTGTGCGAGAGAAGCTGTAAGCCAAGTTTTGAGCACAGTTCAAGAAATGAAGCCGAAAAACAACAAATCACAGGGCAGCAGCAGAGAGGGAGAGAGAGAGGGAAAGACGTCGAGAAGAATCCTGTGACCAAACAACGACCAACTGACCTAACCCTGGTATCGATGGGGGGAAGGAAAGGGAAGAGAAGGGAAGGGAAGGACGGACAGGAGAGAGAATGGGTTTGGATGGCCCAATAGGGAATGCCAAACGAAATATACTTCAATAATTCATTCGAATCATGATAAATGCCCGGATTTCACTCTGACATTCGCAAAATATACTGAGGTCAGCACACACAAAGAGCGAGAGCATAAGAGAGCGAGAGCGAGAGAGAGGGAGGGGCAATCACAATCCTTTCGCACAGATTGGGATTTTGCTTACGTGTTGACTTGGCCAACAAACTGTTACTGCCAGCAGCGTACATGTGTGTGTGTGTGTGTGTGTGTGTGGCATGGGCAGCTTCTGCTGCTGGGCTTAATGTTGCATGTATGATATACTTACCATGCCCAGTTGGCATTTCCCAATGCTGATTCAGCGACTCCGACTCCGACTCCGACTCTGACTCTGACTCGGCTGGTCAAGACCCCTGATCTGGGCGAATGAAGGCATTTAAATGGTAGACAACATTATATATTTAATCAGGAAATGGATGCGTCGTTACTGCGAATAGTTATAGTCACTTTCTTAAAACATATCCTTCGCTCTGATTGAATGCCTAATGAAATTTTGTGGTTTGTTTTTGCGCATCACATTGAGTCCGACGATGAGCTCAACTTTGTGCACTCAACGAAAAGGCTTTGAACTTACTCTGTTGCCTGTAATTGATAATATTATTAAAAGCTTTTTGCTGTTATTTCGCCTGGAAAAATGGAGGCAACGCGTTCACGTCGCATTCACTTCACTCCCGGCCACATTGTCTAGTAATTATTATGTGTTCTTGCCGTAATTAGGAAAGTTTTGCACAGCCTGCACAGGCACAGGATGTCCTTTTTCCCGCGAGTCCTCTTCATAAATAATTGTCAGCCGCCAACAGGTTGTGTGAATGGGAGGTAGAGAAAAAAAATTAAATGCGTCAGGTAAAGCGGAAAAGGGTATTCGTTTTGCGGTTCATTAGAGTCGAGTAATTAGGAACGAATGTGCTTTGAAAGTCCTTTCATCCAAAAACCAACTTTTCAATAGCGCCGTACTAATGAAATCAACTCAAATATAATGAACCTGTGCCAATGACAAAAATGACTAGCGACTGACGGCTACAAATCTGTTTTGAGAACCGAACCTGATCCTAATTATCATATAGTATTATATCTATGCACACTTTACGCCAAAAAAGAGAAACAACATTTGCTGCACTTTCGATTGGTTTTCCGTTGAAGGCAATTTGCACATTTGTAGATTTTGAGTGTGGAAAAGAAAAACAAAAACCGTGTGGCTGGAATTTTAATCCTGGCGAACTCAGCTCGGCACTTGCCAGGCCAAAAATATCAGTTAGGAAAGATCTGCAGCTGACGAGTATCTGGCCATTAATCAGAAAAACATAAAACATGTTCATTTGTTAACGATTGCCAGCAGGATCAACGAACGCAGCTAAAAAGGAAACCGTGGAGCAGAGCAGAGGGGATTAAGGCGCGCGCCAATTGCTTTTTGAGGGAAGCCTGGGAACCAGATCCCAACAAACCTGCCTTAGAGACAGACAGACACGGGTGCTATAAGCGCACAAAAAGGTCAGAGACAATCGGAAAATCGCTGGAAAAGGACTCAGGTGATGGCCGCAGGTTTAGCGCGCTTCTCGCCAGCGTGGGAAACTCGTCGGGACAAACAGTAGTGGTGCATGCTAGGCAACCAGAATAGAACCTCTGGCATGTGCAGAAAATCCATCACAACCACTGACAATGCCAACACAAATTCCCTCTCGAACAATGCGCCAAGGGTCACTGACAGCACCAGAAGCCGATCTGATCCGAGACGAGACGAGTCGAGTCGAGGTCGTCTCACTGTCTCGCGCTACCTGGCCACAGGTGTGCCTACAATATACAGCAAGTTGCAGTCCCTCTTCGAGTCCTCTAGCCCGGAGTATAGCGCTCTCTTTCGCTCTCTCAGCTCACCCGCCAATTAGTCGGCCATGTGTGCCTAAGCCTCGGAAGCAATTCTAGAAGCAGGCGCTCTGATCTTGTCAGGCATATATTGCGCTGATCGGCTTGCAAGTTTATCCCTGGATTTCTCCTTCAGAAACTGTTTAGCAATAACGATTAATATTATTATTATTGGTATTAATAAATGTTCGCTGACTGAACTATAAAGAAAATTTTCATTTATATAATATATTCATTCATACATTCAAATCGACTATGAGAATATTTCAAGAAGTTAGCATGTCAGTAATCTGCTGCTTTGTAAATACTGCGATGTTTCAACGTGTCCTTTACCTAACTGAAGACTGTTTTTATTTCGAATGAATTCTTACATTTTTAAAATTTTTTATATAATATATTACTTATATCTATTGGCTCTATTTCACGACAAATTCAAAACATGAGAGTTATAAAAGTTAAGCTTACAATTCAGTTTATAAATTGAACTTGTCATATTCACATCAAAAGTTCAATTTGAACTTTGGTAAATTGTTAATAATTCGATATGCCAAATCGAATATATGAGGATATTAGAGCTGTAGAAAAAAGTGAAAGAGGAGGCGAAAAAAAAAAAAACAATTTGCATCAAACACAAGTTTATTTTATTCCGCTTGATTCGAATTTCAATTTCAGATTGAATTACAGTGGGCGACCAATTTGAAATACTCATGTTCGCATACGTAGATGGGCCAGTTTATTTGTTTGCCAACAAAATATATATTTATGGCTCTGCGTATGCGACGAAGAGGGGGACGGCAGAAAGCGGGGCTCGTTGGGGCTGGCAGGCAAATCGGACCATTTGTCTTGCGAGTATCGATTCAAGGACCTGCGACCCCAAAAGGCCGCCATTGACTCTTGGGCTGTCCAATTCAGTTGCACAAACGATTACCCAATTTCACGTGTTTAGATTGTAGTTCAAAAAAGGGTTGAGACCCCAGAGAATGTTCTTCCTTCAGACACCCTTTCTCCCTTCGCCCCTCATACACAACCCCGTTTAGGAAAGCATTTGTGTCGTAAGAGTATTTCACATTTTGATTGATTGCTGCCAGTTACAACGCACAAATTGAATGACCAACTGCTGCCCAATCCTGTAGCTGAATGCTGTCCCGAATCCTATGTCGTAGTCGCTATGTTTCGCCGCTGGGCCAGTCAAAAATGATAAATAGACCAAATGACCCATTTAACTGTTGCGTTACGTCTTCGTCGTCGTCGTTCCAGGGATCCATCAGCGACTCCTTTCGGCTATTTTTTTCCGAAAGCTGCTTAAAGTTGCCCCTAATTGAGTTTCCCTGATTGCCTCGAGAGCTGCTCAAATCCTTTTAATAGCTCCAAGCTGAGATAGAAACACGACTTGCTTGTAAAAACTTTGAGAATAAAAATACAAAACAAAAAAAAAACACGAAAATAAAAGGATACTCAAAGAAGTCTCGCAACAGCTGTAAAGTCATTGAACCGGCTTAATTGTACTTGTAATACTTTTAGCAAATAAATGCGCTAAGCTGCTGATTTGAATATGTTTACATTATACAATTTAGAAAATATACAAATACAATATATTCCGTAATGGATTCTAAGCATCATCATGAGCTTAATGCTTTGCTTTGACGAGATTGCAATTAGTTAATTGCATCTTTCTTAACTTTATAAAATAAACTCTTAACTTTATAAAATAAAAATGTAATCCGAAAATTTTAAAATAATTAAAGACTAATTTTTAAATGACCATGTATTAAGCATTTAAGTAAAAAAATAAAAATATATAGACCAAAAACTTACATATATTCATCTATTTAGTGCATTGCTATCTACAAGACATTGTACAAGTATTTTGTTGATGGTAGATTTTCTTAACTTTATTAAATAAAATTATTAAGGAGTGCATCAATGACTAAGTATTGATAATTTAAGTTAAAATATATATATATACACGGCATATACTCATATTCAACTATTCAATGCCTTGCTATGTATTAGATAAGAGCGATTAGAGAGTTTTCTTTAACTTTAGGTTAATTATTGAAGGCTAAATAAAGCATCTTATTAAAACTGTGCAAATTCAAGCGTTCAAGCAACCTTAAATTCCCCCTTTATTTTCTGGCAGTTATTTAAATACACAATGTGCGTTATTTTTAGCCCCGAACGAAAATAAAGGATTGCAATTCAGTTGAGATTTCGCCACTGAAAGGACGCCACTCTTGAGGGTTGAGTAATGACTATATTGAAACGTCTATTTATGTGCCAGTCAATATGCCAAATACTTTGGTTGTTTTGTGAAGAAAGCAGTGAATCCCTTGCTGGGCATTGTTTGGGCAACAGAGTGGCCACAATTAACCGTTTCAATTGTCGATATCCTGTCAAGGACTGACAATTATCGAGCGCACACTCTCGCAAAAAGAGAAAGCCGGAGAGAACGGGAGGCCGAAAAGGGATTTCCAAGTATCAGCTATCCATCAGTCAGTCGACATATAAATGCAACAAAATGTTACATTTTCCATTCAATTATATTTTTGCTACTCTTCTCCACTCCTTTCTTTCTTTCTTTCCTTTTTTTTTTTGTTTTGTTGTTGCCTTTGTTGGCATTCAACAAAAAGGCAACACGGCGGGGGAAAGAGAGCGATCCGACTCTATACTTATTTTTTCGCATGCCTGAAACGAAGGACGGCAATTATAGGACAGCAGAGAAGTGAAAGGGAGTGAAAGGAGGGAGTGTAAGCAAAAGGGTTCTACGGGCATTAGCCAGCTTTATAGGGCACACACCATTAGCAGAAATGCCAGAAAAGATACACGTCGAGCTCGGAGAAAGGCTCGGATGGGGGAATGGAAGGGCAAAGGAGACCTAAGCACATATTATACTCACAAACACACACACCACAGACACATATCAACTGTGTATATGCGATAGATAGAAGAAGCCACCTTTGTTTGTTGGTCGTTTGCCTGGTGGAAACTGCGAAACTGCCAAACCGGGTTCGGGTCTATGCTTGGGGTTCGGGTCTGCGCTGTGGGGTTGGGTGGGGTTACGGTCTCGCATCCCGCCCACAATTTCCTGTGCTGTTGTCGCTGCCGGTGATGGCAAAGACTTTTAGCTGAAATGTCAATTGAGTAAAAATGTGCGTATTTTGCAAACAGAGCGAAAAATACTTATATAATATGGACACACACAGACACAGACACATGGTTCGTGTGGATGGAGGCAAAAGGAAAAGCCAAAAGGATAAAATGTAAAAAGAAAAACTGCCGTTGCAAATGGAAAGCTTTTGGCTAAATGAGACGACAAGCGTCTTAGGTCTCCGGTCCTGGCTTCGTAATGGCAACAACAACAGCAACGGCAGCAGTTCCTGATAGTCGGCTAATAGAAATGCGTACATCTGTGTAAAAGGACATTGGTGGAGGTTGAGAAATACCTCCCGGGGGCATGATTCACTGATAACGTGGCAGCTGCCATTTGGTTTTCGTATCACGAGTATTACTATCGATATGAAAAGTTGATAGAAGAGATAAGTTTCCTTCTACATTGATAAGGCTCTATCGCATACACACACAGAAAGAGAAAAAAGGGGGGCCAACGAGGGACTTATCAGCTGGAAGTGATTGGGAGTACAGTGACCATGGAGGTGAAAATGTACACAGATGACTTTACTTAGCAGCGATTTGAATGTGCCCATAAAAGGGCTCAATTGTTACGAATAATACTCGTATTTGTATGAATATATTTGGGTAAAAGACTTGGCTTAGCTAGCATTCATGGAGGTGAGTAAATTACTAAGGGTGGAAAATAATATTAATCAAATACACACACGACTTATCTTCATTGTCTTCTGCAAGATAAATAGAGCAGGGCAACTTACCCAAATAAAGCATGCATAAGGCATTTAAATTAAGTCCAGTTGATGCCACAAATTCCAATGTCTACATTATACAGTACTTTATGTTTAGATTAACTATACCACGCGTCGACTTTAAATATATTGCTAAGCTAGTATTTGCAGTGTTAAAAAATTTTTAAAATTTATTTTTTAGTGTGTTTGGGTTTTTAAAATTTCTTCTTTCCCCCTTCCCCCCCCCCCACCTTCATTGGCCCCCCAAAAAAAAAACAAGGCTGGTTTAATTTCCTACAGAAAAAACCTTCTTTTGAGAAAAAACATCAAATACTTCTTCTATTGTATTTACCACTATTTAGCAAAGGTGTTCGACAACTGAAATTGCATGCGAATTGAAAAACATGCTCGCATATTGTTTGCAGTACTTTGCCAACTTACTGATTAGCATATTGATGATGCCTTTTTGCTGGAATGTGTTATAGATTTAAGTGAAACTGGAGATGATTTCGTGCCAGCTCCTTGCCGTTCTCTAACTCATTCGTAAGTGTTATTTGCAGCCTGTGCCGGAGCACATATTTCCGGCATGTGACTCATCAACATTGAGATGGAATCGAATAAACTTTTCGCCAGAGCACTGAGTACGTGAGCTTCACTTTGCTGCAGGTCCTGCTTTTGTGCTGTGGTTTTGGATGAGGTTCAGTTTCGTTTTTAGTAGTGTTTACTTGCAGATATACTTGTACTGCATATTTACTAGCACCATCGTCGCTCCGTCTGTCTCTCGTCCCGCTGTCCATCCAGCCTGTCCATTGTTATTGCTACCACTCAGTACGCAGAGTGTGTGTGACTGTGTGTGTGTGTGTGACTGTGTGAGTGTGCGTGTGTATGTGTGTGTGGCTATTTGCCCAGGATTTTGTCGGCTCTTTGGCATTGTTTGCTCGCATTGTTTCAGTTGGGCGAGGTGCACGTAGTTCGCATAGTTCATATTCAAGTCAGGCACTCCTCTCGAATCTCCAATCTCTTTCCTCTCGGCCACTCATGCAAAACGCACAAAGTGCGCACTGTGTCCTTTTTGGCCAGCAAATACTACTCCTATTCCAACGGCAGCATCAACTATCCTCCCTATTGCTCCTCGTCCTGCTTTTTTCGTCGTTTTTTTTGTTTTTTGCTTTTTGTGTTTTTGCTTTGCTCCCACTCAACACAATGCCGTCCATTGTTTGTATGGCTCGCAGTGAGCTCTATTTTTAAACACGTTTACAAAGAACTTCGCTCAGATTCTCTCTCCTTTGAAATGCACACGTTGAGCCTGAAACAGTTTTCCTATTTTTTGCCTGCTTTTTCCACTTCCTTTTTTCAGTTGATTCACTTTTTTGTCAGTTCTATGATATGTGTGCATTGAAACCTGTGCATAGAACAAAAATGGACAGTAAAGTTGCTGATATTACTCTCAGAGGGGTCAAAGTGCGCCCCTAACTCGGATTAAGTGTTTCGCAGTCCAGCGGAACTGCAGCCATTACCTGATTCAATTGCAGGTTGTATGTAACTTCCTCACTCCATCGTTTGCCGATAAACTAATCTTTAAATGGCTTTAAATGCAGCTCATCTACTGCTTTATATATTTTGACCATTGTAGTTGTATTGTCTAATGTATTTTATTTACTACATACAATTTATTTTATACCATAAGTACTTCAATAACAAATTTGAATATGAAGTGATCATAGATGCCTCCCTCCATTTTTTGGCTAAAATATTCGGGAAAGCTCTATAGACTATGATTCAATTTTCAGCAACTTCTTTTCGAAAATGTATTCAAGCAGTCCGCTTAGGTTAGTTGAGCCCCAACCTTCATAAATCAAGGTCCCCAAATTCCGTGTGAAGCTCTCGAAGTTCACTTAACTGTTTCGTCGTCAGGAAACTTTTGCTGGATGGGCATAAATATGTGTGGTTCCTTCAGTTTTCTTTTGGGTATCCAGTTTCCGAAACAATTTGAATAAAAAACAGTTTTAAATTTTTAATAGCAATCGCAAATGATATGCAAAGTTCAGACTCCTTTCAACTCGCGCTGAGAACGAGGCATGTGGCAGAGACAGCAAACGCGTTCAGTTTTCATCAATTTTCACTCGCTTAGCACAGAAATAGAAAATTATATGCTAACGTGGAAGATGGCGAGAAGGAGGAGGAGGAGGAGGAGGACTGAAAATGGTAATGGGGCCAAGCAATTGGTCAAAACAATGAGGACAAAGTCGTTTTGGCAAAACAGCCAAATTTTCAATTGGATTGCTATAACGAAAATATTCAAATATTCAAATATTCAAATTGTTCGTTGGCAATATGTTTCCAGTGTTTTGAATCTTTAAGCTGTTCACTAACTTTACCATACACTCGCACAAATAGCAAACAATAAAAAAGCTTTTCTAGCTATTGTTGTGCGGAGCGAGTTCAGTGTCTAGAATTTCATATAGATGTTCGTCGAGTGTATTTATTGGACTGAAGCTGGGCTGGTTTATAAATTTTAGATGCTGCTCATTTAACTTTTAATTGGCAATTAGTTTCCAGTTACGCAGCAAATTTGGCGCAAGTTTTTCAATTATTGATGTTCAAATTGCCCCAATCCCATCTCGCGTAGCTCTTCTCCAGCCCCTATTGCTTTAGGGGCACGCAACATGCTCGCGTTCCCATCCATTTGGATGTCGGTGTAACAGAGCGCCACACTCCATTGTATCCAGATGCCGGAGAGGCCATCAATTAAAAAAGAACTGCAATGAATATTGCAATCGCTTAGCTGACTTTTCTATTTTTCAACTTTTCCACTTTTCCACTTTTCTACTTTACCACTTTTCCACTTTACCACTTTGCCAAGCTCCCACTGTAATTTTCTCGAATGGTGTTCCGTCTTTTTGCCATTTCATATTCAAATTGTGCCCGCTTCAGACACACGGCACATGCCAATAATTGCCTCCACTCCAGCACATGACACACACACACACACTCACAACACTCATATACACTCTTGTGATGCACACACACACACACACACACAATCGATGCACACACCCGCATAACACTCGCATTTCAAATGACTTCGATTTAATGAACGTAGCACATTTGTTTACCAACTATTTGTGCATAGAATAGCGGGAAAAACATCAATGGCAGAGACTAGAAAATGCTCTGTAAATATAAGGCGATAATCTGCCAAATCTTATATAAAACTACTATTTTTATTGCGGGTTTACTGAAATTAAAAATAAGGTTTATAATAATAACAAATGATGCGTTATTTCATTTAATTTAACTTTATGCTTTTATAATTTTAGTACTTATTATGTTATGCGGAAGACTGTGAATATTATGCACAGATGGCAATAAATATAAAACAGAGCGAACGATATATACAAAAATGTTGAATTTTCATCAATATTGTAAAAAACTGAGTTACGTTTGAATTTAAATGTGAGGGGGAAGTAATAGCATCAAGAAAGAACACCGTACTTAATTTCCACGATTTCGTGATGTCTTTAAAATAAACATGAGCCAGGGTATCGTTCGGTTGAGCAAACAGTAGCTGCTGTAAAAACACGTTCGTCTGAATTGTATTCGCTGGCTTTATAGTCAAATTGTGATCAAAGATTGGAACCTCAAGACAGCGGACAAGAAGCCAAGGAGTCAGACAGGTAGCAAAGGCGAACTCAGTGAACTCGAGGACGTTCAGAGTTCGACATTAAAAATGTAATAAATGTCATAAATTGTTAACAGTTGATTGCACTTGATTATTTTTCGTTGTTGTCGTCGTAGTAATACACCACCCACCCCCCGACCCCGTTCCCCTTGCTTTTAGTCGATTCAGACAACATCCCTGGGCACACCTACAACAACAATAACAATAATAACAGCATCGACAAAATATCTTGAGCAAAACGATGCCAGCGATTTCTGCAGCAATAATAAAAGCGAAACGCGTGCGGTTTTAATGTCCTCCCCCCCACTCCCGATAAACGCAGCGTCCCGAAAAGCCAGAAAACGATATCAAAGGCTGACAGGCAACCGCAGACGTAGAGAGGACACGGCGAATCCGTTGGGGTGGTGGAGGAGGGAGGCGTGGCCCAGGGAGGTCGTAAAGGACACCAGCACTGACATTTGAGGACACAGATAGTGCGAAACATTCTCAAGTTGTTGTCATTTACGAGCTGTTTCCGTCCTTGATTTGACTGAAGCGAACGCAAATGCTGACGTGCATATCATATCATACTATCATACTCGTAATACTTCTATAATATTTTATTATTTCATTTCAATATCAAACGAAACGCGTCGACAACCAATGGTCAGCGTGAGAGAGAAAGAGAGAGAGAGAGAGAGAGAGAGAGAGAGAGAGAGAGAGAGAGAGAGAGAGAGAGTGGAGGAGTGGAAGAGAGGAGGTCTCAGCAGCTGATGGCCGTCAGTCGGTTTTAATTTGCCATTTACACATCATAAAATTTTGGAGCGTGTCTGTTGAGCTTACGAATCCCTAGGGTCGATTGTCCGTTAGATAAAACAGCCACAACACCTTCTGCCAGCGACCACGCCCACCTTCACACCACAGCTGTACAGCTATAAGTGTGTGTGTGTGTGTGTGTGAGTGCGTAGGTTGCTGATAAGAGACGAAAGCGAAGCTCATTGATAATGCGAGTGAAATAAAATGTTTCGCAGCACAGTTGTGTGAATACTCTTACTGCATTTTATAACTTTTATGCCAACAATCTTTATTAAATGTGGACAAAATAGCAGTGATTACACATTGTGTATAGGGGTTAAATTAGTTTACACAAAAGACAAAAGTTTCGTAAATGATTTTAAGTTTAGATTTCATGAATTTGTTGCTCAACTTATTAATTGTAATATAATATCAAAGTATTTCATTTAAATGTATGCCAAACTATACATATATGGTAATTAATTATAATCAATGACCACAAACTTTGTGCTAAGGTTCATGCTGCGAATATAATGTGATATCCCCTTTGTCAGTAGAGCAGCGCATTGGGGAGTCCAGCTCATTACAGCCAAACACCAATTGGGGACAATCCCAAACAGAAATTGGCATTAAATATCTAATCTCAGTCACACACTGGGACCAACACATAGAGAGAAATAACTATTCAAAATCTCATCTGGTATCTGGTCAGCTAACATTAAAGCAGTGGCAACTTGAGCTTGTTTCGCTTTTGCAAAGCAGCCCAGACATCATTTTTAATAGGCTTCTTGGGGCCCAGGACCACTTCATGGAAATTAGGAAAGGCAAAAAAAAAAAAAAAAAGCAAAGTATACAGAATGAAAGAGATACAAAAATAAATTTGGAATGTCCCAGTTTGAATATTGTCGCCTAACAAGCTGGCCGTATCGTCTATGCAGCAAGCCTGGCATTAATATGAAAATCATGTAAGGCCGACCTTGTTGCCGAATTAGTTTGTGAGCCCTCTCTTTCATCCCCCTTGCCCGCTTTTGCTCTGCAATCTACAATCCGGCCACCTTCTCTCTCTCTCTCTCTGGCCCACACAACAAGCACAACAACCTTAGGCCCAGCTCGAGCTTTGCATGCCCAATGCATTCCGTGGCAAGCGAGAGCTTTGAAGTGCGCACCGTTGGCCCAAAAAATCTGGCATATTATGTTTTTGAAATACCCTGCAAGTAAGTATTCGACGAGGTGTAATTAAGATTAGGCAAAAAATTTTGCAAGTAGAGAAAATCTATAAAATATTGACAATAATTCAAAAATTGTATATGTTGGAAGATATATTGTGAAACCACAATGTATATTATATCATATCGAATAGAAAAAATGTAAAATATTGATTAAACATCACGCTGACTGAAAATCACAAGTTTTATCTTAAAGACTCCTAAATTAATACTAGTTCTCTTATATTGTAAATGAAAATAGTTTCAGTTCTTAGTTTGTTGCTTCATCGACTCTTAGATTTACTTCAAACAAAAATATATGTTGATTTTAAAGTTATAATTTATTGAAACTGGGAAGAGCTCTTGGAATCAATTTTAATGATAACAAACTTGAAGTAACTAACATTTTGAATAGTACAAGGTATGCCTAAGTCGACTTTCTTTGAAGCTAAGCATTATTACTTACTGTTGCTGCTGTTGCTGTTGTTGTAGGTGTGTTGTTGGGCCATTACAAGTGTGAGCGTAGACCCTGGAAGAGTGGACCATTATGTGGTGTGGTGTTGTGGCAGAGCCAGGGGCGGCAGCGGGGGCGTGGAAGCAGATGAAGGGGTTGCTGCGACTATTGGCGAATTTCATTGGAGTGTTTGTGTTTGTGTTTATGTTTGCGTTCGTAAGTGAGTTTGTTTAGTTTGCTAGGGGGCGGGTGAATGGTGGGCATAGTGGTTTTCGAGAAGGAGGAAGGGGGGGGGGGGGGAGGTCAAATGCGAACGTTCGTACGGTAAGTAAGTATGTTTGTAGTGTATAAGGCGCTTAATATGCAAAGTTTGTAACTTAATTTAAATTCCCTTGGCGTGCACTTATTACTTTGTGCCAACTTTGTTGCTGTTGCCTGGCACTAAAACTAAAACTGAAACTACAGCAACAACAACAAGAGCAACAACAATTGCTACTAGTAGTGCTACAATAACAACAAAATGAGCAGCAACAACAAGTTGGCAAAGCCCACACTTTGTAGTAAGTCGCACATGAAAACAATTTTTTGATAATTAAAGTTGAGCATTCTTCGCCTGCATGTGTGTGCGGCTCACTGTATGTGTGTGTGTGTATGAGTGTAATTGTCTGTGTGTGTGCAGGCCCCAAGCAATTGCCTCTGTTGGCATTGGGCCCTGGCTCCATTTCAAGTGTCAGGTTTCGCTGAGTTGAAAAGTTGAATACAGTAAACAAAAAACAAAAAGCAAAAAGACAGAAAAAATTTTAAAAACGAAAATAGGAAAAAAACTATGTCTCAAACTCAAACTCTGACAGTCGCCGACTATGCCGACTATTCGAGCTCGTATCGTAGCATGATTACAGCAAAAAGTATTCGTAGTCTCTCTGTGCTTAGGCATTCATTGGACGCTTACCAAGAGTTCTCGAGGCGGGCAGGGATACGAAAACTTTTTGACTGCTCCACATTTCCGTTGGCTGCTCACAATATTGCAACTTGTGCTTAATTATAATTGTTTTCGGCCCATTCCAATTGCAAATTAGCCAACCAATTTGGCTTGCTAATCAAATCCATTGGCTTTAGCTGAGATATTAAATATAAAGGCTAAGGAAGAACATTAGTCTAATAACTACATATGTTAATTATGTGTTTGCTATTCGCAGTTATAATCATAAATATAGGTTTTTTGTCGTAATATTTGGCTAGAACATTTCTTTATTAAACATAATTATAATGAATTACTTTTGAAAAACTTCTTTAAAGTTATATGAGAAGTTGAAATATATAGGGAAATGTAGTCGAACATTTATATGATTTTTGAAGCAGTAATTGTCTTGAGATAAATAGCAAATGCAGTCAAACATTTTTCTTTAAATATTTTATGATTTTTGAAGCACTAATTGATGCAGTTGTTACTAAGTTGCATCTCAAGTAATATATATATTATTAAAGCTATTAAATGGTTACAGCATTAAATTTACAGCCAGGTGCAGTTGATTTTGCGGGCGGGAAAAAATGAAAAGTATGCTGCACACTGCGCGCCCAATAATAGACATATATAATCCTGTTAATGTCCTGCGACCGGCTGTTCGCTGTGGAAAGTTCCAGTAAAATGCTGAAATAAATAAATAAATATATTTTTGGAGCCCAGCTGTGAGGCCCATGACAATTCGAATTGGATGGGACGGCACGGGATGCGATAGAATGGGCGAAATGAGGCTGGCAGGACATTATTTAAATTGCCATCAGGTTAGGACAGGCAATAAATTGAAATGCGCACACAGATGATGATGAAGGGGCCACAATCGAGAGAGTGAGAGAGGAGGGAGAGAGAAGGAGAGAGAGGGAGGCAGAAAAGTGGTGTGACAATCGCGTGAAATGCATTTAAATAAATCAACTTTGGCGTTGTAAACAATGCGGGCAAACAACAAGCGTGGAATCCACATAGATATCATATATATGAATGTATATATATGTACATATATTTATGTGTATGCTATCTACATACATATATATTTTGACATCATTTCAAATGCGACATAATTAAAAATGTCAGTTGTTTTACCACAATAAAGCGGCTCACAGGCACTTGGCAACCCTAACAGCAGCAGCAGCAGCAGCAGCAACATCTTCAGCCAGAGTTGTCCCCCAAAGGAACTTGAGGCCGCACCTGTGCGAGGCGTGGCGGCTCAACGAAAAACTTTTCGCACATAATTTATATACTTCGCCTCGCCTCTTGTCGTTGTCGTTGTTGTTTGTTTTGTGTGTGCGACAATCACAGAAATAGAATTTCTTATAAGCAAATGGGCGTGGGGAGTTGGGGGAGAGGAGATTGTGCCACCAAAAATGCCAACAATGCGCGCTTGTCACTCGAAATTACTTTATGCAAAGGTTCGAGGTGAGTGTGAGTATGAGTGTGTGTGTGTGTATCCATGTGTGAGTGACAGAGAGAGAGAGAGAGAGAGTGGGACGTCGGCAAGTGACAGGCAAACCAGCGAAGCAAGCAAACCAACATCAGCAGCAGCAGCTCATCCTTCTCAGCCAGCTCATCCTGGCCACGGTGTGCCTAGTCCTTGCACGTCTCGAGTCCTTAAGCTCGTCAGTCCTTCGCCCCCCACTCTGCTGCTTCTTCCCATGCGCTATTCCCGCAGGAAACACTTGCTGCTTATGGATTTCACAACAGCAGCGCAAATTTTTTGTCATTTCGTCTGTGCGCGCATTTTACAAAGTGGCAAGTGGCAACTGAAACTGTTTGGCTACACCAACCACAGTCTCCACACCGTCTTCCTCTCTCCCTCCTTTCTTCCTCTTCTTCTCCGCTGCTCACTGCCAACGTCAGCACTCTCGTTGCCATCAACTACACACCAATTTACCGTTCGCATCTTTCTTCATCATGTGGCAGAGGCTCAAACAACATGACGTTTTTATTTTTCCACCGCCTCGTCCCCCATTCTCGCCGCCGTTCCGTTTCTCGTCGTGAGCTCGGGGATTGTTTGCATTTGTGAATATGTAAATATTTTTCAGCGCGCTGCACGATCCACGCCAAGTGCCATGTGTCCTCCAGGAGATACTGCTCCGTCTTTACCTTTCCACCTCCCATTCCCCCTAGCTTCCTATCTCTCTCTCACTCTGTGTGTGCCGCGTGTGTTGGCGAGGAATGCGGCAAGTTATGGCGCATGCTGGTTCCAGCCAGCAAATCGTAATTGTGTCTGTGACTGTGTTGCGAGATTTGTCTTTTCATTCGCTCTCTTTTTCTTCCTTTTTTACTTGCCCAGCACAGTGCACAGATATTGCCGTCTTTTCGCGAGCAAATCAAGTATTTATAAAGAATCGCGAATAGTAAAGTTAAACATTAACTGCTCGCTTGTCTGCTTACCATGTTTATGTCAAAAGTCACTGATTCACAATTGGTTCTTTATTTCCATTTATTTTGATTTGTTTCTGTAGTATACTTTTCAGCGCTTTCCTTTTGTGCAGAGAAATGAGTCTCAAGAGTTGTATTTACAGAGTTCGCTAAAATGTCAGATATTAAATATGCTCATAATATTTACAATTATTACCTTATGTAAATTGAATTACCTATCAATCATTTCCAATTGTCTCACCCTTATTCAATCAATTATTTTTGGAATTTCTTTATATTGCATGTTTAACCTCACTGCTTGTCGTTTTATTTATTATAGTTGCCTCGATTGCGTCGATTGCACTTAGTTCTTGCCAAATTTTCTGCAAACATCTTTCATACTTAAAAATTTTCATATCTCCAATTTCCTAGTCGCATTTTTCACTTTGCATTGCCCACGTTTTAAGGGTTAAATATCAGTAGCATCCAGATGGGTTGAATTCGCAAATGGAGTGTGGAGAGCTGTAAAGGATGTGAATGTGAGATTGTTTCATTTGATGGCAAGACCATCAACCACTGTGCACCTGATGTTGTTATCCTGTTTTCCGTTTTCCCGTTTTCCATATGGAACAGGAGGAGGAGGAGGAGGAGAAGGGTGGGCAATCCAAACATTTCACGCATATGATTTATTTTTTCGTTTGCGAGTAAAAAATTTACAATTTCCGCTGCGTTTACCCCAACGAAACCATTTCGCGAGCACGCACGTGTGTGTGTGTGTGTGTGAGTGTGTGTGTGTGTGATAGAGTGTGTGTGTGTATGTGTTTGTTGACTGCTCACCCACTGAGCGACCCACTGACTAATGTGGCCACATATGCCGCATATGCTGCTCGCACAGACGGACAGTGGAGCTTAGGGGAGCACTGAGAGGGCGAGAAAGAGATAGAGATGGAGCAGCAAAGATGTGAGCGAACGAGATGGAGCGAGACTCGTTTTGATTCCTATGCGATGCTTTGTTCCCTCCTTTTGACTAATGAGGTTGCCGCTCCATTTGTTGATTGCCGCAATCGTGATATGCCATGCCCCCATCCTTAGCACGCGCAGCGGCGTCCAACATATGTTCCCCCTCTCCTCCACCCCTTTACATTCGCCCCGTCCGCATCCTCGACAATGTTTACAAATTTTTTCCATTCTTCCTGCGTGTGTTAGTGTGTATGTATTTTTCTTCTTCGTTCTCTTCTGTATTTTACAAATTTATGCAAAAATTCGCATCATCTTCAAACGTGCCTCGACGGCAAATTGTTCCCTTAGCTACATTTTCGGGTAAATCAATTGCTTGAACTAAGTTGTTGATGCCGGAAACCGGATATGCTTGTTAGAGTCTCGCTCGCAACTTGCAGATTACTTGTCAAGTTCTCATTTGATTAGTTTTGCTGGGATAAGCAAAGAAGGGGTGGAGCTTATAGACTGATTCAGTATGAATGGTTGATCATCAATAAATAGTTCAGCATTTATAGTTACCTCAAAGAATATAAATATATTTTTAATCCTTCTTCCAACAATTGAAAGCACTCAGTAAACAATGTTAAAATTAAATTTGAATCTTAAAGAGTTCTTCGAGAGCACACATTAACCAATTTGTTGTTGCTTATAAAAAGTAGATTATAACATGATAATTGCGCTGCTGTTCTCAAAGTTCCCAGCAACCATTTACCTCCCCCCTCTCCCCCAACGGCAGCAAAAGTTCGTCAGAAGTATGTTCTGAAGTACTTAAGATATGATACTCAATTACATTTGCAAGTTGAAAACGCTACGCTTACTTACAGCCCATACGTAAAAAACTCTTTAAAAGTAATGCCACTCTCAATGTGAAAGTGCCACAGAGACAGGAGCACAACGAATACCAAAATAATGAGCGCTTCCAGCTTAACAAAAGAAGTCAAAAGTAGGATAAATGAAAAAACCGGGGGGGAGACATTTTTGAGGAATTTCGCTGGGACATTCCTGTGTGTAAACCTTAAGAACAATGAATCTGTTATGTGCGCGATGATGATGTGGCATTGCAAAGGGTTGTATTTCGTACGAGGAGGAAGCAAGGAGGGGGAGGAGAAGTTGTGAAATTGTTTAGCTGTTGTTGTCGTCGCAACGCTTTGTACCGAACATGTTTCAGCTGATTCTAATCGGAGCTGCTAAACTTTAGTCATTAATTGGGTTAATAGTGTGCGCCCGCAGTGGAATACTTTACTTGAAAAGCTGCAAGCAGAAAGCAGAAAGCTGCAAAACTGCACAAAAAAACAACAAGGAGAGAGAGAGAGAGAAAAAAAAAACAGAAACAGAAGGAAAAACGCAGCTGAAAACAAGTTTCTCCCCCAGCAAAACTTGGCTAGCTTGTCAGGGGTCTTGTCAGGGGTCGTCGTCGTAGCCATCGCCTCATATCCCCTTCCTGGCCCCTTTTGACGTTGCCCCCTCCTTAATTGCGCACGTCTGAGGAAATCGCATGACTTTTCGCGAACATGCCACCAGCGTTGCAAGAGCACAACAAAAGCCAAGTCAAGTTGCTGCCGAGTGGCATGGAGTGGCGTGGCATGGCGTGGCAGTGGCAGTGGCAGTGGCAGCAACAACGTCAGCGGCATGCAACATCAATTTGTGCAACATGGGCGAAATTTCACGCATGCAACTGTGCTCAGAGGGGGGAATGGGGAAAGGGGTCGCGGCATAAAGCGACGCCGTGCGAGACAAGCGCAGACAGAAAGTTTAATCAATGCTGACAGAAGACAATGCAACATGGGGCACGGCGGAAACGCGCAACGCGAAACGGGAAGAAGGCGTCATTTACGATGCGACGACAATGAGCCAGAATGCGTTCAACTTGCAACAAGCGGCACGATAAGGCTGCCTGTGAGCCAACTCAATATGTTAAGCAGCCAAGCAGATGTCAAGACTCAAACTCCGCAAAACTTTGCGCATCTTCAGCGCAAATATATGTGTCACAATGAAACCAGATTAACAAGTCGACAATTGGTATAGAAAAATGACTGACTGGGAGTAAAAGCTAAGCTTATCCTGTTTATATAATGTTGTTTGTCCGCAGTCATTCACTGATTAAACCTCAATGGCAAATACTAACAAGTTGAATACTATACTTAGTTAAGTTCGATAAAACGGAAAGCCAGAATTCTTCAAAATTCGTAGTAAGTGAAAAGCGGTTAATGCGAAGGATACACATATGTATATATATATATATATAACTGACAGAATATCTGTTAATTGAAATATCAAATTGAAATGAAATTTGCAAATTTATTTATTTATTTACTATACATAGTTAAAAGATCTATCCAAAAAAGAAAGCGAAAATAAAATTAATTGCCACATGAAATAGTTAAACTTCATCCACTTTACAGTCTAAGCAAACTTCTTAATCAATAAGGAAAATTGCAGCTCAACGTAGACAGGCGACTTTAGCACAGAATAAATATA
The DNA here is from genome assembly GCA_035047445.1 of Drosophila siamana. Lineage (NCBI taxonomy): Eukaryota > Metazoa > Arthropoda > Insecta > Diptera > Drosophilidae > Drosophila > Drosophila siamana. The sequence continues at coordinate 918,068 of JAWNPP010000014.1, read as the reverse complement.
AAACGCAGCTATATTAATCAGTGTTTAGAAGTAAAATGAATTCTACAGTTAAACGTAGTAATAATATTGTCGAAATTTGGGTTATAAAAGTGAGGCGTTCGCCGGGGAATCACGACACTTATAAAAATATAATAAAAAGTTGCTGCATGACCTGAATAAGTTTCAGTTTGGCAAAAAAAACCAATGAAACAATGAGCCTGCATTTATGTGTTGTGTGTTTTGGGTTTTGGGTTTTGTGTTGCGTTTTCGTTTGATGTGCTCGAGGCAGAAGCTAACATCTACATATGTACATGGAAAAATCGGTTCGGTTACCAGACGCGGGCAATTAAACGTGAAATTGCATTGTGAGAGCCATAAATAAACAATTTTCCGCAACAATGGATGGAAGATAGTTGGTAACTGTTTCGATGTCCTCGGTCTCTATCTCTGAATGCGTTTCTGTCTGTAGTCTGTTGTCTGCTGTCTGTTGTCTGCTGTTTGATGTTTGCTCTCTGCTGTTGTGTTTCGGGGAGTTGCATTTCACACGCGGGTGACAAATTGACAATTTGTGTGTTTCGGGCAACAAGGACAAAAGGCGATTCCCATTGTGGCAAAATATTTGCACAAAAATTTCCACTGAAAGCTATCCAGAGTGCGGATGATTGCATGACGCGAACGCTGATCATGATGATGGCGAGGGTAATGATGATATGTGGTTGCAGCTATAGGGAGAGTGCCGTCAATTGAATCAATCGTGCGTGGCAACAGCAGCAGCAGCAGCAGCAGCAGCAGCAGGAGCAGCAAACAATTTGAAGGGATCGACAGTCGACAGCAGCTGACATTAGTTCCTGCTCCATATGACTCAATTGACTCAATGCAAGGATCATTTGCATGCTGAGTCCCGTTTCGAGTACCTGAGTGCGATCCTGTGTAGTTTCCATGCCCATTCACACACGCTCGCTGCTCACAGCACTTCCTTAGACATCTGAAACACGTTTCCGGTAATGCGCCGATGGGTTCCGGCCCACAATAAACAATAATTCAAGGCATGCGCCCTCGCTATCTCTCGCTTCCGCCCTCTCTCTCTCTCTCTCTCTCTCTCGCTCTTTCTCTGTCGATTGCTGTCTTCATTTGTGAATGAATTTCAGCTGTTCGGCACACAACGATATTGGAATATTTTTAGCACAAGTGCCGCGTGTGTGTTCGCAGCAGGATCTGCATTTTGTCAGTTTTCCGTGGAAATGATTTGGGTTCGACTGAGTGCTGTGCCGCAAAAAGGATTGAATGACGCACACACACACAGTCTACAGTTGGCAGCTGATTCCAGCTGTTAAACGCAGCTATTCGCAAAACCAGCTGAAAATTCGGCCACGTGACCCTAAACAGCTGTCTGACCATGATTTATGTAGTCGAATATTTGGCATCAAAGGGGTTCGTTCTATTATACGTGTGCATGGGAAATGCATTCGCTCAGATTAATCAATTGGCTGCAACTCCGCCAGGACTCCGCAGGGTTGTTGGCCCACTAAAACAATTTCATTTATCATAATCCCACTCTCTCCGCCCGTAACAGTTGCCATCCACACACTGTGTGTTCGTCTGCCGCCAGAGTTAGTTATCTTCAAATGCAATCGGCCGGGGACGACTTGAGAGCGCTTATAATTTGATGCTAGGCTATGGCGAAATGGCTTGAGCCTTGCAATTAGCCATAGCACTGCGAGTGGCATTCATTGTTGTGGTTAAAGGAAAGGTAACAAACATCACCGACGATGTATTCGTGTCATGGCCAAGTTTCCCTGGCCTCGTCGCTCTCTGATAACGGGCCAAACAACAACTCCAGCTGCGTGTAACTAATTGATTTCTTCTTGCTTATCATCGCTGTAACTTGGCAATGTTTGCTGGGTATGTAATATTGCTAGTGCTCTGCAAATGGAACCAATTCGTATCGATTGCTTTCTTGTGAGCTAAAATGATTTGCTCTCAATGTTATATTATAATACGTGAAGTATTCAACTTTTAAATAAATAATAAGTATAGGTATTTTGACTTTTGTGATGTGTGAGCGTTATTAAGCAGTCAGCCATCAATTCAAATTCAAAATATAAAATATAAATGAAATATAAATATTACAGCAGTAAATGCGCGGATTTATTGTAACAAGGTTTTTTCTCTTTATTTGGCATAAATTTGACAACTTTATGCCAAAATAGGCAACTGGTTAACGTAAATCCATAAGTATTTATTTTATTCTCATTATTTTTTATTATTCCATAGAAGTGCAAGCTTTTTAAAAAAACACCACAGTCTCCATCTTATCTTATCCTTGGCTTTATTAGAATCATTTATAATATTTTAACTAAAAAGCTCTTCTTTTTCTCTAGAAGTTTATCATAGTTATTGTTTGAAATTAGCAAATTGTTATATTTGCACGAATCTGCTTAGAGTTGTAAGCCGATTTCCTTAAACCTTATTAATTTCTTGAGAGATCAATGCCTGATACGACCCAGCTCAATGTTTTTATCTTATCAACCAGAATTGCATGAAAACAATGCACAGTCAGGATAGACTTGTCATGGTCAAGTTCAGCAAAAACAAAACCTTTCGTTCTCATATGTCGAATATCGTTTGAGTGGTTTCAACATGCACTCTGTCTAACCCTACCGATGTCGATGGCGATGTCGATGTCCCCTTGTCGAGTGCATCGAATCGATTTGAGTTAATTCCACGCTTCGGCAACCGCAAAGGAAACTTCAGGCCAAACCCTGACGAACTGAAGACGACGCCGCTGGAGGCCAACCCTTGGATTCGCTTCGTGTTCTTCTCTTTTTTTTTTCGTTTTATATCATTCTTCCGTTCTTACATTTCGCTTTTTTACATTCGCACTCACAGTCGTACTTGCAACATTTTGACAAGTCAATTGTCATTATTATTGCCTTCAATTTCCTGTCGACTTCTTGGCTATGCAAATTGTTCTACCTGGCGAGAACTCAGCGGGTGGAGTTTTTCGATTCAAATAAATTTTATTGGTTCGCACCGAGTGCATTTTCGTACGAAATGTAACCATACCATCCCATTCTCTAGCATTTTTATGGCCCGGAAATTAGTTTATTACGCTGCTCGTCCGAGGTGCGACCCCAAAGCGCCTTGTTAAGCCGCTCGCCCAGAAAATAGTAGCATAAGGCCGAGTTGAAAAGCAGAGCGAAGACAAACCAATGGTAGGGCTCGGGGAATGCATCCAGAAACGGATAGGCCCAAACTCCCGTCCAGTCGAAGACGACCTGCAGCCACACCAGATAGCTGATCACGAGTATGGAGAGGCCAGCGAAGCCCTTGCGCCTCGACGGATATCGATGCGGCGTCAGGCAGATCTCCAGCACGGCGTAGACCACGACGAGTGTGTGCTGCGTGTCATTCAGCCACCAGGGATAAATGTCGGGCAGTATGTAGGGGAACACCAGGTTGTCGTCAATGGAATACATCAGCCAGTAGGTACTGCTCACCGTCGGCGCCAACGGCACCACGATTGCGGCCAACCAGAAGTCACGTAGCTGCTGCAGTCTGGCCACAGGACGCAGATCGCAGGCGGTGGCGAGCAGAAAGTAGAGCGTCTGCAGCAGACAGTTGATGAAGCTCAGATAGTTGAACTTGCCACCGATTGGCGCCACCTTATACACCACAATCGCCATCTCGGACAGCTCCGAGTACCTGTACTCGTAGTAGACGCTGTAGCCCAGATGGGCGCTGATCAGCACGTGGAACAGCAATCGCGGTGAGTACGAGCTGGTAAGTCGCCTCATCTCCAGTGTGACAACTGCGCGTTCAACTGATCGACCAGCTCGACTAGTCTGCGGCATGTCTGTATCGAGTTGCATCAGTCACAGTTAGGCGATTTGCTGCACTCTTCTCTCTGGATTTGCTCTAATTGCAACGCCGCTTTAAGGGGGTATCTCTGATTGAACTGGAGAAGTCATTAGCTAAGTTTTTACGCTTCGTTTTTTGTGGACTTCCTTTAAATTGCCATCAATCAGACTGCATACCAAAATAGTCAAATGAAACTCAATTTCTTTTTTATTTATTTACTTTGAAGGTTGCGAAGAAGTTCAGCAAACATTTTCAAATAAAAATAGCCAAAAAAAAAAAAAAATGGAGTCGAAAATCTAAATCAAGCTAATAATGCAGCCTAATAATGCAGACTACAGCTAAGCATATATTTCTTCAGTCATCTTATTTAGTCTGGAAAACTATTGAAATTCATATATTGAAAAAGTTGTTGACTTTGATTTTGGATGACTTAAATAATATATGCATTATGTTGGACATAAAATACATTTTTTTGTCATATTACTTTTTAGTGTTTCACCTCTATTATCATATCTGAAATGTTTTCCTTAAATCAAATAGCCAACTGCATTTCAATTGACAATCTCTGAACTCGAGCTCAACTTTAAAGTGAATTCGAAGACAGCTCTAATCCCAAACGTAAGCGAAAAGTTTTCAGTTTATTCCTTGGCTCAAGGAGAGAATTTTCCGCACGTTTTCCACCTTTTCCAGTTTGTCGGAGGGATGGGAGTGGGGAGGGGTGTGGAGCAAGCACTGCTTAGATTTCCATTAAACATAATCAGCTTAAGCGATTGTCAAGTTTCCGCTGCAGTACTTGAATATTTCTTAGCTGACTGCCATTGTTTGTTAATACAAATATTATATTTTATTTTTTTTACAGATTATTTTCTCTTTGCCTTTTGTTCCGCCCCAAGTAAACAAGCCAAACAAAGGGAGTGGCTCTGTCTCTGTATGCCCCTCTGTGCGTGTGTGTGAATTTGTTGCTTAAGAATTCTTGTCACTTGAGTACGTATTTACACACACGAAACGCCTCTAACTCAATTAGGCCGCCACATTTATTGTGTAAATATAAAAATTACTTACTTCGCATGTAAATAAAATGCAAACACATACAGCATAAGGACGATTCAAGCGGCATCCACAGACACAACTCCAACTCCAACTCCAACCACGTGCACGTTCCCATCTCAAATCCGAGAAATAATGTAACCCCCTCAGGTCGCTTGAGTCGTGTATGGTAAACGTCTTCATTGCGTCATGTTTGTCGCATGTGCGATAATGGCGTGCGGTTGAAAGGCCAAAGCGCGCTGCGATGGAGCTTTGAATGTGCCGCAAACAAACAAATCTCTTTTAATATGCTACCCTAAAACGTATAGTCTGTTATATCTTAGTTGCACAAATTACATGTTATATGCTAGGTGCGAGCATGAAAATTTACCGACAAACAGCATAAAATGCTAAAGCTTCATAGTGGACTGCTATATTAGAAGTGAAATGAGTCATTTAAAAAGCTTTCAGTATATGAAAGAATATGGAAAAAGTATGAAATCATAATTTCGTTTATTGGTGTTTAATTGCGTTTCGAATAAAACAGCTGCAGAGATTTGCATCATGCTGATTTCAAGGCAATAAATAATTAAAGTCCCTCTGGTGGTTGGACAACTTCAGGCGGAGGGTTGCACTTAGTTGAGTCGCTGGCAGCTGTAAGGGATACACACAGCTGATCTTAACAGCTCACGTGGACTGCCATCACCGTCACCATCAGCACCACCATCAACACCACCATCGGCAGGACGAGCGGCCATCACGTGACCACGTGAGCTGAGCTCACGTTTCAACGCCATATGCCGCGGCAAGGCAAGCAACCTTGTGGTCATTTGGGTTGAGCGACCGCAGGGCAATTAAGTGCGAGTGCGCACTGTAAATATTTGTTTGTTATTCCATCCTTTGGCGGCATACACAGCCTCCTTCGCTTCTTCTTCTATTGCTTTGTTCTGCTTATCGCGGCGCATCTTTTTGGTCATCAGACCGTCGTCATGCGGCCGATAATTGAGACTAACTGCAACGCGTTGTTAGCGATCCGACATATGGCCAAAATGGCGTTAGAAGTACACGCATATTCTAGTGGTGTGTGTGTGCGGTGTGTGGTCGAAGTCCTGGTCGTGGCCTCGTTTGTAATTAGTTGTAATGCGAGCGGAGCCTGGCAAAATTCTCATCAATGGATTTGTGCCGCAGGCCAGCGAAGGCATTGCTTAGAATTTCAATCAGATCGCTTGAGCTGAACTGGACAGCGCAGGACTCTGAGCACGTCTCACTTGAAGTTTGCTCTAGTAGTTTTTCAATTTCTGCGCAGGATATGTGAAGGGGGCTCCACAGCAACAACAACAATGCATTCATTGCCCCCGAGGCGACCCCCGCTCGCATGCAGCTGTTTCGTGTCCCAAGTGGATAAGACAAACTGACAGAAACAGAAACAGGCGACGACAACAGAGGATGCGAGAACCACAGCAAGGACGAGAACGAACGCGAACGTCTTCAAAACAAAAACTGCCAACTGGAGTGCACCCCCGAGCCTTGTTCTTCGTGTTCCTGTTTCAACTGCGATTTGCAATTGGCTGCTGTCGAATTGGAATTGAAGTGCCACACACTTCACATGGCTACCCCTCCCTCCCCGCCCTCCCTTCCCATCCTTGTGCGCTTGCCCCCCCAGGCGGATTGTGCAAGAGGCTGTACGGTTGTGCGAGAACATATATATACCTATATATACATATATATACATCTATAGTCTAGATGGCGCCTGACAACACACGTCCTCTCGTGTTCTGCAACCAAGTGCCCATGTTCAAGTGGCGCACAACGGTGCTTACTGCGATTAGAGGGCAGCCCTGTCGCCCTGTAATTGATCGATACTATCGATAGTAAGTTGTTCAATTAACAGATGGTAACGATTACTTGGGCTGCAGTGAAGCGAGTGCTGACTAAATGTTAATCCATTGATGGCATTCACAAATTTGCAATAAATTAAGCAAATACAATTTAGAAATGAATTAAGATCGAAATAAGTGCTGAACACTGTAAACTCCCTTTTATGCCTAAAACTATAAGAAATATGAAAGCTGATAGAAGGCTCAAATATGTGTACTTATGTATAAGGATATATGTACTTATATACCCAAATATATATTGCACTTTTGTATATGCCGAAGTATAATTGCCAACTAACTTATCATAGTCCAGGAGCTTAATAAAAAACTACTATCGATGCTTAGTTTAAGTGTGATGGTTTATATTGAAGTTGTAAAAAGGACTGCAATTTAATTAAAATCTAAACAAAAAAATGATGCACTTTCAATATATTAAACTTTCATCTGGGTTGTGATAAATGATCTAGATCAGTGAGTAAAAGTCGTAATTAAAGATATTGAAATACCTTGTTGTCGTCGAATCATCGATCATAGTGTTAATAGCTAAATAATGTAATTCAATACAACTCACAGCGCCAGCTCACAAAACCAATCGCAATCGCAATCACAATCGCACTCGACTTCGAACTGGAACTCAATTAAGTAAGTTTAGGTCGAGCAGAGCCAGCAGCAGGAGGAGGAGGAGGAGGAAAAGTGCAGATGGAGCCCGGGTCGAGCCTAACGATAAATCAATCATGCTGCATTATCCAACGAAAGGGGTTAACGACTTTCGCAGCAAAGCTGACGATTGACTGCCCAATGGACTCGCAGTTTACCAAAGGTTTTATCACAGTCGATATAGTACAAATACCTTGTGTTTGGGGGCAGCAGCAGAAGGGGGGAAGTCCCCTCGTCCAACTACACACACTCACACTCACACTCACACAGAGAACACGTGCCGGTGAGGCCAGATACCTAACGGTTATCAAAACGCCCGGGCATCATTAACACAGATGGGACCCATTGATAAGTCGTCATCGGGCTGCCAGCTGTGCCCCCCTTTTTTTTTTATTTTTTTTTTGTTGCTCTGGCTAAGCAAACACACCAACCCAGGCGGTGGCGGTGACGGTGGCAGCGGCGGGGGAGGTGGAGGGATATATTGATGTGCCCATAGGGTCGCATACTTTCAGCTTAGTGGGTTTATCATTGACTCGTCCAAGCGCCCCTGCACACGTGTGCTAATTTTCGGGTTTTAACATCTAAATGTTAGTTACAACTCGTGTATTGCATGTGTGTCTCTATGTGTGTGTGTGTGGTTGTATCTGTATCTGTGTCTGTGGGAAGCCACGCAAATGTTTTCATTTAAACTCTGTGCGCTCCCTCAGAGTTCTCCTCCCCTCAGCAAGTAGATAACGAGCAACGAAAGGAAGTAAAATGCAAACTGGAAAAGCGAAAGGACATAACACAAATCAGCTGCAGGGCAAAAACCGAATTCGAACTGCAAACTTATTTCATAAAGCAGAGCAAAAAGTTATAGAGTTGCCGATAAAAATGTACACTATTAATTGCAAATTCCTTACTTAAATCAGACAACTAAATTAAATACCAAATATGACAGCATTTAAAGTTTAATTATAATTATAATAATCATTGTAGTCGATACTATAAATAAATGCACTTCTAAAAAAAACAAATTTCAGAAATCATTTAATTTAACAGATGAACAAGTTATGCATGAAAAATAAATTTAAGGAAAAATGCATAAAGATTGAAAGCAAATTTCTACGTCAATTAAATTTCATTATAAAATATTTTGATTGCCTAAAAAACGAATTAAAATAATCCCTCAATTCGTTCAAATTCCACAAATTTTTTTGTATTGTATTTCTACATTTAATTATGCTTCGCAATAGTTTTTCGAGAAATTGAATACGTTTAGAGCTGCTCAGATCTTAATTATAAACGACAATAAAAAAAACAAATGAAATTTGTCAAGTAGTGCAGAGTGCTGGGAATTGATTTGTTAAAATTATTTAAAATAATTTGGATGTGATTTTTATTAATGTTGATAGAGTGGAATTTGATATAAAAGTGAAATGAAATACTCACTGATGAATTGAGAAGTCTCACACTCAATTCCCACAAAATATGTCGAATTGTTGTTTTTGCTTGTTCGACCACAAAAATATTTGAATGTGAGCGAATTAAGTTGAATGATTTTCTAGAAAGTTACAGCTCTGTTTTAACCGGTTCGAACTAACCCAAAGTGACCCTTTTTGCGAGCCTAAAATAGAGTTCAGAGCGTGCAATGATTTTGGAATTGTTCAATTGACGATGAAGTCACATCAATTGGCGAATTCGCATTCACATTCGCATTCGCTCTCGTTCTCGCCTTGTCTCTCGATCAGTCTCTGTCTCTGTCTCTGTCTCTGTCTCTGTCTCTGTCTCTGTCTCTGTCTCTGTCTCTGTCTCTGTCTCTGTCTCTTTCGGGTTGTGTAGCTTTTGGTGGCCGAAGAGTCGTCTTCAGCTTTGGCTTGCCATTTATTTATTTATTTGATTTGTCGCGCGTCGTTTCGCCTTCACAGTTAATTTACGGGTTTTAATTTATTAAATCAACAGCAAAAATAACAATCAACAACAGATGCTGCCTCAGTCGCTGCTGTTGCTGTTGCCGTTGCCGTTGCCGCTGGTGTTGCTGCCTCAGTTGCTGCCGCCGCAGCTAGTTGCCTTTATAATGCCGCAAATGCTCAACCGAGATACACAGCATACAACAGTAGCTCCCGAATGTCGGCTACTGTTGATTTTTCAGCTTGATAATCTCTTTGTGCCCGCTCACTCGTTACTCAGACGAGACGAGAGTCTCTTCGCAGCCTCAGTTCGACGACGACGTCAACGACCGAAACTGAAAAGTCAATTGATGATTCAATTGATAGAGGGACTCAAGACGTCGGGCCAACTACAAGACGACATCTAAAAATAGAACACGTTAATTACGCGCTTGATAAGAACAGCTCTGAGAGACATGGAACACAACGAGCAACAACGACAACAACAACAACAATAACAGATAAATTGACAACTTGAAAGACGAAGAAAGAAACGATAACTGATTGTCAGACCAAAAACAATGCAAACTGTTGTCAATGTACGAGAAATTGATAAATTTTTATGGCATTTATTGTAAATAATGAAGAAGATTAGACAATTGCTTATAAATCTTTCGAAATTATCTTACTGCGACGACACAATTATAAATATCGGTGAATTGAAAAAAGCCAGTTTCTGATTGGCTGATATGAAGCTTCTCCTTTTGATGTTTAGGTTGCTTCGAAAGATTATTTAAAGCGATTACATAGAAACTTTCCCAAATCAAATATATTATTTGTTCTACAATACACATATTTACTTACCTGTTTACTACGATTTGTATTCAAATTCCACACTTTAATTAATATAAAATCAAACATAATTCTACGCAATCTTAAAGATAATTTATGAGTAATCTCATTTATAATATAACTTTTATTTATTCATGGCTTCTCTCGGCACAAAATAAGACTTCTACAATATATTTTGTTGCGGTGATAGAAAAAAATAGATTTACTCAAGTTCCATCGCTAGTTAAAAGCGATATTTTATACTCGCCACTGAGCGAGTCGTGTGGCAATTGTAAATTGACAAATCGTGAGCATTTTGTAACGTATTTCAGCAATTGCAATCGGTCAACTATCTTGTCTTGTTCCACTTAATCTCTCGCACACCACACACACACACACACACACACACACTGGTGTGTATTTATGTGCAATACACATATAATCTAGCTAAATATGTACCATGCAATTAGTACAAATGTCTACTGTAAATATTTGAATGTGCGCGCACAGCTTATCAGCCGCAAAATACTGGCCTCGCAGTGCGAGGCGACTTATTATGTAGATAGTATGCCTACAATGGGCACAATGTAGCAACTGAATCGAGTGTGAATACAACAGTGTGTAGGTGAATGTGTGTGTTAGTGTGTGTGTGTAGTGTGTGTGTGGATGACATCTGTGCAACTTTAGCGATAGCGTTGACTTTCGAACGCAACTTTGAAGACAGCACGGGGCCGCAGTCGCAGTTTAAGTCGTCGGCAGTCGCTTTGATTGCCTCGAAGCCCGACCCTTCGCTCACTCTCTCTGCCGCCGCAAAGGTGCGATATTGAGGAAGATGAAGAACCTGAAGCACCCTATTGTTGAGCCAGCAAAGGGTTCCCATGCAAACAAGGGCGACTCCTATTTGCATTTTCCGAAAAGAAAAGAAAAAAGAAAAGAAAAGACTCACGAAAAGCAACGGAAAACATTAATGCCACTAGCAAAAGACTTTATAGTTTTATTAAATGTTTTTTTTTTATGTAAACACACATGTGTGCCGAATATGCATAATTGCTAACAATACTATCATTGTACTCGCAGCATAAGCGTAAACAAATTACGATAAGATATAAATAATGTATGCAAGTGTGTGTATTTGTGTATTTCATAAAAACAGCCATAGACATATCTCATTAACGGTTTGCCTTTCTTCAGTTATTTGCTTTATTTATTGATAAGTATGTGCTAAATACTACAGTCCATTTGCTATTTATACATATATATATTGTATCATTTAAAGCGTCTGGCAAAAAGTCGCATAAAGCACAAATACTATAAACTACACGACACGCTGTCTAGCTGCGGTTCACATCCACAGTTAGGCGCACATATATACCAAAGCGTAGATATCTGTATATAGAGCTGTAGCTATAGCATATACATACATACATATATCATATGTATGTATGATTATCATGTATAGTTTCGCCTGTTGCAGATATACGAGTACTTGGGGTCTCTTCAACTGCGGACTGCTTTTTCAGCTCAGTTAATTGGAATCATCGTGTCACAGCTCTGAGTTTTCAAGACTTTTATAATCGACGTCGTGGTGGTGCATTGCCTCCTCCGTCTCTGCTTGCCATTGAGATACAGAGATACAAAAACGCTGAGAGGTGAAATTACAGCTGAGAGTGGCAGCAAAAATGAGACTCAGCGACCAACAGTGCTAAGAGCACAACTCGATTGAGTGACTAATATTTAAGAGAGACGTGGCCATTAAATTGTGCTCAAGAGTAACACGCACTCACTCACGCTCTCTCACTCAGTCGCACTCTCTTTATTTGCAGCCCTCTCTCTTCCCTTTCCAACTGGCAAACTCAATGCGGAATCAGCTGCTGTCAATTAAAAGCAACTACAATCTCAAGAGAATGCGGCCCACCTCATCGCTTGAGTCGAATTGAGTTCTCTGGTTGGATTTATCTTCAGAGAACTTTTCACAATATGGCAACATAAATATCTCTGAGCATAGCAGTCAACTACAAGTAGTATCTTTCATATGAGAATCTTTTTTGTATTTAGTGTTGGAATAAGCAGTCTCAATGCTTTCGATATAAATCTAAACATTGATATAAAAAAATATAATCATTTTTAAATATGGCTAACTTTTTAGTTTTCATGACAGACTTACAGATTCTGAATAATATTATTGATTGTTCACTTATCTTTACGATTATTATTTATATTTATTTGATGTTCAAAAGTTAGCATTAGTTTTCTCATAAATGTCAATTCGAGCATTAGCTTTTATTTTATTTATAGTTCTTCCTCAATCCTCATCATTAGCCACGCCATTAGAAATTTCATTACAATTCAAATCAAATTAAGCTATCAGCAGCATGAGCAACTATAATTAGCACTACAAGGCGCATTAAGAGTGAATCTTGTTACCATGTTAGAATATCCCATATTGTGCAATTAATTATTTATGTTATTATCAGTTCGAGTGGGGCTTAAATATTTAAATCGAGATGCTTCCAATTTAATTGCTTGCGTCGCAATAAATGAAAATTTGACGCATTTTCAAGGCATCGCTTCACTGCCAGCAATTTTCGAGTCTAAGCAATGCCACATTGCCACCTTTGTGGTTGTTAAACCCGGGCTCTTCTCCTCTCCTCCTCCACCGCTCTCGCTTTAGCCCTGTCAGTACAGTGTACAAAAGATGCCAAATTCTAAGACTTATAAGAAAACGTGTAACCCCCCAAACCACCCGCCACCCGCCACCAGCCACCGACGCTTCTGCCTCGCACTCCTTTTATGCCGCACTTTAGCTAAGAATTTTCTCTAATGACTTAAACGCAGTAACCACTAAAACATTTACAACGAACACAGCAAAGTTGCCACCACCTTCCCGCATCGCCCAGCGTCCCTCGCGCCATCAACCCCAAAACAGCCTCACAAGGTAAAAGCCTCCTCCGGGCGTTTCCTCCACTTCATGTTGTTCCTAAAGTGGCGCATTTTTGCGCAAATTTTCCTCGAAACCGCAAGTAGAAAACTCATTAAGCGAAAAGCATTTGGCGGCAAAATGCGACCAGAGTTACACCTGACGACCGCCCTCTCAACAATTTAACATGGAGGCGTGGCCACTTCAACAACAGCAACAGCAACAACAACAACAACAACACCAAGAGCAACAAAGCCAAAAATGAACATTCTACAGCACTTTACTTCAACCGTCGAAGATTTGTAGAATACGATTACCGCTTCCTCTTCAAGGAAATAGTAAAATATAAATGCGATTCGATCCATAGAATTGTTAAGCAATTTCATATGCATTCGAAATTGTTCTACAGAAGAAGAACAACATGATATTTATGCAACTGTGTATTATAGACTTTCGAGTGTGCAAATAAGATTTGTTACAGGCAAATGAATTCGCATAACGACCCACAGCCTATATAAGCCACACACTCTAAAGGCGTCGATCTTAAAAGATCGACTGAGAATAATGTTCGTCAATTCGCTGGCCGTTGTGCTGCTTGTATTCAGTGTGCATAATGCACTTGCCGACGAGAGCGCTTGCTATAAGGAACCGACTGTGAAATGCATCGAGGACGCCTTTGCCAAGCGCGGGAAACCGACGGAGTGCTTACAGGAAATGTCGGAGCACTTTGACGACACTTTCTCAATTTTGTATCTCTACCTTATCTCTTGCCAGTCCGCCAATAGGGAGGACGTTGAAAAATTGCAGAAGATCGTGCCTAAATTGTACGAGAAGGAATTCAATGATACGTTCAGTTATGTATCGAAAGTTTCCGAATGCTGGATGAAGGAGAATGTAGCTTGTAAGTCAGACGATATTTCGACATATGTCACCAACTTTAAGAGAGATCCCGAAGTTGGATTTCACAATTATATCAAGAATTCCAATTTTAAAGTCGAATTTAAGGACTCGGCGAAATGTATTGAAGAAGCTTTGTCAAAAACCTTTAAAAAACGTAAACTTCAGTTTACTAAAGCACAAGATTGTATATTCCCGAATAAAGGAAAAGCTAAGTAGAAAAATGTAGTAAATATTTCGAACTTCAAGTTTGCTCAGCCTTTTGTAATTTGTGGTCGGGATCCAAAACATTTTAAACAACCTCAATATGATGTTGAGACTTTAAGCTTTTTTTACTTTCGAAATAATAATGACAAATATATATCCTGATTTAGAAATCATTTGTTCTATTTACAAGATTGAATTATTACTAGTTGTAGTTTGCAAGAAATTTGTGATAGGCGATAGTTGCAAATATATTTTTGGATAATAGAATGAATAAAAATATTGTAAGCCCGATTATTTTTTTGCTTCAATTATAAGCGATTCAAGAAGTACTACCTTCATAATGTTAATTAGATTCGCTTCATTAGTTGCAGATATGCGATGTTACGCGTCATAGTTAAATTGCATAGCCAATCGACTATAAATTCGTTACTTGCTGATTGTGATTTTCCTAATCTCCCTAAATAACAACCGTTATGCGACTGCCTCAAAGGATCTACAGAATGTTTTAATTTCAACAAATGATAGATAAACTTAAGTTGTTTTTTTCTTGACTAGGTCTCACTTATGCATTGACCACGTTTCAGCTATTTTTTATTTCTCCTACAAGCTAAGATATGTTATATGCCATTATCAATCGAAGCAGATCTTATCACTGGTCAAGCTAAACAGCCATCTAGTTGTTGTGTAGATGCTGGCAACATTCCTGGTATGATGAACAGAATGCAGGATTGCATATTTCCGAATCAAGGAAACGACTAATTAGAAGACAATCAAGTTTTCGCTGTATTGCAAACTAGATGTCTCTAGTACTACTTGAATTTTGGGATTTCGGTCGTCGGCCGTCGGTCGTCGCAATCAAAATTGACTTCCACTTCGATGGCTTCGCATTAAACTGATTGCGTCAAATGGCAAAGGAAGTCAGTCCCAAGTTTGTCGTCTTCTTGGCCGAAAGTGAATTTGCCCATTTATTTTGGCTCACAGGGAGAAAGAGAGAGAGAGAGAGAGAGAAGAGAGAGAAAGAAATGGGAAAGCGGATGGCAATGCCTGTAAACTGAACTGTCATAAATAAAATAAATATTTTGCGCTGCCAACGAGCCGTATCCATCGCTTCCTCTGGGCCAAGCCAATTTGTGACTTATAATCAGAGAGCATAAACCAAGAAAGCTGCCCGAGGTTTGAGTAGGCGCAAATCAAATCCTGTGACGAACTCTCCAGGCGTCCAGGCGTCCTCGCCTCCTGTCCCCATGATTGAGAAGCTCTCGCACGTGCTACATAATTCCAATTCCAAAAACGAGGCAGCTGGCCATAGCCATCCCCGCCACCAACTAGCCTATGAATTGTTTGCGACTTTCATGCCAACAATCGAAGCCACCACACGAGAATGCCCTAACACTTGAAGTACTTTCGGGGCAACTTCGGCATTTCAAGTGACGATAACAGTTGTCCACTTATATATTGCATTTTGAGCGATTAACTGAGCAAGCTTTTTACAGATGAAGAGTGATATTTATGCAACTGCTGACTGAGACTAGTAAATACTTAATGATGAGCCCATGATGTTCCAGACGATTTTCAAATATGCTGTCACTGCTGTGTGCAAGTATTTCGTAGATATTCCAAGCGTGAGGAGTTTAATACACCTTTAAAGCGGCATCTCAATGTATTAGGGACACTTTGAACAGTATCGTTGAGCAACATAAACCTGAATTAATTAAAACGCAAGATTGTATATTTTCAAATAGGCCAAATTAATTAGATAAAAGTACTGAATATTTGAAGCTTTCAGGTTTGCAAAGATTTTTGTATTTTGCGAAATAATAATAGGGCATTCAATTGTCGATCACAGCGGAGCGCTTACACCAAACTATGTGCTTTGTTTCAAGTCTGATAACCTAAACCTATCGAGTCTCTATTGGGGCTTTAGCTTCGGACAGGTGTATCGTTCCATTGCGATTCCTCAATCTGTGTCCAATCTGGGGGGCAGTCAGTGCTCGTGTTTTTCATTAGAGTTTTCCCCAGTTTGGCTTCATTTCGGGGCGCATTGTTGTTGCTGTAAATTTATTAGCATAATGCGTAAAGATATCGCGTTCATTTGACAGCTTTTCCAAGTTGCCGCTTGGCTTCACTGCCTCGTCCCTTATGACCAGCAATGGCATCAAGCTGGAGCTGCGAGCTGGGAGCTGTGGCTGTGGCTGTTGTAGCTTGTTCTTATTTCATTGTTTCATTATGTTAATAAGGGGGGAATTCGCCATAATGAAGCCGCGCAGCTTTCACACTGGCCACTGGGCCAAGAGCTTACCAAATTCACTCGAATTTCTAATATCCAACTTTATTATGTCATCCCGGCAGCAGGACCATCGGCGTCGACCGGCGACGAAGGCGACACTTTGCTACAATGGCGCCATAAAGTTTATTCGTGTACGAGAAATACCCACTTGATGGAGCACACCAGGAGCTACAGCATTCGATGCAGGGTGGCTCCCAGAAAGGGTAATGAGCAGCTGCACCAACAGCTCCAATAGCAGCTATAGCAGCAACAGAAGGCGCCAAGTTTTCCTTCCTTCCCTCCCTGGCTTCCTAGATTTTCCCCATATAAATCGACGCAATTATTTCGGCAGCGCTGCTCACTGCTCGTTGCCTTCACTCCAAAGTGTTTCAGCTCAGCAAATTGGAATATTTGCATAAATTACGCGTTTGGTCAATACGAGTACTCGACCAAGCAAACACGACGCAGCAGCGACTGCCAACTGAAACATCAAGTGAGACCAACAGAGAATGCGATGGACGCGTCTGCTCGACTGCAAGATATCCTGAGTGATGCTAAAGGTTCAAGGAGTTGAATGCAATTGTTTCTATATTTGCAACATTAACAACATTCCATTAGCATTTAGCAGATTTCGACAGTGTTATAGATAGCAGAAGAGATCTAAACAAAAAGGGGGGAAAAAGGATGGTTTTATTTTACTATTAACTTGTATAATTTGAAAAGTATAGAATCATCTTCCATGGACGAAAAAATAGTTTGATTTTATACAAATTGAAATCTCTGATAACCAAATCTTAACGAAAGTTACTTGCTTCTTTTTTAAGTAACATTCCTGAGGGTTTTACCAACAGTTTATAGATTCACTGTGCACTAAAAAATTTTGGGCAAAATCGCAAAGCAAAAGTCTATAAAAATTCAATTCCACCGGAGATGAAAATCCCAGATGATGAAGAAGCCAAGAACTAGACCCAATACACCAGCAATTGTCAGGGATACGTAGAGGAGATACACTAAAAATTCAGCAAAACCAAGCGTATAGCGAGCATGGATCGCACTCGTCATCCCCTTTTCTCATTCAGCAATATCTTTTAGCCGCATCGAACTAGGCATTTCTATAAAAGTGTAGCCTCTTCTTGAAATATCCATAATTTGAAAATTTAAGCTTAAATGTTGACACTCGTAAAAATGGGCTAAGAGAAAGATTCAAACAATAAGAAATTCAATTTTGCTATAGTATTTACAAAAAGTCTAGGCTTACTTATCCTGGGCCCGATGAATTTCGATTGTGATTGCATAGCAGGTATATTAGAATAACGATACATACTATAAATGCAAACACTGTCAAAATACCAATTAAAAAAATTACAATATGCCAGAATTGCATTGCAGTCCCAAAGGATTCCTCGCCTTCATTTGAACCATTTCGCGTATTCAATCCGAGATTTGTCCAAGGTATAGATTCCTTATCCATGGATGATGTCATTTCGATACAATCTAGTTAATCCAAAAAGTCTAAAAATAATATTGAGACTAATTTCGACTTTTCGAAATGTTGTGTAAATTGCCTAAACCTGAATTTTCAATGCATACTCTGAAATTCTCATTTTCAGAACATATTGAGATTGTTTTCACGAAAAATATTGATATTGTAGCGGCGAAAAGTTGACTTAGTGTACGGCCCGTTTAATTTGCTTCAGGTGTTAATGAATCTTCCACGTTCTTGGTTGTTTCCTTGCCAGCGACTGTTTTTGCAGGCTGCACAAGGAAGTTGAAGTATGGTGGAAACAGAACCGTAAAAGCCACCAATGCGTTCTTAAACGCCACACGAATAAGGTAAATTGAGCGTCTTCCTCTTGCCACTTCCTTTGGCAAAAGTTATGAAAGTTTCATTTGTGCTTATGACATGGTTAAAGGTATAAAAGGTATGAAGCCGCACCTGCCTTCATTTCCACTTCCTCCATCCCACGCAAGCTCGAACATGTACACAAACAAAACATGAACTTACTCGAACAGAGAGAGAGAGAGAGAGAGCTATTTCTACCCTAGATTGAAGATAGAAATATACTAGTATATTACATGCACACATTAGGCTAAATATCTTCTTTACTTGCTTCCAAATCATTATGAAATTTGTGGAATACAAAGTGGACGAGTAAATTTAAAAAACAAAAATAAATAAGCTTAAAGTTGTGCTGCCAGTCATGAAACTGCTGCAAAGTTATGTAATATTTAAATAATTGATAAGGTCGTGAATAAAATTGGTCTCGAATCGAACTAAGAAACCAAAACAAAGGCAAACTTTTGACTCGACAAACTCATGAAATATGTTTATAATGGCACGCTCAAGTAATGCTTTATAAAGTGATTGATTTCGGCCACATTTTCCAAGGGTGTATTTCGAAATCGTGCTATTCTCGCAAGCAGCGGACAGGAAATCATAATATTTCGTGTGACTTTCAGCTAAATTTCAAATATAAAATAACACCCCCCTCCCCCTCTGAAGTCCGTTTCCACCTACTCATCGTCGAACAATTATGAAATCTGTTCAAAGAGGCGATGCGGCGGTTGAAGCTGTTGGTTTGGGAAAAGTTTTTCCTTTTTGCGGGCAGCTGAAAATTAAAATCCATTTGCCAGCGGGAGCGGGCAAAAGGGAAAGCAAACGCTGAAAGAAGATTACCTCATTAATTTCTATTAAAATTAAAATAAGTTTTGCGCTTTTCGGAAATGGCACACAAAGAGGCAGCAAACGAGGCACAGGCACAAACACTGGCACAAAATAAATAAATAAATAAAAAGAGCTTCCAGAGATGGACATGGGACATCGGAGTGAGGAGACAGGACACAGGGCTCAGGACATGGTGAAAGTTGGTGAAGGGCAAATGGTAAATGGTCAATGGGGCCTGATAAAGGGACAGTTGGTCGGCCCTGCATAGGTTGAATGACTCTGTATGCCACATTCAAAAGTGAGCGAACACAATTTCCTACTTACAACACATTTTATAAATATTTAATAGCCGTCCAAGGACTGGGCCTGACTGTTGTCCTGCTCTGTGCGTCAGTCCGGTTTCCTGCCAGTTATGATGGACATCATAACCGCAATTGAAAGTTATTAGTCGAACTCAGTTGGCATCCAGCTGTGTCTAATCATTTTTTCTGTGTTTTTTTTTTGTATTTTTGTGGTCTTCTTTCAACGAACACACGCCCTTTTCATCACTTTTTACCCCCCCATATTTAACGCTTGCCCTAGCAGCTATTTCTGGCCTTTTCCAGCAATTTCAAATGTTAATAGAACAGTCGAAAAGCCTGTCCATAAAATAAACTGACTTACGCAGAAGAGGAAAACATTAATTGCTTGCAGGCAAGCATATTTAATAAAGACCAAAAACGAGTAGATTAAAGCATCTGAAAATTTCATTCAAAATACGTTTCATTTACTCTTATTTTATTTCAACAGCAAATCTGTGCAATCAATATATTGCCTGACATGTTAGCGAACTACAAACTATTGCTGAATGAATAAATGTTGTAATTATGAACTTTTAGTCTGCCAAAATACAAAAATATATATATCTATAAATATATATATATATAAAAATGGCCTTTTGAAATTCGCTTAATTAACATTTAATGTTTAAATTAATGTTCTACTAATTAATTTCTTTTTCAATTGCTGCTTTTGTGCACGCAAATTGTAAAGAATTTCTCAATTCCCTGCAATTGGCAGTTGTGATGGCAAGGATAGCTTTTGTGCCCTTTGAGCCATGCTGCTGCGGGATGCTGATGAGGCACAATGTAATCCCCTACTAGAAGTGATGTTGCAGCACTTTGATGTCGCTGTCGCTGTTGCTGTTGGACAGACAGGCGGTTGCAATTGCTAAACGCTCGACAATAAAACAAAAAGCGAAAAAGGCAAAAACAAAAAATATCCTGTGAGCAAAAGTAATGTACAGCAACAACTGCTGCTGCTGCTGAAATAAAAGGACATTTTGCACGCGCTGCCGCCTTAATGACGACGATTAAAATGCGCTCCACAAAAGTTGCACGCAGCGACTAGGAAAGCCAACGAGGAGGGGGCGGAGGTGGAGGAGAAGGAGAAGGAGGGGTAGGCAGAGAGGGGTTAAGCGAGGGGAGAAACGCAGGTGCAAGGCATGTGTGCTTGGGGCAGAGGGAAAGGCATGGGGTTTGGGGGTTGGGGGTTTAGGGTGACACTTTGTGCGATACATGAAAAACTCATAAAGTAAAAAGGAAACAATTACAAATACAAGTACACATGTGTGTGTGTGTGTGTGTGTGCGAGCATGTGTGTGTGCACGGGCATAGAGAATAGCAAACTGGGGGGCGAGTGGGGCAGAGTGGAGGGCTGGGAGGCTGGGCGAGTTATTCACAGATGTTTGAAGGA
Organism: Drosophila siamana; assembly: GCA_035047445.1. Taxonomy (NCBI): domain Eukaryota; kingdom Metazoa; phylum Arthropoda; class Insecta; order Diptera; family Drosophilidae; genus Drosophila; species Drosophila siamana. Next base: position 897,283 of record JAWNPP010000014.1, on the reverse strand, counting down.
TTTCTGTTACAATTTGTTTGCGGCGCTTTCGCTTTAACAAATGCCTCGCACTCGCTGCCGCAGTCGACGTCGCAGTTGACGTTCCCGTTGACGTCTGTAGATGCTTTCCTTTTATTTCCTTTTATGGCTTTCCTTGTGCTGAAGAGTGAAATTGTTTCCGCCGCACTTAACGATGCTGCTTCTTTTTCGTCTTTAGCTTCTGCTTCTTGTTCATCTGTTTCCCCCCATTTGATGGCAAACATTTCCGCAGCTCGTCGCATAATTTAATGCAAATACCCCAGACCCCAGCATCTGATACTGTTCCTACTTACTTACTTACACTCGTACCCCACTAAGCTTCTGCCTTAGTCTCTCCCCTCCCCATCCTGACCCCTCTGCCCCGTCCTAGTCTAGTCTCACCCACTAAATATCGATTTTAATAAGAGAAACATTTTCTCTCGTCTTTTACGTCTGCTTCTGTTTCTTCGGCTTCTTTCTGTTCGTTGTTCTTGTTGTTGTTGTTGTCTCTTCTCGATATTTTTTTGTGCATTTCGCTGGCATCGCATACTTGTCCTTGGTCTGACCTTTGCGCTGGCTGCACTGCCAGCTCCTGCACAGGTCCTTGAGCATCACTGCAATGTTTTCTCGAGCTGCAGCTTCACCAACACACTCCCACCCCCCATTTTCACACACACGCGATTGACGAGGTCATCAGCAGTAATGTGTTCGACAAAACTGTGACGGATTCGAAATTTGAAGGTTAATTTTTATTTAGGCATATTACAGAGCATATAGGAGTTGGAAAAAATTGATGCCTAACCTAATCATATATTTTTAAATTCTAAAAACAACTCATTTTATGCTATTACAAAATGACATATTAATAAAAAAGAATTAGAACTCTAAATATTTATGATTTTCTAAATGACTTCGTTAATAAAGTAAGTGATATAATCGTGAAAATATTGCAGATATTGAATTACAATTAGCACAACTAAAATTCGGAATTCAAAGAGATAAACTAGAATTATAAGTGCTTCCTATTCTAATGAGGACATTAAACTGCCAGCACTGCAATTACAACTAACAATGAATGTGAAATACCGAAGTAATAGCCGGTAATACTTTAACAAGAAACTATGCAGATGTGTGAGTATTTCTGTTGCCTGCCCTGCAAAGTATGCTATGTTTTTATGCCTTTCATAATCAGCATTAATTTTATGGGCACTACAAGTGAGTTATTGCAGAAGTAAAGGTTAGATAAAACAAATTTAACAAGCAGTTTTTATAGATAAGCGTATACAGCGACATATAATAAATAATTTGTTTGCACGCCAGGCAAATAACATTTATTTAAGGGCCTACAAAATATTATTGAGCAATTATAAGCATATACATACATATATGTTAGAATGTCATTATGTTTCAAACGAAATGAACTCTGCAATAAAATTAAATTGATGTTGAGTTTCGCAATGACATGACTCAATGCGAATAAATGTATTCAGGCTGTTTTTGGCCGAAGTTGAACAGCAATTTGTTGCAGATATTTTGTTACAGGACCTTGGATAATGTCTCGAGTTGCTTATTAAACTGTCGCTAGTCGCTAGTCGCCTGTGCCGAGTTCAGCCACTGTCAGTTGCAATTAAAATCGTACGGAACTCTCTTGGGTTAGTTAGTTGGCAACCTGAGAGTCCAAGTCACATCATCCGCAACGTTGTCGTTTCCCGTTTCCTGTTTTCCTTGCAGCCTCGTTGCCACAAAGAAAACGAAGAAAAATCCACTCGTCATTTGTGAGTTTTCACACGCAACCAAACGTGCGTGTGTGTGTGTATGTTGTGTGGGCGGGTGTGCGTGTGTGTAAATTTGAAGTATAAAATAAGCAGACACGTGGCACACGAAACCTATTGAATGATAAGCATGCAACTAAAAGGCTGCCATTCGAATGCTACACGGATCCGGATGCGCTACACGGCCGAATTAGGCGACGAGCGGTGAATGTGAAAGGCAAACCTAGAGTAAGATAGAGACAGTGAGACAGAGAGCGACAGAGAGCTGGAAAAAAAGATGTACAGAAATCGAATTTCAAATATCAGAGAAACGAAATTTAAATATGCGAATACGAAAGGGATAAGCGCAACTTTTTATGCAAAATAGGAAAAACATTTTTGTGCAAGGGGCTTATAGCGGATTTATTTTGGCAACCCACACACACTCGCACACACAAACAGTGGGCTACCCGAGTGCCCTCCCCACTCTCCGTCACTCCCCAGCACTGTCTACGCTTTGGCAAAGCAATTCTGCACAGGAAACACAACCAGAAAACAAATACAAATACACGCAAACCAAATATTAACGTGCAGACTCTCGAATACTCGCAGCAGATACAAATTCGCAGAAATACAAAAATACACGTATGCTATACGCTGCTGTGAGTTAGGAAGGACATCGGGATTCACATTTGGATGCTGGCTTGGTTGTTGCAGGGCGGCATGAGCGACTCTGATTGGATTGAAGGATGCGTGGCCCGATTGACAGGCTTAGACATGCACGGCAACAGCAAACTCGACATCAAATACGCTGTGAGTCCTAAGCCGACATCCGAATGGGAAAGCCAATGGGATTTCCACAGAGCCACCGAATAGTTCCCCAAAGCAGCCATTGTACTCTTGATGCAGGCAACGACTTTAAAACGGGCTCACATTTAATATTAATTACCGAACAGCAAGAGCGAAGAGTTCAGGTTTGCATTTGCATTTTAATACGCTGCTCTCAGCTGCTTTAAAAAAATCTGCCAACATCTGCCACTTAAAGATACCCCTTTAATTCGAGGGGGGTGGAAGAGACTCGTTTGAACGGTTTAGTTAGGGACTTGACTGTTATGATTGTGATGTTGATGAAGTGCCACACAAGAACAGGAAGCAAAAACAAAAAAAAAAAAACCAAAAAAATACAACGAGAAAGAAATGAAAATGAAAATGGTGTATGAATGTTTGAATGTGAGTGAGTGAGTGAAGTGATGTGGCTGATGGATGGCGACTGGCGACTGACGACTGACGACTACTACTATATATATAGTACACATAAACATATATACTATATGGGGTATACTCTGGCAATCGTAGGTGCTGTCTCTCCTCCAGCCCTTGGCGTGTTCGATAAGTGTGCGGCCTCAGAGAAATTACACGCACACTTGCGCGTTTTGCTCCTCATGAAGTTGATGGATTGCCCTGGCGCGCGGCGGTCAACTGCCGACTGACCATAACTGCCAGTTAGTTCAGCCCACCCCCAAGAGTTCACAACCCCCTCCGCACCCTGACTGCGTCGGAGTTGGAACAGAGCAGCGCCCATTGCTTGGCGCTTGATAAATGGTGGAAGCATAATGAATGGTTGTCCTTTCATTCCCTGCCCAAATGCTTCAAATGTTTGCCAGCCAGATTAAAGTACATGAATATTTATGTATAAAATGCGGTTAAGTTGTTCTACAAATCTGCAGGGTATATGCAGTGGATAGATGTATATTTACAAAGTTGCACTATAGATTTGCAACAAAATAGTTATCTTTGTATGCTAATTGGTAATATTTCAATACAATCTACACATCTATTAAGAATATTATTTCTTAATTTATGTTTAAAGTTTAAAAGAATAAGTTGAACTATGTTTAAACTAAGAATTAATTTCAATAGATGTGGAACTACGATTACTACTCATTTTGTCATCTTTTTATTCTTAATAGTTCAATAATTCTTTTTCATTTACAATTTCAAGATTACTATTTCTTAAGAGTATTTTGTAAAGTCTTCTATTTAGAGAAAATGAGCAAGACCATTATTATAAGCATTTTTTTTTTTTGGTCTTCCAAATTCCTTTAATTTGAAATGATCTACTTTGGCTTTCATTAAGTAAAAATCTCCAACAAAAGATACAATATCTCGCAATGTGCTCTAGTCATTTAAGTGATGCCAAGTTCGTTCTTCATAAAAGCCAAGAAAGATTTCTAGCATTAACTCATAATATAGAACAGACTAGAACTTTCTGCTTGATTTATTCAATCACTTAGTGAGAGTCTGCACCCTGATAAGATATGTTACAATACAAACAATATCATTAGGCTGCATGTGCACGAGCTGATTTGGTGGGAACAATTAAATGCTATGCTTCGCCACATGGCCCCCATGCCGCATTATGTTTCACTCCCCTCGCGGCACTTGTTATGGGTCTCGGCTGCAAGTTGCAGCCAATGAATCGAATGCATTTTCATATATGTATATTGTGTGAGGACGAAGACGAGGCATGCAACATAATCGTAATTACTTAATGCGTCGAACAATGTTTTGCCACTAAATTTAAGTCGAAATGCATCATTAAATGGAACAGACGCGGCCCCAACGTGCCCCTGCCCCAGCGCCTGCTCCTGCCCCTGCCTTGTTGTTGCTGCTGCTGAGCATACATAGCAATGATTATGCTCTAAGTGAAAACATATGGATCACAGATCGGTTCAGTTCAGAGTTCCGTTCGGTTCGATGTGGTTCGGTGTGTGTGCGTGACTCATAAGGCGGCCAGATGGCGCAGCTGCCACGCCTGATCGCCCCTTGGCAACACGCACCATCGCCAGACTTGCCCCAAAACGAGGCGAACTTAAAAAGAGAGCAAAATGCGGACAGAAGCGTCTCGAATGCACATGCCTAATTGATAGACCCGACTGCAGACTCAGGTTATCCAATTACAATTGCGAATCTAAAATTTCTTCGAGTTGTGCTTGCTAAATATAGGTTGCCAGCTGTCTGAACATATGGAAATCAGTTAGAAATGACTGAATTAACTCGAAATCTGAAGGTGGCGTGACAAGCCCCACCAAGTGTCTATAATGTTTGTCCGTCTGGCAGTGACTTAAACCAACCGGATTTGTGGTCTATCAATAATATATTTATTGATACATAATTCGCTCACAGTTCCAGGAAGAAGCACTTTTTGTTTTCAAAATCTACTTTCCAGCGTTTCTGAGAAATGCACAAAAGGTGAACAAAAAAAAAAAAAAAGTGACAGAAAACATTTCTTACTTTTGTTTGCGTTGAAACGCATTTAAAATATTAACTAAGTGCGTTTATAGAATCCACTGGCATCTACCTATTCTTTCATAATATATTTGGGAATGGTTTTAGTGGTATTTTGGTAAATGAGAGAATCTGAAATTCATGCAGAAGACAGTAGCAACGATAAGTGGAATTTAATTGCACAAAGCGCATACTTATTATTATTATCCAGAGTCTGAATAATTATACAATGATGCCAGCCACTGAGTATGCACAACACCACACACCTATTGTGTGTGTGTGTGTAAGTGTGTGTGTGTGTGTGTGTGTGTGGTAGCGAAATATGTTATTAAAACTCAAAATTGGCTGTTATGTGGATGTGTGTTGCGCTAAACTGTGTATCTATAGTCGTCCAACTAAATGTTGACTATTCCATGCTTCTATTCCTAATTAATGGTAATGCTAAACAGAGCCAAACCCCACAAAAATTATGCAAATGCGATCCATTAGAGTGCCGCTCTTTATATGCAAATGAAATGCCGTGGAAATTTATATCTTTTTGTTGAAAATAATTAGGTTCATGTGCGAAGCGGCCACAATTAAGTGACCAGAAATGACGGCTACAACTGAAATCTATAATTAAAACCATATACAATTTGAATAAAATACATACATAAATAACACCAACAAAAAAAGACGTAATGAAAAGACAGCCATTTAAAAGGCATCAACACAAATTGTATAATGCCACAAACATTGCATTTGCCAAGCCCAAATTCAAATACCCTATAACTAAACAAGTCAAATTTTAAGCTTCCTTGCATTTCAAATGTTCCCCCGTCACAAAAGACTCGACTAATAAATTCAGCGAGTGTATAAAACAATTCGAGGCACGTTCTCCCTAAATATTCCTCTTCACTTTTTTCCTTTACTTTTTTTTTGTCTGTGATGGGGGTAATAAAAATACCCCATGGAGAACTCCACCTTGCGACGTGTTAATTATATAATTGACAAATTAATTCGATTTTCGACTGGCGGCAGCGCAGACGTCTGTTGTGTATTAATTTGATGTGCAAATAACAATTGGATAAATTAAAAAATAATTATCAATGAAAGGCCATCTAAGTGGCTGTATGAAATGCCACGTGGAATACCCTCAATGTTGTTAGAAATTTAATTAAATAAAACACATTTTCAATGAGCATTTTGCAGTTGACAAATTTCTCAGTTATTTTTAATGTTTCCCTTTAAATTTGCGTTACTGTTTCATTTTAATTTTAAATTGCAAAAGGGATAAATAAATTTATTGCTCAAGTCTAAATAATTAAAACTTTTAATTTATTCGTTTGTGAACAATCCGAAATCGAAATCAATTAATCATACAACTTATGCAGCCATTAAACAATGTAATTATTAAAAACACACTCAAATCAATACGTTAGTATTCAGCGCATTATTTTTTGTTAATCTTCGCCCTGACTATGGTTTGTGAAGTATTTTAAAATGTTGATGCATCCAAATAGTTGACGTCATTCCATTGATTTGGGCTAGTTAATTTCACTTAAGTAGCTTCACTTTATAGCTGTCGCATCCATCCAAGTTGCCCCCGCTCTGCTCGCCCCTCCACTTGTGTTGCAAATCGAAAATATGAGAAACACTCGATTGCGGACCCATGGGGAAATCTGTTAAACTGCGCCCAGTTCGCCTCCAGCATTCGCCCTCCCTGCTCTTATTGAGTTGCAGATGAAAATGTGGGAACAGGCAACGAGGGAGTATAGGGGTAACATGGGGCATCTATGCGCTGCTGTGGTTGGGGGGGAGTTGCAGACATAGAGGGTCTGCCAAATGGTGTAGCCATCGCTGTTGTTGCTGTTGCTGTTGTTGTTGGGATTAGTGTAGTGGGGTTTGCCATGCGATGCAATAAATTAAAATAATGTTTGCTCATTTAAAACTTAGGGGCTGCTGTTGCTTTTGAATTGCAGCAGGAGGGGGAAGGAGGGGAGTGAAGCGACGAGGGCCGAGGGAGGGAACAAGTGTTTGCTTGTGCGCCGTTAATTTGTTTTTACGACACTTGTTGGTGTTTATTATTTCTGTTTGCAGCTCCCGCGGTGGCGGTTAGTCATTGGGGCGGATTGGGGCAGCATCAACAGCAATAACAACAACGGGAACGGGAGCGGCGGGAACTGCGATGCCGGAACAACAACTCCCAGGAGGCAAATGTGGTAGGGAGCTGCGTGGTCCGCATAAGTAGTAGCAACAACAGAGACAATTAGATAATAACAAATTTCAGTTCCATTGTTGACACTCATGAAATGCGAAACAAGTGATAAAAACTCAAAAGCCATTTAAGGTGCAACCGAACCCCAGCGAAACATTATTCCCAGCTTACGCTATCGATTAGAAGAAATATTGACTCTGCCAAGATATGGATTTAGTCAGGCAAATGGGTATCGTATTTTTGGCGAGTGAACAAACTTGTTATTGTTTTCGATTATTGTGAGTACTAAGCAGCATCTTTAAAAATAGGAGTAATCAAGAAAATAATGTATATTTTTATAAATGGTGATATTATTCCTCTAAGACTAAAAGGCTAAGAAATTAAATTTTAAGGTTTATACGATTTCACAATATTTATTTTATAGGGGAAATCAAAAAAATAATATATTTTTTTATAGTAATGAAATTATTCCTCTAAGACTAAAAGATTTCATTTTTTAATTATATTTAATTTAATTTATTAAGAAAAGATTGATTGAAAGTTAAACTTACCATTTTACAATATTTATTTTATTTTATTTGTTATTGGCTATATTTATTGTCTGATGGTCTTATTTAGAATTTTATTTTCTTTGTTATTTATTTGCTATTAGAATATGGTCTGTTGTCTAACTAAAAACCCCTCCCTTTCTCTCTCTCCTTTCTCTGCTTATTCTTAAGAGAATATTGAATAGGTTTATTTATGGGATGAATTTTAATTTGATAAAAGTTGGTGAAATTAAAAAGTCCATTCACGTCCATGGGTGAGTGTAGCAACGCCAGCGCTGCTGATATTTTCTCCGAGTGTATGGAAGTGACAAAGAGACGCATGTACAAACATGCAAGTATAATGGGAATCCAGCGTCAGCTGAAAACTGGCTGTGGACTGACTAGTTAACTCGGCACTGGCCAAAGCCCGGCCACAGATTAACCCATCATGAATCTTAATTAGCAAAAGGAGAAAACAAAGCAACAAAGCCGCTGAAATAGCGAGAGAGAGCGCGAAAGAGGAAAAAAGCTGAAAAACAGAAGGGCAACTTTGTCCCTGGTTGATCCCTTGATGGGGTTCTCAGCAATTGGGCAACTAGTTGATAGACAAAGCAGCACTCAAACTTATTACGCAAAAGCCTGAGCCCAAGCCCGGAGCAGCTAGCATAGAGCCCCTAACGGCGTCCGTAGCCGAATCTGAATCCGAATCCGAGACTGAACCTGAACTCTATCCCAAATCATGTGAGTACAATGCGCAGCAAACAAGAACAAAAACAACGAATAGAAGAATTAAAGAAACAACGACGCGCACGAACAGAAAAAAAATTGTTTTGCTTTTGTGGCACAAAGAACAACAACAATGGCAACTTCAAATAATAAAGCAAAGCCTATCTAAAGGTCTCTGCAAGAGAGAAAGAGTGGAAGTGGAAATCTGAGGCGGAGAGGGTTAAAGCAGCAAAGCTATAGGCTCAGACACATACAGAGAGAGTGTGAGAGAGAGCGGGAGAGGGAGAGAGAGGAGCAGGCAAAGACCAAACATTTAAAGACCGAACCGTGTACAAACAAACAAGGGCATCCAGTTTTTTTTATTTTTTATTTTTTTTTTTTTTGTATGTGTTTTTTTCTAGCCCAACCTTTTTGAAAAATCAAAACAAACGAGCGTGGAATGGAGGAAACAACGCTAAACGTAAACAACATAGAGCACACCCCGCAGCGGCAACAACAGCGACAGCGACAACAACAATAACAACAACAACAACAACTGTTGTTGTTGTTGTTGTTGTGCAGCTTAATCCAAGTCCACAACTCGCCAGCGGGAGTAGGTGTAACTCCGGTAGTTGCCTGGCCTGGCCTGGGTTGGCTTTAGCTTCACTTCGGTTTAGCTTGGCCTGCTCTGGCTCTTGCTCTGGCCTGGTCTGGCCTGGCCTCAAATATTCCTCAAAAGACAACGAGGAGAACCAGTTGGGCCAGTTCAAAGTTGCCCACTTACCCCGCTCTCTCTCTCTCTCTCTCTCTCTCTCTCTCTCTATCTCGCTCTCTTACTGCCTGTCTTTTTGTTTTTCGCATTTTTCATCATCATCATAATAATAATAATAATAAAAGAGCTTAAAGATCAACATGTGGCGATATCGCCACACAAAATACGAGTATTCCTCAGGCTCCAGTGCCCCCTTCATCAGGCCAACAACAATAACAACACTAACAACTATCGTAATGTTGCAATTTTTGCTGTTGTTTCTGATCTGTTGCTCTTTGCTGCTGGCAGAAACTTAACTGCAGCGTCGTCAATAAGCAACTTCCACCTGGTTGACTAGAAGAGCAGGTAAAGACGCCATCAACTTTGGATGAGTCACGATGATCGCTTTGTCAGTTCTTAATCGTTCCGGAACTGCAAATAGAGTCCATAAATTGGCGCTAGTTTGATTTAGTATAAACAAGAACTACGAATTTATAATTAAGAACTTAATTAAGCATAAACGCGCAACTTGTTTACTTTGACTTATGGACACATATTTATGGAAACTTTTAACAACTATCTGCGGGAGTTGCGATGAGAAGGAAACAAAGGCACCACATAAAAGATCTCGTGATTAGCAGTAATATAAAAACATTAATGTCAAACAAAGCATAAAGAAAGCTTAGAGAGAGGAAGTCATTTATTGTGGGGATAATCTCAAAAGAACTGAAATAACAACAGATTACTTTCAGCAGCACTTAAATCGTTTAGACACTAGTCTGAATTGATTGCAGAAAAGCAAATTATTTTAGAGTCTGGAAAGTAGTACAGAAGCAAAATCAATAATTTCAAAATAATTTCACTATTCTCTTGTCTTAGATAATACAAAGTTAAACTTTGCGTTGCTCTCTCCAATCACTTCTGCCATGTGCCGCATGGAGAAATGCCGAAATCGTGACTAATGCTTTCGAAATGCCGATTGGAATCTCTCGAGTGAAATAAGCCCAAAGAGAACGAAGGATTCTCGAGTTGAAAAGGTCGAGGATAAGCCGAGATAAACATGGTGAGCTTAGCGAACAACACCAATCACAATTATTGAGAGACTCGCCTCGCATAGTGGTAATATATCATTTAAGCAGCTCAATGACCAACAGCCCACAGAAAACGGCGAAAAGCGGACAGGGAAAACGGCAAGACGGCAAGAGCCGGAAAAGCGGCGGACCGGGAAAATGCGAAAGAAAAATATCAAGCCCATGACCTCAGCTCGGTTAGCAACAGCAGCGTCAAGCGGTCAACACAGGCCTCAAGTCTGACGCGAGGGGTAACTGCGCGAAGCCCTACTACAGAATGCAGAGCGATGGACAGGGGAGGGGGGGGCGACACATTGTGGAAATACCGAAAGCCGAAATGAAAATATTTCATCAAATGAAAGTTAATCATAGAAACGCATTCAGTAGATTTTACTGCGAAGCCCCACAATGCTATCAAAATAAGTAAAGCAAAAGACACCCACATCTTTGCCACACTCGTCATGCCCCGTCCCTCTCCTGGTCATGCCACTACTACTATTTGCTGCTATGCTGTTCTTTAAACAATTTAACAAATGCCACAACGTCAATTGGAAGGCGTTCGAAGCACGTTCGTTAATTAAATTAATTGAAGCGTCTTTCTAAGGCGCGGGCGAAGCAACAACTTATGATGGGCCCCCGAGGCGAGTGAGTGAGAGATAGAGAGAGAGAGAGAGAGAGAGAGGTGGAGGGAGAGGCCAGAAGGCAAATGGCAGCAACACAATACTGACCTACAAGAGTCCGCCGGCCATTGAGCACAAATTCGCACTCGCATGGCAATGCACTCGTCTTTAAGCATTTTGTATCGAAAGCAATCGAGAGTCTCGTAACTGTCATCGTCATCGTCATTCGTTGATTTGCTCTAATGTTCGCCTAATGTCTGTCATAAAAAAGATAACAGCAGCGCAAAGACAATTTGTTAGCATACAAACGAAGATAAAATACCCTCCGAATTCAATGCCTGCATATCGATAGCTGCTTGCATATTTCTGCGTCTTTTGACGATTATATTTTTGAATTTGACTGTGAGATCATTTATATTGCATCCATGTTTATATATCTTATTTTATCCATAAGCGGTGGAAATATCATTACAACCGCCTAAAGTTAGAAGTCCAATTTTATTTTATTTTTTATTATAGTCTTCAACTTTTTCTGCTGAGCATTTCCTGACAAGTTGGCAAGCATGCCCGCTGTTAGGGTATTCGAAGTAGCACAGTGCCAGATGCCAGCTTGGCTCTTGCACGACAATGCTGAATGTTGCTGCTGATGTTGAACGCTGATGTCGATGTCGAAGGCGATGTTGTTGTCGATGGCAGCATAAATTAGGCACAAACTAATTAAATGCGTTTCAATTGAAGTTGCAACTGACAGCAGACGCTGCCACATTCGCTGCCGTTGTTATTGTTGCTGTTGCTATAGCTGTTTTGTTGTCGGACCTGAAATAATGAGCTGCGTACTCGCATGTATCTGTATCTTGCAGATACACGTACTCAACCGCCGTCTATCCGCCACGTCGCGACGACGCGACGGCCTAAACACGTTCAGGTTCTTGTCAATAAGTTGCAATTCGCCTCGAGAAGCGGTCTTTTTTCAAACCGATCAACGACAGCCAATAAGCGAGTTGAAAGGTCTGAAAACTGTTTGTAATTATACCCTGTGAACATTGAAAAAAGATAATGTTCGAAGCCTTATCGATTGGCAGGCGAAGTTTGCAAGTGCCCATAGCTATTATTATGAGCTTAATGTCGAGTCAATGAAGTTTAAATTACCAGCAGAACACTTCTAGACGATGTTTCTGGAAAATGGTTAAATTGTACAAGTCAGAGTTATAGATACGAAAACACTAAACAAAATCATTTCTGGAATTAAGTCTAAGTCGTTCGACAGTTTCTCTATTTAACATTGAAGTTGGTTAACTATATCGATTGTAATTTATGGCGCTCACTCAAGAACTAAGTACGTTAATGCTAAAAGGCTTTTCCAAGTCTTTTTTTTTTTTTTTTGGAAGGGGCCCATTTATTAGTTAATTTCATTTAGCAGACTGTAAATTTTCCAAATGACTGTTTTATTGCCTACTGTTTTTCACTTGCAAAACTTTTCCGCTTTTGGCAACAATTAAAATCGCTGACTCAGCCGTTGCAGTTGGTCTGCTTCGAATTCGCTTGGCAACAGCAGCAGCAACAGTGACAGCACCAGCGGCAGCAGCAGCAGGGCCAAAGCGTCAAATCAAATATGGCCAAAACGGAAAGTCAGCCAAATGTCTCAGGCAGCTCGTGTTGAGGGCCAACAAACTTTTACCCTAGAGCCGGCAAGTCTACCAACATCAACGTCTCAGCGTCTCTCTCTTTCTGTCTCCCTCTCTCGGTAGTTGAGTCTTTTGTGGATCATAATGACACACATATCGTCGAAGTGTACTCAAACGAGTAGAGACATAATTACCGAACCCGAAGCTGAACCCAAGCGACCAAAAATGATCTCTGGCTGACAGCTGACGCTGTTAGCCAGACCGTTGACTGATTTATGAAAGACACTTTTGCAAGTCGCCCAACTTGATTTTCGAGAAACCGTTACGGGCCTCTGCGCTCAAAACAAGTGTCTCCGTCCGTCCGCCAGTCGCGTCCGTCTGTCTATCTGTCTCTCTATCTATCTATCTCTCTGCCTATCCGTCTAACTGTCCAACTGTCTATGTGTCCAACTGTCAGCAAATCTTTTGTCTGTCTGCATGCTCTTTCTTCAGACATTTGCACAGTGCTGTTGTAAGTATTTTGACAGCTATTCACAGACATACTCTAATGATCTATTGTTTACCTTAATGCCACTAGCAAAGTTGCCAAGTTCTAGCGTGTAACAACCGTCTATAATCGTACAATATTTTTCTTATATTTATTTAAATTTAAAATCACTTTTGATTTCGCAGCTAGTGTATCAGAAGTGCGACTTGTGGCTGTTTGGCTGCGCTTGGTTAAAGGTTTTTCTCAATTTGGTCTATTACACGACGACGAATTGAAGTGTTTTGTTGTCTTTTTGAGCTGTGTTTGTTGCCAAGCGCACAAATGGCTCATACTCCGACTCCGACTCCCCGTCTCCGTTCACATTGTATCCGCCTCAGCTCGCCTCGTTGCGTCTGCGGCCTGAACTGGGCTTTTGATTTTGCTGCCAGTGTCTGGCCAGACCGGTCGTCTCTTTGGCTGGCTGGTTGGCTGGCTGATTGTTCAGTTGCTCAGTTTGTTTGGTAATCACGATCGCCTGATCTTTTAGCTGCTTTCAAAGAGTGGCCCAGTTGCTGCCTCTTGGCTGTTCGCTGTTGGCTGCCGGCTTTCCGCGCAAGTCTAAACTTAATTGTCGGCCTAATGGCAATCACCGTCTCTGTCACTCTCCCTCGCTCTCGCTCTCTGCGTGTGCCCCCCTCAGTGTAGAAAACAGCTGATGACTGCTGGCTGATGACTGCTGTTTGATAATGATGAGTAAGCGCTTTTAATGCCAGCAAAGTAACGCTTTGCGAGACCAGAAAACAACCGCAGACACTATTTGAATTCATGTGGCGTTTCTTTACCAAAGCGTATAATTATTTTCAGACAGAGCGACTATCACATCTAATACGTAGACGCTCTACAAGACGCTGAGAGAACTCCCGACAAAACATTCAAATCTCCCATATTTTGAGTCTCTGATTTACAAATGAAACGTCTCGAAATAGGCTTAGCTTAATCTCGAAGAAAGTGAGTTTTTAAAACACTTTTTCATTGCCAATATTAGTGTATAATATTTAAAAAAAGTGGGGTAAATAAATCGCCATCCAGTAACACTCAATTTATTAAATTGGTTTGCTATTTGAAGCTGTCGAGACTCGACAAGCTGACAATAGGCACACATTACATACAACTGTCAACGTTGAAACTTTACATTTACTTTCAAAACAAAAAAAATAACCGCAACCTGCTAAATTGATTGCCCGACTTTTGTTCTAACCAATTCGATTAAATTTCACTGTGGCAATTTCTTTTCCAGTATGCAACGCGGCTCGAGGCAACAACACACGATCCCTGCGGCGGGCACCCTGCATCCGGGCGATGCACTCGACGCAGAGACTCCCAGGAAGCGTGGCATACTGCAGAACACCTACTGTCGATCCTACAGAGCGCAGCTGCGGAGCACCCAGCAGATGAACATCGTGCATGGTCTGCTGGCGCTTGCGGCTGCTGCAACGGTGCTCGGGGTGCTCTTCTTCCGCAGCATGGAGCTGACGCTGGCCAGCGAGCTGACCGAGCTGCCACTGGAGGCTGCCACGCTGCAGTCGCTGTGGCTGGGCGTGCTGGGTTTGCTGGGACTGGGCGAGAAGCTGGACACGCCGCAGGGGGAGGACACACTGCGTGCCTTCTACTGCGAGCAGCAGCTGGACACGAAGCGCGTTTTCCGGCAGATTGCCAGGCGAGTGCTCAACCAGGAGCATGCGCTGGCACGCCTGGAGCGCGTCGTTCAGAGTCCCAGGAACTTCAAAGCTGTGGCGCTGCTGGGGCCGCCGGGCGTCGGCAAGTCGCTGACGGCGATGGCGCTGCGACAGCAGTTTCCCTGGCAGGAGAACGTGCATAGCTATGCCTGGGACACGTATGTGCCCGATGACGTGCAGAAGTTTCACCTGATACGCAACTTCATGGAGCATCTGGCGGACTGCGGCCAAAACCTGATCGTCATCGACAATCTGTCCGCCTGCGACTACGGCATCGTGTCCATATACAACAAGGTGCTGCAGGAGCGCGAGGGCGATCCGCTTGCGGCAGCTAACCAGACTGTGCTGGTCGTCTACATCTTCAACCTGGAGATGGAATACTACTCGCAACAGTATGAGCTGCTGCACCAGCTGCCCGTCGACGTCACCATCGTCAACTACCAGCCCTTTGGGCGTCACGAGCTGACCGATTGCCTGCAGCAGGAGCTGCGCATCGAGCAGCGAACGCTGGACAAGCTGAGAGCCAATCGCATACTCGAGGATGCCATGCGCAGTGTGCAGTGCAATGGCTGCAAGGGACTGCGACAATGTGCGCTTCAACACGGCGAACCGAAGAAGCCTGATTGAGGATGTTCATCTGGCTTATTCCTTATTGACAAATCAACTGAGTGCATGACAAATATACCTATTATATACATATAACTTAATGATATCGAAGTAGTTAGAGATGCATTTTATTTCGAAACTAATTTAAGCCAAAGTATAGGTGAGCTTTATAGGCTAGCTGCCTTTCGCCTTTTGTCTAAAGAATTAACGATGCATGTTTCGGCCTTAATGAAGCTCCACTCTCCACTCCTATTCAGCTTATTGCGATGCCGCGTATCTTGAGTGAAGAGCGACGCAGTTGTTGGGCGAACTGAAGTGGCAAAGTGAAGTGTGGCCCATGCAAATGACAAGAAACGAGTGCCGTGCAGAGAGCGGCGACTACGGACTGCGGGGTATTCTGAAAGGGTGTACAGAGCGCTTACATTACGCACAGCCTCAAGTACTAACGGAGGCTGCTTAGAAATATTTGTCTATCACTCGAAATTCGGAGGTTGCTTCATCACCATCATCGTCATCATCTTCGTCGTCATCGCCAGGGCTTCAAGTGCAGGAAAAGTGCCTTGGTTTTGTTTTGGTTTGTAACAAAAGTGAGACATCGTTCACGATGATGATGACGGTGAGGATGATGAGCACGATAATGGTCATTACGAGTTCTATGAAGTGTAAGGTCGTCCGCTTATCAACTATCAACAGCTGTGAATACTTTAGAAGCCTCTTCATAAATATGCCATATTGTCGATAAAAACAACACAACTGCAATCGAAAGCAAAAGTCAACGATTCAATGCTAATGATTGAATGTGCTAATTGAATGTAGTATAATTTGAGAAATATATTTTCACTCCTTTATTTAGCACAATTGTAATTAAATTCAAGTGCCAGTCGAATTGAATTGAATGAATGCGACAGACGTATTGGTAATATGATAATTTCATTTGATTGCAAATGGAATTGAAATTAAATTAGAATCGAATTGAATGAAACCAACGCATAAAAAATGAACCGAAGCAAGAATGTGTGTGTTGTTCAAATAATTTGAGACGGAACATTTAAAAACATTTTACGTATATTTTAATGAAAGAAACGTCGCTTAACGTGTAAGTAATACAAATAATTAAAGTTCTTTGAAAAAACTACAACGCAACAAGTAAAATATATTTTATTAGCCATAAATTCACAAACTTCACTTGCGTAAAAAAGCCATCTAAATTGCTGATCGGACACATGCCCTCTATGTGTCAGTTTGCATCTCAGTATCTATTGCCTTCGCACTGAGAGTATCTGCAAGTTGTTGCGTGTGTATCTTGCAGTGTGAGGCAAAGTGCATACACGTTTTTGGGCGCAGTGCAGTGCTGTGCAGTGCGTTGCATTTTTTTCGTGTGTGTTTGTATGTGTGTTTTGTTTTTTTTTCTGTTTGTGCATCCGTCAGATACGGCAAAGCCCAAGAGCCAACAACCGCATCGAGGACAGACCCCGCTGTACCGCTGCAGCTCCACTCCGCGCCATGGCCCGTCAGTCGACTGCCAATTTGCAGTCGAATGCAAAGCGAAAACGCAGCCAGCGGCGTTTGTAGTTCATGAACGGCCAGCGAACTCAGCGCGAGTGCCGCGAGTTGATAATAAGATACAACTATACGAATACGAATGCGAATGCGAATGCGAATATACGTAGCATATAAACGAACGCGAATGCGAATGCGAATAGTGTCTGTGGACGAAGCGAAACGATTGCGCCTATCGACGGCTTGCAACATGCACCGGTAATTTTAATACCCTGCTCGGAGCGGGGGGCCAACAATGGGTATGCAGCGATTGCGATCAATTTGTGAAGCTGTTCTAGTTTAAGTAGCTGAAAAACTAATTGCATTAATCGAATGAATATCTTGTTAAATCGTAGTGTGGTCATTAAAGTCTTCCAGGGTATCTCTGGAGTCGGAAATCCCTTCGATTGCTGTTCGCCTCTTGTTTTTTAGTTTTCGTTTTTGTGATTTTTTTACTGACTGAGATTGAGTCGTTCGGCTGGTCACGTAAGCACCGATTCCAACTGCGATTTGCCCAATGTTGTTTTTGTTTTGCACTTTTTGTTTTTCGGTTGTTTGTTGTCGTTGCTGTTGCTGGGCTAGTTGCATAAGCGCCTCAATTTGATTTTGGCAACGCGGAAGATACGAGCCTCAGCTTCAGCCTCAGTCACAGCCTGAGTTTGAGTTGAAGTCAGAGCCGCAACCAAAGCCAAAGCCAAAGCCGGAGAGTTAGCATCTAAACGATTTTGAAACCATTTTGCGTTTTGTTTTGCCATTCGGCTTAACTATGCAATTGCACGCTGCGTTCACCCAAAATGGAAAAAGACAGTCAGTCGGGCCCACAGGGATCTCGGAACTCGGCGCGAAACGTAATCTTCATCGCAGTATTTGTTAGAACTATAGAACGAGCCGATATAGTTGGCACCATAAGCCACCTGAACTAACTCTGGGTTTGGGGGCAGCAAACATTTCTGCATGCCTGCAAATCGGTAATGGTCGCATTGGCATTAAGCGGTATCGTTAAAAATGTATTGAGATAAGAATCTTAAACTGCTCCGATACTCAACTCTTTTCATTGCCAACGTAACTGCGATTTTAGTTGCGCTGCATGGAATACATGTAGTTAATAAATTCGTTTACTTCATCACGGTTCACCAACGAAAACTTCGAGTTGCTGAACAGGTATTTTGAAATCTTCAAAATTACCCCTTGAGATGTAAGTCGATATATGCATTATCGAGGCTTAAGTACTTAAATAAACATTTTATAATAAAATTATACTTGTAATACCCTTCAACATTAATGTATGGATTATTAATTAAATGGTAATGTTTATTTTTATACTTATTAGATTACTTATTGACTATTAAATAAAATTCAACTCTAAACCAATTTTCATTATCAATTGTAAACAATTTATTAAACCCAACGAAGCTATAAAATGCTATTAAGTTTTATTGAACAAATCCGATAGTCAACTTCAATTTTCTCTCATATGAGATAGATTAAAATAATATATTTGTAGATTTCTTACTTTAGTGGACTAGTTTAAAAATGTACAAATGCCAAACAGTTTCGATCATTAGAATGCATTCATTGGTTGGCTGTATAACAACGAATGCAGCTCAGTGATAGACTTTGTCATTTGTTGTAGCTCGCGGCAAAGCTGAGCTGTTGTGTTCCCACAGAATTACCAAATGGAAGTCACTTTTAGCATATAAAATACATCAATTGTGGCCTCTCTATGCTATTAAATTGTCTTCGGTGGGGCAGGGGGTATAGGGGGACTTTCAATATCTGCTAAACTGTCGCTCGGCGTGCAGATCTCTTAACTTATTTTCAATGCTGGCTGCAAATGCATGTTGCGACTGCTACTGCGAGTGGAAAGTGGAGCAAACGGTTTCCTTTATGGACGAGCATATAAAATTTTATGAACCATTTATGGCAAAGCGAAAAGGAAAGAAATAATAGACACAGAGCCACACAGAAATAAAGAGAGAGAGAGAGAGCGAGCGAGGGGCGAGGGCACATACAAAATGAAATCAAAGAAACACATAATAGTAAAGTAGCAAAAGGAAAAGAGCAGAAGACGTCGAAGCGGAATAATAATGCGATGACAACAGAGTCTGAGCCACAGCGTCAGTATTGTGGAGTGAGAGTCGCCATAAGAGACGAAACGACAGAGTCCAAGGCAGAGACAGCGACGGCGACAGCGGCAGAGAATCATAGTTAGAGTCGTAGTTTCAGTCAGAGTCATAGTTAGAGTCATCCAGTCTCCAGTCTGTAGTCTGCAGTCTGCAGGCCAAATGGACGGAGCATTGCAAAAATATTATTATGATTGCAACTGCAGTTCCATCTGGATTGAGAAGACAAAGCGAGAAGTGGGCGGCGGGGGTGAGGTGAAATGGTAAAATGGGAAATGGGAAATGGGGGCTTCGGTCAGCATAAACAATCACACGCTGAGTGCGTCGATGTTGCCGCTCCACAAAATGCCATAAATAATGAAAGGAAGCTGCAACGCAGCGAACCCGGGGGCAAGTATAGTTTTCGAATGATTTGAAATGAATGAAATAAATTGGTTGCCACGCTGCCATGTTGCCTGCCACGTTGCAAAGTTACTAGTTGCAAGTTCCGCAGAGCGCCCAGAACGACAGTAAATGCTATGCTATACTGTGCTGTGCTGTGCTGTTCTGTGCTCTGCCACAAGCTGCCGCAACACCAGAATGTGTGGCATGACTCTTCCTAATGCCTAGTCATTGGCCACAAATCAAAGCAGCAAGCTGTCGCACTCAAAGCGCTGCGTATTTGCATGCTACCGAATGCCAACGGACGACTGGAAAATACTCTGTAAAGGAAACAAAATCACAGTCTGAGTTTTCATAAATAATTAGGCTTTATATTGCGTATATTGATTTTAAATGTTTCATATTCCCAAAATACACACGACAGTTTGAACAAATAAAATAACTTAATCAAACCGTTTAGAAAAATCGTATCTTAAAACTTTGTAGTGCAATTGAAAGTGTTAGTGAGCAGTTTTTCAGTTTGATCAGCATTTTGTGTGAGCTGCTTTATTTACAAGCTGACATTGCTTTTTGTTTTCATTTTAGTACACAGTCTAAATGTATCTACATATGTATATTTAAATATCACTTTTGACCCCTGGTCTATTAATAGCGCAACTGTCGGAGCGATTTTATTTGTAATTATTGCTATTTTTAATTACTTAAAATAAAATATAAGTATGCTAACTCTCCAATTATTATTATTTGTACGTGTTTTGTAAAGAAACTGATTTAAAGAAACTGATTAATACAAATTAAACATGAACTATAAACGTAAAAAAAGCAAAGATAGTTAGTTGTAACTGACAGTCAAGGAACAAACGGGGTTATTTATGTGATTGTTGAAAACTCGCAACCAATTTGGGTTACTGTTACACACTGCCAAAGCGACAGGGAGCCAGAGAGAAATTGTAGCGTGAAGCAGAAGAAGAAAAGGAGAAAAGGAGAGATAGAAGGTAAGGAATAGAGGGAGCTTAAATTTAAGGGCACGCTGCTGTCGTAAAGCAGCGGAGCATATGTGGAGTTGGTAATTGTGCAACGACTGCAACAGTTGTAGCATTAATGAGGAGCCAAACAAGGCAACAACCACACAGACACACTCACGCACGTGTAACACACACTCGTGGAGACAGAAAAGATACATTTGTATCTACAAGCTGGTGTGTCGCATGCGGCTGTTTGGCTGGGTGAAAAGCGAATCAATTGCAGCTCAAATAAATTAAAAGAAATGCAAGGCAACCCACATCGCGGCACTGTGTGTTCGACTGACTTTGAGTTTGGCTTTGATGCAACCAGCAACGAGTAGCAAGCAGCGTGCAACGTGCAACACACATTGAGCGGTGACTCTTGCAACTCGCATGAGGAGACAAAATAAATTAAAGCGACGACAAGTCGCAAGGCAGCAAGGCACAAAGCGCATGGCATCAAGGCATCAAGGCAGATGGTAAATGGTAAATGGTAAATGGTAGATGGTAGATGGTAGAAAGCAAAGGCAAAGGCACTTTGGGAAATTAATGGCACGACCAGGCAATTGATTTAAAGCCAACGACAAAACAGAACTCCAAACGAACCCAGCCAGCGATCTACAAAGCAAGCCAGCCAACGAAACGAAACATAAATGTCCAACTGTCCCAGTGAAGACTCGACTCGGCTGACTGTCTGATAGGTATTGAAGTGCAGATAGCTTCACGCATTACTCAGTGGCGTCGACAAAACCCTCACTAGAACCGAACGTATCTTAAATAATTTTGGAAAAACAAGAGCTAAATCAACTAGTTTTACTTCAAAACATATTTCCATTAAAACAAGCTCTCTGAGAAACAAGAAATCTTTAATAAATACTAAAAAATATATTTTTCCAAATACGACTAGTTAAACTTTCTCTAGCTCAACTGCGATATTTTCCAGCTTATGGCAAAGCTTGTGTGTATGTTCTGAATACGTTTGCAAAGATGAATAAAATTAAATCAACGCTGGAGCTGCCCCGCCCCCCCTCGAGTGTCGTCGAAGCCACTGCGCAACGCAAAATATTCTGCACAAGGAGGCTGGGAAAATGATTGGCAAAGACTATGAAAGAAAGCTGCTGCTGTTGCTGTTTGTTGGTGTTGCTGTTGTTGTTGTTGTTGCTGTTGGGTGCTTGGCTGCCTCGCATCCGTATCCATGAGATACTCGCACATTCAGCCAGCTATTTAGTCGCACAAATGTTTCTAATCTGTGCCGCCAACTGCCAACTGGCCGATAAACACATCCCGTACCCAATGCCATTCCCACTGTCATTCCCATTCTCATACCCCAATCGAGCATACCCCACCATGCAGCCTGCCTCCAATAACCATTCGCATTCGCATTCACATTCTCATTCACATTCGTAGCTCGTAGAGTGTCAGAGCTTTGTGCGTGTTGCCTAGATTAAATTTCAATTAACACCGCAGATACACTCGCACAGACATTACAACAACACGCCGGAAAAATATAGCAACGGCGTGCGTATCAGTTTTTCAATTAGATTTCGCATTAATTAAAAGACGTTGCCCAGACAAACGATATTACTACACTCGATTGCAGCGCTACAAAGTCCAATCATCGCAATATTACTTCTATAATGCCAAAGTATCTTAAAGATACGTGAAATGAAATTGAAATAAAACGAACTTGTTTCGAAAAGGTTTCAAGTTTCGAATTGAATTTGTGAGTACTCGTATTGTGGCTAATGGAATTGACGACTAATTGCAAATTTGTGGCACTGACTTAAAATACGTTAAATTAGTCAATTACCAAAACTAGTTTAATAACAACTGAACCATATTAATATCATACGAACATTATTAACCGTGTTCAGACATCTTTGAATGAATATTTCTTTTTCAGCATCTATAGTTTCTGTATAAATAATTTTCCCTTCCAGGGCATCTGCTAGACAATCGCTGGCGACTGCTAACTTTGGTTTGCAGCTTAATAAATCAAAATATATTAATTAGCTCACACGTTTGCTTAAGCAAATTTGTGCTCTCCTGTAATCAATACTATGTTATGTCACAATATTTACATTGCTGGTATTTAGTGGTATTTTTTAAATACCGCTGCAGTATTTGTTAACTTGCGGGGTGAGGACATAGCTCACTATCTACACATCTCTGCCCACAGTATTTATTGAGGGTGTCTGCATTTTGCTGATAGAGCAATCGTTTGCTACGACTTCGGGGCGGGAGGCGGGCAAGGTGTGTGTTGAGGTGGGAGACAGCGGTGAAGGGGGAGTGGTGGGTGGTGTTTGTGTGGTGGCTTCACTCACAAATTGGGCAACTCACGCATAACTGAAATTTGTGGGGCGTTCACATTAATTTTTGAACAACTGCGGAATATTTGTTGTGTATTTGTTTGTGTGTGTTTGTTTGTTGTGTGCGTTTTGGGTCTGTCAAACAAGTTGACAACTCGCGATGTGCTCTGTGTATATATAAATTTACCGTTACGCTGCCAACACACCCACAGACCCACATACACACAAAAACGCGCCCACATATAACTATATGCCAAGTGGGACTGAGGGGGCGAGGGCGGTTGGCAGAGAGACATTTGCCATTAAGGCATAAAAACCCAAACGAGTCGCGCTACGGGACAACTCGGGGAGTCAGCAAAGGGATAGCACAGGAAGCAAGAGTGACAGGAGAGAAAAGAAAGTAAAAATCATTAAATTAACATGACAAATGACAAAGGACCGATAAAAGTACATGCATGCATACGCCTGCACAGTCTATGTGTGTGTGTGTGTGTGTGTGTATGTGCGAGGGTGTGGAGGTGTGTCCCCACAACACGGACAACAAATGCAGTTTAGGACACGAAGTGGGCTGACGCTGACTTTGGATCTGGAAGTGGAAGTGGAAGTGGAAGTGGAAGTGGGCCGAAGCCAGCGACAGTCAACACTATAATAAATCCGTAAATATAATGGCAAAGGATACTTTGGTAATTGGACGAGCTTATGCTTAACGGCGCTTTAATTTATGCCAAGTGCCCAAAGTTGCCCACCCACAAAAAAAAGTAAGAGAGAACCAGGAACCCGGTGCTGCTCCCGGTCCTGATTCGTGGTCACAGTGCCGGGGAACCGAAGTACCCGGAACCCAATCCCCCTCACGGCCTCAGCTATAAAATGTCGCGCTCCTCGTTGTCGTTGCTTGTTTATGGTTATGGTTATGTCTGTGTCTGTGTGAGCCAGTCTACGTGTGTTTGTGTGTGTGTGTGAGAGCGACTGAAAAGCGTAGGCGTGGCATGGCATGTGGTCTGCACTACGTGTATGCGCCCGAATTTTAACGGGTATATAAAAATGCCAGCCTGGACATCACTCCCCACAGTGGACACGGCGCACAATGGTCGAAACAGCGAAAGTGCTGGCAAACTGATCAGAAAAAAAGCTCTGAAATTAAATTATTTCTTGAAATTCAAACCTTCCACAAATTAGATTATACATTTGTGAAATAGCCAAACTTTTACACAAAGTCAAAATAAATGTATTAAGAAAAATTGCAATTCAAACTAAATGCAAGTTAAATATTCTTTTGTCGAAGCATAAAATTATGTACAGCTGAACAAAATCGTAAAGCATGCATATAAAGATTTCAATCTGCATTTAAAATTAGGGCCATAAGAGTCAATGGAACACAAGTTTCAACCATCTCCAATTATCTCGGCTGAATATTATCATGTAGTTTCATTTTATAAAAAAAATTCCCCCGAATTCTAACTTAGTTTAATACTTAGTTTTTCTAACAATAGTTTAAAACCTAATAAACCTTCAAGCTTCAAAACGATTTATTTATTTAAATACTTTTGTTAGAATTGGCCACAAGTTTGTACAATCTTTACAAAATTTTAATTTGAAAACTTTGAGTCGAAATTCGTTTGAAAGTTTGAAAATTTATAGCACACATTGAACTATTTTAGCCATTGTACGCGACATCAGCGCAACAACAGAGCGGAAGCGGAAGTTGCTACACATTGTTGTTGTTGTTGGTATTATTATTGTTGGTTTTGTTGTTGTTTGTTAGGTACTCGTGTTTTTATTACAATATTTGCGGGCAATGTTACTGTTGCGCTTTTTATGATTATTTTGCATATCATAAAATTAAATGTACGAAAAATGTTTACATATTTTTCTTTTTTCCTCTTTTCGACTTTTATTATTACATATTTTTTTCTCCTTTTTATTATTTTGGGTTTTCCCATATTCTTTGTTGGCTTGATAATTAATTTTTATATGTTTAAAATAAAAGTACCTATTCCCAGGTCTAGAGATGCATACCATAAATATTAATTAAAATCGTATCTGAAATTGGAAAGGCCAATATCTAAATTGTACGATTTGCACAGCAAGAAATTGGTATTCGACTATTTTTAGATAGAACTCGATTCAATCAATGTAATTATCGTATCATGTGTTTAAAGTTTCATAGAGTTAATTACAACAGAGAATACAATCTGTTATTAAGCTCATCTTTAATTGCCTGATTGAGAAACACTTAAATTGTCTTCGATTGCTTGATTACCTTGTGTCCACAGACAAACACGCACATCGAGAGGGAACTGAACGAATGTATGCACTAAAAGATACTTTGTAACGGAGCTTTGTTGTTTCGTGCTCATACATAAATTATGTTAATGCCATCAAAGGAGAGTAACTAGCCATAAAAGCACTAAATGGTTAACTATAAAGGCCAACTGAAATAGAATCCGCAAAGAGCCACCAAGTCTTGAAGCAAATGGAGGGAGGATGACGATGGCGATGGCGATGGCGATGGCGATGGCGATGACGATGACGATGGTCGTTCGCACTACAGATAGAGATACTCCAGATGGAGATGAGCAAACAGAGTGGTCAACAGCAGAGGAGGTCCAATAAATGAGCTAACGGATGACTTTATGCGACCATTAAAAGATACTGCACATAAAACTTCCAAAGTAAATTAACTGTAGCATACTTATGTGCGTCAAACTGCCCACTCACAATAAGGTGATCAAATGTAAACAAATGTTGTATATAATCCAACCATTCTGTATCTAAACCATATACTTATATCCTTATATCTCATATCTCATATCTCATATCTCATATCTCATATCTCATATCTCATATTTCATATCCTTATATCTCATATCTCATATCTCATATCTCATATTTCATATCTCATATATCTATATCTATATTTATATTTATATCTATATCCCCATATCTCATATCTATATCTACAGCTCAAATCTTTGTTTTTTTATCGTCTTCATTGTTGGCTCAATTTAAGTCTTGAAAAATTCAACTTTAATGCTTTTAAATGTGTTTCCTTTGGCTTCGCCCATATCTGAGTTTCTCTTGCTCTTTCCCTTTGTCTTCCTTCATTTTACTTTTCTTTCTTCTCTTTTTTTTTGCGTAACTTTTTCGCCAATACCTTCATCAATCATTTCTTGTGTCACGCGCTGGGGACTTTGGGTCTGCATCCTCCGGATTGGACTCCAGTTTGGCGGGTCGCGACTGCAGTGCCAGTGGATTAGACGGCGCCCTTTCCGGGTTAACAAATGAATTTCGCGCGCCTTTTTCTCCCCTTCTACCCTGCTCCCCTTCTTCGCCCATATCACTCTACCCAGTCCCTGTTTTCCGCTTCCTGCTCGCTGCTCTTGGAATGAGCTCATTCCACGGACTTGAAAAGATTTCAACACATCGAAAGGAGGTTAAGTCAGGGGCTGAGTTTTTGGCGACAAAATCGAAAAACGCTGCGTAAAAGGGTAAACAATGACTTTTTTCCAGTTTTCCTTCGTCTCCCCATCTACCGCTTATCGCTTTCTAGCTGTCTTGCTTTGCCGGCATTGCCCCATCTCTGTTTGGCCGTCGAGCTGTGAAAACGCAACGAAGCACAAAAATAATAACAAAACGAGGCACATAGCATCTCATACTATATATGGAAAACAAAGAATGAGGAATGTTTTTCTTTACTTTTCGTTCGTTCTTTCCTTTATTTTGTCTCTTTTGATGATGTAATGAGCGTAATAATCAGAAAAACATGCGAAACGCTTCTGATTTAGATGTTGTTGTTGCTCTTGCTGTTGCTGTTGTTGTTGTTGCTGTTGGTGGTGTCACCATCAGATTGGATAACACTTGATTGAAATGTCCAAAACCTGAACCCATAAATTACAAACTGACAAGCTAAACAAGACTTTGGAATTTTGGGGGGATTTTCTTCTTTTTGGCAAATAAGATTTTAAGTGTGTTAGCAGAAAGCGTTAAAAAGAGGCCAGTTCCGCGCTTCCCTGATTTTCGCCGCCCACTTTCAAATGAGTTTTCCGTTAAGGGGAAAAACAGAACAACTCACACTCTTTAAACTAAATAAGAATTTACAGCAAAATGGAAAAGTATCCTAATGGTAAAACATTTATGAGTATATCAATGTAAAAATTTCATTCAAGCTTTCCATATTTTTTTGTACATTAACAACAAATAATTTTAACAAATTTAGCTGCAAAATTTTCTTTATTTAACGCTCTCCAAATTTCTTTTTGATAGACAAATTACTTATTTTCTATTGGGTCTTGTTTTAAAAAATATATAGCATACTTTTTTGGGCATCACTTCCTCTGCGTTAATTGCACCAACAATTGCAACAATTAATTAATGGTAATGTTGGTAAATAAAGTATAGCATTTTCTATGTATTTGCAGCCTTTAGCAAAGTGAGTGACTAGGAAAAGAAATTCTGTGGCAGAGCGTTGGATACTTGAGGCTGTCGTAAAGTAAACTTTATAATATGCTACAGTTTATGGCCTCAACGCAGCTAACGATGTTATAGCCACTCATGGAGCCTAGCTTGGGGGCCTGGCTGTTGTGTGCCGATAAATAAGAATAATGTGTGGAAAGTTCAACGAAAAAAAAAAAAATGGACGGCAGCAAACGAAGAACTTGGGCAAAGAAGGCAGAAAGAAGAGCTTCACATAATGACCATGGACGAGCAGTTTATGGTTAAACAGCAGACTTCAGACCTTCAACTCGACTCCGGAATGGGGTTGGAGTGTGGGGGAGGGCATGGCGCAGCTCCAAAACAGGCGACATGTCGCGACGTGTCGGCAACTGCCTCTCAGAGCACACAGCGGGATATATTCCCCTTCGTTATGCAAAGTAATGCAAAATGGCAACCGGCAACGAGCAACGACAACGGTAACGGCAACGGCAACGGCAACTGCAATTGGTAAACCCATCGCCCAGTTTTGTCTTTTCCCGCACTCCACTTGGCCAACCCCATGCCACAGTGTCCTGTGTGTGTCCTTGTTGTCTTTCCAGCTGTGCGCCCCAGCTGTGTGTTCGTGTCTATGTGTGTGTGTGTGGAGAGAGAGAGTTTCTCTTTTTATATTGGCCTGGCTTGATAACGCATATTTTTGGCTTATTTTGCAGCTTACTGCTATGGCAGCAATTTTGTGGAGCGACTACTGCGCTGTGTGTGATATATCCTGCAGAACAGCACCTAAGAGGTATATAAAAATATATAGATTCGATACCATTTAAAAATAATATTACTAAATATGCTATTATTCATTTATTTTCGATAAATGTTTGTACGTAGTAAATTGGAGAAATGTGCTTTTACAATTTTTATGAATTTTTTGTAGATCTCCTATTTTTATTTATTTCAATTTGCAATAATAATCGATATTAATTTTATAACCATGTAAATTGTTTACTTATGGTGTAATTGAACAATTCTAGTGACTTCGATTATACTTTAATTGAACTACGTAGAATTTATAACAACTTTTTTATTTGTTTTATGAATTTTGCTTTGTCAAATCAAGTTTTTTTCCTACAACTTTATTAATTATGATATTGTAAACGCATTTAGCTAACCTTAAATAAGGCAATTGTATACTTTAATTTAATATCATAAGCTTGAATGGAAAATATGGGAATACAAAGCACTTGGTATTTATAAAGGATACCGCATAGTCTATCAGTCTGCAGTGTGCTGTCCGAGGTGCTTTTTTCAGTGACTGCGGTTTGCCCTTCGCTACGAGCTGTGCCAGCCGCCTGCCGATAATCACGCCGTTGCCCATCAGCCGGAAACGGGCGCTACGCCATCTTGTTTCTGCGCAACTGTATGTGTGAGTGTGTGAGGGTATGGAAAATATGCGTGCAACTGCCATAAAGTGGCAGCGCTGTCGAAATTGCAGTTGCTGCAAGTGATTCTTCCTCCTCCCTTCTCCCTCTTCCCACCACATTCAGTCCTCATCGGTCCACTCTGCACTCTCCATTCTCCATTCACCATCCACCATTCTCGTCTCATCTCGTTGCGGGTCTCTGCCAATCTGCGGCCCGGCTGCATGCCAAAGTGCACGACGTATATTGGATTTGCCAATCATAAACTGAAGCCAACTGCATAATCTATGCACTTCACATGCAGAACCAGCAACAGACTACATTCACCTCCCATCCACAATTGAGGGAGACCAAAGGACACAACGAGATGGAGAGAAAGCTAGGGAGAGGAAGGGCAAGGGAGAGACTGAATGGGACAGTTGCGAAAAACCAATGGAATATATTAAAGTTCTTTTGGTTTAAATGCAAAGTGGCGTTGCATGAAATTGAAAACTCAAATTGTCGAGTTGCAGCCCAAATGAACTTAACTACACCTACAATATATCAGCTGCTCGATTGACAGCACGAAACAACGAGACTCTTGAATGGGGTATACTCGTGTTCATGAATGCATTATAATTTAAATATTCTCCACTATTTGTACATATACGTGTTAATTTACATTTCCAAAAAACAAAGTGTTTATAAGTTTTTATAGAATCAAAAGAAATATATAAAAGACTCTGATAAGTTTAGAGTAAAATAATAGTTACAATTGAATTACAAACGTCAGTTGATTCAAAGCATTAGTCTTTATTTTAAAGTGGATACCAAATCAAATAAATATAGCTTTGGCAATAGAGCCACTGATTTTTATTTTTTTATTCTGCAGTCTCTGGTTACTCAGATGTTTGAATACAGAATGGATTTTGAATCATAGCCACAAGGAAAATCATAATCACATTTCCGATTTCAAACTCACAAAACTGGCTGGATACCGAAAACACTTTTACACAAGTTTCAACAAATTATTTGTGATCCTAGAACTCTGGCTGCATTAAGATATCGACCATATGATCAAAGCCGGTTTTTGTGCACTTGTGGGCCGCCATTCGATTGGCAAATGCAGCTGCAAGGGGCACAGTGCGCTCACGCACATATAAAGCATAGATAAAAGCACCCACAAAGGCCTCCCCCGCACCCAGACCATCTACAACTATTGTGTATTTTGAATGCATGCATCCTCACATAGTTACCGAAACAGTCGAGTAGACCAGCACCCAAACTGCCCCACAGAAAGATGATGTACGGACGATTCTCACTGTGCCGCAGACGCATCAGATCATCCAGTCGCCGACAGGCATCCCTGGGCTTCTGCCAGCCGTACATTAAGGCCAGTTGCTTTGAGACGAAAGCAAAGTCACACAAGTCTATCATGGGCCAGAGTTCCGCCAACTCCGTGGTGACATCGATGGATATGAATATCTTTTCTTTATGCTTCGCATTATGCTCAATTACCCGCTTCATCATTGGTATTGTCGCATCCGGTTGACGTCCACGAAAATGAATCCATCCATAATTATGCAAATTCAGTTTCTTGAAGTCTTCGAATGTGACATATGGAAACTTTGAAGTACAGTTTGTAATAGTGCATGAATTTTTCGCTAGGAATACCAGAGAGAAGGGAGGATCACTCTCGTTTCGCGGACAATTGTGCATCTCAATGCCACGCAATCTCATGTCGTCTACGAGGAATCGAAACATTGGACTCGTGCTCTGCATCACAAAGATCTCGACTCTCATGCCGAGATTCCGCAACACAGTCGCCGTATTCACCGCATGTCCTCCCCTCTGCCAGTAGGTCTGGCTACCCCGCGCAGACTTATTTCGTCTGGGAAATTTCTTGACAATCGATATGCAATCGATTACGGCGTTCCCCACACACAGCACCTTCTTTTTGGCAGCCGCAAAACTTAGTCTATTGTCGCATCTGTCCATATTTTAAAATTCTCTGTTTTTCTAAAGATCTTCTGAAGTTTCCAACTTTGAATTTTAAAACAATACCTGATAAAACCTAACATCTGAAATCGAAATGAAATCGAGTTGAAATCGCCTAGAAGGCAACTTGACAATTCAAAGCTTTGTAGATCTAAAATCCTTTTTTATTTTTATTTCATCTTCTACAAAAGGGTAACACAAAAGCTGAGAATTCCTCAATATCTTCATTCTTCAACAGAAAACACCAACTTCATAGCATTCATTCTCCATCGAAAGACAGTTAAAAGCTACTCGATTTAATACTCTATTTGTATTTTCTAATATGCTCGCATAATCTTTGGCACTCTTGTTATATTCAGTGCTGTCTGTGGATGGTTGTTCATTATTCCAGAATGTTGCCCAAAACAGTTGCCTTATCTCATGAACTTCTAGGTTCTTCTGTCTCTCCATACGAGTATAAGCCATTATATCGAATGGATTTCGAGTCATATTCATAAGTAATTCAAATCATAACTATTCGTACTTATCGTTTCCGCCATTTTCTTCGCCAAAGAACACACAAAAAGAGAATTTAAATTTGAATCAAGTTGTGGCTGGCACTCGTATTTGCTATATATGCCACACGCCGCATGCCACATGCCACATACCCCTTGCTACTTGCCGCATGCCGCATGGCGTGTGGTGCGCTGTGGCTCAAAACAACCGCCAATAATAACAATAACTATTCTTTAGATCTGCTTAACAGCCAATGTAGTTAAAAAGCAAATGTTTTTCTCAATTGCCACGTTCCTTGTTGCCTTTGTTGTTGCAGCTAGCAACTGCGTGGCTGTGTGTTTGCGTGTGCGCGTGTGTGTGTGTGTGTGTGAGCGTGTCTGTGTTCTTGTTGCAAATGGGCCACAGAGACAATAGCGTCGCTTGCCAAAAACAATTCCCACTGAATTTTTACAGTCGAAATCATTTTTAATTTACATAAATGGCGGTCTGTAACATGGCTCTATCCTCGTGTATGTGTGTGTGTGTGTGTGATTGTGTGTGTGTCTGCCGCCTTGAAGCGTCTCTAACTGTGTCTGCCTCTTGGCTTTCAGTGGCGCCTCCCATTCCCACTTTGAGTTTGCCGCATTTGCGACGCATAATTTTGGGTTTTGCATTCTTCGACTTTTGCAAGAGTCAGTAAAAATACACAAAAAGGTGGCTACCATGCATGCTCAACAAGCAAATACCCTAAGCTCAAATATTTAGATACTTGTTGCTAGCACTTGTCTGGGAACTAACTCTCAAATTTAATAGCAAAAGTCATTTATTAATTTGACTTTTTGAATACTCTTTCCATGCTACCCTCTGTCACTTATTGTATTTACAGAGTGTGCAGGACAGTTTCATAGCCGGAAGTACTTTCCATTCGTTTGTCTCTTTCGCATGTCAAATGCTTGGACACTTATCGATTTCTTTAGCCGAGACGAAATTATCGTCATCGCTCATACGCCGCGTGGTGCCGGTGGAAATTGTATGAAAATTGTCACTTAAATTCCTAACGAAAAACATTTTTGTTGTTGTGGTGCTGTTGCCATGATAAATGACCAGCAAACATTCCTTGTTCTGTGTCTTGTCCTGCCACCACTTGATGCTATGCATAACAGTTACACTAACTGCTTGGCAGCCGCCTCCCTCAATCCCTCTCTCCTATTGTGGCCCATTCAGTGTCCCGCTTACGCCACAAAATATACATAAATACGAATATTTTTATACAAGTTTGTAAGCTGTTACATTTATTTCGAGGCTCTGGACTGACTGTGGAATTAATCATGACACAATTATGCTAAGCACACAATCCCAACGGAAGCTCAGTTGGAAAAGTTGCAGCTTGAACCGGTTCAGCAGAGCTTTCTGAAGAGGAACTTGAATTGCTTTTGAAGTTAAAAGTGTGCTTTCGTCTAGTTTAATTAACATTTTAATAGCGCTACCTACTTGAAATGTTTAAAAGATCAACGACTTAAACCATCCTAACATAATTTGAACTGAAATTCATGCTCTTAACGTTGAAATCCTGTCTTACTTCATTCCGTACAACTTGAAAATGGCTCTCTCAATAGTTACTTTGTGGTTAATCTTATTTCTATTAGTTATTATCAATTATATATAAGCCGATAAATAATTAATATTTCTAATTTGAAACTCTTATCACACGACTAGCTAGGCAGCTCAACTAGAAGGCCTTCCATAACTTTCTGCGTGGACCTACAGCGATGGCTGCATTAAGATATCGGCCATATGATCAAAGCCGGTTTTTGTGCACTTGTGGGCTGCCATTCGATTGGCAAACGCGGCTGCAAGGGGCACAGTGCGTTCGCGCACATACAGAGCATAGATGAAGGCACCCACAAAGGCCTCCCCCGCACCGAGACCATCCACAACTTCTTTGATTTTAAATGCATGCATCCGCACATAATTGCCAAACTGATCGAGTAGACCAGCACCCCGACTGCCCCACAGGAAGACGATGTACGGGCGATTCGGGCTGTTTCGCATTCGCAGCATATTGTCCAGTTGCCGGCAGGCTCCCCTGGGCCTCTCCCAGCCGAACGCCGATGCCAGCTGCTTCGAGAAGAAAGCGTAGTCACACAAGTCCAGCATGGGCCACAGATTTGACAGCTCCATTGACACATCCATCGATATGAATATCTTGTCGTTAGTCTTTGCATTGTGCTCGACAACCAGCTTCATCATTGGCGTTGTCGCATCCGGTTGACGTCCACGAAAATGAATCCATCCATAATTATTCAGATCCAGTTTCTTGAAGTCTTCGAATGTGACATATGGAAACTTTGAAGTACAGTTTGTAATGGTGCACGACTCCTTCGTTAGAAATACCAGAGAGAAGGGAGGATCGCTCTCGTTTCGCGGACAATTGCCCATCTCAATGCCACGCAATCGCATGTCGTCCACAAGAAGTCGAAACATTGGATTCGCGCTGAGCATCACAAAGATCTCGACGCTCATGCCGAGGTTCCGCAACACTGCCGCCGTATTCGCTGCGTTTCCCCCTCGCTGCCAATAGCTTTTTGTAGTGCGTGCTGGCTTTTTACGATTGGGAAATTTCCTGACAGTCGATATGCAATCGATAACGGCGTTCCCCACACACAGAACCTTCTTTTTGGCAGCCGCGAAACTCAGTCTGTTGTCGGTTCTGTCCATATTTTAAAAAATCATTTAGATTTCTTATAAAAACTTCGATTTTCGATTTTTTTTAAAAACTTCGATGTACTTTGAATTTAAAAATAATGTCCGATTAAAACTGCCAACTAAAAAATGACTAGAATCATAGTTTTAAATTGACCTAAAGGAAATTTCACAATTCAATGCTTAGTTGTTGATCTCATATTTTAATGTAATCGCAATGAACAATCGGTATTTTTTTCACATGTCACCACAGTCCTCAATAATAATCTTCTTGGCCGTCTTCCCCGAATTGGAGCCCATTGTCTCGACCTTACGTATGACATCCATGCCATCGACAACCTTGCCGAACACCACATGTTTGTTGTCCAGCCAATCGGTCTTCTCAGTGCAGATAAAGAACTGTGATCCATTGGTATTTGGTCCAGCATTAGCCATCGACAATGTCCCGGGTCCAGTGTGTTTCAGTTGGAAGTTTTCGTCGGCAAATTTATTGCCGTAAATCGATTTTCCACCCGTGCCATTCTGATTCGTAAAATCACCGCCCTGGCACATGAAATTTGGAATAACCCGATGGAATGGAGATCCCTTGTAGCCATAGCCCTTCTCGCCAGTGCACAGAGCACGGAAATTCTCGGCAGTCTTCGGCACGACATCGGAACGCAACTCCATGACGATGCGGCCCAGCTTCTCTCCACCAGCATTGATGTCGAAATACACGCGAGGCAAAGTCATTTTAAATTCGCTGCAAAAAGTGCGAAGGAAAGCCAGCTCTACAATCGAATAGCAGCTATATTAAATATCGAACAAACAAAACAAATTTATAAATATTACCGATTTATTATTTGAAAAAAAGGTAAATTTTTTTTTTAATGTGCGTTCGAGTTCAAAGCCTAAGCTATAATGTACTGGATAGCAGAAGGCAGCGACATCGCATTGAATGACAGCAGAGCGAAAGCCTACTGTAATTTAGACTAGACTGTTCTATAGACAAGGAGTATGAGTCACAATAGTGTTGACAGTTTTTGTGTGGTTTTCGTACACAGAGAGAAAAGCGCTTCAAAGGAATACAATTTAATATAAATGTTTGCCAATTTAAAAATCATTTATTTATTTAACATTTTGAATTATTTGTACTTTCTGAGTTGTCATTTTTGTAATTTTATATTTCTCTGTATGCAAAGTCAACTATTTAAATGATGACATTCCAAATATACAACACCATCACATCACAATTTACATCTTGCAAGAATATTCAATTTAAAATCTAAGAATTGCGTTCACTACTACTACACTTCGTACTTTAATAATAAAATCCGTATTTAGATTGAAGCTATGTTTTAAGTTAGGTGAATTCCTTGAAATTAGTGACGCAGAGCACGCTAAATTTATATTACCAAATAAATTGATGGCTTAAATGATATGTTAGAAATGTCTAAGCTGCATGCGCCATTATTCAGTACTGCTCAATTTGCAATACGTCGGCGGAAAATCAAATGATTCCATGTAGGCAAACATAGATATTGACTTAGAGCTGCTAACAGTCGCTCTAATTGCCATTTGCAACCTTATTCCGGCAGGCAACCCATCAAAATTATGTCAAATAAATAGTTCTGGTTTCAAGGAGTTCCTCAACGAGCAAACCACAGTCACCATGAATCACTACAATGCACTCAGCATAACGAAGCCCGTGCTCTGCGTCGGCACGCTGTCCGTCGACCTGATTACCATATGCAACGAGCTGCCTCAGATGGGCGGCGTCAGCGACAGCGTCGACACGTATTGGCAACGCGGCGGCCACTCGAGTCTTGTCAGCTTTGTGCTCAGTCTGTTGAGTGCCCAGTCTGAGTTCCTTGGCATGCTCAGTCGCTCGCCACTCCTGAGTGGCATTATTACCGAAATGCAGGGCCGCGGCATCGAGATGATGCATTGCCCCAAGACCGACGAGGATCCCGGCCTCAGTACCGTCTTGGTGGCCAAAAAGACAGGCGCCTGCAGCATCATTCACTGCAATCGCGGCTTCCCCTATTGCACCTATGAGGACTTCAAGAAGCTGGATCTTAGCATCTTTGGCTGGGTGCACTTCGAGGCGAACAACGTGCGTGAGACGTTGAAAATGGTGCGTGCCGTGCTCGACTACAACAACGGCAGGAAGGAGCGCATTTGGACATCGTTGCGCGTGAATTCGTTGTACTGGGAGCACAGGAGTCTCATCGACATGGTCGACTATGTGCTCTTCTCCCGCCAGCTGGCCATGCAACTAGGCTGGCAATCGGCACACGAAACCTGCAAGCAGCTGGACTTCGATTTGCGTCTGCCACGCTCCATACAAATCAAGCGACCCTGCTACATTTGCTCGTGGGGCCCCAAAGGCGCCGGCTGCCTGACGGGGGACGGTGTCTACCACGAGATGAAGCCGTACACACCCAAGAAGATTGCGAGCACTCACGGTGCGGGGGCCTGCTTCACGGCCGCCTTCATCTATGCCACCTACAT
The DNA here is from genome assembly GCA_035047445.1 of Drosophila siamana. NCBI lineage: Eukaryota > Metazoa > Arthropoda > Insecta > Diptera > Drosophilidae > Drosophila > Drosophila siamana. Next base: position 861,098 of record JAWNPP010000014.1, on the reverse strand, counting down.
ACGCGCTATGAATCTGTCGGATGCCGTGGAGTTCGCGAATCGTGTGGCTGGTCATAAGATTAGCAATTATGGCTACAATCACATCAGCAAGCTCAATATTTATCCCGAGAATGTGAACAAATTGGACGCCAATATGCCCTCGGCACATTTGTCGGAGGACAGCGAAGCTGAGGAGGTCATCTGCAGAAAGTATCTGAATCGCAAGATTAAGTATTCGGATGGTAGATATGCTACGCAGCTGCTGGAGAATACCTTCCTCGTAAACATGGCACCACCGTTCAACCAAGTAAAAGAGTCCGAGACGAACTTACACTCCTTACCATGAAGACCAGTATTATGACGATGAAATCGGTATTGACCTCCAAAAGTGTACAAATCAAAGCTAAACGCACTGTTTCTACGCTCATGTGAAAATTAAAATGAACTTTAAATCGCCCAAGCCGTTGTTGCTAAAACACGTTTATTTCATATTTGTTAGTCATTTGTCTATGCATCGCCACAGTCGTCGATCAGTATCTTCTTGGAGGTTGTGCCGCTGTTCGAGCCCATCAATTCGATCTTTCGCACCACTTCCATGCCGTCGACAACCTTGCCGAAAACCACATGTTTGTTGTCCAGCCACGAGGTCTTCGAGGTGCAGATAAAGAACTGCGATCCATTGGTGTTCGGTCCAGCATTTGCCATCGACAAAGTGCCAGGTCCAGTGTGTTTTAGCTCGAAGTTTTCGTCGGGAAACTTATTGCCATAGATCGATCGTCCGCCTGTGCCATTCTGATTGGTAAAATCGCCGCCTTGGCACATGAAATTGGGAATGACCCGATGGAACGGCGATCCCTTGTAGCCATAGCCCTTCTCGCCAGTGCACAGAGCACGGAAATTCTCGGCCGTCTTGGGCACGATGTCGGAACGCAGCTCGATGGTAATGCGCCCAATTTTATCGCCGTCGGCAGAGAGCTCAATGAAGACACGAGGCAAGCTCATTTTTACTGGCAGAAAAGAGACGAAATGATTGCTAGAAATTACGAATTTTCGAATAAACAGTATTATCGAGAGGTGGAGAGAGCAAGCGAGTATTTGATCACAGCCTGCTGAGAGATTTTTCAAAATTTATAGTGTTCTTGAACAGTCTGTAAATGGAAGTTGCTTTAAGCTTTTAAGAAAGAGATTAAATGAAATGAGAGCAATGAAAATGGTTTCCCTTGCGACACTTAAAGGTCAAAGCCATAAATTGTTGGCAAAAGAATTGCATAAATGTGAAATGGAAAATGGAAAATGGTAAATGGTAAATGGTAAACGGCGAATGGAAGATGGGAGGCGGTTAAAAGAGAAATGCAAAATTGGGGATGATGGCATTGCTTGAAAAAATGTCACATAACCTTAAACCGTTTAAACCGGCCATTCATTACGTATGCGCCACGTTGGCCAAGAGATAATAATTACCTTGCCAGCATTGCCCAGCAAACTGGCTCTCGTCCACTGCAAACTGTAAAAGCAATAAATTATCAGCTATACATGTATATCTATACACACACACACACACACACACAAAGAGGGAAACACCCGCAACACACATTCAATTGATTGCAAATTGCTGCTGCATCAACATTTTATTTTCTTGTTGAAAAGGGTTAACATTTTTCGGAGCATTTTGTAATGCCTTTTTGTGTTGCCAGCTTCTCTGGCAATTTGAATTATTGCTAGATTATTTAAATAAATATATGCAATATCTGTGAACAGATTTTTTGCCCACGCATTTAACTCAAATGCGAACGATACCTGAGCACAAATCTGCTATATAATATTGTCGTTTATCAAGGAAATTAATAAAAATCTATAGATTTTGAGCATTTTATTTAAATTACTGTTTATTATTTGGAACGGAAAAACCAAGGAAGCAAAATAAAATAACTTCAAATAAAGCAAATTTATTTATTTTTGCATCACTTCTACATATATATGATAGGCATACAATACATAACAAATTATGCAAAATTTCATCAAAATAAATCTGAACATAAAAAAACAAGGCTGTAATTTCTGCAAAATCAACCACAAATATCTTCTGTCTGAACCTCCTTAAAATTCCATTTTAAGCTGCGTACAGATAAGCACTTGTGTTGATAGTTAAACTTGAGATTAGAGGCACGCTTTATTTATTGTATTCACCATGAATAACTCACATAATTACAGTCAAGGGAACAATGGGGATGTTAAATGAAAGACATTCCTTATCATCTTATTTGCATTTTGGTGAGAAAAAAAAAATAAATTTGAAGAAATTAAAATGCCTAAATGCCCTAAATGTGCAGAATTTTGATTTATGTAAGTAGATGCCACGCACCCCCAGCTATTCACAGCCTCACCTCCAACCCTGAGTCCAACGGCAACAGGCACAGCAACAGCAACAACTACCCCAACTCCAGCATCAAGTCCAAGTGTCCGTATTTAATTTTTATTCCAACGCAGTTCATTTTTAGTGGCAAAATGCGATGCGGTGTAATGGGGATGGAGATTTGCAGGGGTTGGAGTGAGAAGGACGGTATGGAGGGTGACGTTGGTCCACTCGCTGCTTGAGACAAGTGTAGGGCAATAAACACACCTCCAAACAATGGTCAGAGATAAGAACGAGATGCGAATGAAAACAATATTCGACTACTCTATACGCTTCAACGATGCTGAAGAATCAAATTGATAGATGCTTAATTAAATTACAGAAAATTATAACCTAAATTAAAGTGTAGTTCGCTAGGTGTTAACTTTTAAGTCAATGGTACACATTTGTTGACAAATGAAAGAAAATTGAGAGTTGCTCTATATTCAGCTTAATTGCATAATTAAAAGTTTGTCTATTATAACGAGCATAAATTTATTTGGAATAAAATAGTTATTTCGTCTATTGTAACTTAAATATGAAAGTGAATTCTTAGATAAAAATTGCTAAGAAGTACAAATTGCTCTTCTTTCTATAAACAATAGTATATAGTAGTTCATATGAAAGTTTAGATATTTATTGCATCGTAGAAGTACGAAAAAAGTAGGCCTTAATATTAAATCGATGGTAATTATAGTAACACTTTCTGCAAACTGATAATCTACTTTGTCATAGCTTGCAGGCAAGTCAAGCATACCTCTGCAAAAGAAAGGTATTGTCATTAACACTGACTTGAGCCGCTGGCGCTGCAAGGGGCTGTGGCTACGGATGGGCATGAACCAGGGCCAGGGCCAGGGCTGGTGTCGCTTTGGCTTTTGGGCCTTGACTGTTGGAATGTCGTGGAGTGCTTCTTATTGCGCTGAATTGTGTATAGAAAAAAGAATCAACAATAGGCAAGAAATTTGCGAAGCTGGATAATTTTTGTAGTCGCTGATTTTACAGCTAGAAATGCTCTATCTCTGTGTATGTGTGTGTTTGTAAATGTGTGTCTCACACTGTTTGTGTGTGTGCAGCGTGATGACCTCATTAATTTTCAATCTGAGCAGGATTACTTGGCGCTGCCCAGCTGACTGCCACGCCCACGACAGCGGCAGGCGCATGATGAATCTTTTCCTTGATTTCTTGCCGCATTCTGTAACCCCGCAACTCCACTCCCCTGACCCCCAGCTACCCCCACCCCCAAACCCTGCTCTAATTTATGATGATAAATGAGTTTCAATCAAGCGGCAGAAGTGAAGCCAACGTCGGCCAGTTTCCGTCGCAGTCGCAGTCGCAGTCACAGCGGCAGCATCAGCTCCTTGGCTTGGTCCAGCTTGAATCTGCAGCAGCAACAGAAACAGGAGCAACGGCAACAGCAATAGCAACAGCAGTCCGCTGGAAATTGTATGTATAAATTATCCATAATTTGATTTGACTTCGCTCATCCTGACGCTGATTTGTTCGACGTCGTTGGCATGAGGATTTTCATTTGAATATTTATGAATTAATTTTTATACATTCCCCACTTTCTTTTTTAGAATTTCATAAAAGTTCTTTTTTTTTTGTTTACTTGTCCAGCGGTTCAAGTGTTTTCGGTGCACTTTCGTTACTAAACAATTTCTCAAACTGTCCAAAAAATGTTAACATCAAATTAGAAACGCATTTCATGGGTTGAGTAAACTCGCAAAGTTTTCCATTTTTGTTTTTTAATTACTTAAGCGACTCTCTGCCATTTATTTTCCAATATTAAAAATAGTCGATACAGTTGCCATTTGATTTCATTATTTGCATTAATTGTATGCAAATGTCAGCTGAACATAAAAACAAATAAAATTCCGGAAACTAATTTTAATATTATAGTATAGTATATATTGTCTATGCCGATAGTATAAGAAGTAATTCATGGCAAAAATATAAAAAATTAAGTCATATTATATGTGGTCTCACATACCTACAAATAAATGAAACTTTTGTTTAAACACACAATTTGTTTATTAAAGAAAATAAAATATTCAAATACTTCTAAAGCATTGAAAAATTCTGAAAGGTCGTTAAGTCATTAGATTTGTTTGAAACAATCGCAATTGCTCTTTAAGTATTTAAATTCTACCCACAGTCAGTGGAAATCCTCCACCGTTTCATCGATTTCGGACGATTACCCTATCAATTAGTCTAGTATCTGCACTTCGAATATATTTTAATTGACGTTGTCCATCAGATAAAAGGGTCTATCCGTTTATATCAGATTAAGTCAATTTGTAAACGCTATATTACATGGTTATAGTTGTAACTCGATTAATTTCTTTTCGTTTTTTCCTTTCTAAATAACAACATAAGTAGATAATAAAATTTTTGGCGTCAATTCTATAGCTCCAAATAAACGAAATAGACTTCCAATTATTGATTCATTTTCATTTTATTATAGTTACATACATAAGTGACAATGAAATAGGGAATCTTAACTTGGAGACAAAATGTAAGTGTCCAAGCCCAAATTTTCGGTCCTATGCGTTTTGTTTGTTGTTGTTGACGTCGTCGTTTTCAGGAGCTAAATCGGAAATAAAAAAATGGAATATTCAGGATAATCGATTTAATGTGCTTTTGGGTAACTACTTACACCGCTTATTGATGACCAATGCATGAGCACCGAAAATGGCGCAAAGTCCCAATAAGATCGACTGTAATGAAATGAAATCTTAAGCTAATGTCTCCAGCAATAATTAACTGTTAGGTCTTACCAAGAGTTTCATTTTGCTGGTTGTTGAGGAATACAATGGATTTCGCTTAAGATCTATGGGCTTTTATAGGACTTCTGTGCTAATCAGCATTTAATTTTAATTTCACGCATTTAAGTGTGAGTCAACGTTACATGATCAATTTGCTGTGATGCAATGTAAATTTGCAAAATGTCATCGCGAATCTAATTCATTCGATTCGATTTACATAATCAAACATTTAATCATTATATATATATATATTTATATACATATATGTATGTAACTAAGCCATTAAGTCAATTTAATGCTTCGTATACAGACACTTTTGTTATGACTTATAGCTGCTCGCCAACGGGTGTTTCATAGTCGAGTACACTGCTTGTGCGACTTTTTAAATTTGATTTTATTTTATAAGAGTTTTTTGTGCGCTCGCGTTGTTGCCGCTCGTGCAAGTTGCGCTTCATTGGGCAATTACGCAAGCAGCGCTTTGATTATGCTGCAGCGCGCAATTGTTTTGACATTTAATCAAAGCGAGGAAGTAACAACAGGGCGAGTGCCCAGTCACAGAGAGAGAGAGAGAGAGAGGGGGAGAAAGAGAGAGAGCGAGGACTCTAGCCACTATGTAGACAATGTTCAGCCATAAAATGCCAAGTATATTCAAGCGTCAAACGGGTCTCTCACGCTGCTCTCGCCCTGATAAGCTCGACTGGACACTTGGGTAATTGAGTAAGTTGGTCGCCATCGCCATCGCCATCGCCATCGTCGTCGTCGTCGTCGTTATCGTCTCGCCGAACACAAAGCTCATCGACGAACTGGGCTCCTGTCTCGGTTCAATGTCCTCAGCGTCTACCTCCTCCATGCCAGGCTGGCATCTGGAGCTGCGAATCCTGGCGGCGGCAGATCAAAGCGCGTTCGTCTTTCTTCTTTTTTTTCGGGGACAGTTGTTGTGTTGTTTACGTAGCCCGGTAGCCCTCATGGTCGCTGGGGACAAATGTGCTTTAATTTCTTTTGATAAAACGATATCCTGTATTTCTGCCTCTCTCTGTCTCTCTCTATCTCTATCTCTGAAAACTGAAGACCTGACAGCAACAACAACAGCAACAAATGCGCCTCAGCCACATCCCTCGATAATGTCAAACAAAAAGGCAGCACAATGTGAGTTTGAAGTGCGACCTTGCGCTCTATTCCTTTTCCTCTTCCTTTTCCTGCTGAACTATGCAACCACACACATTCTCATACAACGATATGTATATATATATATATATATGTATATATTGTATATTCTGTGTCATCACTTCAAATGTATTTTCTGCAACATTTTCTTTCATGCTCGGCGAACTTTTCTCATTTTCTTGTTATTTTCATTTTCATTTCAATTTCTATATAATACAAAAATTGACTTCCGCTTCCGTTGGCTCCGCTTGAATATTATCAAAAACTTGCATACACATATGCACACACTGGCTAAGCATAGTTTGTATACCCTACACTCAAATTCATAGAGTCTAATTAACTAATATTTGTCGAATTGTATTACTGTCATAAATTAATTAAAATTAAATATTGTCATATTGCTTCGTTAACAATTGACTGACCTTATTATAAAAACTCAATTGATCGAATATCAAATTAATTGACGTATTGTTCTAGCACATTGATAAATTTTGTATAAAATGATTATTTAATGTATTGGCATGTTATTAAAGACTCCAAAATACAGTTTAAGATACAGAAAATGGATTTTAATTGAATTTTTTATTGAATCATTAAAACTATGTAATAAAAATATCTTAAATGAATTCTTCTGCCTGTAACATACATTATCTCTTGGTCAAATATGAAATGCGTATCAATTTTAACTGGTATACAAATAATTTAATGTATTGGTTTTTTAAGCGAAAAAAAACGCTTGTGAAGATTAGACTAATAAATGTCATATAATCATAGGATTTGGATGTTCACATTGAATTTGGAAAATATTGAGCAAAATTCATGGTGATTGCAACACATTTATTAGTTAAAGATATGCTATGAAAATAGATCGACACTGTGAAATAAATGAAAGGATAATATCGATAGCAATGCCGGAGGACACTTTGCTGTGCTGTGAGGCTAGCATATTATTCAACAATGCTTATGTAGTTTTATCATTTGAGAGAATTCCCAAATCCAGCTTCATTTCCATAACACATTTGCATACTTACACACACTCACACACACACACACACACACAGACAGACAGAGACTACTCGCATAAGAGATGCTTCCTTATATAACGAGCAATTTATCGATTTGCTTACTTAATTAAAATGTACCCTGGGTATTCAAAAAGTCACAGGGCTTGCTCATCATTTTAATTTACTCCAACCCACACCTGCATGTGATGGGGGCGCCCAGTTAACGGGCCATCGAAAGGCATTCCATCCCAATTCCCATTGCTCGCTCTCTCCATCTCCATTCGCTTCACCGACCTGCATCCCCTGCACGTAACTTGCTGAAACTGACGACGACTGGCAACAATCGTTGTAAATGTGTATGTAGATGTGGATGCGGATGGCAATGGGCAACGTTGCGTATGCGTAATTAATGCCCTGTGGCTCTTGATAAACACGGATGCGCTACACACACACACACACATGCAGAGACAGCTCTCAGCACTCACCTCTTATCTGGCATCACCGCATCCCCTTTTTAGCATATTTGCTTTACCGTTGCCTTTGGTCAAGATTTCATGCATTCACTCATCCATTCTGGTGTTATTGTTGTTTGGTTGTTTGTTTGTTTGTTTGTTTATCTGTTTGCCGAGCAAGGCAGATAGATAGAAGATATACGTATGTATAAACACACATATACATAACGGGCGGGAGAGGGATAGAGAGATGTGGCGAATCCATGGATAGCACTCATTTCGCTCCTTGAAGACTTGAGGTTTGGCTTTTGAGCAACATTTTGCTTAATATGTATGTGCACGCGTCTGCAAAGTTTGTAACTTTATTTAAATTATCATCTTTGGGAGTTTTCGGTTTTCTGTTTGTTCTATGCTCGCAGGCTGGAAAACTAATTTGTGCTATGCGAAAATGCCAAGCCAGCAGTCGGGGGAGCCGTGGAGAAGGACCTGAAGGCTGAAAGCTAAAAGCTGAAAGCTGACAAGTCAATTTCGTTTCGAATGAATGCAAGGCCTAAAATACTCGTGCTTAGTTTATCCAGCGAACTTTGCGAAAACTTTCGAATAATTGAATGAAAAACTGATTTTAAATATACAGCACATCTTATAATCGAATCACTTTCCGCAAGCAAAGCAACCCCAGATGCTAAAATCAACTGCACAGCGAAACTAGGACGATTGCATTAGGGGATGATCCCCTCGCCGATACGTTACAGACAATTGCATATTACGATATTGACATTTCAATTGTCTCTCATTATTGTCGCAACCTGTGGGAACCCTATTTAAATTACGTGGAAAATAAAAATAAAACGTCGACACCGAAATCGAAACGGAACAGAACGCAGTGGCGGAAGGGAAATAAAACGAAAGGAAAAGAAAACAATGGATGGAAAAAGACAACACACGCATGCAATGAAAAGGAAAATTTGCATAATAATAGCAATTGCACACGCTTCAGGTATTAAACACTCCACTCGACCCAAGCCCCTGACCGTCCTGATCCAACTCAATTTGCCCAACATGAAAATGAGCAAAAGAAAAAAAACGTAATACAAAATAAGAACGTCGAAAATGGAAAAAAGGAGACAAAAGCAAAAATAATACGAGCACAACAAAAAAAGCAAAATGTATAGAATCCAATTTTCACTTAATTTTCATCGCAGCGTTGCTTTCTTGGAATTTCCCCCACAGTCCACAGTCTCTCCTCTTCCCTCCCCTCCTCTCCTGACCTCTCCACTCTTGCTACTCACGTTGTCGCCATTTGATGGAAGCTATTGCTACCAACGTTACGCTGCAGCTGGAAAAGTAGTCGAAATTCGCTGGCAGCAATTTTCATTTGGTTTGTTATTTTGTCTCGCAAAGTATCAATTTGTGTATCATTAAAATAATTTGATTTCCACTCGCACAGTTCGAAGCAAACCGAACCGAACCGACGCGACCCGGCCGGGCCCCTGAACCTCAACCTAAACCTGAACCTGAACCTGAAATCGGGCACGGACCTTCAACCATCCAGCATCCTTCGATTCGAAACTCCTCGGGCTCTAATTATGCCCGAAACTGAAACGAAACAAACTGAAACGAAGCGAGGAGAAAACCAAATGAAACTCGTGGAGAGTAACCTAATTAAGCATCGCCGCCGGCTTTCCACATAAATCCACATATTGAATTTCATTCCTTAACATCAATTCCGCGCAATATTGTGTAGCAATTGCCTGAAGCTCTGAAATGCCTTAAAATAGCTACATTTCTAACAATACGTAATCTTTTCAGCTAGTTGAAGGAATTTAAAATAACAAAACAAAGTTTTCTGGAGAATTGATGTCCTACTATTTGAAATGCTCTACTTTCTACATCCCTACCTCTAGATTTTTAATTCGAATTATAGATTATTAATTTAAATAGCAATTTACAATTAAGCACTATACAGTGTAAGCATAGATCTATGTTTATTAACGTTTCTATTCGATGCTAATTTAAATTTAACATCTCATTATTTTTAATTAGCATTAGTATAAATTCCATTTTTACCATTCTGTTTAGCCAAATGTTAGCTCTTTGAATTTTACTTTTCTATCCTGCAAATATATTATAAAAAAGACGTTTCAAGACTGCTCCACAATCTGAGATACCCTGAGCTAAGTGGTAGAGAAATTTATGTTAACATACATTTCGCTTGTGGAATACCATTAATCAATTGGCTCTTAAGCTTGCTCGCAACCAGAACAAAATATAACCATCACAAATCAGCGATTTCGCGACGGAATGCCATCTGCAAGAATCATGAATCGGGGAAAGGAAAATGAAAGGACTGCGGAATGGAATGCGATAAATGCGAAAGCGAATGCGAATGCGACTAGGACAGCTGACGGGCAAGCAAGCCGGCAGGCAGAATGTCCTTGCCGCTAACAACTTGTCGGCATTGAGGCGTTCATTAAAGCAATCAACCACTGAATATGCCCCCAGGTTCCCCCAGGCTACCATATCCTCAAGTTCCCTTTTACTGCTTCGTTCCAGCTGCCAAGCGACAAGCGGAAAGAAATTTCAGCTGTTTCTCAAATGCCGCAGCATTGCCGCTTCCGCTTCCGCTTTCGAATGCATTTGCTGGCATTTTGTATGTCGCATAAAACGCTTCCTTCTTCCTTCAGTGATTGTGGACAATCGCTTTCCTACGTCTCTTCGAACTGACCACAGCATTGATAAAATATGCAGGACATATAAATAATGATATATAAGCAACGTGTTCGCGCTTCAAAAGTACGAATGAATAAATATTTCACCAGCGTTGAATTCAAAATTAAAGATTGTTTAACTAGAAAATTATGAAATTTAATATATCATATTTATTCATATGAATTAAAACGCACCTCTTTTAAATATTATTTACCAGAGCGTTAGTGAATGATTCATTTTAACTCTGAACATTTTTTTATCATTTGAATAATCTGCAAAAAACAAACATTAGTTCAGTGTCTGATCATAATCCTAATCATTTGCACTTTGCTGACGCCGAAATATTTACTGTGGCATCTGCGATTAGAACTTTTCGCCTAATAAGATCAGTGGAGCAAGCACCAAAGTGCTGGCAATTCTGCAGATTGCTTGACACAATAAGAAAACTTAATACATTAGAGTTTGTTTGTGTTTTATGTTGTGCTTTAAATACCAATCTATTGAGTTGTAGTTCGCCAGTCGACACAGAGTGAGTATGCGAGTGAACTGCCACAATATTGGTGCTCATTACATTAGCTTTCAAATCGGAGACTATAACGCGGCCAACGAGAGTGTTGAGAAATAACATTAACGCACACACATGACAAACAATCTGGAGAGCATGGACGAAGGGGAGGGAGGCAGAAAAGAACTCGTATGAAAGTCAAACAAAACGAAAAAAGAATAAATTTATGCACACTCGACGATGGCGACCGAAAATCAACAAGATGGCGTAGCAAAGTGAGAGAGAGAGAGTGAGAGAGACAGAGAGACAGAGACAGAGACAGAGTGTGGCGACTTGGCAACAAAACTAAGGCAGAAGGAAGCATGAAGCATGAGGCATGAGCCACACGACCAAGATATTGACAGTAAGTTGACAGTTCGTCAGTGTGGCCAGTTAGAGTACTAGAAGTACCGTAGTACTCGTGGTAGACTCGTTCATCGCCGCGACATTATGTCTGACTGACATGACGTGACGTGACGTGACGCGTTGTAATATGGCGACGTATGGCTTAATGTGACCACGACGAATATCAACATCAACTCATAAACAAGTGGGTGGGCAGGTCAAAGTACACACATTCGTGCACTCAGAGAAATGCCAGGAGTTCATTCTAAAATGCATATTAAGCAGGATCGATTCATAGAAAAGACAAGCTAATAAATGGTATAAAGGGTATGTAAAATATTGATTATAAATCTAATATTTCAACTTATTAAATGTTTATAAAGGTGTAAGGTGTAAGGTAAAATAAAAAAAAATTTGAAGAACAATTTGTATTCCGTTATTAATTCTACTATTTTTTTTTATTTTACGTTATGCAATATTAAAACTCTTGACTTGAAATAAACTCATAAATAAGTAAAATATTGTATATACAATATACGTTTACAAAAATTGCAATATTTCCAAATACACTGCAATGAAGAAGGTTTTTAATTTAAATAAATGATTATGGCAAATAAGTTTGTCTTTAGTACGATAGGAATGTATTGCAGAATTTAATTTATTAAAAATATACCGGAAATTGTTTGAATAATGTCTTTCGACTTCACTTCACGTTGTTAGTTTTCTTTAGGTGTACAAAGTGTAGTATATGGAAATTGATTGTTGCAAAGAGACGAGCGAGACGGTGATGGAGATGGAGGCGCATTGACATGGGTTTTGGGCAAGCAAACAAAACGAAAACCAAAGCTAAAGCTAAAGCCCAAACCGAAACCAAAACCAGACCTAACCATGCCAAACCAGACCGGACCAGACCAGAGTCGAGCCCAGCTAAACCCTGGGCAATGACGTGACAGCAGCCCATTTACTGGCGACATGTTGGTCATTTGGGTTATGTGGTGCGTAGGAAATTAACCTCGCTTCGGGTTATACATGCATGCATACATCGCATACATTATTATTATTATTATTATTATTATTATCATTATTATCATCGACATTATAAAGTTCACTTTACAGCGATAATAACCATGATCTTACCACGAACTTAATCATCTGCTATTCCTGGCAGGCAATTCGACAATTTCAGCAAGTTTGACAGTTCTGCTACACCTACCGAAAAAAAAACAACTAAATAAATAAGGAAGCGACTGAAATGACTAAAGAGGAAGCAAAACAGGAGGGGCAACAAAAAAAACTTGCCTTCACTTGTGCCTCAAGTGCAGAAGGACACCAGGACACCAGAACAGCAGGAACTGTGGTAAGCCAACGGAGGCAAAGAAAGCGACGGAAAGGGAGTGTTGCAAAAAAAAAAAGAAAGAAAATACAAGTAAATATCCTGAACGAACACAATTCAATTTAACTTTCTTCATTTCTTTGCCGTGCTGTGTTATTTTTATTTATGTAAAGGCATACTCTCTCTTTCTCTCTTTCTCGTTTCTCGCTTTCGACATATCTCCATGTCGCTCGTTACCTGGCACATGCTCTGTCTCTTTCGCTGTGTGTGTGATACGATATTATGGCAATTTCCATTGGAGTCAGTCCCTTTCAAAATTAAAATGTTTCTTATGCACGAGAGATTTCTGATGGGCAAACGGTATAAAAGGTAACGGCCTGGAAGTTACCGAGAATGTACGAAACACGACAATAACTGGAGCCATTCTCTCTCTCGCTCTCCCTCTCTCGTCGTGTCTCCCTCTCGCATATTTTTTTTTGTCTCTTTTTTGTTGGGTGGCAAAAGCGTATGTAGTATGAGCGAGTATATAATGGCATTTTTATAAAATGTGTGGAAAACTCATGTCTATGCATGTTGACTACAAATAACAGTACTATGTATGTTCCCCGTATACATATGTACATAGCATGCCACACACTAGTATATAGAGCCCAATATATGGGACTTGTTTTGCTTGTTAACTGATTTGCCTTCACTAAAAACCACATTTCGTTTCGTTTGTCGTTCCAATTAATTACTAATAGCAACATTATCTGACATTTATATTGGCCTTTGGCATGTAGTAGGCTTGCTTGTTCCTTTCCCGGCCGCTCACTCCCCAAGGATTCCGCATTCAAATTGAACACAATATACCATATTTTAGTGCAAGGCAAACATTTAATAAAATACATTTTTTTTCAATGTTCTGAAAGAATTAATCAATTCGTCTAGAATTATGAATATGAGTATAAAATCATACTTCAGAAATCAAAACGTTTTAATGCTATAGTTTATATTTCGAAATTGTACAACTAAACTATGAATTATTAAAACCATATAAGTATATATTAATAATCCAGTAGTCTAAATATTAGACAGCAAATATAAAATTCAGGTACTGACCTCTAAGATAAATTTTCACACATCAATAATTCTAAAAACTCGCAGTTAATTGCAGTCTTTTAAACAGGACAATCCCTTCAAACTTTAAATTAAAGTGGTTTTCAGGGTTTTCGATCTTTTCACCGTAGCTCGATTAATTCGCACTCCTCCTTTGATGGCAGCCATAGTTTATTTTGTTTCATTCGGCTGTGTCAAATATAAAATTTGCCACTTTCATTTAGTGGTTGCTCATGCCCCATTCCTGTGTTGCATAAATCAATCTAACAGCTACATGCTTTCGGTACATACTGCTGGGAAGTGCTCCCAAATGATTGTTGGCTGCGATTGTCTGATAATGTGCCACCTTCGCAATTTCAGGAGTGGGGGACAAGGAAACCGAAACCGACACAGAAGCAGAAGCAGCAGCAGAAACAGAAACCCAAAAACCCAAACACGAAATGAATAACAAGACGAAAACTTTAAGCAAATCCCCACATGTCCAAGTTGTACCACAAGAATAAATATATGTATATCGCCAAAGCTAAGGCAGCGCAACGAATTCGCTCAAAAGAGAAGAAGAAACGAACAATAGACACACACACACACACGCAAGCAGCGAGAAAGAGATGGACGTGGGAGCGAGTCAACAAGAAGAACAAGAGCAAAACGTCTCATTTGATTCGCATGCAGGCGAAGCCCATAAATCTAACCTAAACTAGCGCTCACTGAGTGCGAATATGTGCGAAGCGTGGTGCGGGGTGTGGGGCGAAGAACATGAAATCACATTCGCAAAAATAATTAATATTTATTACCCGAGAATGAAGTATTATCAAATTGCATAATTGCTGTGTTTCTCATTCGACACGACAGAATGGTCGACTGCTCGACTGGCCGACTAAACTGGAGTTGGAAGTGGACCGGCACCGGGACCAGGAGCGGGAGCGGCTGGCCAAGTCACCCGCACGATGGCGAGGCGGCCTTCGTGGGGCGCTTCGCAAACCTGGGACCTATAAAGTGTGTACAATATATATATATACTATGTATGTATGTGTAATAGTATACTCCAAGTTGCAGCCAGAGTTTGGCTACTTGCGCGTAAATTGCTACTCTTCAACCGACCTGGAACGGGACGGTCCGACAAACTTTTTGATATATGAATTAAGTTTTCTTCGGCCTCAGTGCGAGTGTGCGAGTGTGTTGTTGAGACATTTTGGATTTACGTTGTAATTACAGAATTTTGGATTTTCGCCTTTTGTGTGTGCAGTGCAGTGAGCCCCAAGTTCCGGCCTCCACGCCAAACCAGCCTCAAATAGCCGACCCTGCAACGTCCGACCCTGTGCCAAAGTGTCGAGCCGAATCGTTTCGACTCGAGGCGAAGCGGGGCGAGGTGAGGCGAAGCGGGGCAAGTCGAGTTGGGCCGGGCCTGTGGTCGTGTCCATTTCGCTGGGTCGCTTGAAGGTTATTTATTATGACATGTTATTTAGGTTTCATTTCAAAAACTTGATTGGACACTTTAGACTGGCGCTCGCTCTGGCGGGGCAGAAGCACAGCCAAGACCAAGACGAGGACCAGGACCAGGACAACGACCAGGCCCAAAACGGAGGCTCCTCTCTTCATTCTTTGTTTGCTGTGTTCCCGCTCTGTGGACGGAAACATTGCGTGCGCTTGTGTTATTCTGCAAAAGGTTACAAGTCGCCACAGATGGGTGTGAGTGTTGGTGTGATTCTTACTGTGTGTATGTGTGTGTGTCGCTGGGTGTGAATGTGAATTTCGAAGCGGGTTCAAGTGGACACACACGCAAACAACAACAGCACAACATCCAAGTCCAAGTCATGGGGTCAACAGTTGAATACGAAACGGAAAGGAAAGGCTGCGTGAAAAAGTTGTGTAATCCTTTTGTTATCGTCGCCAGCTCATATAATTCGCTAATACCTTCGGCTCGATTGCATTTACAATCCGTTACCAAGGCCCTATTAACGCCCCGAAACTGTCCCAGCTAAAGGGCTTAGATAGTTCTCTGCTATACAGGCACATAACACATAAATCAGGCCTTAAAGAGCCGCACATTCACTTCGAAATGTTTGCAACAATTCTTGGCATTCTCATTTCCCCTAAACAACTAATCCGCTTTTCTAATAAGCTACTTTTATAATCATATTTTCTAATATCGAAAAGCTTATATATTATAATGCTTTTTAGTTTAACATAACTAATTAATTGTGGAATTAATTGCAATTGTATCAACCGATCATTAAACAAATTAGTTCTCTTCGACTGTGGATTTCTTTTCAGTTTAATTGCTACTTTTACGATACCAAATTGACTTTATTAGCATTGTATCAAGTATCATTAATGGCACATTCAATACATACATATATGCATATGTATATGTATAGTATAGTATAGTATATAACCTTTCGCTTGAACCTTCTGCTAAGATTATTTCTTTACATTTTTTTTTCGTATTTCTATTTCATTCTTTCTCTTTTGAATGATTCTTGAAAATCGCTTGAAGGGGGCATCATTAAATTCTTGATGATGTGCATGAATTGCAGCTTCTTCTGTAGGGCAGCGCATAGAGGAAAAAGTTGAATGTAAATGTGGATTAATTTAAATAATTAAACCATGATTTGAGCATAAACTGATCCTAACAGCATGCGAGTTAATAGCACTCGAATTATAACAACTTGACAACGTTGGAAAGAGCCAAAGATTGAAAATGACAGGTACAACCAAGAGAGTGTGAGTAAGAGGGAGAGAGGCGAGAGGTGAGGTGGAGAAAATAATTAAAACGAACGAAATTAATTTGTTCCACTTGAGCCACCCGCCTAACAATGATATGAGGTTTTAGTTTTACTTTATGCTGATTGTTCGTCCACCTCACATCAGCGTTTTGGGCCAAGACGTCTACGTCTGCGTCTGGGCCAACAAACACACACGCACACACACACATGGTCTACTCATGGCTTAAACGTCTTGGCCGTGACACATAACTTATGGGCAAAATGGTTGAGAATTCAACATGAAAAGAACATTTGGTAGAAAATTAAAAGACTTTTGTCAGCACAGCCAAAATGAAACACAACGTTAAAGAGCATCAGACTGCAGTTTAAACACGAATTTCAAATGCTCTATATCATTTGAAAAAATGTAGACTTAGTTCTTAATACACGAAACTTCAAATTTTGTAAAGTTTCTTTTACATTTTAATGAAAATAAAGATTTTATTAAAATGAGTTGAGAAATGTGATTTAGCATAATATTTGGTATTATTTGTATCATTCGTATTTTAATGTTGGGCATTATTTTTCCCATGATTGAAACGCTTTAATTTGCATTTTATTTATCAACATTTTTGTAATAATTTTATCATATTCTTAAATAACGTTTGACTTTGTTTTTCTCATGCTCAAAACACCCTCGGCAAAATAATTTACTTCATGTTTTAGTATGTGAAATATATAAGCAGCATTATTTAATGCAGCCTGAAGACGTTGCAAAGAACATTATATAAGCGTGGTACCCTCAGCTTGGATATAATTACGGCTAATTTATCTAATATGTGTTCCGTCGGTCAGCGGAGCGGCCAGTTACCATGACACGGCATTAAATGTAAAACCGAATTACGAAAAAAGCAAAAAAAAAAAAAACTAAAGAAAACGACACACACACACATGGGGAAACACACAAAAAACAGCAAAACGGAGCAAACGTTCGGTGGCAGCAACCGGAGGCAAGTCGTGAGTCTGAGACGCTGCTTTATTTCGACGTCTTATCGCCAACAAATGTGCAACAATAACTCAGCTAGTATATATGTATGTATGTAGACTCTATCGTCCTCACCTCGCGCACTCTCTCGTCCCTCTCTGCCCCTATCTCTCTCTGTGGTTCTTTCGCGCACTAGCTTGTCCTATCTCCGGCAAGGTGCAGACGTCGACGTCGGCGAGTTCAGAGTTCACCCTAATCAATGTCAACAAATTCACGCTTCGCTGTTCGAGTTATGTTGACAAGCCGTGCGATAAGGACATTTCTCGTTCTTGTTCTCCCTCAACCTCCTATATCTTCCTCCCCTCACCTCTCTCCTCTCTGTTCTCTCCCGGGCCACCTGAGTCCCATGCTGAGTGCCACCTGTGCACCGCATTGCGTTGACCAAAGCCCCTTAATCCTCTGCAGCTCATAAAGTAGCTGAGTTATGTGCTTATCTGTCTCTCGAAACCAGACTCCAGCCGTGGATATTACCTATTACATGCCTCACCCGAAAAAAAACTGCTGGAAATTTTTAAGTTTATCATGCGGGCAACTCGATAAAATGGCATTTGACAGAATTCATTCATTTAGGGACTCTGCATTACATTATTATTATAATTTACGAACAATTAATTGCACTCTATCTAAAATAGTATAAAAATAGCCTAATATATAATTATAGAATAGTTTAATAAGTTTTATAAATATTACAATATTTCAAATTTTAAAAATTTTTCACTTTTTTGTACCTACAATTATTTGATTTATCTCTATATATATTTATATGTGTAGATATAATTGGCAATATTTATTTGCAGTATAAATTTGTTTTCCAATATTATGATGTATATAACAAAACTAACATTTATAGAAATTTATATAACATACTATCCCCATTCGGCATTATACAAACCATTTGAAATGTTATTAGATTTAATCGTATATTATTCATCCACAACATATGACTAATGCGTTTCTAATTTTATTTTCAGAAACGCCTTATTCAATCTTTGCATAATTCTCAGCATTTCCATTCAATTTGACGCGATATAAATAAACATTTAGAGCAAAGTCATGGCTTAACAGCAGGAGTCATCTACCAATGTCCAGAGCATATGTATGTGAATGTATGAGTTAAAAGTAATAGAAGTAGACGTATAAAAGTATGTATAGGGAAACAAATCCAGTTTCATTAATCTAATGCATTTTTAAGACGTCCATTAGACCGAAATTGTTCTAATATACGGGCTGTATAAATTACTTAATGCTGGACTGTGAAAAAATATACGATATAACGAAAAACAAAAAAAAAAACAAGAACAAGAACGAGAACGAGAACAAAAACGAAATCGTCAGCAGAAAAGTAGAGGGCAGCGAAAATATCCGAGTAGGAAATTAAAGTGCGATATATACAGAAAGAAATGACTGACTGAATGAAATGGCATAACATAAAAATGCGAGAAAATTGCTACGCCCAAAAATTAAAAGGGAGAAACCCAAACGAAGAAATGATAGAAACGACGACAGTTAAAAGCAGAGCAAATATCAACTGCGACCAGGACCAGGAGCAGAGGCAGGACCCCGGTTGGGTTCTAATAGACAATAAGGGCATAAATACGATGAAAAGGAATACGGGAAGAGTGCGAGAGCATTTTGTTGGACAGACGAGAAATCATGAATAGATTTCTGCTCTGCCTCGGTTTGTGTGTCAGTAATGCGTCGTTAAACTGTAAAAGACCGTAAAAAACAACAGCAGCAGCAACAACACCAAGCAGCGGCCATAAAAAATGAGTAGTCTTGAAAGAAGAAGCAGCACCACCACCACCACCACCACAAATGAGCGAGCGAAGCGAGGCGAGTAAATCATTTTACAATGGGAGCCCCAGAAGAGCCCACGGGCCTATGGGCCTGCGTTTTTGGAGCTGTCAGCGGGTTTATGGCTTTTCATGAAGGACAATCAAGTAATAGCCGACGGTTTTACGATGACACAAAACTACATAATAAAAGATATATCAACGCGCTCCCACACTCCAAAGCTCCACAGTTGTACGGCTCTACAGCTCTACAGCTCTACAACTCTCCAACTCGGCTGTCTTTCGAGATGGGGATCTGATATCAACAAGCGTGCTACGCCCCCCAATGGAAAAAGCAAAAACTAGATGTACTAGCTAAATCGTTAGATTTGGCACGCCAATGTATGCGATGCATGTTGGCAATCATTCTTCGGGCTAACAATTTTCAATTTCTCTACGCCACAACCTGCCTGCCTCCTGTCCTGCCTTCCCCCTGCCCTGCTCCTCGCCCCCCTTCTTTGACCCCAGCTGCTGGGCAAATGTGTGCGTGACACGCAAACTACTCAACTCGAACTCCAGCTGCGCTGGCGATGGCGCGAAATTACTGTCACCTGAGTGGCCGAACAGTCTGTCAATTTATCCCGTCAGAGACAGCCCTCAGAGCGCTCAGACCAAATCGGTTTTTATAGCGCCTCTCGCCATAGTTGGCAAGTGCAAAATCGAGACTTTAAAAATACTGCCTGAATGGAACTGAACTACTTCAGGTTTACTGCAGCGATTTCTGCTTTTATAATACAATACGATCTAAGGACAGGCGACAGCACCAAGCTGACAATCCTTTAGAAAACTGTTGTTTATGCTTAACCAAGCAATTGACAGGGTATGCATTGTATGTACATATATATATATATATATATATATACATATATACATATATATAACAGGCGGCAGGGCTTTAATGTTTTTGATTTCATTCCAGGATTTTGCCTCCTCTTGATTGACAGTAATGGCATTTTCGCGACTCGTCGAGCGGAAAATGCTGAAAAGCTGCGCGCTGACACGACAACGCGAGTCAATAATAAAAATTGCATGTTGAGAGCACATTTGGGAATCCCAAGCTTACACACACACACACATATACCGACACACACACATACAGAGAGAGAGAGAGAGAGAGAGAGAGAAAGACGTCGACGTCGCTGTTGACACCCCGAAAAGCCAGAAGAGAAAGCGTAAATGAAAACCCTTTTGGCCGCATTTTCCAGTTAATTTATTTTTGGTTAATTTCCTTCGTTTGTTATTTTACTGCCTCCACTTGGTGGTACAACCCAAAGCCCCCCGCCCTGCAGCCCAGCAATCCAGCAATTCCCATACCCACTCGGAACCGTGCCATAGCATATCCTACAAAACCCACACCAGCATTTATTGCACTTTGACAGGAACGCACTGAGGCAGTTTACGAAGCGAAAAAGGTTAATGGAAGCATATGAAGACGACGACGACGACGGCGGCGGCGATGACGGTGACGACGACGAATTATGCAGGTCAAGGAGCTGATTTTGCCTTAATGTCATTAAGCAGAAATCAGAGGATAACTCAAGAAATTATTTCTCAAGCATTTATGTAACTTGATTCTTTCAAATTCTTTTCAACGAAGCATTTCCATTTTATTCACTCTTATTAAGATTTCAACTATCCTTTAAGGTATATGAAACGGCTTAGCTTATATTTAAAATGTAATGTTAAGGCACCATATAAAAATATATATATTTACCTAAATAAAATGAATAATTCCGTATCAAATGCTAATTTATTAAATATATTAAATAATTTTCATGAAACGCTATGTTGTTAGAGCATATTTTTGACTTGATTTAAAAAATATAAATCTATAATACATATTATATACCTGTAACCTATGTCCATTTAAAAAATACAGTGACGTAATACAAGTTTTGGTGTGGTTTTCACACCAAAGAATGAATATAATTATTCAATATATTTATTTTTCAGAAACAATAGCAAAATAGCTAAAAATATTTTATAAGGCGGAAATAAAAATCATGCGTTAACTCTTTAAAATGTTGAAGATTTGAAGCTTCATAATAAACTGCTTGAGCACTAGACATAAATGAGAAATGACAACTTTATATTTGCAGAAATATATGCTGTATAATTTAGTGGTATAAAAATAGAACCATTAGCTGGATTAATGCTACCTTCAACTACTATGTTAACAGACTTTTAAGTTGCATTCAAGACAGCATTGCGAGCAGCGAGTTTAAATTTATAGCTGATGGTAAAGTGTAATAAAAAAGACAAACAACGTAACTGGTTTGCTGTTTTGACATTGCGTTTCCTAGGCTTGGATAGCACTATAAGTTTTAAACGTATATAGGGTGAGGGCGATGCTCGCATGGGCGAATATACTTATATATATATATTAGCAATAATTTGAAGCATCAATTTTTTATTGCTGCTCGCAATCATTTAATCATCTCGAGTCATCAGTTGTCCTCTCTTTATCGTTGGGTGTCGAGTGAGTTGTGGCGACCATGGCAGAAATAGAGAGGGGGGGGGATGGAGATGGGGGATGGGCGAGAAGAAGTGTGCGGCTTCCATGGCGAATTTTGCCAGGCGTTGCCTTTGGTCGCGCCATCAGGCCATTTGACACATGTGTCAGTTGCAAGCGTTTCGGCTCAGGCAGAAAGAGACAGCGGCGGGCGGCGGAGCGACGAAGCGACTGAGCGACAGAGAGCCTTCGGTTGACAGCTGTCAGTGTCAGTTTACATAATTTATAGATTTCAACGCATAAAAAAGTCATAAAATTTACAATGTTGCCTTCAACAAAAACACATTTCTGCGCCTGAAGCGAGAACTGCGACTTCGCCTCCAGCTCCACTTCCAGCTCGCCTCGGCTCTCAGCTACTCTTCATTCTCGTTCTCATTCCCATTCTCATTCGCATTCGCATCCACATGCCCTTCCTCTATTGCCCATAGACGATTCTTTTGATGCCTTATTTTTATGAGCGAAGACATCAATTGTCGCACAACTACAACAACAATAACCAGATACACACACACATACATAGCTATGTACGTATGTCTATATGTGCATTCACATACAGATACATATTTGTATATATGTATGTGGCATAGAGATGTATTTCTCTTTCAATTGGTTCAATTTCTGGGCATTGGAAATGCTTTTGATTTATTTGTATTTATGTGATTCCTTTCTCATATTCAGCTTCAGCGATAAATCCTCGCACTCAACAAAATACATAAACGATTTATAGTTGCACAATCGCAACAGCAGCACCAACAACAACAACTGTAAGAACAGTTACAATATCTAGCAACAACAATAGCAGCTAGAACAGTAGCTGCTTTTGCTTGCTTTGCTGCTAGGAGCAAGTTTTCCTGTTATACCAAATCCCCAGTGCAACATAAATCTTTTATGGGAATATGTATCTTGGCACCAAAATGCGGCACAGCAACTAAGTGAACCAGGCAACAACTGTGCGAGGGCTGCTGCAGTTGTTTTGAAAGTTACTGCACAAAATCACAACCAACTTTGGATACAATTTATATTTTATAAATAAGATTTATTAGCATTTTCTTGTTGATAAATCTATTATTTCATTCGTTAATCTAATTTTACTTCAGCACCAAGGGAAATTTACATTCAGACTCGACGAAATAAATATCTATAATATATAAATTCAAAATGTAGTATGTCGAAAATGATTCAACAATTTGTTTAGTATAATTTATATAAATGCAATTCAACCGAAATGCGAATAAGTGAAACAAATAATGTGAAATTTAGCAAGTAAATTCATAGTAAATATTAATTTGCATATATATTTATATATATTATTAATCAAAAACGAAAAGAATTTGTATTTAATAATGTTTCATCAACCTTAGCAAATATAAATTGAATGTATTTCCAGGTAAAAAGAAACAATAATAAGAAAATAAATTGTAAATGATTGTAAAAGTGCGAAATTTTTTGGGTTGTTTTATTCGCAGTTAGGTTTCCAAAGTCAAATTCAAATTGTTCACATGTGTCAAACTTAGCAAATTATCTAACTGGATAGTGTAAAAGACGTCAATACATCTTGAATCGATAACTTTGACTTTTGATACCGCTGTCAAAAACACAAGTGCAAATCAACTCTAGCCAGTTTTCAGTATTCATATCAAAATGAGTTGTGAGTTCCCAGCTGAAAGCAGCTTATTCGACGAACAAACGTCGATAGATCGAGAGCATTTTTTGTGTGATTTGTGATTTCCGAAGCCGCTTCCAACTCTGCAACTCTGTGAACGATGAGCGAATCGCAGTCGGAGGCCGAGGATGAGAAGCCGCCGTATGCCTTCTTCTTTGGCGGCATGGGAGCTGCGTGCGCCATCATCTTCTCCTCGCTGGGCGCCTCCTACGGCACCGCCAAGTCGGGCACAGGAATCGCTGCCATGGCCGTGATGCGACCCGAGCTGATTATGAAGTCCATCATACCCGTCGTCATGGCGGGCATCATAGCCATCTACGGCCTGGTTGTGGCCGTGCTGATTGCCGGCTCTTTGTCGCCCAGCTACACCATACGCAAGGGTTACATTCACCTGGCCGCTGGACTCTCGGTGGGATTCGCCGGCCTGGCGGCGGGCTTTGCCATCGGCATCGTGGGCGATGCTGGAGTGAGGGGCACAGCGCAGCAACCGCGTCTATTTGTGGGCATGATTCTGATCTTGATCTTCGCCGAGGTGCTGGGTCTATACGGACTCATTGTGGCCATCTACCTGTACACGAAGTAATCATCTTGATTGCTGCTCCAACGTTGCATTAAAAAGTCATGAAATGCGAGTGTGTGCGTGTGTGTTTTTATGTGTGTGTGTGTGTGTGTGTGTGAATTGAACAGCCATTGGCAAAGTCGCTGAAATTGCAGAGGGCGGGGAAAGTAGCGAGGAAAATTCATCTAGCTTATGGCGCAAAAGGACCCAAAGCTATAAATTCCCAGGCGCAACAAATCTGTGGCACCTTGTGCCAACTTAACAATCACATCAGTGCCCCGTCCCCGTCCCCTTCCCCTTCCCCACAGCGCCACAGCGATCCCTTTAAACAGAAGAGAACCCAAGTAATAAAACTCGGGGCCCCTGTGTTCGTCTCTTCTCCCCCCCTCCCTCGAGTCACGCAAAAAATATTCAAAATGCAAAACATTTCTCGAGCACAAATAAAAATGTCATGAAGCTGCTATATCAGCGCACGCGGCGTGCAGGGATTGAGCAGTTGTTGTTGTCAAATGAAGAGAGCCCCCCTCAATCCCGTCCCCCAGCCCACCCCAATTTTAACTGCTCCCAGCGGTGCCAGCAGCGAATTTCCATTTTCCATTTTCCATTTGCCGTTTGACAGGAAAATGTCGCCAGCTAACCGCTCTGCGTCGACCGCAGCATAGGGTTCATATTTTCCAATTTGTTTAATTGAAACAAGTGCGAAAAAGCAAAGAAAATGTTCAAATAAAACCGCAACTTCGATTTTCAATAATCAAAATTCGTTCTGCGGTTTCTCTTTGCTCTTCGCAGCACTTCGAGGTTAGCGCGCAAAAACAACAAATGGAAAACCCAAAAAGCTGGAAAACCGAAAAACCGCCAACATTTCGACAGGGCCAGCGACAATGACGGTGAAAGGGACAGGGGCCATAAATTTGCACATTTTTGCTGGATAGCCGGAAAATTTAACGGCACATAAAGATAAACCTCGTTAGCGGCAACAAAGCACAACAGCAACAAGACCTAAGCTGACTTTAAGCTGTAAAAAGGAGCCGCAGATACCCTGTAATCTACATTAAACTTTTAATCTTTAAACTTCAAAGCAACAAAGCAAAAGTTCCTACAATCGAGAGACGACTATTCATCACATACTACATCAAATGAAAATTATTCATTTGGAAAAGATTATATTCAAAGTAGATTATTATTGATTAATTTTTTAAAAAGATATTCATTTGAAAGATTTAGTGATAATAAATCAAAAACAGTCTACAATTCTTAATAAATACATATCAAACCAAGCGTGCTAAATTTGTCAACTCCCCAAATTTGATAATTCTAAAATCAATCCTTATTATAATATTCTAGTGAGAATTGAATTTTATAAATTTCTAAACAGTCGCCAAATACTACTATAATAATTTTCAAACAAAAAAAAAAAAATTTCAAACTATTTTTTTTTATTCCAAAAAAAAAAACTAAAACGACTTCAATAGATTAATAATTCTTAAATTTAACCCTATTAAATGAAGCACATTTTTCCAATACTTTGTACT
The DNA here is from genome assembly GCA_035047445.1 of Drosophila siamana. NCBI lineage: Eukaryota > Metazoa > Arthropoda > Insecta > Diptera > Drosophilidae > Drosophila > Drosophila siamana. The sequence goes on along the minus strand of JAWNPP010000014.1, from coordinate 835,465 downwards.
CCTTTTTTTAACCCACTTGCGCATACCCCACTTACGGCATTTTATTGTGTACAGGGTATGCAAGTGCATACACATGCTATTAACGATATTTGCTATCTAGTAGCATGGGTAAATACTTATATCAGCTGCAGCATAAATATTAGAATTATCATAAAAAATTGCAAACTCTATATGGAAATTAGTTGCACTCGATTGGCTGCAAACTTCGCGCTCCATCTGAATTTACATAGATGGGAAAACTGCCCCCTTTTCGTTGTTTATTGTTAAAATGGGGCAACGGAAGTTTCGATTTTTTTATGTTCGATCTAAGCACATTTTCACAATTGCGTCTAGATTGAAGTTGCTATCGAACAACATAGAAATTTTGAAAATAATATTCTCATTATTTGCAAGAAACTCGAGACGAATTTTGAGCAATGGCGGCTTTGCATAATAAGCCGAGCTACTGCGTCTTTCTAGGTGGACTTGGAGCAGCCAGCGCCATAGTCTTCTCAGCCCTGGGCGCATCCTACGGCACCGCAGTGTCCGGCATTGGCATTTCGACGATGGCCGTCGGCAAGCCGGAGCTGATTATGAAGTCCATCATTCCGGTGGTGATGGCGGGCATTTTGGCCATCTATGGCCTGGTTGTGGCCGTCCTCATATCCGGGGCCATCAACAACGACTACACCATTCAACGGGCCTACATTCATCTGGGCGCTGGACTCTCGGTGGGATTCGCCGGTTTATCCGCTGGCGTCGCCATCGGCATTGTGGGCGATGCTGGAGTGAGGGGCACAGCGCAGCAGCCGCGTCTGTATGTGGGCATGATTCTGATCCTGATCTTTGCCGAGGTGCTGGGGTTGTACGGTCTCATTGTGGCCATCTATTTGTATGCTAAGGTTTAAATTCATTTCCAACATTGTAATACCATATAAATGCTTTTTCTGTTCCATTCACCTTTGTTCCAATTTCTGCCAAGCGTCCACTCAGGCATCTGACTGTTCCATTGCCAGCATTCCAGCGTGATGTAAAGATGTTTGGCCAAATTAATTAACATTTGAAGCATCGTTTGTGCTTTTCCACGTATTTAGACATCGATGGGCGCACCTTATTGTTAATCGCAGGCTGCATTTTAGGTCTATTTAATTTGATAAATGAGCCGACAGCCATTAACATCATCAATACGAATGGCCATAATCGCACTTAATGCTTAACGATGGCTGTGGGTAGGAATTGCTTGTTTATACAATTCCTCAAGTTGATGGCTGTCAGCCAGCCAGCAGTATTTGAGACGATATGTAGATGTATGTATGTAGTATATGCACCTGGTCTCTGAATGTTCGATGCTGTGGATGCTGTGGTTAGTGGGGTGGATATGGCATAGAACAAGCGAGCTTTGGTCTTAGAGCCACTCGTCGCTCAGCAGAAGCGGCGCGTGTGTCATTTTTGGCGCAACTCAATGGCAATTGGCATTAGCGTTGAGTGTGTTTGCATAATAAATTCGATAACATAAAATATCGATTCGATTTAACCACAAATCTTGTGGGTGCGTATTGAGTATTGAGTGCTGAGTGCTGAGTGTTGAGTGGTTGGCAGGGTGGTTTGGTGGCTGGCTGTTGACACAGAAAGTAATAAACGAAATTTGCAATTTACTTTTGGATTCGAGGATTTATGTTTCACCTTCCTGCAGATAATTGTTTTCACTTCCTTTGCCACTCGAATGAACTTTTAATGCTGAAATAACAGTAAAATGCGTGTGGACGAGGGTTGCCACTACCACCACCAACACCACCAACACTCCACCACTACATCAGCCCCGTTCCTTCCCTCGCATTCCCACGCATTCCTCCCTCGCGCCGCCTTCCGATCTATATTGTATTCTGGTCGGAGCGTTAAGCACAAGCGGAAGCAGTTGAATTTGCAAAATGTTTTGCCACCACCCCCCACACACCCCCTACCCTTGCAACATCCTACATCCTACCATAAACTCCCCGTTCCGTTCTATTCCCTCCACAGCTGGCAGGCGGCACTCACAGCCTGACAAAGTGCTTAGCGAAATGGGTTTATTAAGAGCAAACACTTTATTCAAATGCCCAAAATAAATACATGCTTATGTATTTATGCATTCAAACGACGACTGAAGGATTAAAGAGCAAAAGCTAACGACATGCCATTTGCTAATACATAAACGCAATATAATCTGAAGAAAATGATAGGCATTCAATTAATTAAATTCTAATTAAATAATTAACTACATGTAGAATAACTAAAATCTTTACTGATTTAATTTTAATCTTATCATTTCATTATTATTTTAATAGACTGCAATTTAAAAATTCAAAAATTTAAATTGAATTATTTACATCGTATATTAATATGAATATAATTATTTTAGATCTATAAATTAAAAATTTTTTAAGTAATATTCTAGTTATTTAATTTTATGAAAAATTTTTAATAATGTAATTATATCAATGCATACGATTTATGGACTCTTTTATCAATATTTATCAATTAAGCAAATCAAATTAGGAGCTCTTTATTTCTACACAACCTTTGTTAGATGTATTCTGCGCTTTTTGTAATTTAATTACATGTTTTCAATTTCTTTTGTATTTATATATATATATATATATTACTTACTTTTACATTTTGATTGAATCATATTTTTCTCTGGAAATTCCTTGGAACTCCGTTCCGCATCTCTGGAGTAGAATGAGAAGCCGAAGGACCAGCGTCCCAGGAGAGTATTGTTGTTGTGAGTGCCGGCCAAATGTAGTCGATAGCGCGTTTAAAACGTGCCTCATTCGTAATTGGCGAAATGTTGCTGGCCATTAAAACTGCACGCATCGATTGAGGCAACAGTCACAAAAGGAAAATAAAAATATTTTGCTTTTATTTTGAATGTGGGCAGCTAGCAGACGAGTTGGCTGGCCCCTTCCCTTCCCCCGTGACCCCTTCGTCCATCAGTCAGTCTGTCAGTCAGTCAGTCACAGTCGGGGCTGCTGCTGTCTGGTGCTTTGGGCCAATCATTGAAGCGAGCAGTGCTCGATGTCTGAAAGCCATCATAATCATCAATGTCATATGATTTTTGGGTTTAGTTCATTTTGTACTTAATTTCATTTTCTGTATTTTCTGCGGCTGGGATAACCAATGACCTGGAAACAATTTATACTCGTCTATTGTGCGAGTGTGTGTGCTAGTGTGTGTGTGTGTTTGTGTTTGTGTGGGTGCTTTGACAGGCAGTGCGACAAGGACATTTATTTCTTGCTGATTTCATTCGATTGCCACCCCCTCGGTATCACCTCCGTCGACTGTCCTCAATAAATGCGAAATAAACACTAAATGTGTAGTTGCTTACCTACCCCACCGCACCCCCCACCGCACCCCCCACCGCACCCCCCACCGCACCCCCCACTGCACCACCAGAAGCCCCAACAACCACCGCGCTTCCCTTTTCCGTTCGCATTTTCTTTTTTCTGCTGATTTGAAGCTTTTCCTGTTGGCAACACCTCTGAGAGTCGCCTGACTTTTGTCCTTGCCTTTGGCATGTTTGTCCTTTGGTTACCCCCACCTGCCCAACTTCCCACCGCACACCAAAGCAACCCCTCCTCCATTCTCCACTCGCTCATTCATTTGCCTCTTCGACTTTTGCCCGAGCAATGAATTATCCTTATGCGAGGGTTGTCAGTTGTCGATTTGTATCAAAACTTTTGTCATAATTTGAAAATTTGCTTTTTGTTAACTTTTAAAGTTACCTTAACTTTGGCTACAATCTTTAACTGTCTTACAGAATTCGGTATTGGGTTTTATTTCTACAGTATACACTTATATTTATGTTTGCATATTTAGTTTATAGTATGTCTGAAAAGTTTCCTGCCTCCCTTTCATAAACAGTTTATCTTGATTGCAATCTTATTGCGCAGAAAGAATACATAATCCCAAGGCTACAAGTAATATTTCGCCATTCAACCCAAAATATGTTTTACCTTTTTCATGGGCAATTTTTAATATGATTCTCTATAAAATTGGAAAATACGAACATCGCTAGTAGGCTGTAAAATATCAACATTAATGAAATAGTCTTTATATTCGTCTATTTCAGATATTAAGATTATGATTCAAAACTATTTTTAATAAATACAAATTATCATTTAAATATGTTAAGTTAATGCATTTAAGAATCGAGGGAAATTTTTTAAAATTTAAAATATTCATCTAAATATGAATTTATAAAATATAAAAATGTTTTTGTAAATTTTGTTTGTATTGAATATAATTTTTTTAAAATATGTGGAATAGATTCTCATATTAATTGTAATATTGTAAAATAGAAAATTAAATAAAAATAGTTTCTGTTTTTTTATTAAACTTTCAAGGGTTTCATCTGTGCTTGGAGCGATGTAAAAAGCAACATCAAAAGACATCCACAAAATTTGAGAACAATAGAAAGTTCTTACACAGATTTCGATTAAGGAAAACGTTTCTTTGTTCGCCACAATCTTGGAACTTATTGAATTAGCAACCCTCGCAATATGCGGGCTTTCTATAAATATGTCAATTAGTCGAGTCGACGAGTGTCCTTTGAGCTCTGAGTTATGTGTTGTACCACAAAGGGAATCGAGTAAATTGATTCCAATTTGAGTCGATGGTAAAATTGTTCTATGTTCTATCCATATAAATTATTCATTTTGTCTTTTCACAAATTCGTTTTTAGTCAACGCTTTTTCGATTGTGTCGACTGTCGACTATCTGTGCTCTGTTAGTATCTAGTGTTGTATAATGACGAACTGAAATTACATTGTCGGAATTATTATGACTTCAATACGGTTTCAATTTCCTCATTTTCGAAGGCTGCCAGGTCAATGCACAGTTTCGAAATGCCGGAAAAACGCCGAGCTCAGCAGAATGAGGAGCAAAAAAAAATCGAGCGACTCCCCCTAGAGTTAACTACAATTGTGTGATGGTCTCGCGGGGAAAGAGGTAAGTGGGAATCCCTCAACAAATGTCAGGACTGTCTGTCTATCAGTCTGTTTGTCTGTCAGTCAGTGCGTCAATCTAGAGAGAATTTTTGCACAAAATCAAATTTATTTGCCAACCACACCGAAATTATGACGATAAAGAGGGAGAGAATGAACGAACTGACGGAAGGAATGACGACATGACGACATGGCGGCATGACAGCGAACGCAACGAAGGACGGAATGAAGGAATGGAGCGAACACGACGAGGACAAGCGGAACGATTGGAAACACATGTGCGTTTTATTGCATTCGCAGAAATATGCGTTCCAATTGGATGGTATTACTCCTAGTATGTGGTACTGTGTCCTCTCCTCCTCCTCCTCCTCCTCCTCCGCCTCAACGCCACACCCATAACTATTAACGTTGTCAACGCCTTCTGTGGGGAGAGTGAGATGGCGAGTGGAGAAAATGGGAAGGGGAAGGGAAGAGGGCATTGTCTGCTGGGCGCTGCCTTTTGTACGTTCGAGTATTTTTATTCATTCTACTATTTCTAAGGTTTTTATTTTATTTATTTATTTCGCTCGCCCCTCGCACCACAGAAGAGAAACAGCGAGCGAATGGAGAAGGGAAGAGAGACGACGACGACGACGGCGACCAAAGCAAAGAGATTTTTATTTTATGCTCTCAGTATGTTGTAAATCTTGTCGCTGCTGCTGATGAAATGAAACGAAATTAAGAAATTTTTTTCTATTTTTTGTTGTTGTTGCTGCTGTCGTTGTTGCTGCTGCTGTTGTATTTTTGCCTTCGCAATTTCTTGTAATGAAAGAAATGCCACCAAATACGAGCGTATTCCCTTGCTTCGTTCTCTGGCTGTCCTGTCGTCCTGCCGTCCTGACTTCCTCCCTGGGCCCTGCTGATAGACGGTTGTTCGGCAATAAATGTCTGCCTGACATTCATAATGAAATCATTTGGTATTTATTATTTCGTTTATGTGGTTCCCATTTGAGATATTGCCTTCATTTGGTCCAACGGTTGTTAACGGCGACAGTTGCCGGGCCAAAAGCGCTCAAAAGTGTTCACAAGAAAACGGTGGCTTTTCCTTAACTTCTCCACTGAAGTTGCGCTCCAAGTATCTCGACTCTCTTCAAATGTTCTATTCAAAGGAAGTCAACTGTAGTCAATAAGTCGTTTTTCAGCGTAGCTTAAAAATCACCTTGAATTATTCTTAGCTAATAACTCCAATTATTAGAGATATACGAATTAAATAACTAAAATAGCTATAGTTTCTCCTTAACTTCCCATTATACAATAATTACTTAACCTCAACGTTATGTTCATTATTTCGAAATCAATTTGTTACTTTTACCATCAACTTCAACGCCGCACTTGCAAAATAAATATTTGTCTTCCCATATTCATTTCAAGTAGATTTTCAATTTCCTTTTCTTTCAACTGTATGTAAAAGATTCCGGGAATTCATTTATAAGTCAAACAAATTTTATATATTCCACGCAAAACAATTTTTAGATTTTTAAGGCAGATGTAATAAATTTAAGACAAAATAAATGTACAAATAATAAAATGAGTGCACTGCAATAACAACGGTCAACTGACCAATTAAAGTATATTTTATGAAATGACTTAAAATTATTTTAAATTATCTCGCTCAAGAAATTTCAATTGAAAATTAAAAAAACAATTTTTTCTTTGACTATTTCTAAAGATTTATATTTTAAGTAGATGATCAAATGGCAGTTCAGAGCGGTAGGGTATTTGCTTGTCTCAGAATTCTTTTAAATTACAAATATTTTTTAGTTTTATTTTGACAGCAACGCTGATTTCCCTTTGAAATGCTTTGCTTGCTTTGGGCATATGAGTTATCTTAGCTGCTTACTCTTCTTATAACACACTGAATCCCCTCCTTCTCTCTCTCCCTCTCTCTCTCTCTCTCTTTCTCTCTGGCGTTACGCTGTCTCTTTCACACACTGCATTAACCCACATTTTGGTGGATTTAGTGAGCATTTTGCCTGCCCCCCGCCTCGGTTAGAGCGCCTATCTCCGGATCAGTCTAAATGTTTTTATGTAAACACAAAATACCCTCTCTTCTTTTCTCTCTTTCTCTTTTTCTGTCTCTGTCTCTGTCTCATTCACAGTACGCTGTAATTTTGTGCGCCTTTGTTGGCGTTGCAGCTTTTGCACTTTACTTTTGCACTTCCTTTCTTGCGCTTTGTTTTCCAGCTTCGTCGTCGTCTCTGAAACCAACTGAATAGCTGACTGACTGACTGAGTATGACTGAGTGACTGAGGGACTAACTGTTAGTGCAAAGGGGTGTGTGGAGAGGCGAGAGACTTTTGCTTAGATGTCGACTTGAATGGCGGACAGCTTTGGCAAGTGTGTGGGTGTGTGTGTGTGTTGTTGCCTTATACAATGACTTAAGCTGAAATGTCAATTGGATGTGCAAGGAGCAAAGGAGCAAAAGGAGGCAACGCCACCAGGCGAAGTCCACGAAAACGAAACGAAAATGATGAAAATACACCCCAGGGTAAATGGCGAAACGTAACGGCCCTCAGCACCCCCCTCGCATCCCTCCTCGAAGCTATGGAACCCTTAGCACGCAGGTCCTTCGGCCTGGGGGCATCTGAGCGGATCTGAGGCTAGAACGGCAAACGGCAGCTGAAGGCATTGCCAAAGATACGGCCACGCTGCAAAAGTGCTTATGACAGCAAACGGGTCCCCGCTCCCCCTACCCCCCTCCCCCTTCAACACAGCCAAATCCTTTCTCCGGCTAATAGAATTCAAACGCATGAAGCCTCTGAATAGGTTCGTTGTCGCTGCTCCCCGTCTCTCGCCTCGCTCTGTCCTCTGTCGTCCTCCTTCCCATGCGGCCCCTGGCCAAGCCTACGCTGTGGACTGAAAGCAGAAAAGTGAAAGTACGTGACATTACGCTGCATTGTGCGTTCCCAGCACGAAGGTTACTCGATCGGTTTGTCATTCAAGTCGAGGGACAAGTCCAAAGCCTAAACTAATGCAACACATTAGCTGTTATTTTATTTCATTTCAGTCAGCCGATTTGACTTGAAAACGTTTTGGAATTGAATCATCGTACATGTGTCGTATACTTAATGTGGTGTTGGCTTTCATAAGATTCAGAGTTTTTAGTCAGATTCAGATTCTTAGTTGTTTCAATTTGGATACAAAATCATAATACGAAATGCATTAAAATTAGTACAGAAAAATACCTTTTTTGACTACGAAACAACTTGGAAAATTAATTTTAAAATAAATTTCAGTTGTTTGTGCAAGTAGTAAGAAATACTTACAGTATTATAGAAATGTAACATACATCTTAGAAATGAAATCAGTAGTAATACATTTAAAAATAAATCAGAAATATTACTTCGATGCCAACATTAAAATAATTTTTTTGTATATTTAGTTCAGCACTTCGCATTTCACAATTTATATAATTATTAAGGCAATTTTAATTGAGCTACAAATTTAATCATATTGGAAAAGATTGCATTTTGTCGAATATCCCAATTTATTTAAGAAATCAAAACGAATTGCATAACATAAAAATATTCAAAATACAAAATAGCATATTCTGTAATATCCCCACAGATATTAAGTCAATTAGTTGTCTGCGTAACTGGTCAAGTTATGGAACGTGCTGTGTTTTATTTGAGGCATGCATCAAGCGCACCTCGTGCTTGCCACGCTGTTCGAGTAGCTTTTGCCCTCACCACTCGCTATTCAAGTCAGTGACGACTTTGACGTGCTCAGCGCACAGGTCGCTTGTCAGGACATGGACCAGGACCACGAACAAGAACAGGAGCTGACGCCGAAGCTGAAGCTCGTGCTCATGCTGTGGCTGCTGCTGCTTCTGAAGTTGAATGCTGGAATAGACCGGCAAGTTGGTAGCTGGACAGTTTGGGCAGTTGGCAGATGGATAGCTGAGGAGTTGGGGAGTTTGGGGGGAGCTGGGCAGGTCGTCTATGTCGGGAGCGGTGTAGTTTGTTTCGTAAGTTTTTGCAAAAACCATTAACGACGCACCGTGGCTACTTTTTGGGCCCAGTCAGTGGGGTTTTCTTCGCACAAATTGAAAAGAAGAAAAAAGCAGCTCAAGAGGAGCAGCAAGAGCCGGAACGGGGGGGACGGGAGCGGGAGTGGGAGAGAAAGAAGAAAAAAAGTGAAAAGCTGTAAACTTTTAAAAGTTTGAATCTTTGTTGCCGCTGTTGCTGTTGCTGTTGCTGCTGGTCCCGCCCCAATTGGAAAGTTGGCCACTTTGGAGCTGAAGGCTGCCGCTCATTTGGTCAGCTTGTAAGGGCAGCTGAGGCAAACAGGCTGCGAGATGGAGGGGTGAGGAGGCAGGTGCTTGCTTTGGCTTGGCCACTTCTTGACGTGACACGGCCCAAGCAAGGAAATTCATTTTGTCGCTTCGTCTAATGGCTGCGTAAATGACAAAGTGAATTTTCAGTGGATGGCAGCACAAATTTCTTGTATTTTCATTTTGCTTTTTTCTCGCTCGCTTCTTATAACTTTTTTTTGTGAGTTTTGTGTTTTTTAAGCTGCACGCCGAGGTCGGAGAGGTCACTAATAGCATTATATAGCTAAGGTTCGGCTCGATTCGACTCGGGGCCGGCGAGAATACAACATTAAATTTAAGCAACAGAATAAGTGGCCTTATTAGAGTCTGCTAACACACATTAGCCAAATGGAATTAAATGAATGGCAAGCTGATAACGATGCCTGCCCAACATCATACTGCCTTCCTTCCGTCCCTCCACCCCCTTCCCACCTTCCCTACTGTCCTTCCTTCCCAGACTTTCTTTTACTCTATTCTTTCGATATACCCTACAATTTATGCAAATAGTCGAGCCTGAATTCCAGCAGCTTCCCTCACCAAAGTATGGCTTAAATTGTATTTATTTATTAAGCAAAAAATAGCAGTTAGTTTAGTTTATTATGCAGACAATTTTAAGGTAAGCATTCTTCATTAATAGAAAACAAATTTAAACTCTGCTAGACCAACTTTTGTTGTATATATTTTCGTAGATTACATTTGAAATTGTGATAAGAATAAAACGCTGTTTTAATTCACATCTTTCCTAAAATTAAACCTTTTTTAAAAATATATTCCGCAAGAGTTTTATTCTAATTACAGACACATATGTATTTTTAGAGCTGGACTAATCTGAGAACACGTACTTAGATCTGATATAAGATAGCTTGATTAATGAAAAAACAAATAATTTGGAATAGTTTCTATAATTTGCACTAGTTTCTATAACTAGATTATTTGTTATTCACGTTTTCCATATTGTTGATTAAACAAGGTAATTTTATGGCGAAAGTGATGTGAGGCACCATTTGTGACATTGTCAATAGCTGTCAAAAAGAAATACAGAAATATACAAGTCGATATTATCAGCTACAAATGTGAGGTTGCAAGTTCTGTGGATAATTTGAGTTGTTTATAGCATTCAGCACGTCTAAATTATTAAGCAGTCTTCTAGGTGCAGCTCTAGAATTCTTATAGAAAGAGTGAAAGAGGGAGAGTGAGGAGGGAGAAGAGGAGAGAGAAAGAGAGGAAGAGCTGTCATATAGCCGTTTGTTTTGCTTGACTTTTGCCAACTATAATTTTATTGTCATTTACTTTAGTTGCAATAATAAGCTGTGCTCAGTGACAGCTGTGGGAACTTTGACAAAGTGGGTTACGCACGCTGAAAGGGGCGTGGCCCAAAGCGAACCCAACGAACCGCGTTGCCAACCAAACCCAGCAAAACACAACACAACTGAGAACTGACGACTGAGGACTGTGGCAGGTGGGCGTTGCATTGTAATTCTGCAGCTTAAGAACTGGTTGGACATTTCGTTTTGTTGCATTATTCAGACTGAGTGCAGAATTATTAAATGGGCGTCACTACAAAGTCTATTCCTAGTCCTATTCTATTGCCACATTAATTTCATTTGTTTCTTTTTTTTTCCTTTGGCTTCATCGATTGTGGGGGTTGCAATTGCATTCCAATTGCGAATTGTAATCGAGTGAAATTGCGTAAGCCATTATTTGAAATTGCCCAGAAATTATTGTAATAATGCCAACCAATCGCTAGTTGGGTCATTAAATCCATTTCTGAACTATTACAGTTGCGCAATCATCGCTAAAGACTAGATTTTAAAATTGTAACACTTAACATTTTCATAGATTGCTGAGAATAGTTGAAAGAAAAATATATGATAAGATTCAGGGAATAACTATTGAAATATTTAATTATATATGTGATATAAAATTCTCAAAATTTATTGATTGATTTGCATATCAAGACTATATATATATAATATTATTATTTGATTTTATTTACATATAACTTTTAATATATATGTATAACTTGTTTAATCTTACTTACTTTATTTTTGCATAAGTTTTATTTACTGCAAATGAAGCGCAGTTTATTCGTAAATAATTATACAGATGTTTACAATTAATTAAATAAAAAAATTTGTGATTTATTTTTTAAAGGTATACATATTTATTTTACGTACAGATGTTGTATTAAAAATATTCAAAAATATTTACATTTAAATATTTTGAATAATTTAAAAGCCATCAAATTGTTTTTTTTGAATTATTAAAAAGTAAAATCCAAAAAAGCGTTTACATTAAATTACGAACATTATATATCTTCTAAATTTAGGCATTACAAATATATTTTGTATGTATATACATATATATTTTGCGCATATGCTTGAGAATGTCTCGAAAAGCAGGCTGAGATTATAATGCAAAAAAAAAGCTGCCTAAATTTGCGACTTTGGCGTATAATTTTGCGAGAAATTCTTATAATAGACACATATAATATATTTAAATGCGGGGTTCGTCGTTGGTTTCTTTCGTTTTTTTTTTTTGTTTTGTTTTGCAGCTTATTTTTTTTTTTTTGGTGTGGCCAAATATTAAAATAAATTTGTAATTCAAAAGAGCGTGCAATAAATTTCGACACCCCGCCAAAGGAAAAAGGAGGCAAATATAAATAGGTTGACGCTGTGCGGTTTGTGGCGTGGAAGGGGAAACGAAAAGGAAAGAAGGACGAGGAGAGGGAAAAGGTGGGGGGAGGGGGAGATTTTGCTGATGTGTGCTTGTCGTTGGCATGGCAAAGTACTTGAAGAATTACACACAATGCATGCATTATTCATGCTTACTTCAGAATTTGCGTTACAAAGTAAAAAATGTTGTAAGGACACTTCTGCCTAGCAGGCACAGCAAGTCTGCAAGTGTGTGTGTGTGTGAGTGTGTTTGGGTGACAGCGAAAAACACGAGTAAGTAAATGTGAATAAAAGAGCGACTAGAGCTGAAGCTGATGCAGAAGCAGAAGCAGAAGCAGAAAAGTGCAGCATAGCCAAGAAACCCGCTGATAGATTTGAGTTTTTGGCTTGCTTTGCTTTGCTTTGCTGGTATTCCACCTCTCTCATGCAAATTGCCGCACAACAAATGTACATAATCATGTCAAATGTCAGCCGCGGCGACGGGCACAACCTGTCCAGAACGAAGCCGCAACTTGCCACCGACTGTGGCAGGCATTTCAACGTTGGACAGAGGCCAACGGAAATGAAGCAAGCTCTCCAAAATGGGGGAGTGGAATTGTGGTTAAATTGATGGGACCATCAAATATTGACAATTGCATATCTAATTCGGTCTGAAGCAGCCGAGACAAGTGCCTTCTGCTCCTGGCATAAATCAACAGCTAGCATCTCAAGGACTTTGTCTTACCATCTATCGCAACTATCCCCAGGGATCTGACATTTTCACGTCAGACATTTCCACTTATCGACCCGGGACTTTCTCGCTCTCTCCCACTCAATCTCTATCTCATTCTGGCAAATGACAGCTTTAAGCAGCTGAAACCGTTAAAGTCGCTGCTAATAAAAATGAATCTACATTATACTGATTGAGGAGAGTTAAAAAATTGTAAGGAAAGTTACGTTCAACTATAAGTATAAGAAATCATTGAATGAATGTTGATAAATACGATTAAATTTAGTGAAGTGAAGTTAGACAAGAGTTGAAAGACAAGAAATCTACAAAGTGAAACTCAACAATTAATACTAAAAAGTATTTCAAAGCGTTTCCATGCAGTACATAAGATATTCTATAGATAGTATAGTATATGAATAAAAATAAATATTATTTAACTTTATAATAGCAAGAATTTCTAGTAGAATCGAAAGCAAAGAGTTGCAATTTCAGTATCTTAAAATTGTGGGCAGAAAAAATTTATAATTTTTAAAAATTAATTAACGTATTTGCAAAAGAAATTTAATGAAGATTATAATATAATTTAAGAAAAAGAATAAAAAAATATGTGAGCAATGACATAATTAAAATTTGCGTTACAAAATTAAATTAAATTAAAATGCCTTTTGTAAAAATGGCAACGATAACAAAACTGGAAGTAAATTATTCCATTTATTGTTATTATACTAAGTTAATATGAAAGAGGTTTTAAATAATTTTAGATATACAAGAATCCCGAATTTCTTTAAGCACTTCTACTAAAGCGCTGCCACACTATTTGTCTTTGAAAAAACTTTACAAAAACTAGTTCAAAGAGCAGAGATTACGTATACGCCAGTTGATGCGGAGTTGATTGGGAACTTTAATAGCGTATACGCCTAGTGGGTGTATGTGAGCCGAGCACGCTCTGCTTTCTGCCTAGTTTCTCGTGAATGATTTTTGAGGAACTTTAAGCAGAAGGCATTGCAAACGGAACCCTACAAAATTGAACTGAATTCCCAAGTCTTATCAAACCACACACGCTCCCATCATCAACAGCAGTAGCAACAACAACAACAACCAGAATGAGGACAACAACATTGTGGTCCTGTTTCTCATCCAAGCAGATGAAAATGGAGGAGGAAGAAGAAAAAAACTTACTACATCATAAACTAGAAACATGTGGGAAATGGCCGGGTTTAGTGTGCAGTCGATGGGCTGGATGCGAATGTTGTGGATGTGGCTGTGGGCTGTGGCTGTGGGTTCGGTGGAAATTATGTTGATAACCTCACATGATCCTGACATTAGAGCTGCTGCTGCTGCTGATGCTGCTCCTTGCCTGCCTGGGCTCCTTGCCGCACTGTGGTTGCCCGACTGCCCATGAGATGGAAATGCGCACGTACTGACTTAAGTATATTTAAGCATATGGAGAGAATCAAGTGAAAATCAATAAAAACCAAACACGTCTACACAAATCACATGAAAATCGATGTGGGTGGGCAACCTCTAGAAACGCGAAGAGCGGGGAGCGGGAAGCGAGAAGTGGGGAAAGGGGGAAAAGCAACGATTCCGTTGTAACCGAAACTTAAAGGATTGCGACTTCTACTGGCCCCTTGCCACCACTCTGCTGTCCCGCCCAATTGTTGTTGTTAGTGTTGTTGTTTTATTGGTAAAACGTGCAACGCATTATAAAGCATCCAATACGAAAATCCACTTATCAACAGCACAACGCACCCCAAATACACTTTCTTTTTTTCTTTCATTATCTATAATTGATATATTGTAGAATTATCTATAATTTTATGGTCCATAGGCATTTAAATTTATGATATTAGCTAGGCTGGATTAATCTATAAGTTTTAGCAAAATTAATGATTGCATTTTCCATCCCAAAAAACATAAACATATAGTTGCCATAGAACTTTGTATTCTTCAAACTTTACGATTTGCTTAGAAATTTACAGCATTTAATCAAAATATATATTTGTATATATTATCGATGCTTTGAAACTAAGAAAGATCTTTAAAGAAATCATAACCAATCAATTTTAGCTTAAGGAAAGTCATTTTATTTCAGAAAACTTAACGAATAAGTTTTAACTTTACTAAGTTTAACTATTATTAAATGTTAACTATTGTTATTTTATAAATCCAAATGAAATTACAAGAATTTCATTACAAGACATTTTTATTTATTATAAATGTGGATTGAATATTAACAAGCTTGCTTCCTTTTCTCAAGCTTTGTGATAATTCTCGATTTTAATGCATTTCCCAGCAGCTTAAAATGCAAATCTTTAAAATGTCAATTTCAATAGCAACTACATTTTTGATTTTTGCAAAATAAATGTTGCAGTCTTCAGACTAAAAAAGAATTTCATTTCTTTAATTTTTGCACATACATAATTGACTCATATTTTTTTGCATTTCAGGCATGTTCAGCAAAGTTATTCATGCCACAACTATATAGCAACAGACGTTGAAATTAAACTCGATATCCCCAATTGGTGGAATAATGAGTGCTGCACTCGTGATACCCTTTGTTAGGGCATATTAAAGCAGCAGCCGCGTTGGGGCACTTCACAAAGGCGACCATTAAGTGGTCCATTCGCTGGGCTCGTTCAAACGTATCCTTCGCTCGCTGTTCACATCCTTGCCTCTCAGTGCATGCGAGTAGTTTCGAATTTTGATTTCCTTGCTGTTTTGCACGCCGCAGTTGCTGTTGTTGTTGTTGTTATTGTGGCTATGGCTGCGAAAGGATTGGGCCAATAGCTTAAGTGCCTTAGCCAAACAAACGCAGCTTTTAGCGGAATTTACTTTTTTTTGGTACTCCCCTTTGATGTTGCCCCGCATCCCGCCTACCCGTCCCCCCTCCCCAAAACTGACCCCGTTTGAAGTGCATTTGTGTGTATTTTAGGCGGCGAGTCGGAAACGTGCTCAAAATGTTATCCAAAACTTTTGCTTTCATAACTTGCAACACAAAGCGGCATAAAAAGTTCACAATAAGCCAGTGTCTTTGCACTTCCAGCACCTCCAGCGCTCCCATAATCCCCACTTCAATCCAGTTCTCCGTTCACAAACGTGCAACAACTTGTACATCAGCTGATTTGCAATGTGAAGTGATTGAAATTGTTTATCACTCTTTAGACTTGTTTCAAATCAAACAATTTTTCAAATTACAAAACTGAGACTAAGTGCAAAAATTTTACAAGTAACTTCAGAAAAATTTACGAAGCAATAATCAACGAAATTTTAGTAGTTATTTTAGTTACTGATTAGTTATTGATTTTGATGATTTTCTTTAACGCAATTAATAATTTAAAAAAATAACTTGAAATAAATGAGAAATAAAAAAAAATTATGAAAAATGCAAATATCATCACAAAATTCCCCCCCCCCCCCCCCCCAAAAAAAAAAATTTTATTTTTTTTTTTTTTTTTTTTTTTTTTTCCCCCCCCCACAAAAAAAAAAAAAAAAACACCACCCCCCCCCCCCCCCCCCCCCCCCCCCCCCCCCCCAACTCTTTTCCCCCCCCCCCCATTTTTACAACACCACACAACCAATTTGGGCCAAAAAATTTTTCTCCCCCACCACACTTACCACCCCCTCCCGCCCCACACACACACGACCCCGCTCCCCCCCCCAAAAAACTATATGGGCATTCCTCTCCTTCCACATCCAGGTCACAAAGCTATAATACCCTTCTACCCTATGGGTTGCGGGTTTACAAATAGTACTTTATTTTTGTATGTGGTTTCTATGGGATTTATTTTTCTAGAAGAAAGTCACAAAATAATATCAAAATATGTTCTTTAGCCACGTTGGCATCTCATAGTTGTACAATAAATTTTAATACTATACATGGATTTGTAGCATAAATTAGAATTTAAATTTCATTAGAAAGATTTCAAAAGTTGTGAGTGCAAGTGTCGAAAATCAAGAGTTTAGTATCACTGGCGCCACCTGTCGGGTGATTGCACTTAGCTACTGTTTCAAGTCACAGTTACATGTGTGCCCAGCTAAATTTATCTATGTGAGTGGTATAAATGTAGTAAAAGCACATATTGAGATATATATATTTACACAGCATATCTGTTAGTCGTGCATGCTCATTTTTTGCAATTTGCAGGCATTTTGCCGTCATTTAGCTGCTTGTCTTTTTCATTTACTGCGGCTTCCAATAGTTGACTATAGTTGTGCAGCGGCCCAGAGGGAGAGGGAAATACGAACAAGGGTGGGGAAGTAAAAAAAAACGTAGATTAAAATGCTGTGCGGCTTAAGCTCAGGAGCTGTCACTGTTTTAACGATTCATCTTAATACACAAATAAAAAATGGCGCCAATGCCGCTGGCCAGTCATTATAATCCCCACCCCGCTCATTCTACCATCCCTCCCTCACAGCGCTGCCAAGACGCTGAGTGGAGCAGTGGGGAGGGGAAGGCGGTGGATCAGCGCAAAGTTCTGCCGCAAAAACTTGTCGCTTTGCTGCTTCTTTTTTTGTTTTTTTTTTTTTGTTGCCTTCTACTTCTACTTGTTCCGTGGGGAGTGAGGGCGGGAGTGGGGAGGGGGGCTTACACATGTCAGTTAATGCTGAAAAAATGTTTACACAACACAATTGCCACGTTGACAAGGCGCAGGGGGAGGGGCGAAGAGCGAAGGGCGAAGGAAGGCAACACAGCGTGTACCAAAAAGTTTTAAAGGGCAGCAAAAGCTTCAAACAGGAGCAGGATAGTTGTGCAGCGTGCAATTAATCAAATGCATGATTTATATATCGGATTTAACCTCAATACGACAGCCAGCTGACAACTTGACACAAGTCGTTAGTCGCATTAAACATTTGCCACTTTATAGTCTTATAAACAAACGATCATGTTAGCGACAACTGCCAACTTATTCCAATTCGATTTATAAACAACGCAGCTGATTAGAAAATTGAAGTCAACGAGCACTCTTCGTTTTCCACACACAGTCTGAGCTGCTCTTGAGTGCGTTGCATGCTCTTAGCTAACCGCCCTCTTTGACGCTCTTCAATTTAAGAGCTATTGATTCAAAGAGTATTTTGGAGTGCGGCAACACAACAGCTGATGGTTGCGGCACGCAAACATATGTTTGCCACACACAAAACACTCAAAGCCGCGCACGCTCTCTTGCGCTCTCACTCGCTCGCTCGCTCTACTGGGACGCTGGCAATTCACGGCCAAGGGGAAAAGCCACTCAACTATTGTTGGCAGCGCAGCGACGCAGCGGCAAAGCAGCGCTGCCGTGCCGGAAAATTGCTATAAAAGCGGACGCGCACACCGCCGGCCGGATAGTAGCTTTGGAAAACTGCTCCGCCACACAGAAGTTGCCGCCCAAGCTCCTCTCAGCAGCAACAACAGCCACATCGTCAGAGCCGTTTTGTTGTGTCGTCGTCCATCCTCCATCTTCGCTTTAATTTTTTTGTAGTTGTTTGTCGCGCAAGCAGCACGTTAAAACGAAAGCAAAGCAAAAAGAAAGCAACTCGCTCACTCACCCACACACAAAAACGCAGAGAGCGACATCAAAGCCAAGAGTGCGAGAGCGAGAGAACAGCTGTGAGCAATTGACTTGAATTGCCTTGCACAGAGTTGCCTTGAGTTGAATTGAGTTGAGTTGGGTTGAGTTGAGTTGAGTTTAGTTCAGCGGAGGGCCTAACGTCAATTGTGGCCGAGTTGCTGTCGTTCAGTCAAGCAGCGGCCGCCGCACGCAATACAGCAGCTCCACTCGAAACGCACGGAGACGGAAAGACGCTAGGAACAGCATTAGCCATTACACACACACACACACTCAGACACACCATAGACCACATCCCAACACATTTATGTAGAACTTTAATTAATTCGCAACAACAAAACTTTCAAGTGCTGTGCGTAATTTTAAAGAGCAACAGAAAAACGAAAACAGCGAGAGAGAGAGCAAACACGAAACGGGCGGCAGTTTCGGCTTTTTTTAGAATGTATTAAAACCAATTTAAATGTTTAACTAGAATAACAAATTTAGTTGTTGATACTTTTTGCAATTATTTGTTAAACGAGAGGAGAACACAACCAACAACCAACAAACAACAAACAACATACAAGAATAAAAAAGGAGACACAGAGAGTGTGAGCAAGAGCGAGAGAGCAACGGAGGAGGAGGACAAAGCTTCAGTCAGAAAATTGTGTGCCGTAAAAAAACAACATAAAAACGTGAAATAATCAAATGCAAGCAAATCGCAGAGTAATAAATTAATAAATTAACACAAACACAAACACAACACACTCATACACCTACACACAAACACAAAAATCAAATCAAATTCTTGTGATTAAAGTGCATTTCTAATACATATATACATAGTTATATACAACACACAACAAACACACACACACTTAAACACACACGCAACGAAAAATCAACAGCAACAGCAAGCAACATCAACAACCGTAAAGCAAAACTAAGAAATCCCAATCAAAACCGCTGCACAAAACCGAAAGCAACAAATTTCCAATTGGAGACAAACCGAGTGAGATAATTCCAATTTGATTACTGCGCTCTCCGTCCGCGCTATGAAGATGGAAGTGCTCTCAGTACAAAATCATATTCAGGGACAATTTGGTGTCATTGGTACAACAAAAGTAAAAGGTGAGTTCCAAATATCCCACATATCACTTAATATAAACTCTGTTAAATTTTATCAAAGTCTATGTTTATTATTGAGCTGTGCTATTCCACAAATTTCTAAGTGCGTTTAGAGTATTCAAATGTAGGAACAGATATGGTAATATTTTTCTTTTTTTTGATTTAAAAAAAATTAAATTGTTGAAAAATTGTATTAATTTTTTCATACATTAGTTTTCAACATACAAAACGAGTAAATTTCGTAAAAACTGCAGAAGGAAAAATGCTCTTTGAACTACTAAGTTAGAAATCCAGTTTTGTATTTCGATCCAAATGTAACGTTACAAATTTGCATTAAAAAACAATATAAAGTTAACTCAAGTGAGTCAAAAAATATAATTTTGGAAAAAATATTAATTATTAAACTAAAAAAAATCAATTTTCATATGCTTGAGCTAAAAGTGAGAATATAATCTTAAAATAGTATTTGAAGCTGAAATCCGAAATAATTCTGCCAAAGTAGAAAAAATCGCATATAAAATCATAAAAACTTTTAAAGTGTTTTATTTTCGACAACTTTAGGACGCATTTAAGAAATTTGTTTAGTATAATTCCGATAAGATACCGTTTGAATAAATCCACTTTTCTTTAATTTTCCTCACCCCTTTGACCATTAATCTTTAAAAAATTACATGTTTACTATAATTTCAATTTAATTCGTTGGGCAAGGCCAGAAAAATGTTTGCTCTTTATCAGGGAACGTGACGTAAAAGCTGTGATTCTCTATTAAAATACTCATTCATTAAAAATTATATATATATGTATGTGTTCTTTTTATTGAAGCACATTTCGAAACATTTGCAATACACATTTTTAATGTTTAATGTTCTTCGAAGATTCTTCTCCCCAAATTTGTTTTTATTGCTGCTTTTTGATTCAATTAATTTTATGGCGTATGGTAACATTTTATTTGATGTTTTCAACAAATTTTTTCGACATTAAAAATGTAGAAATTACCATAACGAAGCGTAAAATCTTATAGTCTCTGTAATTATAACTCGCACACATTTGTGTGTGGGGCTATGACTTTTTTATCTATGAAAACAGGTCTTCTTATTATTTAAATTGATTTTTTGTTGAGTAATTAATGAAATATGTTAAGCTTAAATAAGGTAAAAAATTGTTTCAAATAATTTTTATATTTTATATATATATTTTTTCTAATATGTTTCTGGTTGATTGATGGGTTGAACAAGAATTGTTTTCCGTGGCAATAACGATATGTATTTAATGCCTTGGTGACATTAGATATTTGCGAGCAGATTAAAGCGTTGTTAAGTTAATGTTATGTTAATTGATTGTGATTGAAGAAATTAAAGATTTGCAAGTCAAAGCAGTCGAAGAATGAAAGGAACAGGATATGACAGCATATCGTGGGGTTGTACATGATTAATTTCTCATTTTTTTTGTTGCCATTTTTTTCCTTTTTGTTTTTTTTTTTGCATTTCGCTTTTTTTTTTTGGGCGAATTGAAGCACACGAAATTTGGTTTATGCATTTTTGTACCTCCCCTGAAAGGTGAAGCAATGCAAGCATATCCTGTTGTCCTTGTTGTTGTGTGTCTGACTGTCGGATTATACAACATCCTGTTAATCCCTGTCACTTTAAACTTGGCCAAGGCTCACAATCGTGCAAATTAGACACGGACACGTACACCAAGCTCGCCTCCCCAAGGGGCAGGGGTGGGAAGGCAACTGGGACCATGTAAACCGACCGAAAATTCGAAATCACCTAAAGGCAAAAGGATGGCATGGAGGTTGAAGCGGCAGCGGCAGCGGCAGCAGCAGCAGCAGCAACAGCAGCTTTATGTTGACGACGACGACATGCAACAACATGTCGTTGTGCACAGACAAAGGCACAGGCACAGACATGCATATGCATGCAAAAACATGCTCGTATGCACACCTTGCCGGCAGACCTCAAAAGCTCTCTCTCAGTCGCTCGCTTGTTCGCTATCTCTGTCAGTCTTCTATTCCAGTAATGTGTGTATTTGCAGTCAATTTAATTTCATGACTGACTGAGCGCATGCAATTTTATTTTCGAAGGACACATACACGCACACATACGTATGATGTACACACAGATTGTGTGTGCCTAGTCATGCATATTCATGTGGGCTATTCAAACTTGGGAATCTAGAACCCGAATAATGTTGTTTAATAAATTACTTAATTTCCTGAGCGATATTTGCATATCAAATCAACTGTCGAAAAGAAGAAGAAATAATTGTGTATTCAAATTGAAGCATTTTGATTTATCGAAATTTTAACTCTGTGGTTTTCGATAAGCTGCGCTTTTCGATTTCAAAATACCAATCGATATTCATCGCTAGGTATTTCAATGGAAGCTTATAAGGCCACACTGATCTTCCTTTTACGCAGTGTAAAAGCGCGTGTAGTGCCACAAACGCATACATTATTACTTAGTGCAGAATATGCTTGTAATTTCGAGTGCGACGGAGCCTTCGATGAGGATTCACCGCGTGCTAAAAGAGTTCAATCCAAGGTACACATCAATCACATTCACTTGCTAACCTTTGGTCCGTTCTTCGCGCAGTTTCGCTAATACAAACTCAAGGCCACAAACACACTTCCATAACATACATACATGCATACAAAATGCAAAAGTATCCCCTTTCTGCTCGCACTCCCGATTTAGCCGGCAAGTGCTGTTTGAAAGATGAATGCGACGAACAGTCTGCAAGAACAACAAAGTGTACACAAACAAAGCTTTGACATAGGCAGCGGCCATTGCTGCAGTTTAAATAGCAACAACACTAGCATACATGCATTTGCATGTATGTATGCGTGATGCTGTTGCTAAGCTGTTTTTGTTATTGTTGTAATTGCCGAATGCATAAAACAGACAGCCGCAAATGTCGCGTGATGTGCTTGCCGGGCATGTTGCTGCGAAGAGGAAGAGGTGGGGGAGACGTACTCTGCTCTGTGTGTGTGTATGCTCGCTAACAGAATCAAAAGTGCATGTGTGTATGTACGTATGTAATTAAATGTGTGCGCGCTCGTTTGTCTGTTTCCTTTTCGCTTTCGCTTTTGACTTTACACAAACCCTTTTCATGCGGCACTTGACTAAATTCAATAGCCAGCACACACTCATACGCACATACGCAACTAAGCACACGCAGCGAGAGAACGAGAAAGACAGAAAGAGAGAGAGGAGTCGCAAACATGTGTCGTTAATTTCTTAATTACGCGGGTGTACACATCACCTAAAGTGCGAGTGAGAGAGACAGCGTAAAATATCCATTCAAGCAGTGTAATGGAATGGGCTGGTCTCCTCTGGCTCTGCATGTATGCGTGTATGTGTGTGTACAAAGATGGGAAGCTTTATGGTTATGTGGGGAAGGAGAGTGCTTCAAGAGTTTCAGCGCTAATTACATGACATCGTCGAGTCAAGCCAAGTAGTTAATTTGTGCATGGGACAACAGTAAGCAATTTAACGTTTTTATGTTTATTTTTTTTTTTGCTTTTCATATTTATACACACTACATACACCTTAAACAAACACACTTTCAACAGATGTATGTGACTATGTATCTATGCATATGTTTTATGTGTGTAAACACTGGGCAGTGCACGACAGTGGTTGAACATTGTTATAATATGCTGCAAATGTAGTCTACTTCGAATGCATGTGCAGCATGTGCGTTGCATATGTATAAACTCTGTAGCGTACAGTCAATGCTACATTGAAATTGTTGACACCGAAAAACATATTAAATGAAAAAAAATTGCATGCATTTTATGCAAGCAATCGACCACTGTGCGGCTGCTGCGCTGAGCTTCAGTCTGCGTCTCCGTTTCATTCTCAGTCTGGGCTTTTGTATTTGTATACTTGAGTATTAAAATAACAGCAAAAGAAATAAAAACGGTGCAGCCAAAAGCAAACGACAAAGAAGACACATAAAGCAAAAGATGGACTGCTGGTTGGTGTGTACGGGGGACGGGGGAGAATCCGAGGTGTGGGGCCGCAACGGCAAACTGCACAGCAAGGCAAATGAATGCTAAAGAAACTGCTGACTAACGAACGACTAAGCGAACGAATGAAAGAGACGGCGCAATCGTCAGCTGGAAACGTTGAGGCCTCTGCCACATGAAGCGAAAAGAGCGAAGAGGAGGAGTCGGTGGAGGGCAGAAGAGTAGGGCAGGGGACGCAACACATTACCTAATGGCTGGTTGACTGCTTGCGACAGCAGAGAGAAGGGGAGCGTCTGCTTAAGCGAACGGCTGATTTTCCAGCTGTTGTTGCCAGGTGATTTCGTGCTGCTCCGCTGCCCCCCTGGAAGCCATTGAGCCTGCGCTTTTGTGCGCACAGTCGCTGAGTGCAATCTCGAGCTTGCGCAAGCTCGCTCTCGCTCTTGTTCTCTCCATGCGAGAGAGCGGGAGTACGAGGTTTGCCGGTGGCAGCGCAGACTATCAGCTGTTTTTTTTACTCTGCGGTTTTTGTGGTTTCATTTCATCTGCTGCCGGTTGATGTTTTTTTTTTTTTATTATTTTGTTTGCTAGTTGGTGACTTAAAAGCTCATGCACTTTGGCTCTCCTCTTTGTACAATTGCAGACTGGACGAGTCCGCTGACTGCACCAGCACCGTTAACGGCTACAGCAACGGCAACGGGCGTCGCAGTTACTGCGCCACCAACAGTAGCAGCTGCAGCAGCCGAGGTGAACGCGAACGTGGCTGACGTGGATATTGTGGACGTTGATGTTGTGGATGGACATCCAGCCTCGGTGCTGCACATGCGTCAGCATCAACATCATCACGCACTCAACGCTCCGACGCGACCTCGCCTCTCCTCCTCGGCGTCAACATCATCAACAACATCATCGGCAGCGGCAGCAACGGGCACCGTCAAGCCTCCAACATCTCCCATGGCTGCGAGCTTTGATATGCTCAACGGAGGCAGCGCTGCCGCAGCCGCCTATATGTCGAATGTATTGCAGGCAGCGCCGCCGCCCGCGACGCCTACGCTGCCAGCTTCGCCGATGCAGTCAACTGCGGCGTCGCGCTTCGGCGCTATTGACAATCTGGACGATGTGAATCCAGGCGCTGTGCAGGAGCTTTCGCAGCGACTGCAGACGAAGCTGCGCGATGCGAAGAGTCGCCATCTCGCTTGCACTGAGGTGACGCTGCCCAACGATCTCACCCAACGCATCGCAGCTGAAATCATACGCATGTCGGAGCGGGAGCCATGCGGAGAACGAGCTTGCACAATTTTCATTGAATTTGAGAGCGAGCCCGACAATGCAAGGTGAGTACACAAAGTCGACGACGACGATCGTTAAGCAAAGCTTTTGCTAACTGTGATTTTGCTCTCTCTCTCTTGTGGCTTTTCAGGCGCATTGCCTCATTCAAGGTTGATCCGGACACTGTGTCTATTTTCGAGCTTTATTTGACGCTGAAGCAGGACAAGAGCGGCTGGACCTCGCTACTGCCACAGTTTATCAAGTGAGTGACGTGACGGAGGCTGCTAGACAATTATATAAAGCGAAAGCATCAAACTAATTAAAATGTTTTTTGTTTAATTCGTATCACAGAAATCTTACACGCAGCAATACGATTATGATCAGTCCCGATTTCACCTTGACTAAGAATAAGCTTTACTCCTCCGAGTAAAATACAACAACAACAATAACAACTACAAGAACAGCAAACAAAAGTACACATGAGGCATGCAGAAGGAAGGCGTGGACGTGGGGGCGTGTGAGCGCTGCTTTAACTCATTACACAATCCCTCCGAATAAGTAAAAATGATGAGAAGAACACTCAACGAAGAAGAATACAAAAGAAGAGCAGCTGTAAACATTTGGTGAGCTTTCACGTCGCCGTCTGCTACGAATTCACATACACAAAACAAAAAACAAAAAAACCACAACAAAAACAAAACCCATAAAGAGGCAAACTTTGGACCACAATTCAACTACTCCAGCAAAAAACAAATAACAAAACCCAAAAAAAAAAAAAAAAACAACCAACAATTATGTATTTTGAGACCTTAAGAAAAAGGGGAAAACAAAACGAAAACAACAAACAAATCAACTGCAGTTGCAGGCAACTCAAAACTCTTATTGGACTGACTTTTTGGCTTATAAAAAAGGAACTTTTTGAAAAAAAAACTAAAAACTAAAACAAATATTGAAAATATTATAAACAAAATTTCACTCAGTGAACGGTTGCCGGTTATCCGTGATTTTTTTAAAACAAAACACAAAAAAGCAAAAGCAAAGAGCGTAAAAAAAGATGAGAAAACCAGCGAGAAAAGTAAGAGAAAAAAAAACAAAAGAGTATTAATCGAAATAAGCTATGTATGCGTATGTATATGTATATCGAAAGAAATACAAAATACAATTACGAAATACGGATATGGATAACGGATACGGATACAAAAATTCTATATTATGTGGTAGTTGATATGATGTGCATACATGTAAATGTATGTATGTTTTTCTTCACGATCTTATTAGGCTATAAAGGCTCTTTATACATATATATATACCTACATATAGATATATATATGTATATATATCTAGGAATATATATATATATATATATACGTATATGAGGAATCAAACAATAAGCAAAGCAAGAGTAGAACAGAAAAGTTAAAGAAGAAGAGTTGCAAAGGAGAAATCTATATATATAAAACAAAATAAATAAAAAACAAAGTTGATGTGATATTATATAATAATTATGAATATAAAAAGAACACACACACACATACACACACACTCAAGCGAACACACACACACACATACATGAATAC
This sequence comes from Drosophila siamana, assembly GCA_035047445.1. Lineage (NCBI taxonomy): Eukaryota > Metazoa > Arthropoda > Insecta > Diptera > Drosophilidae > Drosophila > Drosophila siamana. Next base: position 809,297 of record JAWNPP010000014.1, on the reverse strand, counting down.
TTAAAAATTGATTTCGTATTACCCACATGTCTCAAAAAAAAATTGAAGCAAGGAAAGGAGAAAATTAGCGTTTAAATAAGTTCTATTCCCATTTGATGATTTTCTATTTCTATAATATTATCATAATTAATGTATTCTCTTTAATTTTTTGCCACCTCCTCCTGCTCCCCCCCAAAAAAGATTTCTTTCTTGTGCAGAGTTCCAAACTCTGCTTCTATATAGATATATACAATATATATATATATATGAAATATTTATAATAATTGATGTGTTTCTAGCTTAAGATTTTAATATTAAAAGAAAAAAACACAAACAACAACAGAGAATTCAATGTGTGTAGCTGTGTATTTAACTGTAGTTTAAACAACAAATGAAACTTAACAATTGGCATACATTAATCGATAACAATATACATACATATATAATATATATATATATATATATATATAAATATATTTTATATATATATATATATATATATTATATATATATATATATATATATATATCTATATATAATGTTTAATACAGTGGGGCAGCTAATTGTATTTTTGAGTAAAAACAAAAACAAAAAAAGAAAAAGAATTGAAAGAATTGGGCAACTGTTTGGAAAAAATCTATAAAGTCATCTGTGTTAATAAATTTTAAAATAATTTATAGCGTAGTTTAAATAACAAAAACAAATTTAAAATTAAAAAACAAATTATTAATGATGAGGCAAAAAAGAACCGTTGTACAATTTTGATAGCGCTGCAAAACATTTCAAGAACTCAATCGAAAGCTACAAGTATTTCTCACACACACATTTAAGCTAGACTTTAACTAATAATTTATACACACACAAATACAAACACAAACAATCCCCCTTTCAAAAAGATCTCGAAAAAAAACATAAAAAAAGAGGCTTCGGCCAGCACTAAGTTGAATACCCTTTGCAAAGAAAATAAAATGTTTAAGATTTACTAACAATTAAAGTAAGTTGGCAACTGGTGCCAAGGGTATTAATTAATCAATTTAAACACTCATTATATCATTAATAGAAACAACAAATTCAATTTTTAAGTTGCGTTTTTCATACATAAACAACAAATCAAATAAAACACATGTAAATAGAGCAGCAAAAGAACAACAACAACTAAGCGTATTTAAAAAGAATATGATAAATGTGAACATAAAAACAAGTGAAAAAATAGAACCATGAATGTGATCTATTTAATAATAAACAAACAAAACAAAAACAAAACAACACAAAAAAGAAAAGAAAAACATTTGAGAAATTTGCGTTTTTCTTGTGTTTCTTCTTTTTCGTAATTCTTAAATGTAACACTTTTTCATTTGTAGAACTTTAAATATAATTTGCCAAACAAACAATTCGTTTTTTCTTGTACGCCACGCCACGCCTAAAAATTACCGTAAAAAATACCAACAATAAAAAAGAAAAAAAAATTAAACAATTTTCAAATCGTAGAAATTGCAACGCTTTAAATGTTGAACAATATTTCCATTTATGTTGTCACATTCAAAACATAATAAGCTTCTTTTTGACGTTATCTTTATTGAATTTATGAGAAATGTCCAGCGATGATGGTGACGCAATTTTTTTGTTGTTTTTCCAATGGATGGGTGTAAAATGAATCTTAGACACGTCCAGTGCTCCTCAAAGTATTTGTAAACAATAATGATAATTGATAAAAACAAAAAAACAAAACGAAAAACTATCGATAAATTAGTTATTTATGATATATAATGTGCATGTGTATGTGTATGGTTAAATTGTAGAATTTTTACATAATCCTCGTACGATAATAATACCTAGAGCGTGTGTATGTATGGCTGCGTGAGTGTGTGTGAGTGTGTGTGTGTGTGTGTGTGAGTGTGTATGAGTTGAACGGGAACCAATTAAAGCGAAACACTAAAAATTAATCAATCAATTAGAAGAACGCCTAAGCAAAATACAACAAAAACAAACAAACATACTAGAAAATTCTATTAAACGCAAAACAGAAACAATAATGATAATAATAATATTATTAATAAATGTATGTACTATCAAAAATATTTAAAGCCAAGCACAACTTTACCTCCCACAATTAATCCTCCCCCCTCTTTGCCACACTCCTCACCACTCTTCCTCACACACACACGCATTCCACACTCACCAAAAACATTTTTGATATTGCAAAAAAAAGAAAATGAGATGAAAATATGATAACAATTATTTAAGCGATTATCCCACCATGTGATTTGTATGAAATCTATAATTTCAATTACTTAGAACAAAGAGAATTATTTTTGTTTTTGGGAAACAGAAAAGAAAAAATTATGTTTTTGTTGTTATTAGCGATCAAACACTCTATCTTAAAATGAACAAAAGATTAAAAACCAAATCTTATAAACAAAGAATAAACATTCTAAAATCTCGAAAGATTTATAAACAAACAAATAATTCACGTTCCGAGTTGCAATTTGACGGCAATTTCATTTGTGCCCATAAAAGTATGCTATGGTTGAGAAGTTGCTGTGAAACTGGAACTGGGAACAGTTGAGATAGTAGATATGGGAATACTCTATGTTGTAAATCACGTAGCTACACTAAGTAAAAGTTTAACAATTTCCATCAACTATAAAAACAAAACAACAACAACAACAAATACAAAGCAAAGGAAAAAAACAAATATGATATATATATACATAATTATACATATATGTATGTGAAAACAACAACAAATTTAAACTTTAGTAGCGCTTAACAAATTCTAGCAATTTAACAAATTTTAATTAATCAAAATATGAAATATATATATTAAAAAAGGAAAGAAAAACAAATTCAAAACAAAAACGAAAACAAAACATAAAACAAATGCAACAAACTGCAATTTCATTTTTCTCTGTGTAAAAGTTGAGTAAACAAAACAAAAATAAATTTTTTAAATGTGAATATTGTGTTTTTCTTTGGTCAGCGGCAGAAGTTTTGCAGCGGGTTTGTGTCTCGGCAAAAGCTTTCAGCGTGTACACACACCAACGAAAGCGCCACATAGCGTCAGCCAATGGCAACACAGCTTGTACGCGCGGGCTCCCTCACACATTTCTATGCTTAGGTGTTTACGAAACGATCCTACCGTTGCGGACTTTAAGCCAATGAACAAGCAGCAAACGCAGTGCTCGGCTTAAAGTTCGGCTTGGCGCGGGCAACGGCAACGCAGCCCAAGCTATGTTATTCGTTCAACGTAGCTTGACGCGAACGGACGTGTTTATGTTGTGTGCGCTGCCGCAGGTTGAATTTGTCGTTGGCGTTCTTGTTCGCGTTTGCGTTTTCTAACACTGCGCTTGCAGATAATGCTAGTTCTATGATTGGTAGGTAAAATCAGGCTGCACAACGCGCTCTCTTTCTCTCGCCCTGTTGTGTGTGACTCTGTGTGTGTGTGTGATGTGCATATCAGATAAGGCAAACTGCTTGGCCTTCAAATTGTCATCGTTATCGGCATAGATATCTGCTCTTTTGTTGCTACAACTCCTTGCGGCATTTTGCAAAGGAATTTCCCCAGTGCCAAGCCTAATGACTGTGCATGATATCTGTGTGTGAGTGTCTGTGTGTGTGTGTGACAGTTAAAGGAATCCATATGAATTACAATAAATGAAATACAATAAAAGTACTCGCATGCAGATCTTCGATCTCTTCGACTCAACTGGCAACAAGTTCGAGTAGTTGGCAACTCTGGGTGCGCCTCAGCAGGTAAATTAGCTAATCGTTGTCTGGCAATCGGCTTTGTCTGCCCGAGGACGAATCTAAACTAAGCACAGTACGTTTGCAGTTCCAATTAGTCAACTTGATATAATTGACAATGCCGCCCACTCGAGCAACTCCTCTGCTTCTTCATCGCACACACGCAATAACAATGAAGAGTTAGGGAATTAAAGACGTAAAGTTACGAGATCAAATATTGTTATTTTCCTAAACGCAACAGAATTTTGCTAGTTCATAACTAAAAGATACTGCGATGTTTAATAAATCTGGATTATGAAATCATGATGTAGTCGAAATAATTAAATGTCATTTAAATGCACTTAAAATTAGTAGAAACTTAGGGTTTTATTGACAATTCGAGCTTCTAAAAAATAAGAAAGAAAACCCATTTAGGAAATGTTATTTAAAAGATCTGTTTCTATATATAAAATCTCTATTAATTTGTCTTTGACTTATGACAAATTGTAAGATTGCCTCGAGTTCTATTTTAAATAATTCAAAGCTCCACCAGTTACTTCATAGTTAAGAATTCTATTCATAATATTTATGCAATCTCCAGTTTTATTTGAATCATATGCAAAACAATTCTCGAGAATCGTTTGCCACCAGAAAAGAAAAGAAAACGTAACGAATAAAATGCACTTTTGGTGGCCATTCAATTGGTAGATGCAGTGCAGCGATATCTGTTCTTCGCCTTCCATTCTTCCACCTTGTCTTCTGATTCTACTCACTCTTATTTTTTCCCCCCCTTTGAAGTTTTTTTGACTGCTGGTCGAGAAATGAGTCCATTTTCTTTTAACTTGAATTGCATTCATTATTATTTCTCGATTCCCTTTAAGTCTTATCTCTGCTATCATTTAACTAACTAATTCAACGGAGTTAACTACCGGAAATTGAAAAGAAAGTAGACATGCTATTATTATATAACTGCAAACATATAGTTGTATACAGACTATTGCCTCGATATTGCAACTTTTTTATTACTCATCAAAGTAGCTGGTATTAGTAATTCTCTCTCCATCTCAATTGTTATTCGAATATAAATTAAGACTATTGTAAACATTAAAAACACCAATATACTTAAACTCCAACATTTCTTAATAAAACTGTTAAGTTTACTATAGAATTATGTGAACTCAGTCATAAATATGTTGAAATTTGAAAGATATACAACATTTGTCGGAATCAATTGGAAAGAATATCGGGTTTATGCAATTTTCCTGGCGCCGTAATCGAATCAATCGCTTACCTAGAAATGCGACTGTTAACCTTTTTGATTTTCAAAGTTTCTTTTTTTATGCTGACTGGCGCCTGTGAGGCGTTAAATAAACATTGCCCTCGGGGGCTCTTGGTGATTCACTTATATTGGGGTTTTTGGTATATGCAAAAAAAAAAAAAAAGAGAAAAAACTAAGAAAAACAAAAGTTACTGACAATTTTCAATTTCAATTGTCAATTGCATTCCCAAGGTATCAATTTGCAATTAAAATTCGGCACTTTGCCTGCTCTGCTTCTTCACTTTACTGCAGCTAAAACTCTGTCAGCACGTGCCCTGTAACTGTAGACAGTCTACAGAGAATTGGAGAGCGACATGGAGCACAGTCATGAGGCAGCGGATGTAGTGGATGCCAGTCCCAGCAGCGAGGCGGGCGAATCTTCAGCCCAGCCTACACAGATCACCTCCATCGATGGATTCTTCAATCGCAAACGTGGAAGACCGCCAAAGAATCGCTTCGTAGAAGTCTACAAAAGCGTAAGTAGAGACTGGAAGTCTAAACAAATTGCCGAAAATACATATCTTCCACAAACAAACATATCTTTTCAATAAATTGACTAACAAGGGAGTCTCCAGCTATTTTCCTTTGTTCTTAATATTCTTCTTTCATTTATAATATTTCTTCCCGTATATATTAGAACAATTTTCCATTTTATGATCTCCATAAGCTACGTTTTTGCTCTGAATGTATTAAAGATACAAATAAAATTCCTAACTAATTGAATTCAATTATTTTAAGTCTGAACTACTGTAAATTGAATTAAAAATATTATATTATTTAGTTTTATCTAATTATGTCGATAAAAATGCATTTTCTCCAAAAAGTTAGTGAAGTATACTATAAATTGAATATACTACAAACTCAATAGATTCATTTTTATAAATTATGATTTCCTGAATTTCCTTAATTAAAGCACATCCTACATTTATTTACCAAGCAGGGTATTCAAAAGTAGATCATTCTTATTAAAAAGCGAATCTCAAGCTAATGAATGGGTTAAAAATATCTTTGCTCAACAGTTTGTAGGTCTGCAGTTCCCTTTGCTCTTTTCAACAGTCTTAAGCAACACCCGACTTTAGTTTATTTCCAAAAACAGAGGAAAAGAAAATAAAGAGAGAAAGAGAGACACAGAATACCGCAAATGGCAATGGACAAAATATTTATTCAAATTATTCGATTCACACACGCACACACATACTCACAATCAATTGTATGTACTTGGCCAACACCTGTCGCCCCCCTTTCAAACAGCAAGAAGAGTGTTGACGCGTGGGCTGGGTAATCATAAACACACACACACACACACACAGCGACAGTTATACATATGCACGCACACAGACAGATAAACTGGGCTCAAAAATGTAGAAATTATGAAAATGACAGTTAAAAGCACAAAACACACAATGAGACAGAGAGAGAAAGAGAGAGAGGTGGGAATGAGATTGTGGGTAAGGTGAGTTAGCCTGAGAGAGTGGTGTGTGTAGTGATGGGGGAAGGGGGACGGCGAAGTTATCGCCATTCGATGGCGCGCAAGTGAAATAAAATGCGGAAACACTCGTTGTCAATAATAATATGACGAATACGGCAAAAACCAAATCCGAAAACTCAATTCAACACACGCCACATAAAATGCCACATTAGGCCCCAGCGACGCGTCAGTACCGCCTGCGCCTCCCCCTCCTCTCGAACACCCACTCACAAAGTCCCTCAGCACGCAAATAGGCGCAAATTCCTAATTGCAAAGAGAGCGTTTGCATGTCCAAGTGCGTGTGAGTGCCCGCGTATGTGTGTGTGTGTGGCTTAGTATGCAATCGCCTTAGTAAGCCATAGGGCGTTAGACTAATCAAAGAGAGATAGACAGGGAGAGAGAGTGAGATCGTTTGTGAGAGAGTGCATCCAAAGTGCATAACGAAGAATGCAGAAATTTAGTACATGAAACTTTTTGAATCTTACTGCCGTTCGATCTTATGACCTTATTAATTTTACAATAATGAAAATTAAACAATCAAACCTTTAAAACTGCAAATAAAAAGTTAATAAGTTCTAGCGTCAAAGCACATTAATCCTATAATATTTGAGGATGCTTATAAGACAATTTTCTGCAAATTGTCAGGAAAGAGACGAATCACGATTGTGTTGCATTTTTCATTATTTAAAGATTAATAATGTGCGTGTAATTATCCAGAAAATGAAAAACTTACTCATTGTTTTTATTTTCTTTATCTGAAGCTTAAGCAATGCGCATTAGGTTTTCATTAAGAGGGGCATATAAAGTTTATGGTATAATAGGATATTAAAGAGCTAAACCATTCACATCTTATGTGGGACATCTGTCATCTAAATACATTGTATTGGCTTACTTTCGTGGCGACTCTCTGTGACCGCCCTCGATCATCGTATCGAATATGACGATTAAAAGGAACGACACAACTACAATAACTTCTATATATTGTCTTTAATCATATAAGGTGTGTGTACTTATATGAATAACTGTGTGTGCGTGTGTGCAACTTATCAGGTAAATCCAAACACGTTTCATTGTCTTTTCAATCTTTTGGAGTAATTATTTTTATAGACCCAGGCTATGTCAACACTTCGACGTATTTATACTCTCCATAGGCCTAATTTTAGATGCTTGAAAACTACAAAAAATAGCCGTCAAATTAGCTTACACATTTTTATGGTATTCCACCTTTAAAATTGAATTTTAATTTACGTTTTTTTGCGACTTTTGAATTTGTAAGGTGCCGCTTTTGGTTAGGGTATCCATAAGTTGGCATTCCAAAAACCGTTTCCGAAGTATTTTTGTGGTTTCTCTTTTTTGTTGTATTTGGTTTTTATTTAGCTTATTCTCCTTTTTTTGTTTTTGCTTTTTTTTTATTATTATTATGATTATTGATTTTGATGCGTGAACAAAATTTAAATAGTGACATTTTGGGCCAACAATAAACATTAACAGTAATTTCGGAAATAATAAACTGGTTACGACTGTTTGTCATATCATTCCGAAAACTATGACAAGCAACAACATGACGACAACAACAGCAACAATGTCAAGTACAAAAATGCTAAAGAAATTCATTGAAACGGCGCTCACAACTTTCAAGGGGGCAACAGGGGCAAATTGGTTCCATATAATCCCCCCGAAAAGCCAAGTGAGAGAGGAAATACCATGTACAGTAGCACTCCCTTACATGTGTATCTAATTGAATGAAATGCATTTACGTAAATTGTCACATTTGATCTGCAAGTATTCTTCTAACATTATTTTATCGAAAGCTTTCTTATTTTACTATAATCTGTTCTGCAAGTCACAGAACAGTTAAGAAACCCGAATTAAATTGTTGTGTAAGTGTAAACCAATTTTTATTTTTAATAATTTCACAATAATTACAACTATTATCCACGTAACTTATAATTTACAGGCTCAACACTCACCCCAAGCCATATTTACCAGCTTTAAGCTGGAGAAAAGCGATCAGACCAATGCTTCCGGTTTGGTAATGCCCGCTGAAAATGCGGAGCCTCCTCTCACTTCACTCAGACTGGAAGCAGTCGCCACGCAAACGAGCACACAAACCCACCCACTGATCGCCACAGATCTCACACCTAGTCGGACCCGGAAAAGAGGTCGTGTTTGGACAGTGGAGTCACAAAGAGATTTACCACACAATGAGAAGACGAGGCAACACCCAACAAAAGTGGAAACAAATGAACGACGATCGCCAGCTCAAGTGAGTTTGCAATCAATTAGATTAGAGTTTTTAAGTGAGATCTTATCTTGCTAGATAGAATATTTTTTTAAAAAAAAAATCCTCTAAAAGTCAGGACTGCACAGTTAAGGGTTTAAGGGATATATGTTAAATAGAATATTTGATTCGAAACCACAGCAAAAAAAGGATGGTTAAGGAAGGAAGTAAACTGTATAAAACTAGTATTGTGTTATAAATAAAATAAAAGATCAAAGAGATTTACCAAACAATGAGAAGACGAGGCAACATCCAACAAAATTGGAAACAAATGAACGACGATCGCCAGCTCAAGTGAGTTTGAAATCAACTAGAATTTTTAAAAATTTCTTAGGTTTGACCCAATGGTAGATCAACGTAGGGGTTTTTTTAGATTAGAGTTTTTTTAGATTAGAGCGAGATCTTATCTTGCTAGATATAATACTTTTTAATATAAACCTCTAAAAGTCAAGACTGCACAGTTTAAGGTTTTAGAGATATACGTTATGTAGAATATTTGATTACAAACCTAAAAAAGGGACTGTTAAGGAGGGAAGTAAACTGTATAAAACTAGTATTGTGTTATAAATAAAATAGAAGAAAACTGATCTCACCTAACTTTGAATATCTTCTCTCACTATTAACATTTAGGTTATGTTTTGCCCGCCGGATCTCGATTCTCCTGTTAACAGCAAGTGCTTGGAGCGAGTTTCAGGTGAGTAAAGCTGCGATAATTAATGTCATAATAATAATAATAAACGAAACCATTTCTGCCCAAAGTTGTGCGTGCAGCGGGCACTTTTTATCCGGCGGACGCCAGCACAGTGGAAACGATTGAGAGCTCAAGGAGTCGCTATAGTCCACCACAACATCGAGACAATGGCAGCGTGGAGCAGCCAGAGGATCTGAGTATGCGCGGCAGCCAAGCCAAGCAGTCGACGCCAGTGCGCAGCGAGCAAGAGACGCAAGGACTGAAGCTGCTGCTCGATTTGTATCAGCGTCAATGGCTACTGCCCAGTTTTCTGGCAGCCGCCAGTCAGCCGGCACCGCTGGACATGCGTCTGCTTTTGGAGAATGCGGTGCAGCAGAAGATGCTGCTTCTCAATGCGGCTGCAGCGGGCGCTGTGGCAGCAGCCGCCGCAGCAGCGACAGCCACTAGCACAATGGAGGAGTCGACGCCACCAAGTATTGAGCTGTCGACGGCAATTGCAACGCCAATCAGTGTACGCAGCAAGCGGGCGCGAGAACAGGATATTCCCACAGGATATCTGAAGTTTCGCTTTAATGAGGACTGCGGCTTTGAGCGCTGCGGCTATCGCAATCATCAGTCGCACTTCCACTGCAATCGACGCGACTGCCACTACAGCTTCTGCGACAAGACGCGCTTCGTGCAGCACACGGCGCGTCACGAGCGCATGGACACTCTGATGGGCGACGATTTTCAGCAGTTCCGTGCCAATATGCGTTGCGGCATTATAGATTGCTGTTATGCCACAACGACGCATGTCAACACGCACTCAGGTAGGTGGGCATTCGTAAAAAATGATTTGAACCTATTTATAAAATTACTTTGGACAATCAATTGAGTGTTATGCATTTTCATTAAAACCTATAATTAATTTGAAGTGTTTTTTATTATAAAACTCATGGTACACTAGTTATATATGTTCAAGACAAATTAGACGTGAAATAACTCTAATTCCGCATTTATATATTTTTAAAATATAACAATTTTTTCTAAGAAATTCTTCTAAATTAAGAGATTTTGTTAGTTTTTTTAGCTTTGACTTGATTGTCTCATTATTTTCCAATTATATTTCAAATACGGTTAATTAATTAATTAATTAATTAATAACGGTTAATTCTTTGTTTTATAAGCCACTTTAAATGAATTATTGTGCAAACTCATTAAACTCAAATATCCGTAAAAATTTATATTTTGTATACACCTTTTTACGGTCCCTGTCTCATCACTATTTCCTCCTAATTTCTTTCTGTGTATTATAGATGACATGCTCGCAGCTCCAAAGAAATCATCGCATTTCCATTGCCGCAAATGCGATTACGTCTGCACCGACTCCAATAAGGTGGTCGCCCATCGTCGCCTCCACATGCGCTTGGAGTATGTGCGCTCGGCGGGTTTCCGCAAGATCGCCAGCAACGAGTCCTGCGAAACGCCGTCCTGCTCCTATGCGCTGCGGCACACGCATTACCATTGCACCACCTGCGACTGCAGCGTGCTGTCGCGCGCTCAGCTTGCGTCGCACAGGCACAGGATCAGTCCGAGCTCGAAGCAGATTGCGGAGAGTCTGCCTGCTGTCAATGTGGAAGAGGATTTGCAGGCATATGCTTAAGCTTAGTTCGTTAATTGCAATAAAAAGCCATATCAGCATAATCAATAGCTCAAAATAACTGTTGGGTTTGCGTGCAGGGTTGTAAATCGATCGTTAGAAGGTCACATTTGTTATCGATTTCTGCATGATTCGATAAATGCACATACGCTGATATTATTAAATTGAAATGTGATTCTTGACTACATATGTAGCTAGTCGAATAATAGCAGAGCCATACTTTTTATATATTTGCACCGTCAGTCATATGGTTACAAGTGTAAGCTTGAAATCGATTTTTATTCAAAGATAAGATATGCAAATGTGCAACAAGAAAACTGGTAACACTTTAAAAGCTGTTAATTAAATGTCAATGCTAGGATAATTGACATGCTGTTGATAGCTGGTCCCATTTTGCTATTTCAATTAAGATTTGTATGCAAAACGTGCACACGATTGCGGCGTCTCATGGACCACAAATGAATGTACTCTAATAAATAGCGAAGAAATAGAAAATAAAACAATTCAGATATGAAGACGACACTAAAGCCAACCATTAGGCTCATAATGCCACCAGTTAAAGCTGCAATTAATAAATCAAATTAGATAAAAATGCAATTGGAAGTCAATTAACTGCACTTACACATGTATTCAGTGAGTCCTGTGTACGAGGACTTGACATTGCTGCGAAAATAGTTGTCGTTGTGATAGAAATTCACCACAGCCAAATTATTGCGTATATATTCCGTGGAAAACTGCTTAAGAATGTGATTGGTGATCCGAATCCCTTGTTGATTGAAGGGTGTCGAAAAGGGATCAGGAAAGTAGGACACATCATGACAGCTGGCCAAACACAACTCCTTGCAAGCGGCACTCTCGCTATCAACGATCTGCAGCTCCGCTTGAATCAAGCAATCAAAGTGCAATACATGACAAACACTTGCATTCCGATAAACCAAAGGCAGATGATATGGAATGCAGTCGCAGCGTCTGTAAAAATACTGAGCATCGCATTCTGCCTCACAGTTGCGACGTGTGTAGTATTTGTAGAAGAGCAACTCCTGCTCGTCCGTGAAGATGCATTGACGCTTCTTGCGGTCGATGCTGCGCAAGTTGGACTTGGCTTCAAAACTGCTGGGCACCAGGCGAAAGTTGGTCTCGTGGCCCAGCATGACGGGCAGACCCGACTCCTTCAGTCTGGGCTGATCAATGGAGTTATACAGCAGAACCTAATTCATCAAAACAAATAGGAAATTATTTCCAGGTGATGATTGTAATTAGATTATATTGTAATTTTTCCAAGTGGCTTAAGAAAGTTGGGATCATTATCATTCTTTTTAATAAAAGTAATTAAAATTCATCAAACTCAACTTAAATAAAAAAATAAACATATCTGTATAATAAAATATTTATGACTGAAGTTGCTTTATTAATTATTATTACTATAGCCATTGAAAAAAACGCAAACTTCAAATTAAGTGTGTGATATATATATATTAAAAAGTAATAACTATTATAAGGAAAATAAATAATAACAATAATTACGATCAAACATATATTAAATAACTTGCTAACTTGCTTTAATAATTAATATTATCTTTAAACAAAAAGTATAAAACAGTAATTAAATAATAAGCAACCCACCTTGAATCCCTGTCCATTAGTGGAGGAGCAATAATAATCGTCTGTGTGTCCATTTAGTATAATCTGCAGCCCGTTGGCGACTCCCGTGCCAACACCACGACGAGGATAGTAACCAGCGGGCAGATCCTTTGGGTAGCCCTTGATGGGATTCCAGTCCACGGCGATGTCCGTCAGCCCCTTGGACGACGTATAATCCCGTATATAGGGAGCACTTTAAAATACGCAATATTAATGCAAGGTTCCATTCAAAAGTCTCCATTCCTCACCTGTATTTGTAGAGATAATAGGGATGCAGGAAGTTGAAGACACAGCAGAGACCCTCGTCGACAAAGAACTCGCGAAAGATGTCCGTGCAGGGCACGTACTTCTGCTCGAACTTGCAGGACACAATCATATCCTCGCACTTGTGGCTGACGGCAACAATGAAATTGGCAAAAGTGTCATTCTTGGAGCGCGGCTTTATCCCTCGATATTGCGTGAAATTCATGTCCTGAAAGCAAGCCTTCTGCAGCATGGCATACTCCAAGGATCCACTGCAAAATCCCCATCAAAATTAAGAAACTTTTATTGGTTTTACTTACACTTTAAAGGTGGCCACCTTGGAGTACTTGGCTTTGTTCATATCGCAGACCGTTATGGCCGGAAAGGGAATTTCCTGTATGGAGGTCATCGTGGAGCTGTAGCCAATGATGACGGGCGTGCTTTGCCAACGATTGAACACATTCACGGCCAAATTGATGGCCACATAGACGGAGACCAGAAAGATCTTACCAAAATAAAACTGCACCCAACCGGGCAGGCTGCTGTTCCAAATGTACTTCATGCCCTGCAACGAGGTGCTGCTTAGGAATTCCTTGGCCTTCACCTCGAAACGCTTGCCTAACTTCTTCATCAGCTCCTTGCGTGATGCCATTGCGTACCTCTTGACTACACAGTGTTGAATGATTGCCTGAAGGCATTACTTAATTGATATACCTCGAACCTTGCCTAATTGCACCGATTAATTACATTTAGTCTGCATCATTAGTAAGTGAGATAATTAATAGTTTAGTCGTCTAAGCATTGAACTCTGTAATCAGCATTAGAAAGTATTAGACAAGAGTGACTAAACAATATAGGATCTAAATGATAAAGGAGCAGAGCAGCACAATTTTATCTGGGAAATTGTGTAGTGCAAAATACAGATCTGTGCCAAGTTAGACTGAGATAAATACAATACAAGTTGGTAACATTAAAGCAGTTAGAAATCAATTACTTGCTCTGATTTCTCGCCGAGATAGCACAATAATAATGCAGTGAGAAGAGCACAATAGAAAACATTTGTAGACAAAAATAATTTCAAACAAATTTCAAGTTCAAATTGTAATTATTAACACAACATTGCTTATACGACCCCCACACCAGTGAAAGAAGTGCGATAAGCGGCGAATACTTGTTTACAAGTTGTTAAAATTGCATTTATTTTAGAGCTACATAGTTATATGTATGCATATATAAATGGTATGTTTACGAGCAGTATCTGACTGTCCATTTGTCTGTCCGTCCATTCGTCCGTCTGTCTGTCAGTCGCCTGTTTTTGGAGTGCTTGTGTGTTTGCCTCTGGGATCGCGTATTGCCACTCTGCCAACTTACATAACTAATAAAAAACGGAATGCGGAATACAAGAGGGTCTGACTAATAATGGGCTCGCGGGGCTGATAAACTTCTACAACTACATGTACACAAAATTGGTTATCTCTCCATTTATACAGACAGATAAAAAAGCAAACAAATAATAATAGTAGTACTGGGTCAGTTAAGTATTGGTTTGAATGGCGTCGCATGATCCACTCAACGACCATTCCAGTAGCCCACACGACCGTTCTCAAAGGCCAGATTGAGACGTGGATATGGCAATGGTCGCGTCGGCTGCAGCGTCTCACGCAACTGCGCCGGCGTCGCCGGATCGTCCTCGAAGTAGAGGCACTGACGCACAAACTCTAGGAAGAGCGACTGCATCCGCTGGGCGCTGGCTGGCAGCTGCTCCAGATTGTCGTCGCGACTGAGCTGCTGCACCAGCTGCTCGCAGATGCGCGTGTTCGTGTCCACATCGAACAGCGGCACACCGAAGTTCACCTCCAGCAGCGTCCAGTCCTCGGTGCCGGCATCGGGCAGCTCCATCTCCATCACCGCCGGCATCTCGCTCAGCGGCAGCTCCACGGAGTTCTGCGAGACGAGCTCGCCGTGCGGACTGGCGCAAATGGCCAGCTCGCTGGCCAGCAGCTGGCTGCAGTCGGCCGAGGTGTAATCGTTGGCCGGTCCGTGCTCCGGCGTGGCCGCGAAGTGATTCTCGTCGGGACTCTTCAGCTGGTAGCTGGTCACTTGATCCATATTTGGCACATGCGATTTCGTGGTGGGCAGCGAGGCGCGTGGCTTGCGTTGCGGATGCTTGAGGCGCACCTGCAGCTCGTACTCCTCGCAGCCCAGATCGGGCACGCCCGTGTTGAGGAATGTGATGTAGCCGCACTGCTGGCGCAGATCCAGCAGGCTGGCCAACTTCTGCACCGCCCGATGGGCCGCCCACTTGGCCTGGCGTGCGTCCGTTGGCTGGAATGGAAAGGATTCGTAGTGCAGCTGGCCAACGCTGCGTATGCCGTAGCCCTGCAGCAGCACACAGCCGTTCTTCAGCTGCTCGTTCAGATTGCGAAAGTTCTCCGAGTTGAGCACATAGGAGTCCGAGTGCAGGATGTTCACCAGCAGCTTGCCGTAGCCGAGAAAGAGGCGTGGCAGCGACTTCAGCACGGTGCCGCGACAGAGCAGCAAACTGGGCGGACCGTAGCCTGGAAAGGAAGTCAGAGAATATTAGACAGATTGGAGAGTGAGAAAATTGCTAGGGACTTAATAATCTGAACAGTCTCGTTATAAAGCAAATATTTGCAACTAAATTGAAAATAATTTAATATAAATTGCTGCCTTATGAAATTTTATTAATAATATTCCTGCCATACAACAAAAATAGTCATAAAAACTATATGTTTTCAATTGATTGAACAGCAACGGCAAGAAAATGCCATAAATAGGTTCTCTGTCAAAAAATGTTATTATTAAATCAGTGGAGCATCAGTTTCAAACATATTGGACTCATTGCTCACTATGTTGTTTGAAACTTATGCACGGTTTATAAATATTGTTACTTTAATTACCCTTGAATGAAGAGCAAATTCATCGACAAAGAAAAAAGGAGTGACTAATTAAAATTTCAAATTGTTGCATATATCATATTACTAAAATTTCTTAAAAAGCCTTGTTTCATACTCTTTTCATACTATTTATAAGCACATAAATTTTACTTAACAGGTTCCTGCTTGTTTTAAAAAAATAATGAGGAACATATATAACATATTATCTACGTATATGCAAATCTAATATTTTTACTTCAAATTCTACGTTTGTTAGTTGTTCACGTTAAAATTATAAGAAACCATTTAGAGTGTGCTAATTATTAGAAGTTTCAAAGTCACAGGTTGCAAATAGTGCATCCAATTTTGCTATTCTTTTCAGTTGGGAAGGACTAGAAGGTAGGACCCTATTCCAAATCAAACTTGAGCTTCGTATTAACTAAAATAAGCAAACAACAAACTCTTACAGTCTATGAGATGTAGCTGCTCATGCAGATTGTTGCTATTTTGTTTATAGGTTTGCAAGTATTCGGCCAACTGCACTCACCTGTGATGTGGTTGTAGAAGAGCTTGCTCCACATGGGCGTGGCATCGGAGCTGCGCACGAATTGCCCGAAAAACGGAATGCTAAACATGTGACTCAGCGTCGCCGTCAACGGTGACGCGGACACAATGAACTTGTACTTCTTCTCGAGCACACGATCGCGCGTCTGCCAATCGAGACCCTCCAAGCACTCCAGACGCAGCAGATCCAGGCCACCAGGCAGCAGCGGGCGCAGCGAGCAGATGGTGGAGCGCAGAATGACCGCATGGGCAAAGTAGCGAGAGACGTCGCCCTCGCCCTCGGCATCCAGCAGCGAGACTTGCTCCAGCTCGGCCAGGAAGCTGTCCAGACTCTCTTCGCACAGTTTGCCCACCTCGAACATGGTCACAGCGTGATTCTTCAGGCCCGGCGACAGATTGCCCATCATCAGGAAGGCAGTCAGCGTGGAGTCGAAGAGGAAGCCGACGCGCTTGCCGCTCTTTGGAGCAGCCGTGGCTTTGGTGGTCGTGGTGCGTTCGCTTACATCCTCCAGCTCTGAGCTGAGCTCCTGTTCGTCGCTGTGACTGTTGTTGTTGTTGTTGTTGTTGTGGTTGCCTGTGGCGCTTGTGTTCGCCTTGGGCGTGCTCAGGTTGGCGAAGCTAAAGTCGCTCGTGTTACCATCGGAGGAGAGGTAACCAATCGAGCTGCTGTTGTCCTTGTCCTTGTCCTTCTCCTTGTTATCCTGCGCCTTGGGTGTCTTGGGACTGGCGTCCAAGTCGAAGCTGTTGAAGTTCAACGGCGTTATCTGCGGGGTCTGCGGCAACGGCTCCGCGCTGCAATCCAACCAGCTGGCATGGTGTTGACCCGCCTCATGCTCCGTTTGCTTGCGCTGCGCGAAGCCCAGACGGCAAATGAAGCTCACCGCCTGCTTGACGCTGTCCAGCTCGAGCTGCAGCATTTGCGCCAACTCCGCCATGGTCATGTGCTCGTCGGCGCTCACGAAGATCTTGTACAACAGATTCTCAAAGTAATCGCCACTGACGCGATTCATGACAAAGTTGCGCAGCGGCGGAATGCTGATGCGATCCTCGCCGCTGATCGGCACATCCAGGTAGATCAATCCCTTGCGATACAGACTCTGTACGACATGGTAATCACATTTGCCCGCCGGCTGAGCGCCGAAATCGATGAGATCATCGAGCAAGCTGCGCTCCGCTGGCGTCACCAGACGTATGTCCGTCTCCAGCACGTAGCCAATGTCCAGGCGCCACCACGGCTCCATGTGCACGCGCACCGGAAGCCGTGGCAAAAAGTCGAAAGGGTTCGGCTTGGCGCTGAACAACAGCGATCTCGGCGTATGCGTCTTCAGCTCGCTAATCAGTGCAAGGTATTCATTGCGCCCAATGCCGAGCACACGCAAGCAGTCCGCTGCTGTGAAGTTGGGCAAAGTGTCATAGCTTTTGTCGCTACGCAGCAGCTGGCTGAGCACATCCAGATAATAGTTGAAGGGCGTCACACGCAGCCCCTTGGTGACGATATCGGCCAGATGATAGGGAAACACGCCCAGTCCATTGATGTTCTTCTGTATGAGCAGCTCGTAGTAGCGTTGCTCTTGGCGGAACACCTTCGACGCAAGGTTGCCGCGAAAGCGTAGCTGATTCTTCAAGCTGTAGTTGAAGACGTACTTTTCGTAGTCACGCTGGTTGTCGTGCAGCACGGAGCGGAGGTGCACCGGCAACTCGGGCCAGGGGACGTTACCACGCACGCACAGCTGCAACTGCAGCTGGCAGTTACCAGTCTCACCAGTTGCCGTGGGGGTCGCAGTTGCTGATGGAGTCGCAGTCGACGTCATCGTGGCTCCTCCAGTTGTTTTGTTTGTTTACCTCTCAGTTGACGTTCAGTTGCTGTTGTTGTTCGCATTTACTGCTGATAGGCCATCGCATCGTTTGTCTCTCAGTGCAGCGTAAACACTTTTTCTTGACTACTGTCGTGTTTACTTTCTTTTCTTGTCTTGCTGAGCGCTGCGCTTTTCGTCGAACTTATTCTATTTTGGCTAGCAGTCAGGTAGGCAGGCTGAAAAAATGAGACACAGCTGATAAAAACAGTCGCCCACACGCGTTTAACAACACTATGCCGATAACATTCCCACACTGAGAGAAATTATGCCATATTTCACAAGTAACACACTATATTTGCCATTCATTACAAAATATATGCATTCAGTGCTAAATTATTTGCACATTAGATTTACACACTAAACTATGGGTGGCATTTAATGACGAGTGTATGGAAACTTTTGCAAGACTGAACTTTTTAATATAGTATACTTCAGGTTGCTGTAAATATTACAACCGCACTGTTTTTTCGTTTTTCGTTATTTTATTTTATTTTCTAAATTCTGATTGGTTTAAACCATAAATTCTAATATTTAAGTGCTTTCATAAGTCTCTTAAAAAACTGGCGCCTTTTTTTATTTGATATCGAAATACCAGCAACAAGTGTGACCAAGTTTGCAGTATATTTTGTTTTTTACCGAAATAGGACATTGGCCAGCCAAAACTGCGGCCACACTGCGCTCTGTTGATGATTTTCAATATAAAGAGGGTCTTCGCGTTGTCTGTGTGCTGCATGGGTTGCGTTTTCCAAAACACGAACTGCAAAATAACGAAACAAAACGAATAAAATACTTTGATAATGCACTGTCATCCAACTGCAAGCACTGTGTAAATTGTGAGTGACACACCAAGTGAGCAGAGTATTGATCATTGAGCGTGAGAAGAGAATCACAAAGAAAAATAGCATCGGCAAGCAAAAGAAAAAAAGGGACATCGACATCGATTTTTTTACACCCTTTTTTGTGCATATTTTGCGCTGCAAATTAGCACACAAAGGAAGCGACAAGTGTCGCCCACCGCCCTCGTCGAAGGAAGCAGCACACGCAACGGCAGTTGAGTTGAATTATTATTATTACTATTAACATTATTATTACTGCTGAAACGCAGTCGCCACAACGGGTCGCGAGGGGGACGCTCAAATGAGCGGCGGCGGCGGGGAGGAACACGAGGCGCGGCAAACAGCAACAACGACAACATTGCCGATGCCGTTGCCAAGCGTCTCAAGGTGAGAGAGTCTGCCAGCAATTGAATTATGTGCATTCGATTTAATTGCCTCTTTGCAGCGCATCGACTTCGTCAGCAGCGGCGGGGGCGGGGGCGGGTGCGCTGGGGTCGTCAACTGCAAGCGGAGGACGCGCCACGCCAGAGATGAAACGCTCGACTGTGCGCAGCCTCATCCAGCGCTATTTCCACCAGCTGCAGTCTGGCTGCGGCAATGCGCAGTGCACCAATGCCAACTGTGCGTCCAGCGGCAAAGTGGCGCCCATGACGCCCAACGAGGTCGCCGCTCGTGCACTGCAGCTCTTGTCACAGGAGGCACAGTTGTGCGACAACACAGCGTCCACGCAGCCAACGACGGTCATAGCCAGCAGGTGAGTTAAAGAATGCAATCATATACATAATTAAATCATATACATAATTTGTTAACAAACGGGAGTTTCTGACAGTCCGCAGCAGGATGTCGACATGCTGTCGCCCAACGATAGTAGCAGCAGCAGTAGCAGCTCCACCAGCACCATTACCTCCGCCAGCACCACGACCACGACGAGCACACAGTCGCAGTCGCAATCGCAAGCACAGTCGCAGGAGCCGAGCAAGCGACCCGCGCTGCTTATTGAGCTGCCACCTGCAATAACAGCCACGACTACAGCGCTTGAGCCAGCAGCAGCCAGCGCTGCAGATGCAACAGAAAGCACAGAGGCAGCAGCTACCACGTCTGATGATTGGGGCGCATCAACACCAACGTTGCCGCGTGTGGAGTTCCTAGACGCTGAATCACTGGAGGCGCTCTATGAGCAGTGTCGCGCTGCGGAGAACTATGTGCGTCTGTATCAGGCCATTGACGATGTTTTTGGTCACGTGGAGCGTCTGAGCAAGAGCTTTGTCTGCACGCCCGGCCAGGAGCTGAAGCATCTGCCGCCCAAAGAGACGAATGCCCTGAACAAAGAGCAGCTGCGTCAACTGGAGGGCGACGACAAAGATGAGGACAGCACGCAGCGGCAAGAGGAGCCAGCCCAGGAAGCCAGCGTGCAAAATGAAGCCAATGATGACGCTAGCATTGCAAACGGCGAAGAGCGTAACGACAACGACGATGAGGACGATGATGAGCCCATGGGTGCGTCGCGAAACGTCGAGGATTGCGAGGAGTTCCTACAAAAAGGTACCAGGGTGGACTTCCAAGGACTGCGGCGCGTGAAGCGACTGTTGTTCAGTTCGCCGTGCCAGACGATTGCCGAGAAGCTGACGAGCAGCGTCATCCAGCTGGCCGATTACATACGCTTTCTGCGCTTCTATCGCCAGGACCTGTGGGAGCAGGTGCTGCACTGTCTCGTCATCTGCTTCGACATGGTCACCAACAGTGAGTCCCTAAAATGTCTGCTTACTGTCTCGTTTTATATTTAATTCATTCTAATTTTCAGCGACCGCCAACAATAGCGTGACGGACATGGAGTATGTGGACCGTGTGCTGCCCAAACTGTGCCATGCCGCTGCGGGGATGCCAGTGCGTGCTCAGGCGCGTCTGGCGCAGATCTGGGGCGAATACTGCCCGGATCAGCTGCAGGTGCTCTTGTCCTCCTGCCAACAGCAGATCACGCTTCAGGTGCTGCTCGATGAGGAGTCGGTGCGGGAGAACGACAAAATCATTAGCGTAACCAAAGTGTTAAAGGTTGGAATGGATTTGCAGTCCACTCTAGAAGCTCTTTAAACGCTTTGTTTCTCACTTGCAGATCGTTTACTATGCCAACATTCTGGCCAGCGTGCTGGAACGACCCTCGTGCCGGCTGCCGCTGCAGGAACAGGAGGAGCAGGAGGGCGCTGCTGCGGCGCCCGAGGAGGGTGAGGATCTCTTTGTCTACAGCTCTATGCAGCAGCCGCATATGCCTAAATTTGCTGAAGATCCGCTCGAGAAATGTCTGCAAGTGTCCGTCATCGATTGCCGGAATCCCCTCGTGCCGCTCGAGGAGTTCTACAACGAAGCGCTCAGCGAGCACATACAAATGCATCAGGATTATTTATCCTACAAGACGCTAGCCATGGAAAGCGAACTGGGGTCCAGTCAAAACAACTATTTTTGCTTTATGCTCTACGCTTTCATCTTGACGCCGGCGACCAAAGTGGATGCTTTGTACTACGACTGCAGGATGCGAATGTACAGCGAACGTTACTCCTCGCTCTACTCGATACTCAACAACTTTGGCCAGGATGGTCAGGAGGGTGCCAGACCCGATCTGAAGCTCACAGTGAGACGAGATCAACTCATCAACGATGCACTTATCGGGGTGAGTTGTGAAACTATTAGCCCAGCTTTGTTAATGCTACTGTTTATTTTGCTTTTTTATTGAATAAATTTGTTAGATTTTTGGTTGGTTATTTTATGAATGAGATGTTAAGTTGTAGTCGCGCTATTGGTTGATTTAAAATTCTAACTTTATGAGAAATTATACTAGTTATCGATCTATGTTTAAAGTAAGAAATTTTAACATTTTTTAAATGTTTTCACGACTAAATATCTCTGTTATCATTAAGAATGATAAAATGTATTTTTAATATAGAGCCACTAATAAATCGCTTTCGATTTGCAGCTGGAGCTGGTGGCCATGAGCAATCCAAAGGATCTGAAAAAGCAGCTGGTCGTGGAGTTTGTGGGCGAGCAGGGCATCGATGAGGGCGGTGTTTCCAAAGAGTTTTTTCAACTGATTGTTGAGGAAATATTCAATCCCGCCTTTGGTATGTTTGTGCAACAGGAGGAAAACAACAACATGTGGTAGGTTTACTTAAATTTCCTGATTTCCACAAGTCACACTAAATCTTGTTGTTTTATTTGTCAGGTTCAATGCCACGCCCTTTGAAAATGGCGCACAATTCACGCTGATTGGCATTATTATTGGCCTGGCCATTTACAACAACGTCATTCTGGCCGTCAACTTTCCCATGGTCGTCTATCGCAAGCTCATGGGCTACCGAGGGACCTTCTACGATCTGAGCGATTGGAGTCCAACGCTATTCAAGAGCTTGCAGGACATGCTGGATTATCAGGGCATGGACATGGAGGAGGTGTTCGAGCAAACGTTTAAGATTAGCTACAGCAATGTGTTTGGCGAACTGGTGGAGCACGAGCTCGTGCCGCACGGCAGCGAGGTTCTGGTGGGTCAGCACAATAAGCGACACTTTGTGAACTTGTACGCAGACTTCTTGCTCAATGTGAACATACAGCAACAGTTCAAAGCGTTTCGTAAGGGCTTCGAAATGGTCACCGATGAGTCACCACTGAAGCTGCTCTTTCGTCCCGAGGAAATCGAGAAACTTGTGTGCGGCAGTCGCGTAAGCTCTGGCAATTCATTGTAAACTGAATTTCGAATATAACTTTGAGTTTACTCTTTGCAGGAGTTTGACTTTGTGGAGCTGGAGCACTCGACAGAGTACGAGGGCGGCTATACCGAGGAAACACAAATTGTGCAGGACTTCTGGAGCATTGTGCACGCCATGCCTCATGAATCGAAGCGCAAGTTGCTCGAGTTCACCACGGGATCGGCTCGAGTGCCTGTGGGTGGCTTGAAGTGCCTGCGGTTGCTGATCACACGCCATGGCCCCGACAGCGATCGATTGCCAACGTCGCATACGTGTTTCAATGTCCTGTTGCTGCCGGAATACAACAGCAAGAAGAAACTCGAGGAGCGACTGCTCAAGGCAATCAACTACTCCAAAGGCTTTGGCATGCTATAGTCGTGTCTCTCACACATACCTATATATTAATACATACACACACACATACACACACACACACACGAATGGACTGTAAAAGTTGTGTTGATACACAGACCTCCAGCATCGCAACTGATACCACCTCCGATAACTTACGAAGATGAAGATGATGATGGATAAATTTGATTTGATAAGTTGATAAGTTGATGAGTTTTTTGTTTGTTTTTGAGTTTTGTCATTTATTTTTGATACTATTTGTTCAAATCAGACAATATATATATATATATATATATATATATATATATATATATATATACATTTATGTGTACAATGCTCAATGCGACGCAATTACAAGCTAAACAAAAAAACTTGATTTCGAAATTTGCTAACCAATCTACTTATATTTATATACCATATATATATATGTGTTTAACTGTATATATATGCTGTTTATTACGCCGCTCAGTTAACTGTATATATCATAAATGACACTAATACGTATATCCCAACAAAAAAGAAAAAGCCACCCTCATGTAATTACATATGTATGTAATTTGTAGCACACATAAAATTTTGCTGAATAAATTTTAAGTTGTGCGCCAATAACAGTAATTTCTATCGTTCAATGTCGATAGAAGAGCGAGATTTTCACCACAGCTGGTATATTGCGCAAATCGGTATAAAAATACCATTTTTTACTTATCGCTTCCTAATGCTCGATGTATTTGCGAAACGAAAATCGATTACAACCGAATCGGTGCCAGCTCTAATACGCATCACACTGTGCTCGCAAATTCATTCATGTTTTGTGCGTTGTTGTGTTCGGTTGTGGAGCGGATAAACCGTGCGAGGTGTTGTGGCTATAAACAAAAACGCTGTTCGGCGGAATATGCAACAATTATCGTAGCATAGAACAGCTCAAATTTCTGAAAGTGTGTAAAAGTGTAAAAGACTAAAAAAACCATGCAGCAGCAGCAGCTACACAAACAAAGCGTTTTGTTTTTGCGCTCACCAGCGATGCTGTTATTGTTTTTGGCGTCGCTCTTGTTATTGCAAGGAGCTCACACCAAAAAAACAGATGCCGACGCTGATGGCGTTCTAGCTGCCCCCGAAGTAGATGCATCGCAGTCCAATTTGAATGGTTTGTTCCTAGTTTCTGTGCCACAATGAGTTCATCACTGGAATTAGCCAGGCGAAAGCACTAAAATTTTTAAATTGCATGCATTTAACGTAGCGTCCTATACATACACACACACACCCACTTACATGCACTTGCTTGCTGTTTGTGAGCGTGTGTGTGTTGTATCTTTTTGATTGCGGTTTTTGTTTACGTTCCATTGCCCCCTTCTTCCCCTTCTTCTTACGCCATCTAGCGGTCGTTTACATTCAAAGTGCTCGAAAGATGTGTAATAGATGCTGATCTGAATTCTGTTTAATTGTGATTCTCGGAATTTCCTGTATCAACTTTTCACATGCACCAAGTGCAATGCAGTTTTTTTATCTGCTTGCTTGCATTTCCCAGCTTAACTCCTGTGTCCCTGACACGAAAATCAGGTTAACGATATGTATGCTCCTGCTCCTGCGTTCTGATTGGAGCAAAGGACAAAGCGACAATTGTTTGTGTTATCACATGTGTTTTCATTACAATATGTACATACATACATATTAGTATAATGTACGTGGACTACTTTTTAATCTTGATTTTAATGATGCTACAGGCAAAAAGCAGCTCTGACTAATTATAGTTCTGATTAATTTAAGTGTTGATTAGTTAGTCTGATTACTTTCTATATGCATCCCCTGTATTCGCTGTAAATAGTGTGGGTGGTGTATAATAATGTACTATATCAGTTTTATTTTAAAAAAAAATAAGAGATATCAATTAAATAAAATCGTCTGCAATTTGTATGCCAAATTATTTACAAGTCCTTAAACTATCAAAATAATATCTTGACTAATTTAACACAGAAAACAGTGCAGTTTAAAGGGTAGTAAGCGAGCATAAAAACCTCCAGAATAACTAGGTTGCAATTTTTATTTTTAATTAACACACATCACTCTTTTCTTCTGATCAAACAGATAAAATCAAACTCTTCACCGTGGCCAGTGAACCAACTGATGGATATCGCCGTTACATACGTTCGTCACATGTCTACGATATTGAGGTGAGGTCATAAAATAAATATAATTAAATTAACAATGCTTAGAAAAAAAGGGTTCACACAAAAACCGCTAACGGTTGCAGATTTCTTTAGAATTTTTCTATTGTCTATTTATTGTGTTTGCCAAAAATTTGGTATGCAAATTGTTGTCCAAAGATGTTAATGTGTTAATGTACACCATATTTAGATAAGATTTTGGTTTGCAAATTGGTGTGACACTCAACATTAATCTTGCAAATGATTCGTTTATGGGAATCATTAAACAGGCAGCAAAAGAATTTACTGCAAGCATTAATTTCAACCCACTAAAAGAGTTGCAAATTTTATTTTTCATATTATACTCAGAAATCTTATAAAGATTTATTTAATTTCATCGAATGAATTATCATCTTACAAGTTGTATTTTTCTGTATTAGGCAAATATTTATATTACCAGATTTTTACAGTTAAATTCCGTTCACAAACGTCGTATATAAAAATTACTTTTTTATCGTTAATTAATTTCGTAAATTTGTGCATTTGACACATATTTCCATACAGGTTTCTGTGAATAGAATACAATATTTCGATTGACTTACTGACGGGCTTCGATAAATCGTCAGCACATTTTTTGAATGGGCTTTTATTGTTTTTATTGAAATGAATTTGAAATTTGATTATGTGTCGTCTGTCTTTCCAATCTATGTGTATAAAATAAAACTCTTGACATCATATGCACATATGTACACACATATCTCGCTCTGCGGCACACTTTTATTACTTTGTAGTTGTTGCTGGCGGCTGCGAGCGTCTATGTGTGTCCAAGCATCCGGCGCTGGCATCCAGATGACGCTCCAGCTCTGATGTGCCTCACACAGATTGGCTGGGGCTGAGACTGAAAATGCTGAGACATTATGGGGCACCATAGAGTGCACACATGTGGACAGTCCGTTTTCTCGATGTTTACTTTGTAGTATTTCGTCTTTTAATCACGTAGTCACCCACCAATTGTGGGCGAGAGTGCGAGACGGGGAGCCGGGAACCGGGAACTGGGGGTAATTAGCACAATTCAGTTGTCGACTAGTCTATTGATAGCTTAGAACTTTCCATTTATGTATAAGAAGATTTCTGTGCTTATCACTGGAATACTATGACCGGTTTCCTTATGACAACTGATCTTTCACAATGCACATACAGACGTACTTATATTTTAAATGCTTACATATTTATTTATATTTATGTATGTGTGAATATGTATGTGACGACAATATTTTGGTTTGGAGTACACAAAATACTTGCTGATAAGCCGGTTAACCCGGCTTGTGTTCTGGAAACATTACTTGAATTTCACATTTCTTTTGTATTCCGAGAAATGTGTGAACTTGCGACATTTGATGAGCTGGATTTTTTAATTTGACCAACCCTTTTGTACTTAACAATTATTTCTCTATTAACAGGCAGAGCTGCTGATAATTTGCAGTACAAATGTCTAAAGCCCTTTCAATATGCAATATAGTTTCAATAGAAATATTTTCGAAATATGGACTCCTAAAAACATTATTTGTAATTGAAATCTCTACTAGCTGTTAAATTTAAAAATAATTCCGCATATGTTTCTAAAATTTCATTGGTCCATATCAACTTAAACATTTCCTATCATCAGCCTAAATTGATTGGATAACTAACAAATATAAAATATCATAACGTTTTGATTCAATGAGCACTGAAAATCCTTAGTTTTAGCAGAAAGATCTTGAGATTCACATTTTTCCATTTAAATTGACATTTTATTAAATAATTATATTTCACCTATTCTAATATTAATATTAAAACAGTGTATAGACAATAATAATTTCCTTCTTAATGCGTCACTTTTGCAGGTGACGACTCTGGGCATGGGGGAGGAGTGGACGGGAGGTGACATGAAAACAGCAGGCGGTGGCGTTAAGATCAATCTGCTGCGCAAAGCCATTGAGCCTCTGAAGGATGCACAGGACACACTCATTATGTTCACCGACAGGTGAGTGAAGAGCACTACAATAAACACGAACCTCTGCTCATTTTAAATGTTTTTCTTGGCCAGCTATGACGTCATCATTACGGCACGACTGGACGAGATTTTGGAGAAGTTCAAGGAGTCGGGGGCCAAGCTGTTGTTCTCCGCCGAAAAGTTCTGCTGGCCCGACAAGAGTCTGGCCGACAAGTATCCCGAGGTGGAGGGCAAGGCATCGCGATACTTGAACTCTGGTGCCTTCATTGGCTACGCGCCCCAAGTCTATGCGCTGCTCGAGCAGCCCATCGAGGACACGGGCGATGATCAGTTGTACTACACGAAGGTCTTTCTCGACGAGGCGAAGCGTGCCAAGCTGGGCATGAAACTGGACACGCAGTCGCGTCTCTTCCAGAATCTGCATGGCGCCAAGAATGATGTGAAGCTGAAGGTGGATCTGGACTCCAATCAGGGCACGCTGCAGAACATTGACTTCATGACCACGCCCGCCATCATTCACGGCAACGGACTGAGCAAGGTGGACCTGAATGCCTATGGCAATTACTTGGCCAAGACCTTTAGCGGCGTCTGCACCGTGTGCCAGGAATATGTCTTGGAATTGGATGTAAGTGAAGTTTAGCTGGCTCAGTGAACTATTTATTTGAATACTATTCGCTGCCTTGCAGGAGAAAGAACTGCCTGTGATTACGCTGGCCATTATTGTGCCGCAAGCCGTGCCCTTCTTCGATCTGTTCCTGCAGGGCATCGAGAAGATCAACTATCCCAAGGACCGTCTGCATCTCTACATGTACACGAGTGTGCCGCTGCACGACGAGCTCATCGAGGCCTATGCCACGAAACAGGGCAAGAAATATGCGAGTGTCAAGTTTGTGCTCTCAACGGATGAGCTGGACGAACGCATTGGCCGCCAGTTAGCGCTGTGAGTAAATTCTGCTAGTCTCCGAAGAGTTTATAGCTAATTGCTCTTCTTTCTTCCGTGTAGCGACAAGGCGCAGCTGCATCACAGCGACTACATTTTCTTTGTGGACGGCGATGCGCACATCGACGACGCCGAAGTGCTTCGCGAGCTGCTGAAGCTGAACAAGTAAGTGATCGCAGTTTTTACTTAAGCCCGCAGATTCATTATTTTCCCCATTCCGCAGACAATTTGTGGCGCCGCTGTTCAACAAGTACTACGAACTGTGGAGCAACTTCTGGGGCGCACTCTCCGATGGCGGATACTATGCACGCTCCCACGACTACGTGGACATTGTCAAGCGGGATCTGGTGTAAGCGAACAAGAAAACCAAAACTACATTCTAAGGCTCAACTTTATTGCTTACAAATTATGCGCTGTTCATTAGGGCAGATCGAACGAGCGAACGAACTTTAATCGAAGGCAATCGAGAAATCTGTCTTGAAACTGCGTCTATCGATGGAGTACATGTTGTCCGCCGTGCACTCGTAAAGTCCGGCATCCATTTGTGTGGCTGGATCGATTTCAATCTTCGACTTCACGCGATCGTCCCCGATGCGCCATTCGTGCACATGCATATACAGATGCTGATAGATCTCGGCGCCGTCCTTGTACCAGGTGATGTGCGGTCGAGGATTGCCCTTGGCCACGCACAGGAAGGCGATCTTGTGGCCCAGCACGTACTCGAGATCAAAGTGCGAGGCCTGCAAGATTTTTGCACCCTTCGGAGAGCGAGTTCATCAGTTCGTAATGCTCTCATTCGATGGAAATCTCTTTTAGAGGCGTACTCACATTATTATTGTTGTAGTACTGATCCGATTCGGGATCGCGGTATTTGCCCGTGATGGGCAAACCGATTTGAACACGGGATTTGGTGCGTCCTCGACCGCGACCACGGCGCCCCTCGCACACCGGTGTGATCAGCATGAGCAGGCCCAGGCTCAAAGCCAGGCAGATGACCAGACACCTCGATTGCATTGTAAACTGTCGATCCCCCCCTAAAACAAAAAAATAGCAGAAACGTTGCTGTGCGAATCTCGTCTGCGGTGCGACTGAATTAGCAGCAGAGGCAGCAGCAGCACAGCGACAGCATCATCATGAACCCGCTCCGACTGCGGCTCATCTAATTTGCCACAATTGGCGTCTCTTCCATTTCCATTTAATCCGCACTGTGGCTCGCACAGTTGGTTGCCATTCTCCAGATCCAGATCGCTTTCGATGCTGTCGAGCTTCGCATGTTTTGCCACATTTCACTCAATTTCATTTGATTTGATTTGCCCACAACACTCGCTGAATCTCTGTGACTGTATCTTATCTGTATCTATGTCTGTATCTGAATGTGTAACTGTTGGTCAAAGGCCACCTCTTTCGGTAGTTTTGGATACGTGCGACAAATTCTATATTTCCCATATTTGGCATTGTGCACAGTGGTGCAAAGTTGCAATGAAAATTCGTTCTGATTGTAATGAATTTTAAATTCAGTCAGTTTACAGCGGGATGTGAAGTATTCAACATATGTTGATGTAAAGCGTTCTGTTAATTCACGAACATAATTACTTAAGTAAACATATTTTTGTTGTGAATAATGAACATATTTTTAGAATTATTTATTGAACATTTTCTATTAGTTTTTAGGGAGTTTTATTTAATTATTTAACATACATTTTATACGCTCAGATGAGTCAGCATTACTTCAATATAGCTAGCTTTAGTCCCTGTTGAGACCCACTGTGCCATAGATTTAGCTGTGGATTAGCGACAATACATAACTGAACTGTTTTGCATATGGATCTGGCACAGTTGATTTACTTTTGCTTGCACACATTTTAATAAAATAAATGCAAAAAAATTGTTTCAATCAGTTAATTGAGACAATTTGTCCGTAACGCACACAGTTAGAAAGAGACGAAGTAGAGCGCGATAATCGGGGTGAGAAAGTAGTAGTGAAATCCAGGAAAGGTCGAGAATAAAAATAATACAAAAAAATAATGCAATTGAAATGCACAAACAAGAGCGCAATAAAAGCAAACGAACTTGAAGTTTAAAAGTCATATCCATATATATCGTATAATAAGTGTATTTAAAATAGCGTACAGAAGAGTTCAGGAAAGTGCTTAAAAGTTAACCATGGCGTAGTCAGTTCGAAAGCCTCGTCGATCAATCGCATAGATATTGTCGGCCTGGCATTCGTAGTAACCTGAAAGACAATATAAAAATATAGTTAGTTAAATTTCAGTGTTCTGGGTAAAAGTATTTTTAATTAGAGTGATATTTGTGTTGCTTAATTTTTCTTTTTGTGCTAGAGATCTGAATTTATTACTTCAAATTCACTACTTACCAGCATCCATTTGTGTTGTGGGATCTATTTCCATTTTAGATTTGATAATGTCAGGTTCTGGATGAGATTCGTGTACCTAAGGTGAACGATTTATAAGATGCATGCTTAAATAACCTTATTACATCTTTCTCACCTGAAAGAAGCGATGTTGATAGAGTTCCGCGCCATCTTTGAACCAAGTTATAGTAGGACGTGGATTGCCTATAAGCAGAGATACTATAGCAACTATATTGAAGAGGGTTTTAATTCAGTACACACCCTGTGCCATGCAGAAGAATGTGATCTTGCGGCCCAGCGTATAGTCCAGCTCAAAGTGCGAAGACTTGATGATCTTGGCGCCCTAACAAAAGCAGACAGTACTTTTAATATTGTGACTAATCCTAGTGGAACATTATCTTACATTCTCGTGATCATAGTAGCTGACAGCGTCCTGGGATCTGTGCTGAATGACGACTGGTTTCTTGCCCGTGTAATTACGACGGAGCACATTGCGACCCCCGGTGCTTCCTATAGAAGAAATGTTTGATTAAATGTGGATCTCTAATTGGATAATATTTTCACTTACTTTGTGATTGCACCTGGCAGAGATCGCTCAAGAGCAACAGATAGAGCAGGGCAAATGTTTTGATTTTGCACTGGATGAACCAGGGATAGAGCATTTTTGTGCGATCCGTCGATCCTCGTATCTGAGTGTTGAATGCGCTTAGCTTGGCCACCGTACAACATTGCTGCTTTTTTGTTGATTCTGATTGAATTAAATTGCGAACCGAGTCGCCCTCTCTCTATTCGTCGCTTCTGCCTGTCTGTCCTTTTCTGCTACGCTTTGTTTGCCTGTCTTGCGCTCTCTTTCACTCTGGTTACTTTCCATTTCCACAACATTGTTGCAAATCTACGTCACTCGGCAAATACAAATATCACTTATCATCTATCTTTTATTTTGGATCCCCTATCTTACACTCTCTCTGCCTCTTTCTCTCATTTCAGCGGCATTTTCAACGTGCCACATGTCACGAGCATCTATCTGATCAAGCACAGCGCCTTCGATGCCATCAAATACGAGCACAAAGAGTTCGATCCCGACATGGCCATGTGCGAATCCCTCCGAAATGCGGTAAGCAGACATATTTATCTATTAAACATAAAAGTTTATTTTGTAAGGTAGTTTATAAATAATTATTATTATGCCTGATTAGATTTAAATTTTCGAATTGTGATTTAAAGTCTTAAAGAGTTACTTAAGCAGTATGGTTTCGACCCCTTACAATCCAACAATATATTCTCACTTATAGATTTTAATTAATATGATTTCATTGAGGAACGTTAATTAGACATAACAATATTCAAAGTCCTTGAGCGCCTTGTCTTTAATTAAATTCCCATCCTCACTTCAGGGCATCTTCATGTACATCAGCAACCAGCGCAATCTCGGCCATCTGGTGAACGTGGACAACTTCAACAGCAGCGTTGTTCGTCCAGATTTCTACACGTTGCTGAGCAATCGCTACGATTGGACCAAGAAGTACATCCACCCTAATTACGCGACCTTCTTGAATGAGAGCATTCCCGTACCGCAGCCGTGTCCGGATGTCTACTGGTTCCAAGTGGTCACTGAGGACTTCTGCGATGACCTGGTCGCCATCATGGAGGGACACGGCAAGTGGTCCGATGGCAGCAACAACGACAAGCGCTTGGAGGGCGGCTACGAGGCGGTTCCCACTCGGGACATCCACATGCGTCAGGTCGGACTCGACACGCTCTATCTGAAGTTCCTGAATATATTTGTGCGTCCACTGCAGGAGCGCGTCTTTACGGGCTATTATCACAACGTAAGTGCCTGCCGGTAGAATCGCTTAATAAACGCTTAATTGCTTAATTAATTGCCACTCACTTTCCATTTATAGCCGGTGCGCTCGTTGATGAACTTCATGGTGCGCTATCGTCCCGACGAGCAGCCCTCGCTGCGTCCTCATCACGATTCCTCCACGTACACCATTAACATTGCCATGAATAACGTTGGTGTCGATTACGAGGGCGGCGGTTGCCACTTTTTGCGGTACAATTGCTCTGTGACGGAGACGAAGAAGGGATGGATGCTGATGCATCCAGGTCGCTTGACCCACTTCCATGAGGGTCTGCTTGTGACCAAGGGCACGCGCTACATTATGATATCATTTATCGATCCATAGATGTAAATGCATCCCAAAATGCAAATACTGCCAAAAGGTCACTCCAAAGATTTTATCCTTAATATATCCTAAATGCTGGAGTATTTCAGCAACTTGCAACTCGAATCTAGTTTACCTTTTGGATTGTGGTCTATTGCCTTAGTTGTCAAAGTTTCGGATCAAAATATACATCCATAATTTGCCTCGAAACTCCAGGGTCTGACATGAAACTATTTACTCATTAAGTTTATTTAGTAAGATTTTTGAAAAGTGTTCAATTCAATAAATAAAAGTAAGCAAAGTCGCATATTTGCTTTGATTTTTGAAGTGTAATCCATTTTATAATCAGATCTCAGATCAATGTGCAGTGGAGCAAAAGAACAAAACGATAACAGTCCCTCGGCATAACGTTTACAGCAGCTGTTAGAGCTCGCAACTGTTATTAACAGCGATGCTGTACAAAAACCAATCACATAACAGTTGTCTTCGCCATGAAAAGCACTCACTGACAAACACACATTAGCTGACTGCTATGGCACCCCTGCTAATATTTCACCTCACAGGCAGTTACCGATTGGGAGCCCTCAAGCCGAGTACTGCAGCTGATTGAAATGAAAGTCTATAAATAAGCTTAATAACTGTAACCATAAACTTCATTTACATACATGTGGATACAGCTATCCGACATTACTTCTGTTAGCAGAAAACCATTGAAAAAGGCTTAACATGACTGTTGACTTATAGCTGGCGCGCACTGTAAATGGATATCAAGCGCTCGTTGGTCGCGCAGCGGTTTCTTGTTTCCGTTGCGTCGCGTTTCGTTTCGTTTAGTACGCTTTGCCGTTCAGTCGCAATTGGAATAACAGTACGCGCGGGTGTTGTTTCTCTCGCTGCCGTCCCCGCAGCTGACTTTGCTGTCGCTTAAATTCTTCACACATTCAGTTGTAGCCTGGCAGTTGGCGCGCCTGGACAACCACAACGCGAATTGCATTTGGAAGCTGCAAAGTGTTGTTGTCTTAAAAATAGTCGGGGAAAAAAAGAGCAGCATCTCGTTATCGTTTAAAGTGAGCGTGGGTGTAATTAATATATTTAAATATGTGTATAGTATACGTATGTAATCGAGTAGACTGAACTGGAAAACTGTTTAAAACGCCGCATCCTGTGAAAAGTGAAACAAACAAAACAGCAAAAGGGCAAGGCAAAAGTTTTGTTATTGCCAGCAAGCTTTTGTCGCTGACTCTGTCGCTCTCTCGTTCTCTCTGTCTGCCAGCCTTACGGCTCATTCGATTTTCCTTCTTCCTTTTTCCGCGTGCCGTGTGCGTTTCTGTTGTTGCTGCTACTGCTGCCACTTTTTCCTGTTTCATTTCCCTACATATTTTTTTTGTGTTGTTTTACTATTATATTTACACTTTTCGGCTATGTGTGCTGGCAGTGGCGGTTAACAGGCGGAGACGGGGATACTGGCTATGTTCGCACCTGCCGTTGTTGTTTTTGCACCTGCTCCTGTTTGCCCTGGAGTTGCTCTGGCAACAACAATAGCAGCAAAAACAACAGCAAACATAAGCAAGAAAGAAAAGTCAGAACTGGCGTTTATTTGATTTCTATTTCTATGTATTTATCTTTTCTCGTGAAAAATACAGAACGTGTTATAAATAAAATATAAAAGTGAGACAGAGCAAAAAGTTACAAGTGTATGTAATTATTAGATGAAGAACAACAACTGCAGCTGCCGCCAAACCGGCAAATGATCAACCGAAATAAAATCGAAAGTTTCGCCCTAATGAGCATGGCACAGACGACGGAGGAGGGCAATCAAATTGTCGCCGTTCGCTCTCGTTCGTGTTTCGCCCAAAACAAACTCTAGGTGAGTACTCCTCTCCATATGCATATGTGTGTGCGTGTGTGTGTGAATGTTTGGTAGTGTTGGTGTTAGAGCATTCTATTAGCACCGTTCTGTTGTGTTGTGTTCTGTTCTGAACTGCTCTGTTCTCAGGCAAACGCCTTGAAATTAGCTAAGCAGCTGCTAATTGGAGCGGCGGGTCGTGAAAAATGAAGTGCTAAAGCGGCAGCTAAAAAGGGGCCTAAGGGGAAGCAGGGGCACCAAATTGGTCGAGGGATTTGACTTGGAACTTTCGTGCTACTTATAGAACTGTCTCCAGCATATGCTTGTGCAAGATGCAGCATCTCAGAGGAGATTATTCCATTAGTTTTCACTACACTTGCACATCTCCTTAGTAAACTTTGTAATTTGTGCGAGAGGAACAACTGTTTGTTTATTTTATTTTTGGAGTAGTTTAGTTATCCACATCAATTCATTCATTTGAAAGTAAAGCAGTTTTATGTGTTTTTGTTTGCGATACAGTCAGGATGTTGGGGAAATTTTCACTAAAATAGCTATAAAGGTGCCATTAATAATTATTGATCGAAATTGTTGCAGGCCTAGTATTCTAACTCTATTGGACTACAAACAAATGGGAATATTATTATAATGATCATAATTATTACTCCGATTTTCTTGATTATAATACAATCCAGGATAGTAAAATCATAGGACCCAGAATCAAATATTCCAAACAGATTGTAAATTTTGCTTCTACGCTTGTTAATCCGCAACTTAAGAGTCCTTTGAAGTCAGCACAGAAGATTGGAGCTCAGGTAGTAGGGCTGTCATAGACCCACATTATACAGTCGGGAGTATGCAAATGCGTGTGGGGATGAACCGTTTCTTGACACATGTGCGTGCCTGCGAAATCTGCGAGCACAAAAATTATGAACAAAAGGTTCGTTGTTTCCTTCCGCGCCTCGTCTCCATCCACACACACACACACACACACACGACACACACAGTCATCAATTGGGGAGTTGCATATGCGTAGACCAGATGCGGGAGGCGTTTCCGCGCCCTGAACCCCTCGGGACAGACGCAGTGCGGCACAAACGGCCCTGGCCCCTCCAAGTCTGGCCAACTGTTAATGGAACTTGTGTACGACACTGTAAACGAGTGTGTATCTGTAGGTGTGTGAGTGTGCGGGCCCCGAGGAGTCGTGTAATTTGTGTCACGTTTTAATTTTTCACGCCGCAAAGAGCGCCAGGGACAGGGGAATGGTAACTAAAATTCACATACTCGCACATGGCACACATACACTTACTACATACATAAGTGTACACTATACATTCGTCTGTATGTTTAAGACCTCCCCTCGCTGTGATTATGACAATTAAGATTGCGCACAACTCTTGTTTCTAGTTTATTCCTTTTCATTTCTGTTTTGGTTTTGTTCTGGAAATTTGAAAAGAGTTTATTGTGTAGTTGTTTCATGCTTATTACATGTTTCCCCGCAATTACTTTTGTGCTTTTCTAGCACAGCTTTAAGCGACAGATTTTGTAATTCCTCTTTATGTCGCGTTCGTAAACGTTTTCGCATTAAGCGAGGATAATTGGGCGCAGTACTTGTACTGTGTTCAGTTTGATTTCGAGATAAAGGATATGGGAATATTAAAGTTTGCTTTAGAGAATTGACTAGATATTGATCATTGAATTTGAGTTCAGAAAATATACCGATTTTTAAAACCATAAACTTAAAACTAATTGATAAACAGTTGCTATACGCTCTTTTCTTATTACATTCCCTATGACAAAGTTTTGCAACACTTGACTAGGGGTTTTTATAAAGAGAAATTTATAGACAAGAGCTTTGGTAGACAGCAGGCCCATCTTGTTGAAATGACAGAAATCACTTCAGTGGCAAGTTGTTTGCCTGGTTTTGGCCACAAAAGAAGACAAAATATGTCAGAGCAGCATCTGTAAGCCATTTGAAATGCTTTTCACACTGTGTTCACATTCAAACATGGTCGAAAAACCTTTAGACTGACGCTACAACCACAGTCACAATTCTGTCAGCTGCTAGCTGAAACTGTCCATGAGCGAAGCTGCAGTAGAACAGACAAAAGCATCCGCAGGCAACTTGAGTTTGCTTCACTTTGTCAGTTGGATAAAGTCTGTCTAGCTGAAGCTCAAGTGATGTTCAATGAAAGGAAAAGAAAACATTAAGAAAATTAGTACGAGATGGCTGAAGAAAAAAACAAAACAGAAAGCACTACAAGACAAGTTTTTGCGAAGCGAAGGAAATGACGTCAATTCAGGGCACAATCTTTTTTCAGGAATTCTTAATAACTTACGAAGGAAATCTACATTTTTCTAATGCCTTAACTTTCAAGATTAAAAAAAAACTGTTAAATCGATGTTAATGTCAAATGTATATTTTATTTAAAGTAGCGATTAATATTTATAAAAGAAATTGTAAAACACGAGATTGAAGAATTTTTGAAAATATTCAATTGTTTATTTGCAAAATTAAATACATTTGTCAAACAAATTTTGCTGTCGAATAACATTTTACCAAATTCTTGGGATCGTAACATTAAAGTTTGCGAAATTCCCCTGGGAGATACCCAGCATTTCCATGAATTTTAGTTGAGGTCCGAATAAAAGGTATTGTGGGTTTTGTCGGCATTCATTTGGGGCTGGATAATGTATATATTTCATCACAAGAATTTTCCGACTCGGTGGCTTAAGAGCCGAGTCCGCTTTGGAAGCCTGGCATGGGGTGTGAAGTGTTTGGGTTAGCTGGGCACGCAAGTCATTTGATGGACTCTGTGTGGGGCATCGCATACCATTCCAGTGCGACTCCTGACTGGCTGTGGCAAGTGAGTGGCAGCTGCGAAGCGAATAGAATGGATTGGGACAGGACATGAACATCAACAAGAGGAGCAACGAGCAGGAAAAGGACTTCACTCAATTTGACAAACATGACACAGAAACCCCCGGAGCTGACTTGCATTTTGCGCTCCGCTATCCCCTCCCGCATCCTTAATGGACAGTTACCCCCAGCTGGACGACGCTACTCGTCGTCGTCCATGTCTGGGTTCTCGGCTTCCTTGAGCAGTGCTCTGCTCGTTGGCGTTGTGCGTTGCCAATTAAATTTTTAAAATGCCATTTCGTAACCTATTTCGAGCGTCTGTGCAAGTGAAAAATGCCAACAGCGTGCGTGTAAGGACTGTAGAACTCGCAGCCCCAAGCCCAGTACAACAGAGGAAGAGAGCAATATTTTCACAAAATAAACCTAAATTCAATTTGTTGACAAGAGTTGTGTCAGCTAGACAAGCTGCCCAAAATCTCTATAAGCTCAAAAGTTAACGCAGCTTTCTAGAATCTAAAGGCAAATACAAATAAGACAGAGTTCATCTACATTTGTAAAAAGAATATAGAATGGAGCTAGCTCTTTGAGAAAGAATGTTGATCCACACTAATCAAAGGGTATGCTGTTATCGAGCACATTTAAAACTACGTATTTTATTACAGTACCACTACAATCCGGTTGTTGTCTTAAGCAATTAATATTTAATTCTTGGTTATTTAAGAAGATTTTTCTTTTGCATAAACTTTAAATGGTTGATTTGAAAAATCGTATTTCAAAAATGACGAACTATTTGGCTGGAAGTATTTTAAAGTCAAAAAGAAGAATCATGAAATTAACAAATGATTTCTGGGATTTTAGGCTTTGTGTAATTCAGAAGGACTTTATGCAGGGTAATTTTGTGTCGAGTAGCGGCTTAGTGCACTGCAACGGCCACTGCAACTGCAACTGCAACTGTTACTTCATGTGCTGTGGTGGCAAGTTGCAAGTTATTGGATTTTCCGCTCCTTTGTTTTGCTAGCTACGTTCGCCTGGCTCTCTGAAACACTTGACCGGCCCCAAGCGACCCCCAGCTCTCCAATGGCGCATTGGAGCTTGCGGAGCACCCAGCTTGAATGCAGTCTCAACTGCCTCTCCTCTTGGCCGCCTGTCAAGTGGAGTCTCTGTTCATTGCTCTGCTTCCCTCTTCGTTGCCATCTCCACCTTTGTTCTGATTCGACTTGAACTCATTTCGCCTGAGAATTTTTGCCAGCACTGCAATTTCTCACATTGTTGTCGCTCTTCTCTTTCCCTTGCTTTGTCTTTTTCTGTTTCTGTTTTGGGTTTGGGTTTGCTTTTGGTAATTTAATTGCCAATTTTTAACATTTTTCACTTTCTACTCATCGAGGTGGTTGCGGCAAGAGGAAAAGAAATGGAATTTTGTTCGCAATAATTCGAATCGGCAAAACTTTGTACAAATGTAACTTGGCAGTTCAGAAGTCTACAATAATACATGTTGGATAAGCCCTTGAAGAACTGCAGCAAAATGACGAACACTTTGGTCGAGAGTTTATGATGGGAATATACCGTGCAATGTGTTTCTTTGCTACATTTTCCCATGTTAAACGCTGTTCCGTCCACACCTACATAGCTCTACTTATTTAGCTATTAAGCAACCACAGTGAAATATTTAAAATCGACCGATTGTAAATTAATATAAGTAATTGGAAATCTACAACTTGTAAGCCTAGTTATTATTTTGCATTTACCACTTGCTAGCATCAGTGCGATCTAGACACTCAGTTGTGCCATAATGTGAGTTGTGACTGATATGGGATATAAGTATAAATATCCATGGGCGAATCGTAACTTCCGGTACATACTTCGACTATATGTGCGTTCATATGTAAATATGTGAGAATACAATGCTTAACATACAAGTATAACCCACTATTTATGCTGTTCATGCAGAACAAGAACAAAACTGCGCTGAACGACAACAGTGGCAACCGCGACTCTTTTGACAATACGGCAGAACAAATGGTTCGAAAGCAAAACCCTCGCAAACCGCACGATATATTTATGGTTATCAGAGAGAGAGACAATACCCGTCGACTGCCAATGGGTTAAACGTACTTTCCAAACTACAAACGCACATACACAAGATACATAGAGTTCTATCTGCATATGGAAACACAATGGGTACATACATATATACATGTATACATACTATATGAGTTTCTATAAGTGTATATTTGTGTATATAAAGTTTTATCATCAAGCTGTTTAAGGCGCTCGCCTTTTTGTGCGTATTCGCTTTTGTAGTAGATATGAAAAATTCTTCATTTGTATAGTATATAAAACATTGTGTACACAACAATATGTAGTATGATATATGTATAGTTATATTTCTTTGACAAATTTATTGACATATTAACGCAAATTACTCTAAACTTATCAACAAATGCATAATTCACAGTTTACCTTAGACAACTGCACAACTGCTTGAGGTCAGGCAAAAATTAGAATTTGTTTGTTTGTTAATTTTTAAAGGCTTTTTGAACTAAAATAGTTTAATATACACAAAAAAGTACTTTTATAGCTTTTAAAATTGAATGCAGTTTCTGTTATGTAATGAAAGAATATTAATATCAATAACCACATGGATACTATTTAACATTTAAATTCACGTTTCGTATTTCCGGCTTTGAACGTTCCTAGAATCTATAGCTGCTGCTTACATAATTATTATTACTCAAGCACTTAACCGGAAGAAGCTTTAAGAACTGAGACCCTAAGCTTCGTGATACTAACAAAAAAAAGAATATTATAGAAATTAAAAAAAGAATATATTTTATTGAGAACTATAATTTGTGTTTTAGGCGTGTTAACCATGAAATATTATTCATTATATTATATTCATATATTATATTTTATTGTTTACTTTATACATCTCTAAATGATTTTCCTAACATTACTAGTATTCACTAGTTTCCAGTTATGTCTCATTGCAGTTCTTAGCGTGTCTACTATTTATTTTTAATGAATTTCCGGGCTTCTTCTGTGCAGTGGCTGCTCTAAGATTAACCCACGTTGATGTCATTTCCAACTATATGTACATCCTCCTCATCTATTTAAACTCGATCTTTTGATAGCAAGCAATACACTGTTTGCATTCACATTGTATTTAAATGCAAATGTTGAATCACAATATACTATTTTATCTATTGCCGTATACTTAACGAGCTGTTTAATTGCAGTCTTTATCATTTTGTACG
Organism: Drosophila siamana; assembly: GCA_035047445.1. NCBI lineage: Eukaryota > Metazoa > Arthropoda > Insecta > Diptera > Drosophilidae > Drosophila > Drosophila siamana. The sequence goes on along the minus strand of JAWNPP010000014.1, from coordinate 768,512 downwards.
TTTTCAAATGTTTTTATCATGTACAAAGATCCACAAAGTGCAATCATATGTAATAGACAGACTGACGCATGGGTTGATTTATTTAATTCCAGGTATTGTGTCTTACAATCAAAGGAAGTGTTTTGTTATAGTATTTGTAAATTATAAAAATACTAGATTAAAAAGATAGATAAATAGATTGTTGTCTTATCATAAAATGGAAGCTTACGTGTTATTTGATCATTAATACGGAAGGCAAACAGTCAATTTATCTAAACTTGTACGAAACATCATTTTTATGGGCATGCAACAAAGTTTACGGCCTCCACTAAAAGTTGGCGCACATAAGTGGTGGTCATCAAATCAAATAGATAAGTCACCTAGTCAACCTGACTAGACAAACATGTGAGTTTAACCTATTAACGGAAGTCTCAATGTTGGAGTGAACAACTGGAGAGTGATAAACAGTTTTATTGCATTATTTATTATTTGTAATATAAATATTATGATAACCATAATGATGATTTACTGCTAATTCTATATTGAAGTAATCCATTGATTCAGTGTTCGAGGTTAGCTACCATATTTACTAATTAATGACTTTTTAATGCATTGAAATTCATTTATGAACTTCCCTGACGACCATCAAGAAACCCAACCTTAATCAACTGTTGCATTCCTCAAACGAATGGACGCTGAAAAGGGGCGCAACAGTTGCCCCATCCATTTGGCACATTTCGAAAGGACGAGTCTAACATATGCGTGCCTGCGATTGATGATGGCCTTCTTAGGTGTCCTTTGTTCTCCACAAAATCCTTTCACACCTAACGCTCACGCAGTCAAATATGTGCTGAACTCTGGCCTAAATTCTCGTAATTAAATACACATTTCGTTCGATTTCAATCTTTTTTCATTTCAATGTGGTCGCAGTATTAATTGGTCCCACTGTGGCAGACTGACATTAGGCTAATGGCCCCACAGGCCCGGCGATAAGTCTTCACCCTGCCTCACTAATTTGTTCTCATCAGTTTTATGGACTTTGCTTTCTTTGATTTTTGGCACTTAAACATTTAACTGGGAAAATAGTGTGTATCGAGTAACTGTCGAGATATGACAAATGTTATAACATTCAATGGCATAACTGGTTTGTATTTTTAGTTTATTATTGATTGTCTGCTTTTAGACTGAGAATATGCACCATAAAGATATGTTTCTACTTGTGTATGTATGTTGGCTAATACGTAATGGAAATTTATTAAATTGTCTTTATATCTTATCGAAAGTCATAAATTATTTACTTCAGAGTTACAATCAAATGCATACATATCTACAATATACTAATTCCAATGACGCACTGGGGAAATTAGTCTTAATGATAAAACTGAATGGATGACAGGGCCAAGGGAATCAATCCTAATTCCATACGAAATAAGAACATACTTTCCATTTTTCCAAAAACTGTAACACAGAATTTCCTTAGAATTGGCTTAATATTGTTTTAATGAACAGCTAGATTACATTTATTAATTAATTTTGCTTGCGTAACTAGTATTTGGTATCAGACAGTCGAGCACACTTGAAATAAACCAACTTCCTTGTGTTTATGTATTTTTTTGTGAGTTTTTCCGTTACATTTTGATTACATTGCGTTACATAAAACACGAGTGCAACTAGCACGTTCCGAAGTTTCTTGTAATGGATGATATATGATATGCTTTTTGATACACTATAACTCATATGGTCGCATCAAGACATTTATAAGATGGAATTTCTTGGCGCTAATCCATTAAATTTGAAATATGATTTTTGCCAGCGACTTTGCAAACGTGGCTCTGAATTTCGTTTACACTTTTCTTTTCCTTTTTTCACTCCCCGACGTCATTTCTCTCTTTTTGACAAATGCAATAAGTTGTGGACTGCGAGTATGCTGGGAATGGATGTTATGGGTTTAAAATCAGGCAAAGGCAAAGAGTTGGCTTCCTCATATGACTCAGTTTCACTTTTGTTCTTGCATTCCGACTGCTCACTGTTTGAGCACGTGCATCGCTTCCTCTTTTGCTGTGTCCTTATACATATATTACGCAATTGTTGATTCCGCCCACATGTGAGAGTTTCGCACAGAGGGGCATTTTATGGGGCCACCATGGCGTCGGGATTATGAGTAAAGTGAATTGAAATAGAACTGCGAAGGCATTCGAAAGGACTATTCAAGTTGTCCTTACAGCAAAATGAATGAGCCGCAGACAATTTTAAGAGCCACATTCGCTCTCTCTCTATCTCTCTCTCTCTCGCTCTTGCTCTTATTTTATCTTTATCTGTCGCATTCTACAATTTGGGAACGCACAACAGTAAGTGTGGGCAGTCTATTGCCAGAAGTGCCAGAGTCGTAGTAAATAAAGACCGAAAAGTGGGAAGTCATATTTGAGAAGCGGTTGCGAGTCAAGTTGCTCAAGCTAAGGAAGTATTATAAAGCCACTGACGACAGCTCAAAATAAGAAAATATCTGTAATGAATGGCTTATCTCGTCAGCTATGTCATTGCTCAGAAAATTTATGTATGTAACATATATTTAGAAAGTAAATATGAATAATATATTTACTTTTATACTTCATAATTTCGTTTAGTATATCTTATATTCAGTTAGTTTTGGTACGTCAGGAAACCTTTCACAACAATTTAAGACCCCCACGATTTGGCAAGGATTCAAGACATTTCTCTGTGGAAATTGCAATCTTATAATATTTTGTTCAAGGACAGTGCCAGGTCGCCACTTGGAAGCCCCATCCGGATGTCTCAAGTGCAACATTTCGTAGTACCCACTTGTTTCTCAGCGATTTCCGCTTTTCTTTCTCGCCAAAAATGTTTCCTTTGCACCCTAGTCTTTCAATTTTCCTGCAGTTTGCAGCCACTTGGTGGTATTTTGTTATATACTCGCATACTCGTACAATTCACGTAACACCCACACATCTGCGTATTCGTATAGTGTTGTTTATGTGTCTGCTTCGTGGATGTTGTGAGTGTGTTTCATTCTCCATTTTTATTCTTTTTGCAAGAGAGAGATTTTTGTGCCTCGTTTCGTTGTTGTTGTTGTTGTTATGGTTGTGCAGAGGGCGGCTGGAATTGTCATGCAAATGGGTTAAGTTCTGACACTAAATTGTTTTTACAAAGACTTTTGCTTAGTTCTTAGCTTTATTGTTTCGACATTTTGTTAAATGAATTTTCATTTAAGGCGATTTCTCGCCGGCACTGCCAGTTTTCAATTTAATGCAATAAAAGGACCAACATTAATTGAAATTTGTTGCTTCGGGCTACAATGAAATGACAATGTTTGATTTTCAAAAATGTAATTTATTTGGCAAAAAACTTGCGCAATCAGATCGACAATGTTTGATATTGAAAATGTAATTTATTTGGAAAATTAACACAAAGCAAACTGGTTAAAAAAATGTATTAGATTTGTCACAAATTTAGCTGAAATTATGATTTGTTATGTAAAACAGTTAAATTTTTGTATTACTAACATTTTTTTACAAAATACCAAATTTAAAATTGTGCACTTTCAACCACGAATGATCTCGTTAGCTTCGCTGGTCTTTTAATCAGATTGTGAACCACGAAGTACCGTTTGACGGTCTACTTAGATACAGCTTTAGATATAACAAGGCAGCAAGTCCATATGCAAATGACGTACGAAGCGGCGCCCAACTTTGCCGGAACATTGAAAGTACAGCAAAGGCAAAAGCAAAGGTAAAAGAAACAATTTCAAATTGGCCATTGAACTTTAATATCAGCAACTGGGCGAAATGCTTTTTAAAATGCTTAAACACGCGAACAAGCAACAGCCACGCCCATCTATAACTCGCAAGCGAATGCGAAAGAACAACAACATTAACGAAGAACTTGAGCAATCGACAACATTTAGACACTCTCTAAATAAAGCGAATATTGAACTCTATTGTTTGTGTTTGACAAATAAATAATAAATGAATAAATTCTGTTGAGAAGCTTGCTGAAATGCAGCTTGAGAAAATGTATTTATTCCCTTTGGATAGTACCTTAGTTTCAAATTCATCAAGTACGCAATTCGTGCAAGCAACATGAAGTGTATGCTCTACTACTTTGTGTGCAGGGTATACCAACTAAGAACAAGCACTTCTTCCGCTTGTTGTGGGTATTCTTTCTGCTGCCACCTCCAACTCCTTGCTTAACGGTATAATTTCTAATGGCCAAGAGTTAACAAGAGCCTTGCACAAATTGCTGAAGGAAAATGCAATCAGAGCGATTAAGAGCTTTATAGCTTTAAGTGCAAATAATTAAAAATAAGTTTAATGCGATGCAATTGATAGAGTTTTAAGTGACTAATAGAATTGCAAATACGACTGTAGTTAAACAGTTACCCACATAGTTACCACATGTAAGTAATTAAAAGAATCGACATTATCTTATCGTATGTAGCAATGCAATCAGCTATCGTTATCGCTATCACACTTGCAATGATTGCATAATTATCAAAGACAGCGACGTTTGATGCATTGTTTCTTAAGACCCACTTCAAAATACAAATGAATTTAAATGAAAGCCACAAATTTCCTGAATGACACAAAATAAGAGTTGATAAACATGTATACACATTGCAATTAATATGTGGGCGTCTGCATGTTTTATCTTTTATATCTTTAGCTCGTCTATCTATCAGCTGCCTGTTGTTCTGTTCAATGATGAAGCGCTTTTTAATTCAATTTTTGGGCAACAATTTGCAGCAGTAATCAATCAAATTGCTTACGTTATTTGCATTTTTCGCCGAATAGCATTTATTTTTGTATGCTCCTCTTTAGACTTTTATGTAATATTTTCGTTTTTTTATATATTGCAGGTTCTTCAATCTTCAAAGACAAGGGTGTGAACAAGTATGTGAAAGCATTCGATAAATGTAAGTAAAATGTTAGAGGCGATATTCACAAATGAAATATTTTCATTTCGTTACGTAGCCGGCACGTGGTACAACTGCCCCGCCTAGAAAAGCCGCCCACAGCGTGTAACAATCAGACGAACGATTTGTAACGAAAAACATCGTTTAAAAATAAAATAAATTAATATACAATGCAAAAGAAAAGCAAAAAATCAGCAATCGCAAACTAAAAAGATAAAAACTAAAATTATAAATAAATTGAAAAGATTGCAATTAAAATCAAACGAATGAAATCAAAATACCAAAGAAGAGTTACAAGACCAACACGTAAAAAACAAAAGCCAAAGCAGCAACACGACAACCACAACCGCAACAGCAACAGCAACAACAAATGCAAGAGGAAGAAGTAGAATTGTTGCTGCCACAGGCCAAAGAAACAAAAATGTCTGGAAGCGTCAACAACAACAAAATGGCACTGGGCAAATCAATTAAAATGTACCTGACCATATTCGTAGCCACGACCTGTGTTTACATGCTGCTTTATCAAATTCACATGTCCCGACAGCCGCTCGCCGCCAACGAGGTCATTAAGGTGAGTACGACACCTGTTAAGTACTCCCAGTCACTTCAATTCGGTAGATAATGAACTGTGCGGATCGACAGTAACATTCATAGTTAGCACGGTTCATTGTATGGTTGCATAGATAGCACCTATTGATAAGACGATAGCGTAGCTTGCACTAATTGAATACCTCTTGTTATTAGCTTGACCTTGACAAACCCCCAAGTTCGAGACACAAACTAGATTAAGTTGTACGACACCCACTCGATTCATTCATGTATTTTCTGATATTCTAGAAAATTTGCATATTGTAATCATACCTTGACATACCATCGGATAGATCAACTTCTTCAATGTTCATTGACATTGTTCAACTAAACTAATTAGGCCAAATACTGATTAAAAACAATGGACTTTAATAACTACATAAAAAGCAGCTTTTCAAAAATATATTGCTTACGCATCCCGCTGCAGTTTCCACTTCTATTTTGTATAAATAATAAATAACATATTTAGTTTCCTTCCAATGTTCTTGACGCTATCATTTTAGCTGCTCTCATCTACTGTGTAATGCTTTGAATATATATAATGTTTGTCTGTTCTGGCAAAGTATTCCTGATAGATTCGTTTTATGAAACTTCACAAAAAAATTTTTATTTCAATTTTGGCTTTTAAATTAAAAAAAAAATGCCTTCAAAGCTACTAAAGGAGTATATGAAACTTACCTTATTTTCTAACCCATTTATTGGTGCAGGCAAAGAGTATAAATTTCTTAACGCATTCAAAATAGTCAAAGTAATCGTATTAAATTAAATCAATTGACTATTTAGGTGCTTCGGCCTTATCTTCAGCTGCTTTTAGATATTCCAAAGAAATGTAATTTACCCATATAGGATAGAATGTGAAAAGTGTGTATTACATGTTGTAGGAAATTAAGTATTAACACCAAGTAGTTTTTAGATTTATCACTCTGTAATTAAACATTTGTCATCAAATTTCATATTGTAATTTGTTCTTTTGTTCTTGTTCTTATTCTTGTTCTTACTCTATTCAATTCTAACTGGGGCGCATTGCATCTACAAAAATACTTGTATTAATGATATAGCATACCGATAAATCATCATCACTCGCGTCGTCCTCATTTATCGCCTCATATTTGTGGTCGCCCTCGGGCACCGTCAACACCACCACATTGGGGCAGAGTCAGGGGCAAGGGCAGGAGCAGGGGCATGCGACAAATGCAACAGACTTTGCCGCCTCATCTCCTTCGATGGCTGCATCCGCCATGTCCTTCTTATCGACGGTTTCATTGCCTTTGACATTGTCCTCTTCATCGTCATCATCGGATGGCATCAGCAACAACAACAAGTCCATTCTCACCCCCACCACCACCACAAGAACAACAATAACAACTGTGGCATCTACAACCACGACAGCGGCGACGACAACAACAACATCGACAACTACAACTACAACTAGAGCTGCTCAAAAACGATTAGCGCGAAGCGGCCACGCCCACAATTCAATGGGAACAGCCGTCGGGGGCGTTGCTCATAAAACTCGCTCAACATTTATTGCTGTTTCCGAACCCGTAAATATTCTTTCAACTAATGTACAACTAAATGCACACCTAAACACAAAACCCAACTCTAACTAACTAACTTATTAATTAGCGAATCAATTAATTAGCATACCTACGTAATTACTTTTAAGTCGCTTTGTTTGTTGCATTGCTTGCTTATAGAACTCTCTGTGTGTATTTTGTTAACTGCATATTTGCTTTGCCTTGGTCCACATAATTTGCACAAATAAGTATTATTTTTCGCCATACATTTACTATATATTAATGAGTATCTGTATCTAGCTACATTATAGTCATAGCTGTTGTATAGATAGTTGCTTGTAACTTTTTTTGTTGCATTTTCCTGCAGTTTGTGTTTCGCCATTTCAATTGATTGCTTTGTTTATCGTATTTTCTTCCATTTTCCAATTCTCCTAATTGGTTTTTTAAGTTCTCACTTTGCTTCACTGCAAGTCACAAGTGCGTTGAAATGTCAGTTAATTTTGGCGGGGGCGGGGAAAGGGGAGAAGGTTGCGGATGTTGCTGAAGTTGCAGTAACCTCAGTTGCACGTTACTTTTAAGATACGCACGAACACTGCAAAAAAAAAGAAGACGAATTTAAAGTTTCCACAAATTTTATGAAAGTTTAAAAGACTTGTCAGTGAGGAACTTCAGAAAAAACGAAAGTGAAGATAGCAATGAAAGCTGTTCAGACGAGGAAAGTAGCCGGAAACAAAAGTCAATACAAGTCTAAGTATGCCGCAAGTAAATATTCGAAAGTATAGATACAGTCTCTCTGGAATGAATATGAAGTTTTCAAATAGAAATTTCGTGCACCAATATATTGATTATTTAAAACAAACAAAAGAATTCGAATATAAATGACTTCAAAATTAGAGGTATAATTATTTTTATAATAGATTTTTCTAGAGTCTTCCTTCCCTTCTTTTCAAAATCGGTGCGCAATTAGATTAACCAATATTGCAATAGCAATGATATTTGTGTCTAGCCATTGATATGACACTTATATGATTATATATGATGACAATGACGCGGTAATCAGGCATTATCGGGACAGCGGCTATATCCACAAGCTATGATTGATGACATGGCTTTCTATGGAAAACCCTCGATTAGGGCCAAAGAATTCCAAAGTGCTTGAAATGATCTATAGAAATCCATCTAGCAATTTGTTATGCGTGCCATGCAATTATGGGTATAACTGCCGTGACAACAAATGTGGCTACACTTTGGCCAGCGAGGCGTTAACAATGCACTCGAATTGCTTTATTTATTTGACCAAGTTTCGCTGGGGCAAACACCAACCAAATTAGTTACAATGTTTGACTTTTCTGGGTTAATCAGTTGCACTGCAACGCCTCTATATTAACTGGCATGCCCTTAGACACAACTGGCGACCAGTCTTCCCTCTTACCATTCTCCGATTCCCTCTCACTTCTCCTTTGCCCACTTCCAATTATAAATAATGTGCAAACAAAAAGATTTTCTATTTGCAATTTGCATGAGCCTAATTTGAAAATTGCTCATTGCGCATTGAAACCTATAAACCGAAACCGCACACAACAACAACAATAACAACAACAACAGCGACATCAACGAGAACGAGAACAACTAACGCCATTGAATAGCGCCAAATTGGGAGACTGTTCCATTTGCAGGCGGCGAGGTCTGTCTGTAGACAGAGCTTTTCGGGCAGCACTACGAGACGAGTGGGTCCCACTTCGGATGATCCAGATTCTCAAATGCCAGTCAATTGAAAAAGATGCGACTGCACTCTGAGCTAGCCTAGTGCACATATTAAGTAACTGCTGATGCATTGCAGTCAATGTCAAAGGCTGTTTCCATTTGGGGAGCACTTTATTTATGTGTCTTGATTTAGGACATCTTCTAAATGGATTTACTTCTTAGTATTCTCTTGCTTACTAGCCTCAATGTTCGAAATTTCTGTTAGTTGACTAATTTTTGTAATATTTTAAAATATTTTAGCTCGATTTTAGAAAAGAATGCAGCAGATTAAAATCTATTTAAACAAAATGCATTGAAATTCAATAACAATTCAACTTTGAAGGGATCATTAAATTATTATAATTTGCCTTACTGAAACTTTTGATAAATATGACAACAACGCATTTGAAATTTTGTCGTGTATTGTATATAATAAGATAATTGTAGCTTTGCGAACAACGACCAATAAAAGGGTTATAAATGTTGTACATTGCAGAGGATATAAATTGGATAAATGTGATGTTTGCAGGACATGAATTTGGTCAGTAGCGAGCGATATGCCAGTTTTTTTTTTGTTAGCGTTTATTAATTTGCATGTCAGTGCACCGTTAACATACCCTGTAAACTAAAATGAAGTAAGGGGCATTTGTGGCTAGCTATTAAATAGAGTTAATTACTTGCGAATAGTTTGTTTTTTTATTTATGGCTTTTGTGTTTTATATTGTTTTCTATTTCATTTTCGAAATACATATTTAATAAGTAGTGTGTTTATGGGATAACTGCTAGTCGTTATTAGTTGCTGCGATTAGGATTACGCTGTGGCGCTGTGCACTTTATTTATTTGAATATCTTTGTTTGTTGTGCAAAAAAATAGAGAAAAATACCAAAGCCGAGAATAAAATAAATTTGAATGCATTTCTGTGTGTCAACAATGAACAATTTGCAGCAACAGCAAATGTACGTCAAGTGTGTGTGTGTGTGTGACTGGACGTGTGCGTGTGTTAGTGTGTGTGTATGTGTGCTAGTTGAGTGGCCTGCTTAAAGTGTAGCGCGAGTAACCCAACGGGACGGAGACACGCAGCTAAACCCGGTCAACTAGTCAACTAGTGGATTAATTTGCATAATTGCTCATAAAACGAAGCACACGCCGCGCGTTACGCATGTAAACACACACACACACACTAACACAAGCTGATTCCACACCCACACACCAATAGGATATAACATAGATAATAATAGAGTATGGACGTCTTGTTAATATTACATCTTGTCCTTCTCCTCCTCCTCCTACTGCGCCATCTGCATCCTCTCGACCCCGTGCCGCCATTCAGCCGCCATTGTACATCATCACGCCCACTTATCGACGACCCGAGCAGCTGGCGGAGCTGACGCGACTCGGCTACACGCTGAAGCATGTGCTCAACCTGCTCTGGCTGGTGATTGAGGATGCGAACAGCACGAACCCATTGGTGGCGCACACCCTGGATCGCATTGGCGTGCCCTACGAGTACCTAGTGGGTGCGTATTCTCACTTAACCCCCTCACTTTGAGTGCCCTTCACATTGCCCTCTCTCTTCTCCGCTCTTCTGCAGCGCCGATGCCAGAACAGTACAAGCTGACGAAGCGTGCCAAGCCCCGTGGTGTCTCGAATCGGAATCGAGGGCTCGACTATCTGCGCGCCAATGCCACTGAGGGTGTACTCTATTTTGCCGACGACGATAACACCTACGACATTAACATATTTGAGCAGGTGAGTAATGTGAGCTATATTAGCAAAGAGCGAAAAATTACAAAATGTTCTGGATTTGTGGAAACTGATGATTTCTCATTATTTGTTGCCATATTAAAAGAATTGCATTGAATTTTAACGGTCCTAGTTGATGCCTTTAAGTAAGATTGGTAGCAGTTGGTGAAAAGAGAATATTAATTAATTTTGTGCCAAAGTACAAAGAGAATTTTAATTCAAATTTTACAGCTAATTTCGTTCTTTATTTTTTTAACCCCCAATCATTTAATCAATGTAAACCTTATAATAATACTCTTCTTCGACAGATGCGCTACACCAAAAAGGTGTCCATGTGGCCGGTGGGACTGGTGACCAAGACAGGCGTCAGCAGTCCCATCATACGCGAGGGCAAGTTGGAGGGCTATTACGACGGCTGGATCGGTGGTCGCAAGTATCCCGTGGATATGGCAGGTTTCGCTGTGAGCGTCAAGTTTCTGCACGAGCGACCGAATGCCAAGATGCCCTTTAAGCCCGGCTATGAGGAGGATGGCTTCTTGCGCAGCCTGGCGCCGTTGGACAACGCCGAAATTGAGCTGCTCGCCGACGAATGCAGAGAGGTGAGAACTTGACTTTGTGAGCCCAAGAAGTATGTTACTTAACTATTATTATTTATCTTTCTAATAGATACTCACTTGGCACACGCAGACGAAGAAGAATCCTGCTGCATTGCCGCTGAACATAACGCGTTATGGACACACGAATTTGGCGTTCATCGACAAGCTGCTGGTGCGGCCATAAGGCGCCAAATAGGGGCAACTGGTTTTGGTCCAAAGTCTAGTTAGTATTAGTTAGGTTTTAACGATAAAGCTAAATGATAATGATAGCGATAAAGAGAACCCAAATGCGATCGTATATGGCAGACGAGTGAGCTCACAAAGTGTCCGTGGCTTTAACCAAGTTGTACAGGTACAATTCGGAGTTGAAGTCGTTTCAGTGTACCGACTATCATTAGTGTTGCACAACATAATCATCGTTACAGTTAGTGGCAGTTAGTTAGGCTCTAAGCGCACACGTTTATACGACATTCAAGTATTATGTATGGTATTTGTAAACATGATGCGCACTGTTTGACCCCAGGCCGGCATCATCTTGATCATCATCCTCATCGTCACTAGCATTAGCATCAGTCATATCACTATCATCATCACTGACAGTCGCACAGTGTATAATACCTTTAAGTAGTGTATATTGAAAACACGATATTGTCCTGAATATACACACATATACATATATATATTTTGTACATACATATTTGCAATACATTTAAACTAAGCCAAGACTTAATTTAAGACGGTTTATTTTTGAAGAAGACGACAAGTATTTAAGTGCATTACTTTATGAAAGACAACAAACAGCAGCCTAAATCTAATAGTAATTGTAACTCTAATTTAGTTTATAGTTTTTAAGTTGACATGATAATTCAGTTAGGTATGTGCTATCAAACTCACGCATAGACCACTCAAAACAATACACAACTATGGTTTCTGTTCCTAAAAGCTAAGTTGGTTTCATTTTCAACTCAATCTCATTTGCAGTGCAGTAATATAACCGATATATTTATTAATCATGTCTTCGCGCTAAATCAGTTTGTGTTGTGAAATTTTAAATTGTCTCAGTGGTTGCAAGGCAAATGAAAAGATGTCAATAGTTCAAGACCGAGGCAGACAAACATTCGAGTATTGGGTGGGCGTGCCTAAAGTTGAGCAACTGCAAGTATTTATTTATACTGCGAGTGCTACGAAGACGGCGCCATCCGAAATGCAAACAAACAGCAGCTAAAATGTGGGCCGCAACCATTTCAATAATGCATGTTGGCACACTTGTCTATCAAGGCGTTACTTCAGACCATCAGCGGCCCTACAGACCGGGCAGGGCAGACAAACGGACGGAAGGGCGGACAGACAGCGGGACAGATAAAGCAGAGGCCAATGATTTAGTCACATGGGCTGGACTGGGCCCTCGTGGGACTCGAATCGCGTGCCAACTGATAGCGAGGGTAATGGCAATTGAAAGGGGCAAAATAACAAAAAAAAAAAAAAAAATAACATATATAAATAAAAATAAAGAAAAGCAGTTTGAGAAATTACCGAAAAAGCCAAACAACAATATTTGAGATAATGGTCTTACTGATGGAATTCAATTACACAAAGTGGGTAAAGCAAACGAGTCGAAATCCCATTTGAAGTTCAGTTGAAACAAATTTCACGACTTTAGTGCATGTAAATAAAACAATACATTCAGCTGTTATGCGGATAAACCAAACTGGTATTAACAAAAATTTCTACAATTTATACATAATTCAATATTAAATATTTATGTATGGGTATTAATAACGTTAGTTAGGTATTTACTAAATCTTTAAATAATAATAATAAACTAACCAATCTCAAGGGTACATCTTTCGTGAATAACATCAAATATTCTTAGAAATTCTATAAAGTCTATTATTACAATGATATTCTGCAATTTAAATATTTCAATATTAAGAAACAATTACAAAACCAATCTACCATTACGAGTAAACTCTTCTCTTATTCAAAGAAATACTACGCAAAGATACAGAATACAACGTAAACGAAATAAAAGAAAACTCTCTTTAAAAACCGGCTACACAAGGAACTTCAATCATTTTGTGCAATGAAAACACAACAAAAACCAACAAAAAAAAAAAAAAAACTTTAATAAATATCATACAAATTTATTAATAAATATTTTTCTAAATAATTTGCATTCGTTATTTGATGGGTGGTGATAAGATAACTTATTTCAATATACACTCCCTTAATTGAGAAATTTGAAGATAATTTTTTCAGTTGATAAAAATGTGTGGGAATTTTATTTGAATACTACAATTTTTATATTTTATTTTCTAAACGGAAAGACGGAAGCAACTTCTGAAATGTACGCTCTAACAATAAAAGAATAATGCACGTTTTTCGTAATTATCTTGAACATTTATTTCTAAATATTTCTTGACAATTTTCGTATTTTATGTGCGGTTGTAAGTGTAGTTGTAAGTGCTAGTTATAATTTAAAAATCGAATTCGATCGTCTAGTGGCTCCAGGCGGCAACCTCAACTGGTTGAGATCCTGTAGTCGCTCTTGATGGATTGAGAGAGGCCTCGGTAACATAATTTCCGCAATATTTTACGTGTATGTACCATCGCTGTTTTGGAATTTGCAAATTCGTGTATCTTTTTAAAATACCATTTGAAAGTTATTTGACATTTCTTCGGAACAGAGCTCAGAGACAGCAATTATTAGGAGTCAACTAAGTGATTAATAAGAAAATGTGCTGGGTTTTCAGTTGTAAACTATAAAGCATACAATTAGTTGCACTACACAGCTATTAAATAGTTAAAACCAGTTAAAGGAACTATTATTCATTAATGGGAGGAATATTGCTAAGTATTATTTAAACTTTAGAGCTCTATAACAATTACTAAGGTATTAAAACTATATAGCTACTATATAATTGTAAATCGTAATTGTTTAATGGGAACATACGGGAATTGTATTACAAAAAGGTTTATTAGTCTAGCATATGGTGCTATATACTGTGAAACTGTAGGAGTAGAGAACTTACTTGGCTGAAAATGGTGTTGGGTATTGGTCATTCGCCAAGAAAGTCGATTTATATCATAGATCAAGAGACAACATAACAAGCTGACATGCTGGCAATGCAAGTTGTGAGGGGGGAAAAAGTTGGGAGGAACTAAACTAAAGGCAAGGGAGGAGAGTTAGCTAACTTTTTAGGGGTTTGTTTTGTTTTGGGGGAGGTAGGAGCTGGTCTCGTACTACTGTGTGGTACTAAAAAGATAACTCAACATCGATGGCTGCACGTGAAAGCTTATAGTTGCCTCTTCCCACTTGGTATGAATCAAACGCTGCAATGGCGTGTTGAGCGTTGACTCCTCCTTGGCGACCACATCGTTGCCAGCGCCAGCACCACTAGCACCACCACCGCCGCTAGTGCCAGCGACACCAGCAACGCCGGCAGCAGCAGCACCGCCACCACCACCACCTGGCGAGAGAGCCTCTTCCTTAGCCGACTTGCCCGACAACGAGGTGCTCTCCGGTGTAATAGGCTGTCGCTCCAACATGACCAATGCCTGCTCATTGTACGTCCGATTGTCGATGGTCATCAGTATCTGGTGTCCGGAACAGCTGTAGTAGTTGACATCGAAGCGCGACTCGGCGTGATAGTTGCGCAACAGATCCGGATTCCGATTGAAGATCACACCGTAATGACCCGTGCAGCTGGTTATCCAAATGGGATAGTTGGGCGTCTTCAGCCGCGACCCTGGCTGTCGCGATTGATTGACAGCGGCCTGGGAAGATGAATCAGAAAGTGCATCCCGAAATAATTTACCTTCTAGCTATTATAATTAAGTGAAACTATAAAATTATAATCGTAGTTTCGTCTTATCCAATTCGAATAGGCTAAGAAGAATATGAAATTCTTCTGAAACGAATATTAACTTATACTCACGAGCTTATTGTCACCAACTTTGGTGGTCCCAAAACATAATTATACTTATTTCCAACTCGCTCTAATTTATTACTCTACAAAAAATACAATACTACTCACGCTGGCGGATTCAATATCCCAGAGCAGCAAGCCGATCATGCAACGTTTCAGCACGCCGTACTGCGGCACAGCCTGCAACGATGTGGGACCACTAATTAAGGTCAAAGATCTGTTATATAGTTAATGTAATTAATCACATAGCTATTCTCATCGCCCACATTGATGACGCCGTTGTGTATGTAGGGTGTGGCACGTCCAGTCAGCAGGAGCGTGACAATCATTAAGGATCCCTCCTCGTGGTTGCTCATGGTCAACGGTGAACCCTTCGTCGAGTCCAAATCCGTGCGCACTCTACATCGTGTTGTGAAAGAGGGTTACAAAGATTGTGAAGCCGATTAGTAAACAAAACTTAAAGAATCCAAAATCTATCTATATCTAGAGTATCTAGGGTGATTGCTGAATTTTGAATCGCACTCGCTACAGCTGAAATCTTACTTTCCCATCGAGCGTGTGAGGACGGCGCTATAGAGAAACAGCAACGTGCCCGGGGTCTCCTCTTCTGTAAACTTTTGGAAGCGAATTAAATACATGTTTTTTATAGAATACATTCATGGTTGGAGCTACGGAAGAGAGATCAGTTCTCTAACTTCAGTTCTTACGTATTTGAAATTGCGTTTCATAAAGTGCTCCAGTTCATCGTTCGGGGAGAGAGTGAAGGTGTAGAGCTATATGCAAGACAAATCAATTGATTTATTTTACAGTAGATAAAAGTAGCGCCTTCTTTAATTTAAAGTCAAATGCAATTATGAATTCTTCTGATATTTCCTAACATTTTGAAATTGTAATTAAGTTGGAAGCAATAAAAGTGGCTTGAGAATTTGTTTCATTTAAAATAAATTTAAATAAACAGCGACTTTGCAGCAGTTATGTATGTATGGAAATAAATAAGTAAAGAGTTTCGAACTAATGTTAACTTTGAAAAGAGGCAAAGACTCTAATAGAAATATAAAACTTACAATTCTTGTAGTGTAATAAATTAAATGTTGGATTTTCTTTAAACATGGGAGGAATAGGTAACGTTTGGAATGTTAATTTAATTACATTTTCTGCAAAGTCAACAAATATATAACATTTTATCTAAAGAGCAACAAATCACAATTATTATGGGAAGTTTCTAATCGTCAATTGTCTTTGCTGTTGCGAAATGTACTAAGTAAAATCAATAAATAACGTGTTATGCAATCGCTGGGCTTACCTTCTCGGTGACAGTGTCATGAAAGTAGCTGGCACTGTGATCCACAAATACCTCATCCTCCGAGGGCAGGACCATAGTGACCTTACCCTTGTCCGAGATGGTCCTCAATATCTCAATGAGCGCGTGGAAGAGCGCATCCCTCTGCATGTCAGCAGTGGCCAGCAGAGGACTGCAAGAAAGCACACACAATCACAAGTTTACTTCGACTGGGGATTCCCCCAAAGATGTTTGACGCACTCAGTGCAATTGTTGCGCGTACTCTTGCGGGAGAAGAGCAAATACTTGAGAATGAATCCCTGAACCACGGAAAGCAGACCGCGCGTCGCATTCCGCGGACAACGCAGACCGTAGGCAAGCTCCTCCTTGGGTGGAGCGCCGAAGACGAAGGCCGTCTGCAGCCACTCGGCACGCATGGGGATCGCTGCCGTGCCAAAGACGAGCTTGCGGAGCTCCTACAAAGGCAACAACAGAGAAGCCATTTTTGTTTGTCGTTCGTGATTTGTTGGGCCCGCTTGGCAGGATCGTTTACCGTTGCTAGTTCGCTGGTAATAGGCGTGCCGCCCTGCAGAATAAACTCCTTATTCATGGCTAATTGGTATCGTTGATAATCGGGGACTTTTTCCGCTCTATTTTCCGCTTGACTAATCTGTAATTTCCGCTCGAGACCTTTGCTACGTTCTGCGACTTGTCTGCAAATGCTTGCTCCAGCTGCCTACAGAGCTGCTTCTAAGCCTTTGACGAGTCCTTTGCCTGACTGCCGCCAGACAGTCAGACAGCCGACATTTCAGGCGTTTCACACTTTAGCGTTGATTTTTAATTTCATATTTAGTTCTGGCCCCAAACAACAATAACAGCAACAACAACGGCAACAATGGCGCAAAAGTGTGCAAAAATAACGCAAAGTATTTGTAATTCTAAAATAACTTCCACATTCTATAGCACTTGCTGATAATTTAGAATACACGTATTTAAAAAAATTATACTCCTACAATTTCGTATCAATGACAAATGAGTTATATTTTAATCAGTACAATATTTAAAAGGGAAGAAAACTATTGCTAATCTTTACTTATATCAGTGTAATTTTCAACTTGATTTACCATTTTACTTGGACTACAGAAAACTTATTAACTAAGAAACACAATTCCAAGTAATTCCTACACTGTAATGAAATGTAGATTCATTTATTACTACTCACATTTTGCAAAAATATCATGCATATTATCCACAGTACGGCTCGACCTAGGCTTAGAGGACTTGACTCGCTTGTCTGTCAGTCAGCGAAAGTAACTTTAAATGAAATTGAATTGAATTTAGTTCTGTGTGCACCACACGATACTCCATATACTCGATGGTGCACTTTATGTGAAAGTGTTATAAAGGCGTTTTGGGAGGTGCCTCATCCACAACTTGCTCATATCGTGCCTATAATATATATGCAGGTATATTGGGCACCAAGATTTTTGGCATGTTGATGCCTGCCATGGCACCCCACACAACCGGAAATATGTAGTTGTTGACGCCCATTTGTGCCTATTTCGGCGCAGAAATATGTGTGCTACTCACAAGTCGACAATGCTCGATATTCTCAATTTGATAGCTGGTTAATTAGATACCCTATATGCTTTGGATTAATAACTCATTAATTTGTCAAAAATAAAAACTTTTTGCCAAAACCCTTCCATCGATTTAACCGCGTTGAATGTCACTTTTACAGGGTATACAATACAGCACTTGCATATACATAGGTATTTTGAAAGTTTTCGCTAATCCGAAAACTCTATTGATTCGTTGTGTTTGGGACTCCTAAGTGGCAGTGAATGTTGGTTAGCAATAACAGTTTTGAGTGAGTCAACCTTGGATAGCAGTGCAGCAATTTAATTGTGACCTTTACACTGCTAAACAGGTTGTCTACGTCCATCAGAAAGACAAGATGTAAATGTAAAAGTTGCAAGTTTTAATTAGCTGTTTTTAACATTAGACGAATCACAAAATTATTTAAAAATATACACCGCAATAAGGACAAATAATTATAAGGAACTGCTCATTCATTTAGCTTAAATCCTCTTTGTCATGGTTCATAACGTCACGCATCAGAGTTGTAGCAGATTGTGGCGCTCGGCCCACCAGATACAAGAAATGTAAGTAATAATTCATGAAATGCAGACGCAACGAAGACGACCACAGACAGTACTCGAAGTAAATGCGATGACACATCCACCGTACATATTGCCCCGGGGATCTTTGATCACTTTTTTCACTTTGGTAGAGACATTTCTGGGCATAGCGCGCAATGACCCGCGGACGATTCACCACATTGCCATGCATATCGCCAATTGAACGCACGATGTTCAAATTTCGGCTAGAAAAACAAGAATTTAATTACCCATAAATAGCTAATTTGATTAATGGGGGACTCACATGACGAAGAGCATGCTGCGCGGCATCTCCCTGAGCGTATTCATAATCATATCAAAATTCTCCCTGGCCACCTTGCGTATGCGATCCAAATCCTCTTGCGAAAGCTTGCTCCGAAGTGGCCCACTTCGGCTTCGCATGGGCTGCTGAAATAACACTTCAGCAAACTTCATGTATTCGACGACGTTGATCTTGCTAGCAGCCGCCTTCATTTTGGGCTCGTCTCGCAGAACCGTTGCCTCCCAGAACTCACAGAGCGGACCACGCACATTTGCCGGCAGCTCCTCGTAGAGCCCATGATCCAATAGCACAATTTCTGCGCGGCCATTTTCAACATTCTTACGTACAAAAACTGAAATTGAAAGTTTCTTGATCACTTGAATCACTTAATATGGTGATTACCCACTATTGCCGGGATGCGGATCAGCGTGCACGAAGCCAGTGTGAAAGATTTGCTCGGCAAACAAATTGTATAGCTTCGTGTCAATGTCGATTAGACTGAGGTTTTGCTTTTTAATTGAATCTATATCGCTTATTTTGCAGCCTTCCATCCACTCCATGGTCAGCACGCGCTACAACGTAAAATATGTATATATGTGAATATACAAGGGAATACGAAAAATTTACTTTTTTTGTGTGTTGCCAATGGATCTTGGGCACAGCCACATAGCCGAACTTCTTTAGATCTTTTGCACAGCGCTCAGCATTTTTTCCTTCCTGCATAAAGTTGAGCTCTTGTACCAGATTCTTGCGCAAATCGTTCATGATCCAACTGAAATTGTAGTTCTTGAAAAATAGCTCAATAACGTCTTGTAGAAAGATTATGGTTGCCACGTCGCTAATAAATCGCTTCTGCAGATCGCTGTACTGTACTTTGACGGCTACCTGCTCACCGCTATGTAATCGCGCCTTGAACACCTGAGCCAAGCTGGCGGCCGCAACAGGCTCGTAATCAAATTCTTTGTACATTTCCTCGGGCAACTGGCCAAAATCTTTTCAAAATACCTTCTGTATATCCTCCTTAGATGTTGGCAGGCATTCATCTTGCAGTTTTGCTAGCGTACGCGTGTATTCGATTGGCAGAATGTGATTGAGGACTGCAAATCCTTGACCCACTTTGATGTAGAGGCCCCCATTAAGCATACAGGTTTCCAGCAGACGATTGACACTCTTCTGATGTAATACTTTTATCTTTGCCTTGTAGTCGGCATCATCTTCTTTGAGCCCCTTATAATCGATGCCTATCAACACGGCTGTTTTCACAGAGCGCACAAAACGCACCGACGTCCCCGGGTATGTGAAATCATTGACAATCCCATCTCATAAGCGAGGGCTGCGGTGCCGATTAGTACAAATCCCAAGCGTTTAAATGGCAAATTCCTCCACCCGCGACTTTAATCGGACTGATGCGCAGTAAACCGTCGACTATGAAATTGCCTATTATGGCATGCTGACCGGTAAATTAAGCAAGGCAACTGCAATATATAGTATTTAGAAATTAATTGTAAATACACATGTTTTTTAACTTACAGAGGTGCGCAGCATGTTTACGTACTTTGCTGCTTATCACAAAAACTGCAAACAGCTGTTCGCTTTACCGTTGTATCAGTCGCAGATATATGTACATTGTTTGCCCGTCTGCTTAATAGCTGCTATACCAATTTAGAACATAACCCAATGACGATAACTATGAAAACTATGTGTAAACAATTTAAAAAATTTTGTACAAAATGTTAAAAAAAAGCAACAGGTAATTACTGACAATTTTAACATTTTTCTTAGCTTTTGCAAAACACTCTGGCAACTGTAGCTCTCTTTTCGATATGCAAAGGACTATCGAAATGAGCATCGATACCTTCGTAGATACTTTAGAGTTGCCAGCACATAAATAGTTTTGAGTTATATTAGGGTTTTTGATGCACAAATTCAAAATGAAATGCAATAATTAACAGTTTATTTTGTTAACTAGAACATCACTGATTTGTTTAATCTTTGTTAAACGGTCAATGCGCTAACAGCTGGTTATCTTGCCGCCACTTTGACGAAGAAGACGGCAAAGAAGATTTAGAGTTCTTTTGCCAGCAAAAGCAGATACTAATTGTTTACATTGACGTAAGATAGTAGAGGATACGCCTCACTTTGGTTCGGCCATTAATACGAAAAGACGCAACCACATTGATTGCCGCACCTTAGCCTTAAAAAATGTCGGGCACAATTTTGGAGAATTTAAGCGGCCGCAAGCTGTCCATATTGGTGAGCAGTCTGCTGCTTTGCCAAGTGGCCTGCTTCCTTCTGGGGGGCCTCTATGCCCCCCTGCCAGCCGGCCATCAAACTGTACTGGGCACCAAATGTCGTGACAATCCCAGTCGCCAAAACGATAGCAGATTCTTTCTGTACTCACGCGGCGCCGGTGCCTGCAAACCAGTACATATGGATGAAATTGAGGATGATCCACTCAAGATGGCCAATCAATTAGTGTATGTCTTTCAAATGCCGCTGCCACGCAACAATCGCGTGCTTGATTACAGTCGTTGGCAGCAGAATCTCATTGGCGTGCTGCAGGTGGATATAGCGTATGTGTCTTCGTCGGAGCTAAGGCAACCTCCCAAGGATCTGCAGTTGACCATTGAGGCGCGACTTGCCTACCGCAACAACGAGGATGGCGACAAGGACTGGAAGTTATATGCGAACAGCGTGGAACATCGTTATCTGGACTGCCACCCGTCGCATATCCATGCCAAAGAAACGCTATATTCGTGCGACATCATTCCACTTTTTGAGCTGGGCGCACTGCATCACAGCTTCTACCTACTCAACCTCCGCTTCCCTATGGACTCACCCAGGCAGATCAACATGCAGGTGGGTCACATGCACGATCTCACCTTGACGGCCATCTATCAGAATGGCGGCTTCACGCAAGTCTGGCTGCTGCTCAAGGCGCTGCTCTTTCCCTTCGTCGTGGGCATAATGATCTGGTTCTGGCGCCGCATTCACATCCTGCAACGCTCCCCAGCCCTGCTGGAATACATGCTGCTGTATTTGGGAGGCGCCTTAAGCTTTCTCAATCTGCCACTCGAGTATCTGACGCTGGGCGTGGAAATGCCATACATGCTGCTGCTGAGCGACGTGAGACAGAGCATCTTCTATGCCATGCTGCTCTCCTTCTGGCTGGTTTTTGCTGGCGAGCACATGCTGATCCAGGATTCGCCAAACAAGTCCACCATACGGTCGCGTTACTGGAAGCATTTATCGGCGGTTGTTGTCGGTTGCATTTCGCTGTTTGTCTTTGACATCTGTGAGCGTGGCGTGCAGCTGCGAAATCCGTTCTACTCAATATGGACAACGCCGATCGGCGCTAAGGTGGCCATGAGTTTCATTATGCTCGCCGGAGCCTCGGCTGCAGTGTATTTCCTTTTCCTATGTTTCATGGTGTGGAAGGAGTTCAAAGACATTGGCGACAAGCGCACCTCGTTGCTATCCATGTCCCAGGCGCGTCGTCTGCACTACGAGGGTGAGTAGTCCAATATAGTAACCTTAAAATTATTAGACATCTAAGCCTGAGTAGGCGATTGATTTGGATTGTTGTACTTAGTTACGTGCTTGTCGTATTTATTTACGTATCGTACGAGTACGTGTATAAAGAAAAAGAATCAGTCATAAAATGGAGGCGTTCGAGCCTGAGCCCACCATGGATCAGCCGGAATATGGATGCTTCTTTTGTGTCATGGGCATTACTTCGGCCATTGTTTTCACCACCATGGGCGCTGCTTATGGAACCGCCAAGTCAGGTGTGGGCATAACATCGATGGCCATCAAACACCCCGAACTAATCATGAAGTCTATTATACCCGTTGTCATGGCCGGCATCATTGCCATCTATGGTCTCGTTGTTGCTGTTCTACTTGCTGGCACGCTGTCCGAACTCTACAACTCTTTCCACGCTTTTCTCAATCTGGGCGCTGGCATTGCTGTAGGTGTCTCGGGCTTAGCCTCAGGCTTTGCCATCGGCATTGTGGGCGACGCGGGAGTCCGGGGTTCAGCACTGCAGCCAAAGCTCTTTGTCGGCATTGTTTTGATACTGATCTTTGCGGAAGTGCTCGGTCTCTATGGCCTGATTGTGGCCATCTATCTGTTTACTAAGTAAAAAGTGACTTATACTATGTGATTCCAAGTTAGGCTTTAATAAATTTTTTATACTTGTTTGTGACACGCACCGAAAATAGTAATTATTTTTATTTTATTAAGTACAAAACACACTTGGAATAAAATTAGTTGCACAAAATGTCAAACTGCATGTAGTAGATAAACTTTTTTGTATTACGTGCATGTTCTGAAATGTAATTATTTTTACTCAATCAAATCATTTGATATTTGAATTTTTTCCATTTGTAGGTCTCATCCATCGCTTTAAATTCCTGATGCTTGCAACTTTGCTGTGCGCTGGTTTGACAGTTGCCGGCTTTATTATGGGCCAAATGGCCGAGGGACACTCGCAATGGAATGAGAACACTGAAATTCAATTAACGTCCGCTTTTCTTACCGGTGTTTATGGCATGTGGAACGTCTACATCTTTGCTCTTCTCATCTTGTATGCGCCCAGCCACAAACAATGGCCGACAATGCATCAGCGGGACGAGACAACGCAGTCAAATGAGAATATTGTTGCCTCTGCTGCCAGCAGAGTAGTACAGTAGTAGCAGAGTAATACAGTAGTTGCATATAGGAATTTGGAAAGTTTTCGCTAATCCGAAAACTCTATTGATTCGTTGTGTTTGGGACTCCTAAGTGGCAGTGAATGTTGGTTAGCAATAACAGTTTTGAGTGAGTCAACCTTGGATAGCAGTGCAGCAATTTAATTGTGACCTTTACACTGCTAAACAGGTTGTCTACGTCCATCAGAAAGACAAGATGTAAATGTAAAAGTTGCAAGTTTTAATTAGCTGTTTTTAACATTAGACGAATCACAAAATTATTTAAAAATATACACCGCAATAAGGACAAATAATTATAAGGAACTGCTCATTCATTTAGCTTAAATCCTCTTTGTCATGGTTCATAACGTCACGCATCAGAGTTGTAGCAGATTGTGGCGCTCGGCCCACCAGATACAAGAAATGTAAGTAATAATTCATGAAATGCAGACGCAACGAAGACGACCACAGACAGTACTCGAAGTAAATGCGATGACACATCCACCGTACATATTGCCCCGGGGATCTTTGATCACTTTTTTCACTTTGGTAGAGACATTTCTGGGCATAGCGCGCAATGACCTGCGGACGATTCACCACATTGCCATGCATATCGCCAATTGAACGCACGATGTTCA
This sequence comes from Drosophila siamana, assembly GCA_035047445.1. Taxonomy (NCBI): domain Eukaryota; kingdom Metazoa; phylum Arthropoda; class Insecta; order Diptera; family Drosophilidae; genus Drosophila; species Drosophila siamana. Next base: position 744,436 of record JAWNPP010000014.1, on the reverse strand, counting down.
AATTTCGGCTAGAAAAACAAGAATTTAATTACCCATAAATAGCTAATTTGATTAATGGGGGACTCACATGACGAAGAGCATGCTGCGCGGCATCTCCCTGAGCGTATTCATAATCATATCAAAATTCTCCCTGGCCACCTTGCGTATGCGATCCAAATCCTCTTGCGAAAGCTTGCTCCGAAGTGGCCCACTTCGGCTTCGCATGGGCTGCTGAAATAACACTTCAGCAAACTTCATGTATTCGACGACGTTGATCTTGCTAGCAGCCGCCTTCATTTTGGGCTCGTCTCGCAGAACCGTTGCCTCCCAGAACTCACAGAGCGGACCACGCACATTTGCCGGCAGCTCCTCGTAGAGCCCATGATCCAACAGCACAATTTCTGCACGGCCATTTTCAACATTCTTACGTACAAAAACTGAAATTGAAATGTTAAGCAGTTTCTTGATCGCTTGAATCACTTAATATGGTGATTACCCACTATTGCCGGGATGCGGATCAGCGTGCACGAAGCCAGTGTGAAAGATTTGCTCGGCAAACAAATTGTATAGCTTCGTGTCAATGTCGATTAGACTGAGGTTTTGCTTTTTAATTGAATCTATATCGCTTATTTTGCAGCCTTCCATCCACTCCATGGTCAGCACGCGCTACAACGTAAAATATGTATATATGTGAATATACAAGGGAATACGAAAAATTTACTTTTTTTGTGTGTTGCCAATGGATCTTGGGCACAGCCACATAGCCGAACTTCTTTAGATCTTTTGCACAGCGCTCAGCATTTTTTCCTTCCTGCATAAAGTTGAGCTCTTGTACCAGATTCTTGCGCAAATCGTTCATGATCCAACCGAAATTGTAGTTCTTGAAAAATAGCTCAATAACGTCTTGTAGAAAGATTATGGTTGCCACGTCGCTAATAAATCGCTTCTGCAGATCGCTGTACTGTACTTTGACGGCTACCTGCTCACCGCTATGTAATCGCGCCTTGAACACCTGAGCCAAGCTGGCGGCCGCAACAGGCTCGTAATCAAATTCTTTGTACATTTCCTCGGGCAACTGGCCAAAATCTTTTCGAAATACCTTCTGTATATCCTCCTTAGATGTTGGCAGGCATTCATCTTGCAGTTTTGCTAGCGTACGCGTGTATTCGATTGGCAGAATGTGATTGAGGACTGCAAATCCTTGACCCACTTTGATGTAGAGGCCCCCATTAAGCATACAGGTTTCCAGCAGACGATTGGCACTCTTCTGATGTAATACTTTTATCTTTGCCTTGTAGTCGGCATCATCTTCTTTGAGCCCCTTATAATCGATGCCTATCAACACGGCTGTTTTCACAGAGCGCACAAAACGAACCGACGACCCCGAGTATGTGAAATCATTGACAATCCCATCATAAGCAAGGGCTCCGGTGCCGATTAATACAAATCCCAAGCGTTTAAATGGCAAATTCCTCCACCCGCGACTTTGATCGGACTGATGCGCAGTAAACCGTCGACTATGAAATTGCCTATTGTGGCATGCTGACCGGTAAATTAAGCCAGGCAACTGCAATATATAGTATTTAGAAATTAATTGTAAATACACATGTTTTTTAACTTACAGAGGTGCGCAGCATGTTTACGTACTTTGCTGCTTATCACAAAAACTGCAAACAGCTGTTCGCTTTACCGTTGTATCAGTCGCAGATGTATGTACATTGTGTGCCCGTCTGATTAATAGCTGCTATACCAATTTAGAACATAACCCAATGACGATAACTATGAAAATTATGTGTAAACGAGTAAAAAAATTTGTAAAACATGTTTAAAAAAAAGCAACAGGTAATTACTGACAATTTAAACATTTTTCTTAGCTTTTACAAAACATTCTGTCAACTGTAGCTCTCTTTTCGATATGCGAAGGACTATCGAAATTAGCATCGATACCTTGGTAGATATTTAAGAGTTGCCAGCACATAAATAGTTTTGAATAACTTTATGGTTTTTGATGCACAAATTAAAAATGGAATATAATAATTATCAGTTTATTTGTTAAGTAAAGCATAATTGTTTTGTTCAATGTTTGTTAAACCTCCAATGTGCTAACAGCTGTTTATCTTGCCGTCTGCACATTAGGCGGCAGCCCTAACATTCTGTATACGAACGCCGCCGCTTTGTTTGTTTCGCCGCCGATAGCCGACGAAGTAGACGGCACAAAAGATTTAGAGTTCTTTTTATATCGGCTGCCAGCAAAAGCAACTACTAATTGTTTACATTAACGTGAGATATCAAAAGTAGAAGACACGCCTCATTGGCTCGAGCATTAATACGAGAAAACGCAATAGCACTGATTGCCGCACCTTAGCCTTAAAAAATGTCGGGCACAATTCTGGAGAATTTGAGCGGCCGCAAGCTGTCCATATTGGTGAGCAGTCTGCTGCTTTGTCAAGTGGCCTGCTTCCTTCTGGGGGGCCTCTATGCCCCCCTGCCAGCCGGCCATCAAACTGTACTGGGCACCAAATGTCGTGACAATCCCAGTCGCCAAAACGATAGCAGATTCTTTCTGTACTCACGCGGCGCTGGTGCCTGCAAACCAGTACAGCTGGATGAAATTGAGGATGATCCACTCAAGATGGCCAATCAATTAGTGTATGTCTTTCAAATGCCGCTGCCACGCAGCAATCGCGTGCTTGATTACAGTCGTTGGCAGCAGAATCTCATTGGCGTGCTGCAGGTGGATATAGCGTATGTGTCTTCGTCGGAACTGAGTGAACCTCCCAAGGATCTGCAGTTGACCATTGAGGCGCGACTTGCCTACCGCAACAACGAGGATGGCGACAAGGACTGGAAGTTATATGCGAACAGCGTGGAACATCGTTATCTGGACTGCCACCCGTCGCATGTGCATGCCAAAGAAACACTATATTCGTGCGACATCATTCCATTGTTTGAGCTGGGTGCACTGCATCACAGCTTCTACCTACTCAACCTCCGCTTCCCTATGGACTCACCCAGGCAGATCAACATGCAGGTGGGTCACATGCACGATCTCACCTTGACGGCCATCTATCAGAATGGCGGCTTCACGCAAGTCTGGCTGCTGCTCAAGGCGCTGCTCTTTCCCTTCGTCGTGGGCATAATGATCTGGTTCTGGCGCCGCGTTCACATTCTGCAACGCTCCCCAGCCCTGCTGGAATACATGCTGCTGTATTTGGGAGGCGCCTTAAGCTTTCTCAATCTGCCACTCGAGTATCTGACGCTGGGCGTGGAAATGCCATACATGCTGCTGCTGAGCGACGTGAGACAGGGCATCTTCTATGCCATGCTGCTCTCCTTCTGGCTGGTTTTTGCTGGCGAGCACATGCTGATCCAGGATTCGCCAAACAAGTCCACCATACGGTCGCGTTACTGGAAGCATTTATCGGCGGTTGTTGTCGGTTGCATTTCGCTGTTTGTCTTTGACATCTGTGAGCGTGGCGTGCAGCTGCGAAATCCGTTCTACTCAATATGGACAACGCCGATCGGCGCTAAGGTGGCCATGAGTTTCATTATGCTCGCCGGAGCCTCGGCTGCAGTGTATTTCCTTTTCCTATGTTTCATGGTGTGGAAGGTGTTCAAAGACATTGGCGACAAGCGCACCTCGTTGCCATCCATGTCCCAGGCGCGTCGTCTGCACTACGAGGGTGAGTAGTCCAATATAGTAACCTTAAAATTATTAGTCATCTAAGCTTGAGTAGGCGATTGATTTGGATTGTTGGACTTAGTTACGTGCTTGTCGTATTTATTTACGTATCGTACGAGTACGTGTATAAAGAAAAAGAATCAGTCATAAAATGGAGGCGTTCGATCCTGAGCCCACCATGGATCAGCCGGATTATGGATGCTTCTTTTGTGTCATGGGCATTACTTCGGCCATTGTTTTCACCACCATGGGCGCTGCTTATGGAACCGCCAAGTCAGGTGTGGGCATAAAATCAAACACCCCGAACTAATCATGAAGTCTATTATACCCGTTGTCATGGCCGGCATCATTGCCATCTATGGTCTCGTTGTTGCTGTTCTACTTGCTGGCACGCTGTCCGAACTCTACAACTCTTTCCACGCTTTTCTCAATCTGGGCGCTGGCATTGCTGTAGGTGTCTCGGGCTTAGCCTCAGGCTTTGCCATCGGCATTGTGGGCGACGCGGGAGTCCGGGGTTCAGCACTGCAGCCAAAGCTCTTTGTCGGCATTGTTTTGATACTGATCTTTGCGGAAGGGCTCGGTCTCTATGGCCTGATTGTGGCCATCTATCTGTTCACCAAGTAAAAAGTGACTTATACTATGTGATTCCAAGTTAGGCTTTAATAAATTTTTCTCTTGTTTGTGGCGCAGACCGAAAATAGTAATTATTTTTATTTTATTCTGTAAAAAACACTTAATATATAGTTAATTCCTCAAAACTCTTTCTTTTTATTCGAGATATCCAAAACTACACATAGTGGATAATGTTTTTTTATTGCATTCATGTTCTGAATTGTATTTATTTTTACTTAATCATCGTTTAATTGTGCATTTAAATTTTCCATTTGTAGGTCTCATCTATCGCTTCAAATTCTTGATGCTTGCCACTTTGTTGTGCGCTGGTTTGACCGTTGCCGGCTTTATTATGGGCCAAATGGCCGAGGGACACTGGCAATGGAATGAAAACACTGAAATTCAATTAACGTCCGCTTTTCTTACCGGAGTTTATGGCATGTGGAACGTCTACATCATTGCTCTTCTCATCTTGTATGCGCCCAGTCACAAACAATGGCCGACAATGCATCAGCGGGACGAGACAACGCAGTCAAATGAGAATATTGTTGCCTCTGCTGCCAGCGAAGAGATTGAATTCAATCATCTGCCATCCGACTCCAATCCCAGCGAGATATCATCACTGACCTCATTTGCGCGCAAGGTGGCTTTCGATTAAAAAGACAAGGCAGTGAGAGAATCAATGTGCACAGGAGATGACACGGCCCGTCTTGAATTATTTATGTTGTGTGTGTGCCAAACTAATTATAAGATTAGCTCTTGGCGGTCCAGAGAGAGATAGAAGGATGAAAGAGCACGCTCAAAGCTAAAAGTGCTTAGGCGTACTTTTGCATTAGTATTACCAATTAACAAAGTAACATTTCTTGCCTCGTTTTTGCATCTTACATACATTTTTATACTTAGTAACTAGATTCTATTCGTAGCTCTTTAGCATTATGCATATGTGTATTTCTTTTATAGTATTCTTTATCTCATGTCCATGATTTTAATTAATATCTTGTAGTGAATGCATGTACTTATTCGCCCGACAGTATTATACTATATATGTATGTGTGAAATCTTTTAATCTAGCCTTTAAGAATCACTATATGATCGAATATTTTATCGGATGCAAAATTTAAATGCCATAAGACAGAATTACATATATAGTATACAACCGATCTTTACTTTTATAACTGACAAAACGTAGAGCAATTTATCACTCCAGTAGCAATGCAATGAATAAACAAAAGCAATATTCAATCGAATTATTGAAGTCTTTTATGGTATGGAGGAGGAATGTGATTCACCAGATTATGCGCTGCGGCGTGCGATAGTTTTGCCAATAAAACTCTTTGGTGAAGTAAATGTAGAACGTGACCACATTCAGGAGCAGATGCACGCCCAGCTCCAGCCACTCGGCGAATCCCTTACGCGCGGGTCGCGTATTCAGTCGGAAGAGCACATACGGCACCAGGAAGTAGCGCAGCTCGAGAAGCCTCTGGAAGCACAAGACAAGCAGCAGGGCCACCGGAAACATCAGTTTGAAACTGTCCGGCATATGCCGCAAGCCGCAGCAGAGTAGCGTCAGCGCTAGCACATACAGCGGGGCCATCGCGTAACGGAACCACCAAAATTTGCCGTACAAACGAGTCCACACATAGAAAGTATAATGACGGTTATCAGCCAACAGATAGGGGTGCACCACGGTATTCACGTGAATCACGGCTACAATAAGTAACAGGGCTAAGATTGTGAGAAGTCGATGGCGTTGGACTAGCGTCAATGCCAGACGCAGTTGACGCAGCGTATTGGAGATGCCAAAGCCGGCGACAAAGATGGCAAAATAAAAGATCTGTGGCAGGTGCAGCGATGCCTCGTGGGCGCTCTTGTCCCCCACCACAATGGAACCATTGATGCATATGAAGCCAATAAATGGCAGAATGATCGAGGCGTAGAAACAGCATTTGGCCAGAATGCTCAATATGCAATTGCAAAGCAGCTGTGGACTGCTTAATAGGTGTAGCCAAAGCTGCAATAGAAGTCACATTAGAATATTTAGATTGCACATGCAAATATTTACCTCAACGCCAAAAAGGCGTATTTTTTTGTTCCCATCAGGACGCGCCTTGGCACTCTGCTGGATGAGCGTGTCTAGAATGGTGATGGCACAACACATGCACACCCAGACAATGTTTGTCTGCCGCATGAGTACACTGGCTGCACCGCAGACAGCTGCCGGTAGATGCGCCTCCTGCTGCCAGTAGTTGTAGAATAACAGCACCATGGTCAAAGCCAACGTATCCGTGTAGTACAAATGGCTGAAGAAATACAATGGCGGAAGCACTGACAGGGTTATGGCCTCGTGTGCTGCATATGCATTGCCTCCAGTGCCTGCTAGCGTACGTCGTCGTATCTTGTACAGCAGCAGTATGTTGATGCCAGCCCCAGCTAAGCTCAGGAGTCGTAATCCTGTCACCGTGCAAGCATTGAAGGGTTGCAGCACCAGGGCGAGCAGATACAAGCCTGGGAAGGTTGTGATCTTCGAGTCCCACTGCACGAATGATACGTTTAGAAAAAGTTGTATTTGTCACCACTTCAAGGCGGCTATCGAAGCCTTACCACATCGAATTGCTTGCGACAAAAGGCCAGCCCTTGTGGGATATGAAACTCCTCATCTATGACATAGTCCGATGAGCTGTTGACGCGCAGAAACAAGGGCAGAGAGTAAAGCACAAACCCAACGGGCAGTACCAGTTTCCAAGATCCTTGCATCTTTTTTTATGCTTCCATGGATCGTTTTTTTTTTTAGCTATGCTTTTGTTTATTTTCGGATACCGACACCGGCACCTCTTATTGACAACTATCGATATATCGGTGCTTAGTATTTTTTATTCGTATGCAAATCAATAGAAAAACATAGTGTGGTCACACTTCATATGCGACGGCCGGGAAAGAAATAAAGAAGCAAAAAACAATGGCCAAAGCAGTGTTTACAAATCAAATTACCGATTACATTATTGAAAGCGTTGAGGCCGCCGAGTTTATGTGGAATCACGCAAGTCCATTATATAAATTAAAAAGCATGAAGAGTGATTTTTGGATGAAACTAACTAAGGAAATTAATGCGAGATTTCACCCGACCGTTCAGCTAAGTCAAGGTTTATAAAATGCAATTAATTAATGCATCATTAGCGTTTGCATTTCTTAGTGATTTTTGATTGGATTTCTACAGGTGACGTATCACGTAAATGGAACAACCTCAAATCATACTATACATTTGAAAGTCAAAAAGTCATGAAAGCCAAGCAATGTGAGTTTGCACCTGAAACATTAGAAGTTGATTGGAAAAATAAGTCCAAAATGGATTTTCTTGCGAAAACATTAACGCCACCAGTCGCGCCGACTAAGCCAATAAGAAGTGTATGTATTTGTTATCATTTTTTTCTGTATAATAGATTCATCAAAAATTACATTGTTGTCATTATGAAGATATTAATTTCAACATTGTCATCATCATTAATTTCATTGCACTCAACCACATCATTAGTGTAAAAGAGACAAGCATATACTCTTGATTTGGTCTGAAATAATCGATAGATATGAAAAATAGGGATGCAAGTCGAGCGCGCCGTTATCGATGCTATTCTTGTTTGTTTAAATATCGATGTACGTTTCGGTATCGATATTGTTTTATGGCTATTAAGAAAATTTTCTTAGCTGCCACAATACTTAGCTGCAGTAGCCGTGTTATTTGTTGTGCAGTTATAATCGTATTGATTTAGCATTGAAAATTGACGAAGATGAGTAGGGCTCTACACGTAAATGGTTTAACAATTCAACAAAAGCTGGAAATTATTGCAGCTGTAAATAACAATGTCGACAAAAATGTTCTGTGTTCCCAATACGGCTGTGACAAATCAACAATTTATCGGATTATTAAAAGACAATCGCAAATTCAAAAATATTCTGAAATTGCTGAATCAAAACGAAAACGACATCGAAAGGGTGTCCATGATTTAGTCGAGGAAGAGCTGTATAAATGGTTCAAGCAACAAGAATCGAACAATTTAGATCAGCGTACACTTCTAGCTAAGGCAAAAGAGTTTTGTGTTAAGTTCAACGATGATTATGAACCCAACGTTAACTGGCTTTGGCGTTGGCGAAAGCGCCATAACATTAAATGTAGAAAAAATCGGAATGCAAATGAATCTGTAACGACAGATGAATGTGACCCTTTAGCAGGTCCGGCAACATGGGTAAATAAATACAATTAAAATTCTCGGAAATTAAAGGACTCGAGCCATATAAGCAACTAAATTATACTGAAAGTCTTTCTCTCGAAATCCCTTAAATGCTGTACTCCGAAAGTATTTTTCAAATATGATATTTCTTAATGTCACAGGAAGGTTCTATTAAACCTGGCGCTGCGGATGAGGAATACTTCAACTATAGCAATTTTGAGTCACAAGATGAATCCTGGTCAGGCGATACTGGAACCCAGTCGTCATTTCAAGTGCCAGAACTTGCAATTGATGCAGAGGAAGAAAAATATAGCGAAACATTGAGAGTAAAGCTGTTTCACAATATACATTTTTTCAATTTTTTAAATAGTTATTAAATTCACAGAGAACAGAGAGTACTCCGAAAATTGAAGATCGACATACAACCAATTTAAGCAACGCACGTTCATCAACACATCTGCCAATTTCAACGTCTGATGAAGAGGAACAAGTATCGATTATTAATACCTACGTATGTTAATAAATCATTTCAATATATTTTGGGTATTTATAAATGCTCGTTCTTTAGAAGCGACCCCGGGAATCAACAGATCGACTAGCAACAATGGTGGCAAATCTTATTGAACATCAAAATACCTTATTTGCCCAGCCTCAAATGCAGCAATCGTCACTCCAACATCCAGAAATGTACGCATTCTGGGATAGCATAATTAAGGATATCCCTCCTGAAGCACTGCCGGAAATAAAATTCGAAGTTACCGCAGTTTTGCACTCTATTTATAAGAAATATAAAAACTAATCCCAACCAACAAAAAACAATATAAAAGAGATACATACATGAATAAGATGAAATAATTAGATAAAAATAAAATAAGCAACCTGATGTATATTATTTTGATTTAGTCTATGTGTACCTGCTGTATCAAAAGTTTTTATTTTATTTTATATAAATGAATGATTAAACACACATGGTTCCTAAGGATTGGAATGCTTCATACAATTCAATTTACTAAGTAAAATAAAAATTACAACATATTTTGATGATCCTTTTTAAGGACAAAAACAACTGTTTCGTCTACAAATCAAATTAAAAACTATTAATATCTCAATTATGAGTTACTCTTCTTGAATTAACATATTTGGATTTTCATTTCTTGAATATTTGAATATTCAATTCTGATTTTGAATAATTCGAAAACAAATCGATATTATATTTGTTTTAACTTAAAAACATTTGATTCTAAGAGTGAAAACATTGCACATCGTAAAAATACCAAATAATAATATGTGCTTAACGGAATCGTACTTTTGGTATTAAAATAAAACGAAAACTTTCACACTGTCAGCTGTTTTTTGTTTTTGTTTGAATTGTCGTGAATTGTAGTTTTTTTTTTTTTGTCGTGTATAAGTTTAATTTTGTACAACAATAGCAAATATTAAATTCACTATGAGTCTATTAGATTTGGATGACGATTGCCTCAGTTGTTTATTGCAAAATTTGCCTATAGAAGATCACATGAACTTTGCCCAGGTTTGTCAACGATTCCACCAGGTTTGGGAAAATTACAAAGCTTGGACTTATAAGCGAATGGAACTGGGTAGTACCACAGCTAATAGCTTCAAACAGGAGTTGCTCTTGCTGAACCAAACAACGGATCATGTGAAAAATTTAATAGTGAATCTAAACAGAAATTTCGAATGGGATAAAACATGCATGATAAAATTCCTTCAAACGCTAATGAGTATGGATGTTCTGGAGCGTGTAACTCTATGGTTGAAAGACACCGAGCCTTATGAAGTCCTGGAGACAATAATTCGATTACTTGAGCAACTGCCGAACATAAAGTGCATTGCAACCTATCAAGACAGTAAGTAATGCTTGTTTATAGCCAATGATGTAAGAACAAATAACTAAAATTATTTTCTGACAGATGAAGTTGTGGATATATTATATCAATTTGACGATTTCGACGATTTTCTTAGGGAGTCAAAATTGAGTAGAAATCCATTGATTGAACCAGTCTATTCACACACAAAAATTCGTATTTTGGTAATAGACAACGCCTCCATCCATGAAACTCTCTCTGATCTTGCGCAGCACTCAAAGTGCATTAGAGAACTCAGTTTTCGAATGACACAAAAAGCCGAGGAATATGTTCCACTCGCTGAGCTGCCACATCTACGTGTACTGCAGATCTTCGGCCAGTATGACGACGATGGGCCAAACTTGCTGCCTCTCGTTGCTGCTCTGTCTACAAAGTTACTAAACCAACTTACATCTTTAACTATTCATGTGCCAGGCCTGGGATATGAGGAGACGGCGGAAATTACACGCATAGAAGGATTACAGCGACTTGACTGTCATTTCAGCGATATTCGCTGTTTGGAATTGTTGGTGCACCTCAGGGGGATAACATATATTTTTATTAGAGTTACCCATAGCGAAAGTATTGACAATCTAGTCTTGGCAATTATTGAAAATTGCCAGAAACTGATCGTTCTCCAAATTGACTCGCCCAATTTAAGTCGCAGCATTATTCCAAAGGCATTTAGAGTGTTGCAAAAGCTTCGAAACTCAAAGGATCAGAGCCCGTTGCGCCTTATGTTCGGGAAAACGTCAGTTCAACTCGATGAAGTAAATAATGTCGATTATAAAATTAGTTTTTAGTTACTAACTTATCTCGTTGCAGGAAACTAGCGAGTATCTGAGGGTTTTCTGGTAAACCCACTACAAAAGACTTTACCGAAACTGTGAATATTAAACTTCTATGTTTGTTGAATAAATTGTGTAAATATTTTTTTAAAATTTCGAATTTTACAAAAATATCTTAGATTAAGCAAGTTGATTGTGATCGCAGTGAATAAACTTTATGAAACCTATTAGAGATAAATTAGTATGACTACAATATGTGTGGCCATTTATTTTTAAAATTATTTCATTTCATTTATACATAGAAAGAAACATGAAATGCTGTCAAATAAATAATTCTTCTAGTTTCTTAAATAAAGGTGATAATTAGTTTTTTAAAGTTTTTGCTTTATTCAGCATAATAATTGAACTTACAATTTTCGATCATTAACATACATAAGAGTATTTATTATAATTTTTAACAAACAATACAACTTAATGGCTACCAAGAATCCAATTGGAACTGGTCCAGCAAGACTAGAAGTCCTTCCATATTGTGAATCCTTTACCAGTTCCAGCTAATCAGGCATAAAGGAGCAGCAACTTTAGCTCTAGCTCTAATGCTAAACGCTAAGATAAGTATTTATAGCTATGAATTATATAAAATGTAGAGATTTTATTATAGATATTTATTGATTTTTCTTGCTTTTATTTATTTATTTTTTGTTTTGTTTTTTTTTTGGAAATGTGTCCGTGTCTTGTGTTCATGGATGGACCGATCATAAGAGAAAGTCCACCTTACGCTGTCGTTGCTACTTGTTGACACTTCGATAGATCATTGGAGCTGAGCGATCGTTGGTCTTTGTGTGTCGCAACTTGATTGTGGCAAACTGTGAGGCGCTGCAATATAATGTTGGACTTGTCGAGTTTAGGTCGAGAGCAGTTTACATATAACCTGCAGGTTATTACTGAAACAGAGTGCTTACAACGGGTTATTACAGCAATTTTCAAACGATATTTATGTTTTTTTTTGTTTTTGTTTTTTTCGGAGTCCTACGTGGGAATTGCGCTTTTCAATAGCCTATGGAATAAATGCGATAAATACCGCGCTTGCTGCAAATACAAAACGTATACGTAATATACTCATTTCTCGTATATGTGTGAGTGTCTGTGCAGTTCTATGTGTGTGTGTGTGTGCGTGAGTGTCTTACGACTATAGCATAAAAAAATAACGTAAAGTAAAGAATAGGCATGTATGTATAATTTTAATATGGTTTGTGCTTAAACTAGAACTGTGCGTTGGGCAAGGCACCAAAAGTGGAAACAACTCGGCATATATTGGATACGTGAGCGAAGTTTGCTGGTTCCCTCCGAAAGAAATACCGTTGAATATTGAAAAAGAGTTCGAAGAACGTCTCTATTCTGAATTTGGCACACTTTTGCAGGATAAATACTAATTAATTTTGACCTAAAGAGCTTGGTTTTAAAATTATTTTCAGTAAATATCGGCGTAAAAATACGTACGATTGTTGTAATTAGTTGCCAGTTTTTCTGCATTTAAGTCATTCTAATAGAAATCCTCGGTCTAATAGCTCTGACTACGCGTTGTTAGTTGGGACAGCCAGTTAGGATGTATTTTGAAAGACTGCTAAAAGTTTTCTGCATTAACACCGATATTTACATACTATCTTCTTGAAATTCCTCTGTTAGCTTCACACGCCCCGCTGCTTTTCCTCTCTATCTCTATCTCGATCTCTGTCTCTGTTCGATCGCCGCCACGCTCGGCGCATTTTCTTCTCCGGTAAGAAAACGGCGAAACCACGTTGCTCACAACCCAGCACTTCCCTGCTTCTCTCTCTCCGCTGCTGCCTCACTTCAGCTTCGCACTGGCGCTCTTCTGCCCCGTCATGCTGTGCTGCTCCTGATCCCAGAAGTCGTACCATGGACCATAGCTCTTATTGCCCACATGCGCCTTCAGGTTGCGCTCCAGCGTGGCGCTGCTGTTGTTGTTGCTGATGTTGTGATTGCTGTTGCTGTGGCTGTTGCCATTGTTAGATGACGACTTGAGGAGTCGTGTGCGTGGCAGGATGGTGGCTGTGGGTGCTCCAGAATTGCCAGTCGAATTGCGGGTCAGCGTGTTCTCCTGCTCCTTGGCATTCGACTTCTTCAGCGTGTTCGTTGCCGTCGTCGATGTGGACGAGCGAAACGTATGAAACTCCATTTGCTGCTGCTGCTGCTGATGGTGCTGGCGTCGCAGCTTGTCGTCCTTGCGCACCAGATGATCGTTGATCACAATGCAATCGTAGGGATCGGAGCTGGTCGACTTCAGTTCCGCCTCGGACTCGTCCTCGCTGGTGTAATACTGCTTGAGTATATCCTTGCGCTTGAGCGTCTTCATCACCAGGCCGTGATTGCCGCCATTTGCGTTATTGCCATCGTGTTGCATGTCGTCGAAGAAGTTGTTCACATCGCTCAGCTTTAAGGTGCCGTGCTCATCGCTCTCGCCTTCGTCTGTGGAGTGTGGAAACTGTTGTTGTTGTTGTTGCTGTTGTTGCTGCTGCTGCTGCTGTTGCGATTGCTTCGATCTGCTGAGTGTTTGGGATTTGTGCTGTGGCGTAGACGACGCCATCGATGCAGAGCCAGAGCCCTGCTTGTCCAGCTTGCGATGCACATACTCCGATTGCTGATGCTGATGCTGCTGTGGCTGTTGACTGCGACGCAGCGTGCTCAGACGCTCGCTCTCCGACGGCTCCTCGATGTCGATCTCAATGGTCTTCATGATCTTCATGCGCGACTTGGGCGTGTAGCCGCTGCTCCTCTGTTGATGCTGCTGCTGCTGCTGTGGCGGCATCGCTGGACTGATGCCATAGATATTCTCATCGTCGTCGCCATAGATCTCGGTGCTCGTGATGCTGTCCTTGCGTCCACGTCCGTGTTTCTCCTGCGACGAGCTGGAGTTGTTCGACTTGGTCAAAGTGCCGTTGCCATTGCCATTGCCATTTCCGTTGCTGTTGCGTTCGCGATCTTCGTCGGAGCGAGGCTCATCGCGCATCTCGTCGAGATTGGGCGCAGCGACCAGATCGCGATGCTGCCACAGCGACATGCCCGCTAAAATATCCTCGCTGCGTCCGCCGCCGAATTTCCAAAACGACTTGGTGCGCTTCAATCCCGAACTGGAGGCCTGCAGTATCTCGTCGTCGGAGGCAATCAAATCGTAGCGCATCTTGCCGCCCATGCCGCCGCTCTGGCGGCTCAGGCGATGCAGACTCTTGTCATCGATCTGACTGTCGACGCTGTTGCGGAAATTGCGACTCAGCGTCCACGATGCCACATCCCGTGGCACGGTGTGTGTGTTTGTATCAGCGCGTCGTCTTTCGTTGTTGTTTCGTTTTCAGTTGGATTTTTTTTTTTGATAGGTGGATTGATTGGTTGATTGTTTGGTGGTTTGGGTGTTGATTGTTTGTGGTGTGGTGAGCGGTGGTTAGCACATGGTATGCAACAATGATGGAGGGCAACAAAGAGCGTACATATATATATATGTGTGGGCAAATATATATAATGATGGTAAACATGAAATCATAAGAACAGTAAAAGAAAGAACGCAAAATGCAAATAAATCAAACAGTTGTTCAATCATAAATAATTTAGAATGTTTGCCAATGATGGTCGCGGATTAGTGACAATTCAAAGCGATGCGAGATCGAGGTGCAAGTTGATAAACTAGCTATAATTTTGCTGCTGTTGTTGTTGCTATTAGTACGTAAAGCAAGCTTTGCAAATTGTCGAGAGGGTTTCAAAGCTAGCTTAGTTACCTATTGTATATAATTTAGTTCAAATTTTAATTTACTTGTTTACTACACATTAGGAAATCGTGTTGAATTAAAAATCGAATGCTAATGTTAAAATATGTTTTTTTCAAAATGCTCAATATGTCAAATTAATTATGCTTATAGAATGGTAACAAGAAGCTAGCAAAAAAATATTACAAAAATCTTCACTCCAATTTTATTAATGATATGTACTTTTTCATATTCTATTTAAAATTGTAAAGTGTGGCTTCCGTTTGATTAGCAATAGATATGGAGGATTTAGGAATGCAATTCAATAATTAATAATTTTTCTCAACATACAATATAGCCGACTAAATTAAACTATGATGGCAAAAAGATTCTCTAGATCTACATCAGTTATTACAACAACAACAATAGCAAACACAATAGATAACTTTGGGAGCACATACCGTATGGGCACACGTTGTGTGGCGGGCTCCTCGTCGGAGTAGTCGACCTCCGGCTGTGGCGGCGGCTCGTTGGCGAATCCGCTGTCGTTGCTGCTGTGCAGCGATGTCTTGGCCGCAGCCGCCGACTTGCCGGACGACTGTGTGGTCATGGAGCTCTGCAAGAAAGGGGATCAGTCGGTGTCTTAGCTGGGAAAGGAGAAACGGGAGCTAAACTCACCTGTGCACCATTGAGCAGCTTCTGCTTGCGTCGCTCGACGGCAGCGGGGACGCCGTTGGTGGCACAGAAGCTCTGCGAGCTGTTCAGCATGCGTGCGCTCTGGCTCTGTTGCTGATTCTGGGTCTGGCCATTCGGCACGGGGGCAGGCAGCGTGGGCGGCGGACCGGGACGTGGATTGGCGGTGGAGCCAGAGCGATATTTCTTTTGCTGCTTGATGGTGTCGCCAAACATGCGAGTCGGCGACGATTCTTCGGCGCTGTGATTGCGACGTCGCCGGTACGTGGCATCGCTGTCCATCAGCTCCAGCTGGGCCTCGTATTGCTGCTGCTGCTGCTGTTGTTGCTCGTGATAGCTGCGCATGCCGCCAGCTGCAGCGCCGCCATTGCGGTCGTAGCTCATGTGCATGTTCTCGTAGCGACGGGCGCTAGATGGCGCCAGCTCCAGGCTCTCGGCATTGGTGTAGGCGACTGGGAACCATCCAAAGTGCTGCGTGCGCAGATTCTCGCCAAACTGCCAGCCCTTGGCCTTGGCGCCCACCAGCGCAATGCGATCGCCCTCCTCGAACGACAGCTGATTCTCCCCCGAGGGCATGTAGGCGTACAGCGCCTTCACCAGCGGCCGCTGGTCGCCGCGCTCCAGTTCGCCAAGCGGCAGCTGCTCCTCAATGATCTTGTGTTTATTGCCTAGCAAGAAGCATAGAAATTAAAGTGGTTTCCCAGGCAGTCTTAAAAGTCATCTTACTTGTCAGTGGTGTGGCTCCAACCATCGCCAAATTGAAGTCGGACTTGGCGCGTGGCAGCGAGTTCTGTGCATAGTGCGTCGATCCAGACCCGCCTGTGCCCACCAGACTCTCGCGCTCGTGAAGTGTGCGCATGTCGCCGTAGGGAGCGTCGATGCTGCGCGACTTCTTCAACTGGGCACCATGACCATGACCACTCTGCTGCAGCTGCTCGTCATCAGCGTCCTTGATGCGCTCCTGGAAAGTACGTGGATTAGATAGGGATTAGAATGCATCCTGAACAGCTGAAGTACAATTGGAATAACATATGTTCTACAACAAAAATTGAGTAATCTTTTTTGTACCAAAATGTTGTCTTGCCTAACAGCAGAGTGCGTATAAATATTGTGAAATTTTCAGAATAACTAAAGACCTTAATTAGATATTGAATTTGTATGGCATAAATCAAATGGTAAAATGAAAAGAGAGGCGAATTATTTATCAGAATTAATTGATTTGCTTAACAGTAAAACTTGCGCTGTCAAAATGCAAATGCAAATTGGCCAAAAATTAACTTTAGTTGTAAAGAACTTGAATCCGTAATGAATTGAGAAATTTTTCTGCAAATTATGATATTTCTTAAAGGTTTCAGTTCAGACAACTAGCGTGCAAGTATCTGCATATCAACTAGAAAATCGATGCCGCGATATTTAGCGTCTTTCCCACAATTATACTCGCTTCGTTGAAGCATTTCTTAAAATTCGATTTACTCGAGTTTAAGGAATTTTGTTGGGTACTTTATTCTTGTTAGGCCTGATCTCAAACTTCAGTTAACAAAGTTGTTAGAGTTTGTTCTTTTCCGAACTTTTTGGAGGGTTGGGGGATGGAGACAGAGGGAGGCATAACTCACCAGGCGACGTGTGTTGCTGTTGCTGCTGCTGTAGCCGCTTTCGTATGCGGCCGGCGGTATAATCTCACGAGAAGCGGCAATTTCTTGCCAATTTTCGAAATTATTATCAATTACTGTTTTGCCGGTGCTATGGTAGGCCATCCAGTGCTTGGCGATCGAACATTGGCGCTCCAGCACGAAACCATAACGACGTCGCTCCTGTGTCATGGCCTGTGAATCGCGGGAAATGCCGCAATGTTCTCAGAACTTTAAGCGAAACGAAAGACTTAGGCAACGAACTTACGTTTTTATAGCTTTGATCGCAGAAGACATCGAGCTTTTTCTTCTGATCCTCGAGCAGTTGCAAGCTCTGCAATGATTATTCGATGATTTATATTGATATCTTGATTCATTTGGGTGCAACCACTTACTCTCAGCTCCTTTTCGGTATTCTCGGGCGTGGCCTTTTTCTTGCGCTGCTTCTTCATTGTGGAGACGGCCTTCTGGTAGCTCTCCATGCGCACTTTGTGCTGCTGCATAAACTTTTTCTGCTCATGCTGCACAACTTTTGTGTCCTTCTCCAAGTTTGTCTCCAATGGCACCAACAGATCCACATAAAAAGCTTTCAGCTGGAGGTTAAAAACATGCAATGTAATCAATTAAATTATATTTTAATCTATCTATAAAAATAAGCATCAAAAGTTTATTTGTATTAAAAAGCAAATCCGTTTTTAGCTTTGTTAGTTCACAGCTTACATAATTTTTTAGTGTTAGTGTTTAGTGTTATAGCTTTGACTGTTACTCACAATATTCATCTGTTGCTCCTGTATCTCCTTGTTCACATTGACAACGCTCATTAAAGCTGAACCTGCAGGGAATTAGAATTCAATATTCAATCTCGTTCTTTCTGTCTCCCTCTCTCTCGCTCTCTCTTTCGCTGGCTTCTTACCAATATCGCCCGTTCCGCTTTGTTGCGCGTTCATTGCAATCTTGGCCAATGCTTCATTGAATAGACGCGAGGCAGTTGCGGCACCTGTTGCATGAAATGGCATAAAAGCATTACAAATTAGTTAACTGTAAGCTCAGTTAAGCATAGTGCAGTAAAATACGAAAGATACGAGTATATGATGGCTATGGATATGATATGCTTACCATGCAATGCCTTTAGGTAACTTTTGCCCGCCGCAATTAGCTGTCTGGCACCTGGATTGAATCTATCGAGTATATTCTGCAATTGAATAAATAAATTGAATTGCATTATTATTACAATTATTTATAGTATGACAATTAGCCATAATTTATGAGCTGGCCAGCGACAAAGCATTTAACTCGTTAATATTCATTTGTTTCTTCTACACTTTGCTTTTCTCAATTTCATTAAAATGCCGTCTGTCTGTCGTAATACCTTTTCACGATTTGCTGCAGGTTGTACAAGTTTTGTTGTGTAAAGTCAAAGCTAAAGCTGAGGCTGAAAGCATGTTGTGGTCAACAAACATCAGCGACATCAACATAAACATCAGCATCGACATCACCGTCGACATCATTAGTTCCGCGTAAGACGTCCATTAGAGATCTACCGAGAGTCGGCTTACAACAGATCGTAATGCTAACTGCATCCGTACATTTCCCCGGGGCCTCGACTGGTGAATGTAATACTTAAGCGCCTCCTATGCAGATCACAACAGTCAGGCACCTTAACGAGCCCCAACTGATAATCCCATAAAGAAAGAGAGAGTACAAGTGTGTGTTGATAATCGCCATAAGACGACGAATTACAATCGGATTAGAGAATTATTACATCAAAAGAAGTTGTAACTGTTCCCTTATTAAGTAAAGAAAGCTAACTGATTTCAATGAATAATAACAACGATCATTTAGTAATAATTTTCACAACATGTTCAAAGAATAAAATAGAGATACACTACTTTAGAAATTAAAAATTTCTAAATAACAAATTATTGCCATCTGAAAGCCTTTGAAGTTCGTTTACCCGAATTTGAATGAGTATAAAATTAAACAGGAATTTTAAAATCTTCTCTTAATAAATTGAATAATTGAATATAATAATAAAATATGAATTTATGCCAATTCAGCATCAATTAGTATGATTCAAATGGTTGTCAGGAAATACTTAATTTATGAATAAACTAAGGATTTTAATGGAAGTTTAAATATCAAATAAAATATGAAAGATTGCAAAATTGTATTCAATTATTGACGGCTCCCTATTATACGAAATTAAATATTTATTAGATTAATTAATAGTTTTCATGCTGACTTCACTCCAAGAGAATTTTTGTATTCCTTATTAGTTACTCGACACTTTTTTCTAAGCAATTTAAATATCATAATAAAATGTTTATTTATGTCTGTTCATCCGTCTAGCAAATGTGCAAAGAATTCAAGCATAAAGAATTTGCAGGAAGCTATTGTAAGCGAAATAAAATTATAATTACCATAGGTGTATTTAAAAGAATCTATCTAGTAATTAATGAAAAGTTAAGTAGCATATTATGAATATAGAAAAATGCCATTGAATTGAATTTTTATAATAATAGTTTCTAAGCTGACATCACACTTATAGCATATATGAATTCGTTATTCATTAACTATCAGCTTCTTGCTAACAACTTCACTTCCTAAGCGATTAATCTTGGCATGAATCATAAGATCAATTGACAGAGACCTTAAAAAATGTTAAATAAGATGCAAATGCAATTAACATGCAGTTAAATGATAATGTGCCTAACATGTCATAGGACACTACCACATTGTTGTTATTCATGAGATTCACGAACTGCATTTGAATACAATGATAGCTGAGTTGGTCTGAGGCTAAAACGCGATGACGGCGGCTATGACATCAACCTGGGCTAAATGGTCTTAGACATGTTACCGAAAAACAACAATAAATAAATAAACTAAATGGACTCTGCACACACACACACACTTAGTGGATCCTGGGCGTGGTCGAGGTTCATAAAGAGAGACAATGCCGACGCCGTACTCGAAAGCTGTAAATGACTCACAAAGCATTTGATTGTGTTGGACCATGGCTAGGCAAAGTTTTTTTCTTAGACCTGTTCGAGCATAATTAATTACAATGCGCTTGATTATTGAACAAATACTTTTGGCTTTAAATCATTTCCGCCAAGTTGAGTTGGGCACCTGACACAAAAGCGCAGCACTCATAACTTTGAATACAATCAGTAATGGGTACTCGCTCGGGTACAGGCCCAAAACAAACAACAATTAGCAACAAACTGTCAAAAATTTAGCAGCAATAACAAACAAAAATTTATGTCAAAAACAACAATTTCAGTTGCTGCGCACCATGCTTCGAGTACAATGGATAATTCTTTGGGCGTCATATGACATTTGGAGACAAACTTAAAGACGTTTTTGTTTTGCAATATAACTATTTTTTTGAGGGCATAGTAAATGTTAAAGCAGGGAAAGTGTATATAAACAATATAATTATTTAAACTTGAATTGTAGTAAAGTGAATTATTATTCTTTTTATTTGAAAATAACGAATTTTTCATACCATTGCTGGCACCGTCTTTTATAGTCTTGTATCTGGTTTTCAGTGAAACTATGAAAGTCGTTCGACTATATCACATAAAAGCCACTTAGACAAGAAATATATACATATATCTAAGAGCGTGTTGAATATTCGGCAACTTGTTTGTTCTTGGCTTTATTTTTATTTGCCTAACAATTTTATTGGCTGCAAATGCGGCAATGCGGCATCGAAGCGTGGGAATGAATGCACTCACAACTCACTCGATTGAAACGCAAAAAATGAATTAAACAAAAAAAAAACAAAAAACACATTTCGTCAAGGTCACAAAGTGGGGCTATCCGATGCCCCATCGAGCTATTCGCCGAGTACAGCTGCTGAGTGTTTGCTTTAATCATTTATTTTAAGAGCGGTCTTATCGCTAGGTTGGGCTCAAGATATAAACGAGTCTACGGTTTCGCTTAGACACTTTGTTGTTGCTGTTGCCATTAAATTGTTTAATTTACGTTCGACTCTGATTGTTTAATTAGTTTGGCCGTGCGACTGGCGAGTGTCGAGTGTGAGTGCGAGTGTGAGTGCGAGTGCGAGAGTGAGTGCAGGTGCGAGTGCATGACAAGTGCACCAGCCCTGACTTATGAACGCTTAGACCATAAGCCGCAGTTTATTGTTATATCGCAGAGATACATTTGTGCACCTTCGAGTCGGCTCACGAAATTCATAAGGCTATCAATGTTACAAAGTACTTTATGGTGAGTACCAACTGTGGTTTATGGTAATTGGCTGTGATCGGTTAGCCCAGTGGACCTTGTTAGCAGGCCCAGTTCAAGGCTGTTCAATCACATGATAATAACCTTGCCAAGTGAAAATATTTACTTACAGATGTACTATATTAAACAATAGATTGGGAATGAACTGTAAATTCAACTGTAAACTCAAGTGCAGTTCGTGCTCAATAATTTTACCTAATTTTTATACCCGCTACCCATAGGGTAGAAGGGTATTATAACTTTGTGACTTCAGGATATGTATGCGACAGGCAGAAGGAAGCATCGCCGACCCCATAAAGTATATATATTCTTGGTCAGGGCCACCAGCCGAGTCGAGATAGCCATGTCTGTATGAACACCTACATCTCAGAGACTATAAGAGCTAGAGATTCTGTATGTCTACGCAGATCAAGTTTATTTTAGATTTTTGCCACGGACCTTTCCGACCCCTAAAATCGATTAACTAGCTCAATTTTAAAAATAGAGTCTCTAGTTTTGGTACATACAAAGATAACGACAGTCTCGATGATTCCCGAGAATTTGGTCACGATCGGATGAAAAACTTGGAAGCTATTCAAGAAAAAGTTTTGTATAGTAAAATCCATAGGCAGCTGCACGTAGTTTGTTTCTGGTGGACAATGTGACCGTGCACATTTTATACTTTTTGCGATATTTAGGATGTGATGGAATATGAATGAATACCAAATATACCGAAAATAGTTTTTGGTATATTTTAGTATATTTGAGCTGGGTAGCGGGTATATCACAGTCGAGCACACTCGACTGTAGCATTCTGACTTGTTGTGTTTGCATTAGTGAGCTTTCTGCTCTCTAATAGCATCTGTGCATGATGAGCTTAACGCTTGCAAAGCTTTCATATTTGTGTGCACTGTGGGTGACAACAGGTGATTATATTTCAGACAACTACTCTAGTCGGCTAGTTGGCTACTTGGCTAGTTAGCTAATTAGTTAATCTAATTTGTAGCACATTTCCGTTTTACTTACAGTAGTTGTAGTCAACTAATGGACCCTAACCTACCCCAGTTGTTGTCTGAGGCAACAGTTATCACAGCTGTGCAATCTCTTTTTGTGCGGCTGGCTGAACGTAGTGTTTAAGTCAAAATAAATTGAGGCAGTCGCCACTAATCGCCGTTTAACATAAATCGCCAAGTGAGCTCAGCATATGCAATTTTTTTAATTAAAAACTAAAGCGAAAACTAAGAGGAAAAATAACACACACACACAAAAAAAGGTCGCAGCGCGGGCCAACAATTTTTGTTAACTGTTTTCCCTCCACTAGCTAGCAGCATGTAGCAGGTGGCGTCACATGTCTGCTAATGTGTGTGTTTGTGTGTGTGTGTGTGTTTGGGCCTGGCCATTACTCGACGACGGCCACACCTCATTCGAGGCATGCGAGAATGCAATCTAACAATAACAACAGCAAACTCAACCGCAATTATGCCAATTAGAAAATGAAACTTGCAAAAACAAAAAAAAAACAAGAAAAGATAAATAAAGAAACGAAAATAAACACGCAACAGGTAAAACAACAATAATAACAACAATAACAAAATAAATGTTGACAAAACTTAAGCAGAGGCGTCAAGGCGCAACTAAACCCCCAACCACGCCTCCACACCTCCCCGGCCCCCCTCACCGCCTGTGCAGCGTGCGTGAAAAATGTTGGAAAACTGCGTGACTTCGCCAGTTGAAAAGTTTCTAGCCACATCGTAGGGCTTCCTTCACGTCGCCATTATCGTCGTCCCCCTCCCACGCTCGGACGTTGACCCACTTCCATTGAGCCTCTTGCCCATATGACATGATTCTCGCTCTAACCGAACGTTCCTTTTCCCCGCGCACTCTTTCCTACTGTCTAATGCAGAAGCCTTAGAAATGCCATCGTCTTTGGCTCACAATCCGTCACAGTTTCAGTTGCATTCCCAGCTCCCGCCTTGGGGCAGCACTCTGGGCTTAAAAGCCAGCGTCTCCATCGAGCGGCTGCAATTTTCATTTATTTCAATTGCCTCTCTTGCTATTCACTGTTGTCTCGTCCCACTTATACATCATGCTCTTGAGTGGCTTCACCGGCAGCCCCCAGATTCCATTCCATTCCCAGTAGCCAGCAGTGCCCACCTTGCAGACAATTACGTACATATATATATATATATATATATACGTTGCAACCATCTGGACAACATGCGAATTGCCGCTTAGCTTCAGTTGACAGTGGAATGCGCCATTAAATACCAAAGGGTGACCATGGTATCTAACAATCTATAGCGAATTGCTGCCACCTGCCCCAAATAAAATCCGACGATATCGGATTCTATTAAGATTGATAGAAAAAGACAGGCCGTAAATCTGTAAATTGATAAAGCCATATTTCACTAAAGCATACCAAAGTGTTGAAGTGAAATTTATAGCTTTATTCACAATGGATAGCCAAAGAATATATATGTTATAGCTTGCTTGCTCTATATTTTCAATAATCCGCACACTTCATTTAAATAGTACAGCTAAAAGTTTGGCTTCAGAATTTACGAATCCTTTCTAAAAACAGGTTTGCTTTAATGTTTGTGTATGCATTGATTTCATAACTCTTCTGTCTTCATTTATCAATCACATTCGATCACTGAAGCAAACCTGGAAATTGAGCTGTTGGAGCTTATTAGCAAACTGCGCGGCAAATAATGAAATTGCTAATATATCGCACTTTGACAATCTAAAAAGCATTCACAACAGTAGACATAACTGTTATTGCCCGCTTGCTGTGATCTTATGTGCCAAGTTTACAGTTAAAGCAGCCGCTGAACAATTTTAGAAAGGCCAAAAGCGAAAAGAGAAGAAGCAAAAAAAAAACATACACACGTCAGTAAAAACTTGAAAAGCAATTCAAGAATCCACAAATCAATTAATTAATTTAAAGTATAACAATGTTGGATAAATATCATAATAGATCTATAAACCAGTTAGAGCTGACAGCTACAGACGGTCTCTGACATAAGATCGAGTTGAGTAAATAAATCATACGGCATTAAATATAATCATAAAGAAAATACGTCTGTACGTAAATGAGGAAGTGATTTTTTTAATGCACAGCAATTCATATCATCATCATCACCATCATCATCATAACCACTATTATCATTATCATCGTTGTCAGAGACTAGTGGGGATATGTTGCAGACACCAAAACACGTTCGTTTCCTGAGTCTTTTCACGAATTTGTCACAATAATTAAATAATCTTTTTTTTTGCATTTTGCTGTGACAAAAAAAGGAAGAAAACAAATGCAAAATGCAAATGGTGTTTGAGTAAAGAAAATGCAACCATGTGCAACATGAAAAGCTGTGGTAGCAGCCCAAAATGCATCAGCGACGACTACAACAAAAACACACAAAAAAATTTCCGCAATTTTCAAAGCTGAAAAACCGCAAGAAAAAAAAACGAACTAACTAACTAACAACAAAAACAACAACAGCTGCTGGCTGCAAGTTGTGAAAACTAAAAGTTGCATAATGAAATAGATGCGCGAAATGTGCAACGCCCGGGCAACAAAACCCTCCCCCTCCTCTTCCCTCGCCCCCTCCCTCTTGCCCCACCCTCTCGTTCCCGTGGCAGATGCCACAGCCCAGAAACTTGCCAAACTCTCAAGACTTTTTTGTTGTTTTTTGTTTCGCGAGCTCTGTTGTTGCAACCTGCAACGACGTCTGTGGCCGCACTGTGTGGCAGCAACGCAATTGAACTTGTTTGTGCGGTTTCTCATATTATATGACCATTAAAACAAAAACAACACGAAATCTATACAAAAAAAAAATGCTTAAAACAATAAACAACAAGCACTATATTTTAAAGCCTTAGCGCGTCGTGACCAAATTTGGTTTTCTCAGCTACCGAAAATCAGTTTCAAAATCTCCACAAAACGCCGCCATCGGAACGGAAAATGTGAACCACTCCAAAATACATAAACACATCCATTTAATCTATAATTATTTGGCACCTATTTATGGCCATCGCGTGTTCTGAGCAAACAGAGAAAAGAATAAGTTGCTAAGTGATTGCGATTAAGGCCTAAAAGGCTAATGTAGTTTACATAAAATTGTCGTCGACACTAAGGTTTTAAAGTAATTAAGATTATAACAAAAAAAAAAACTGATCATTTTATTTTCATTTAAAATCCCTTCTAATCTTTTTAAAATAATAAAAGCTATTTTGTTTCATTAAAAAGAAAATTTCATGACTGAGTTCACATAGGAAGCTATCCTAAAACTCAAACTCAAGTGGTTTCTAAAAACTTGCTGCTTGAAATATGAAAGCTTAGCGTCACATTTACTGTCGTAAATTATGTTTCCGTCTAGTTAGGATCATTATGAGCGCTGCGAGTGTTCCAAAAATATGAAATTAGTGGAAAGACTTGGCTTAATAGAAATGGCCTTCACGCGATTCGCCGCCATGTTTCAAGTTTGTCGAGTGTGTGTTTTGGGCCAAGTTGGTTGACTTGTGTGAGTGAGGCTGGTTACACAACTAAAATATGAAACTAGCAGGCATTATCGTATTGTGCAATCCCTCTAATTTAGTTATTATTTACTTTTTGTGCTTAGATTAAGTTTAGATTAAGCCAAATGTAATTGGTTGAGCTGCAACCTTGACCGCATTATGGGCGGTATTCTTATGTCAGAGATATATAAATTAAATTGTGTGATTACCATTTAATCGCTCACTAAGTGATTAATCGATCATAGCAGTTTGAAGAGCGAAAGGCACGGAAACTGTTAGATACGTTATAATATTGTAATGGAGAGAAGCGTTCTCGACGTAAATCTTGCGAAATAATATTATTGCAAAGCTCAAAATTATTACTGCAAATTTTCTGGCGCTCATTGTAATTATATATAAAAACTCGAGCTTCTAGCTTAAAAGTTATTAGAAATATTTAAAATTGCTGTCTGAGTAATTATTCCAGTCAAATAGAAATGTAAATTTCTTTTATTTACGTTTTTTGTCAGACGAAACTAATGGTTTTTTTTGTTTTTTTGCCTTCCTCGACTCGTTGTTCACTTACAGCAGGGCAATAAAAAGCTCATTTGAATTTCTTTATTACCTCTTAAACTACATAAAACTAGCACACGGAATTCAACACACAAGCACAAACACACAAGGGACCGACAGCAAGTCAAACGGGGAGAAATGAAGAGAGCAAGAGTAATGCCATATATATAGGTTTACAAACTTACCCTATAAACGCCATCGACGAGTTTTGTAATTTCTTCAGCCTCCATTGTTGTAGACTTTTGTCGGATCGCCCGATCGGATCGGCTTTATTGATCAACGCGTAGAACGGGGCTGAAGTTACTGCAGGTAGCCGCTGTCGTCAGCTACTGGAGAAGAGCGCGTCGTCGTATACAATTGGACTCCACGAGTAGATTCACTTTCAGCTGCAGCGCTCAGAGGCCGAATGCGACTCGAATTTGGAACTGCACTCGATTTTCACTTTCTAAAGTGGCACAAGCACAGACACACATACACACACACAACGTAAACAAACGCACACTTGGAGCAAGTTGAAAGACGTTGAACCGGGCCAAAATGTAAACTTGTAACTTTGACTTTCGGCGCAGAATCTTGGAAATCTTGTTTCTCGCGTTTCGAGCCCGGTATGGATAATGTCGTGACTTTCTTTTCGGCGGCCACACGAAATCTCCTCCAAACCACGTAACCCAACAAAATTAAATGCCAGCCAACAAAAAAAAAACACGCTAAAGAAGCCAACTGTTTGTCGGCTCTTCGGTTTTTCGGCTCTTCTCCTCTATTTTTTCGAACTTTTGTACTACAACTTTTTTTTTGGCGGCTTCTACCGAGTTACACGAAATTCAGTTTACGATACGTGAACGGCAGCTGATTGAGTTATTATGGCAGGCACTGTAACGAGAAGAGATTGAAGAGATGTTAGAGACTGCTGCGTGAATACAAGAGGCGATAAAGTCTTAAAATACCACGTATATTGGCGTCATAAAAAAAACCTTATTAATGCCTAGCAAAAAAATATTTATAAGTTTTATAGTATGATGAGTAAAGTAATTAACAACTTTAATTTAAAGTACTTTAATTTTAAGTTATAGTTTACCAAGTAGATAAATAAGTAAAAACAACTTGAATTAAGTAGTTTGATGAAAATGATCGCTATTGTTTTAATGAGACAGCATTTTAAATTAGAACAAAATAATACTGATAAAGTTGACAAATAAATAATAAATAATACCAACACATACTGTTTGAATGTACCAAGCTCTCAAGCTTAAATTCACCATGGAAACCAAAGGCCAACTTTGGCATACTTCCGTTGTTGAATCAATATCGCAAGTTCAGAGTTTGCATTTGGACATCTGTTAAAATGAGCAAATTGGATGATTTGTTGGCCAAAAAGAAGACTGTGGTGCCCGTCTTGGATCTGAGTCGCAGCAACATTCAGTCCATGGAGGAGTTTAAGCGCCTGATGGAAAAGGTGCCCGACTATAAGATGCGACCGATCAAAGTGCGAGCCGAGGAGATAAAAATACGGGAAAAAGACTACGCCTTCAAAATGCCAAAGAAGGAAATGCGCAAGTTGCTGAAGAGCAACGGCGAAAGAGAATTGCTCTACACGTATGCAGATCCAGTGCCCGGGGAGATGAAGGATGTGGTGCTGATGGAACTCTGCGCTGTGCCCATCGACTGGAAAATGCTGACCACACTGCGACCAAAGGCCAAGCAG
Source organism: Drosophila siamana (assembly GCA_035047445.1). Lineage (NCBI taxonomy): Eukaryota > Metazoa > Arthropoda > Insecta > Diptera > Drosophilidae > Drosophila > Drosophila siamana. The sequence continues at coordinate 716,206 of JAWNPP010000014.1, read as the reverse complement.
GAAGAGGAATACTTCAGTCGTATGGTCGAGATGGGCAAACTGGAGCTCAAAACCGAGGCCAAGGACCGCAGGGAGTTTGCACTGAACAATTGCATCAAAAAGATCAAAAACAAATCGGGCATCGTCGAAACGCGACTCGTGACCTGCGATTCCTGCGGCGAGGAAATGTGTTGGGGTATAGATAATAGAATTACTATCATTCATCATTCCATTAAGTGCAATTTTTTGCAGGTAAATCGTGTGGAGACTTCAACTACGATTTATATATACGCGTCGAGGCCAAAGTGCTGAAGCCAAAACCGTTGGCGTTGTCCTCGAACAAAACGAAGCTGAATGGCCGCAAGAAATCAACCATAGGTGGCGCCAAAATCAAAACAAAGAAATCAACGAATGCTAAATAGTTTAAATCTCAACTTACGCAGTCAAAGCTTACATTAACATCCTTGCATATCATATAATCAATCATGGGTGACGCCACGCTTAAGGTCAGGAAAACTTCCCATGCAAATGATCTTAATAGCCCCAAGATGATTGGAGTTGTCGTGGGCAATGCCTTATATTTTAACGACTTTAACAATTTGTCATAATCACTTTTGTTACATAAATGTTAATAGTGTTTGTTAGTCGTGATTTGAAAATTACAACCTTGCTGTAAAATAAACAACTAACTCTCTCAACTATTATTACGCTATCCGACAAGCATTGTACTCATTTATTATAGTGTAACACTGTTGACTTTGGATCACAAATGTATTCTAGTTGCTTTAAGTTAATCGACTTGTTTAAATAAATATATACAAAATACGAAGCTATTTCAAATATTATATTTTATTGCCAATTTAATTGACATGCAAACAAAAAAAAACACGATACAAAAATTTCAAAAATGCAAATGCAAAACAGTAGAAATTTTTGAGATATTTTCTATGGTCATTAAAAGGCGAAACACACAACTTTTGCCGGTTCGAAAACAAGAAATCAATAACAAAGTTGTTAGGCATCGAAGTTTGAATGCTCTTTGGCATTGTTTAAAATGTTTTACACTTTTGCGAACAAGCAAAAAATGCTGTAATTTGATCTACGTTAAAATGTTTTGCGATTTTCTATTTTAATTAGACAATGCATTAACGAATTACTATTTGAACATTGGAAAGTTGAACTTAGATGTATGTATACAAAATATATTTAAATAAAACATTTACATTCTACTGTTTAGAGAGCATGGTAAGGAATAATATATTATTTCTGCATATTTATCAATAACCATTTTAAGCCACAAAATATAGCAAAATATTTTTCTGTGTTTCTCTATGCTCCATGTTTCCAATCTAAGTGAGGATAGCGACAGACCTCAAGCAGTTGGTTCGTTCCATTTTGAGGGTATTTGAAAGAGTCCGAAATGAAATGGGTAAAATATTTAAATTGCCACTAAACAACGGAGGCAAATAGCCATTAAGGTAAAATAAACAAGCCAAGTCAAGTCGCGATGTGGCTGCCACATCACTGACTGCAGCGGCGACTGCGTTGGCGACAACATTCCCAGCGCCGAGGCACCTTACCTTGCCTTCCTTACCTTACATCGAACTTATGCTACCTTACATTGACAGCCCACATGGGACGCCAGCGCGACGCTTGTGCCACAATTTGAGCGCTCTCCTTCTCTTTCCAACTCTCTCTGGCTTAGTTCGTTGCTTACCCATCTCTGTCTGGCAAAAAGAATTCAATGATCGTGACACAGTGCATGAACAGCTTTTGATTACTAATGAGTTGGCTGGAGTTGGTTTGAGTTGAGTTGCGTTCGTTTTGGTTTGGTTTCAGTTTCGGCCGATAGCTCTGATTTATGTAGTTTATTTATGGAAATATCTATTCGGGCTGAAATTCAAAATTTACTTTAAATAACAAATTGATAGCGGCCCAATAGACTGCACTACATGGGTTGGGCTCAGCAGGATTTTAATTTGTACTCCAGACATTTAGATATAAACCATAGAACGACTTTAAAGCAGCTCGAAATTTTTGGGTAGCTTTAGACCTAGACGGCAATAAACTGCAGAAGACTTTCATCAAATCTACACGTCAACAGTCGGCCTAAGCCACTTTCAAATGTTTTGGGACGTGCCAGCGATTACGTAGGCACATGTCTCACTTACAAACAAAACGCCACAGACGAAACGAAATGAACTTGGAGTGAAACGAAAATAAACAACAATAAGAAATGATAATAATAAAAGCACGAGCACGTTGAGACGGAATTCGAATTCGGAAATCCTATGAAGTCGTCGCGAGTTGTCGTTGTTGTATTTTTTCGTTTAATATTTAAAGATTCAAGATAAACAAGCTGGAGATAAGCACAAGTGAGAGTGATGAAAATGCGGCGATGTAACACATCTCGGAAATAGGAAAGAAAGTTGCTTATTGTTATTGTGATGTGTTATGTTTTGTTTACAAGATTTGTCATATACCACGCCCCACTGCGCTTCAGTTAGAATTTCCAGCGTGATGTTGGCTAGACAAAACAAAAGACTTAGGCAACGAACTGGCGAGGCTTACTGCATTCCGCGGAGCACACACAGTCACAAGGTTGCACCTCGCGGCGGTCAACACTGTCAGCCGAGAAGTTGCGCTTCACGTAGCGAGCGAGTATCTTGCAGATGCACAGATACAACAACTCAAACTCGATGTTTTACTCGTTGTTTACTTGCAGTTATTTGTTGTTGTTGACTTGCACTTGCCGCAATTTATGAGACTCCTGCCGTGCTCCCCACCACCAACTGCCACGCTAAGCGTTTAATTACGAGTTGGACTATGCAAAAAAGCAGTGTTTGCCTATTAAGAACAAGGCTAACTTGACGCAAACTGGCCAACTCAATAGACATAGTCACAGCGGCAGCTGGAAAACTTGCCCCATCGATTGGCCATGATAACAGCACACAGAGGGCAATTCTAATAGCTAGCTATCCAAACACAAGTCGAATAAATGTTTATGCGCATAAAGTATTTGTTTGTTCATAAAAGAATTCACGAAGCAAGATGTAAGTATTTACTTCTATTTATAATTAAATGTCAATGCAGTTGATGGGTTTTTCTTTAGGCTAGTCGATCAGTGTTAAACTAGTGATGGATCACTTCCCTTTGCAGCATCTGCAACTTTCGCCAAAAAAACACAAAATACAAAGCAAAAGAAATCAACAACAATTTTCCAAACAACAAATACTATAGACAGACACGTTGAAGAGCGGCTGTCGGAAAGAGAGTGAGAGACAGGCAGACAGACAGACAAAAAATACATTTAAAGAGCTGAGGCTGAAGTTACAGCTGTGGCTGCTATTATCAAATGCTCATCATTAACATTTCGCTATAACGCCGAACAGCGAACAGATCTCGGCATGACGATCAAATTGCAGCACATGTGAACACGTGTGACGCCAACAACCAACGACCAAAGACCAACTGTTCAGTTGGTGCTGTGAAAATGAAATTAAACTAAAGACCGAGAGACTGACGAGACTCAGACAATGCTTAGACATGCACTGCCAAGTGAGTGAGGTGCTGGAGGGCCTAAATTGCCGTCAGATACGTTTGCAAATGAGTCGAAGACATAACATAACAACAATAACAATAACAATCACATGGGATACAGCCATGCAAATTGTGAGCCAAAGAGTCTGCGGCCCCTTTTGAGCCATTGCCCTCCCTGCTCCTCATTCCCCTATATGCCCCTCCTTCTTCATCCGCAGCCGCCCGTACGCAAATTATTGACAGTGAAAGTAAAAGTTAAAGTTATTTTCTTTTGGGCTGTCGAACTGCGCTCATAACCAGAGGGGGCAAAAAAACGAGACTCTAAGCTCTAATGAAATTTACATCTCTTGCATTTGCTGCTCGTTTTGTTTTTTGTTTTCTTGCCATGTGCGCAACTATTTCAAGGCAGTGTTAACTCAACCAATTGGTTGCAATTGGAATATTTTATGCATAATGCATTAACAGCCGACAACAATCAGATAAGCTGCAAATATTTATGGTATGCGAACAATTTGATGTCTAATAAATATTCTGAAAATTTCATAGTGATCGTAGCATTAATTAAATCAGAAACAATTACTGTTGCAGTCACTTTGTTATTCTACTGAAATATATACATCAATATTTACAAACACACTTAAATGACCAGTTAATGTGTAGTTTATGATTGAAAAGAAAATATGCTTCAATGATCGAGCGAATGCAATTAAAGTAAACAACTTGCTTGCAGCCATAATTTTGCATAATTCACCATTCGACAGTGCAGCTTAAAGGGTATCTGGCAGTGGCATTTTTGCTATTTGGTATTGCCCCCAAGAGGCGTCGTTCTATTAACCCACTAGTTGAAGCTGGAGCTGCTGCTGCAGTTGCTGTTGTTGTTGCTTGTCTCGCAATTGGCCACACCTAAGTAGCAACGCCTATCCATGGGCCAAGTTGGACCCGGACTCGATCGTGACTTCATTTGGCCGCGTTGCGCACGTAGCTGCCGCATTTCTGGAATCTCTCAGTGCTGTCTTCTTATTATATTGTTTTGCTGTTTGTGTTGTAGTTGTTTTGCTGTCGAGGAGAGTGAAGCCGTCATAAATTAGGTGTAGATGGCATCTCAAAGTGCCGTCCCGACTCCTATGCAATTTAATGGCGACACAAAACCGCCTTGGTGGGTGTGCCGCCGCCTTAGCTGTCCCTCTTTCCCACAGTGTCATTCGCAATCCCTACAGTGCTGTGCTGTGTCCTCGGGCTAAGGGTAAATCGGCATTAACATGGCAAAAAATAAGCACATGGCTTAAATTAGCTGCCGCATCTAAATTGTTTAGGAAAACGTTACACTTCCCATGGCTAAGCATTCAGATTTGATGCCAAAGCAATTAACAACATGCGAGCGGTGTTAAGAACACATTCTGAATAACAATTTCCATAAATATTTATGATAGAAGAAAATCACAACTTGCCGATAACTGAAATGTGTGTTTAAAAGCCAGAATAGAATAACGCAGCATCACAGCTAACAGAGCTTTGAAATTTAAACGCCAGTTATTGACTTTGAGGATAACACATTAGAAACTTTTAGAAGACTGTGCAGTTAAGTAGCGAATGCACAACAGTCAAATACAATCTTATGAATGCTTTTTAGACATTCAGTCGAGCTTTTAAAGCTCTCAGCTCTCACTTAAACAACTACACCACACACACCTACACAAGTAAAAACCCAAATTACAAACTCTGGCAAGTCTGGTTAATATTTGATGGCGGTTTTTTTTTTGTAGTTAGAGTCTAAGCGAATGCGGAACCTTGTTTACTTCAACCACACTCAAATATGGCAAACAGAAGCCAAGTCAGAGTCCCCGAAAGAACAATAAAAATGGACAAATGTTGGAGGCAATTGTAAATTCGAATAAATGTATATCACATAAATCCAAGCCGAGAACAATCCAAATAAGAAAAGAATTATTGAATGACTGCGTCAGTGGCAAAGGAATGCGACCTTGAGCTGTCGTCGATGTTGTGGTTGTCGGTGTCTGTTTGGATGTCGTGACTGGCGCGAATCCAAACCCCAGTCGCAGTCCCAATCCGCTGTCGCAGCCGCAGCCGGTGTTGGGGCGAATAAAAACGACAACAAGTAGAAGCAAATGCTTTAAGTGTACTCGCAATAAATAAAATAAATCGAGAGAACAACATGAAATCTGAAATCGAGAGATCGAGGGATCGGGAGAAATAGCTCAAGTCGCTCAATACAATAAAACACGTTTGACGAACGCTTTGAACGATGAAGATGAAGATTGAATATCTATCAGATACGTGTACTCGCAATAGCAGCAAATGTGGCAACTAACCACAACAACTACAGCGGCAGCAGCAACAATAACGACAACGTTCACTTTTATTTCCAGCATTGCAACCGCAAGAAGACGAAGACGCAGACGAAGAAGAAGCAGAAGCAGAAACACAAAGCGAAAACGACAACAACAACGAGCCAAATGGCACAACGAGCCAAATAACAAAGATCAAACGTTGCACTCGCAGTTTCAAGCAGCAGTTCAAAGCAAAGAACAATGCAATAGCAACAACTAAAACCACATCGACAACACTAACAATAAAGTTAATAACAACTACAATGCAGGCATACAAATTTGTTGTACTAATCTCAGCTCAATAGTTACTAAGTTCAACACCCAGTAAGCGAAGTATTTCAATGCCTTTTTCAAATGTATCTCTGAAAATAGAAGAATTATCGCTCAGATTAAGAAACATGTTTTCTTAACTGATCACATAAATATTTAAAGTCAACCTCAAAAATTCTGTTGTTTACGATTACAAAAAGTTATGCTTCATTGCTCAAATGAATGCAATTAAAAGAAACAAGTTAATAAACAAAAAAAATATGTTTTTTTATAAGTTATTATCTTATAAAAATGATGAATAATGAATCGAAAATTAAATACTACTTGATAATTCCTGAGGAGTAAAACATCTAAAGTACTTGATTACTACATCGAAATGATTGCAAAACTTCATAATTAAATTTATGAAATTCAATTGAATTTTGTAGGCAACCAGGTAATAAGCTTTATTCTCGTCCATACATTATAGAGCATATCTCGCAAATTAGCCATCAAATAGCGCAATGTTTGACTTTTACTTAGTACAATTGACTAATGCTATTAGGAATCACTATATAAACAATCTCCGTCTGGCACTGACACCCACTGCCAGCGGCAATGCCAAGCTGCTCGAGAAGGTTGTTAACGAAATCGTTTTGCCTATATAAAATACATATTCTCTGTCAATAAAATACAAACAAATCAACCAATTAGTTATCAAAACAAGTGAATTTATGAACAATAATTGCGCATTGAAGACGCATAATGAATACTAAATTGGGCATGCTAATGAGCATTTTTATAATGAATTGAAAACATGATTTATTTGCTCTGTTAATTGCATGGAATTAAAAAATTTAAATACATTTTCAATTAGCTTTAATATTATTTCGTATTACTGTTAATTCTGTAAATAAATAAATAAATGCATTTTACATTGCTTTCAGATAATAGTGAAAGATTTTCATCAAGAGACAAAGTGACTGTCACTAATCTGCCAAAGCATTTGATTGTGCCAAAAAAACTTTGGCAATATGTCAACTTTGATGTGATAATGTTATTAATAATTACCGGTCTTTAATTTATTTATTTATTCTTTTATATTTGCCCAGTTTGCAGTTAGCAGCTTAAGATAAGAAACCAAAACAAGTCAATGAACCATACAAACAGGTTGAAACTTATTTATGCAAACAGAGACCCAATTACATATAGTTAACTAACGCAAAGAACTTTTCGTTAAAAAAAAAACTAGACTAAGATTGTTATTTGTAGCTTGATTGGAACAAATCGCTATCTTGTGTAATTCTTGCAGCCGATAACTATGAAAAATTTAGCACAATTCGAATTAGGAACCAGTTTTGCAAACTCTGTCTAACCAATTTCAATCGAGTGAGTTTCGGAACATTTGTGAGTCAGAAAACCCGTTTAGGAATCTTTTGTTTAGTATGTGTAATATGCGAAATTCCCCGTAGAGAGTTCATATGTTAATAATTTCTTTATTGTTGTTGTCAATTAATCAATTCTCCGAAATTTCTACTTATGTTCCAAGCTGAACGGGTTGAAAAGAATTTCTGTAGAAACTTCAATAAGATTGAGCATCAAAATTAATAGATGGCATAAAATTGGCTCTTTATGTTATGGAATACTTAACAATTATTTGCCGAATTGAGCGAACAATTAAAGTGAAGTCATTAATTCAAGCAGATAAACAAGCGTTAAAACAAAAGACTTAGGCTACAAACTCGATGCGTAATTACAACTACGTGCTGCGCATTTTGTTAACAAAAAAACCAGAGATGGAGAGGGAGAGGGAGAAAAATCATACGCCAGGTTGGGCATCGCTCAATAAGCCAGCGGAAATGTGGCTCGATGTGGCAGTTTGCAGGCAGAACTAAAAGAAGCGAAACAAAAGACTTAGGCAACAAATTTCATAATTAGCAGGCGAGCGAGAGAAAACTTCACTGCTTCTTTTCTTCTTTTTTTTTGTTTTGTTTTTTTTTTGTTGAGTTGTGCTCAAGTTATCCGTGCATTTAATTAGCCATTTTCACACATTTCACTTTCAACGAGCTGCCAAATTGTCCGAAATATCTAAGCTCCACCGCCGATTTCTTCAATGAAACGCAAAAAAGCCATTAACGGTCAAGCGCAAGCGCAAGCGTAGGTTGAGCTTGACATGCCGCACTTCACTTCAGCCGAACTCTTTGCTCTCCCGTATCTATATCTTTATCTTTACATATTTATCTTTCGGCTGTCGCATCTGCAGCTTCCTCTGTTCAACTCTTGACTCTGCCGCAGCCGCTGCCAGCAGCGACAACGTCAACGACATCAACAACATCAGCATCAACAGCAAACAACAACAACAACAGCGGCGAATCACTTTCAAGTGGCCAAGGCAATTTCTAATTTTTGACTCTTTACCATTTTTGCCTTTTTTCTGTTTGATGATGAAAATTGCCTGCTAATTGAAAATTTCCCATTGCATTGAACTTGAAAGCGCTGCCCAATTTCCCACATTGACCATAAATCGCGCCTGGCAATGGGCAAAAACTCAAGTTTCCACTCGAATTTCAATTTATTGCCATGACTCGCCCACTAATGGATTTTTTGCTCGCCAAGCCTCAACATCAGACTTAGCCTCAGCCAACTTTCTGCCCATCTCATTTGATTAATGCTTAATTTGATTTTGGGCATTTGGCAAACAAAGAAAAAACAAGAAACCCTCATATCATGCTGTAAATAACAGAGTATAAATAAAAAACACTTAAAGTACGAGCACCTTGATGAGCTGTGCCTAATGATGAGCTCACTTTTGATTTGATTTGCTTATTGACTCCATAAGCTTACTGTTGCTATAGCCATAACAATTAGTAATTCTGCCACATACCTGTGGGGCGAAAATAAAAAGAAAGAGACAGCATTATTAGTTGAATCATTGCATATAATTAAATACATATTGCAAGAAAACGTTTATAGTTGAAAAAGCTAAATAGTTATGATCATGTCTCAGCACAGTTTTATATGTAATCAAGAAACTCAAAGGCTTTAATAATGGTGTAAATTTAAAGGGTAATATATTCACAAGTCGCAGCATATATGAATTCAATTCAAAGCAGCAATTCAATCAATTTACGAATCTTCTTAACATATTGTTTTCATAATGTTTATTATTATCTCAGTCACTAGTCGCTGTATTTGGCTCACTCGCTTTTAAAGATAGATCAATATAAATAACTCGCACACACATTCACATATTCAGGAATCCAATCACAGTCTCCGCTGTAAGTTTTAATCGCTTGTGAAAGTTTTCCCAGTCTCACACAAAACACTCAAAATGTCAAATCTGTTGGCATCTTAAGGGGCACACAAAAATTCTAAAAACAATGGCATTACTCTTCATTTTTTTTGCACACACATAAACCTGATTAGCAAAAGTTGCGGGCCTCAAAACTTTTACTTTTCTTTTTATTATTTAAAGTGAATGCTGACCAAAAGCGTTTTTTGCTTTTATGTCGGCACAAAAGGCGAGCAATAGATTGTGAATACTACTATTTATGCATATGGGTGTAACGTCAAGTTTCCCCTTGTAGTGAGTGCTCAGTGCTCCCCAATGCTGTAAACAGAGGCAACGACCCAAACTGTATCTGACGCTCAGTCAATTGCAACGAATGCAATGCAAATGGGCCATAATCGGCATTAACGTCTCGTCAATGTCCAACATGTGTGTAGCTAAACGATACGTCAGGTTATTAACCAGTTAATAAACCAAATCCCCATTAAACCAAATCAATGATTCACAATGCGAATCCGCAGCAAGTTGTATTTGTAATCAAAGTGGAGCGACTACCAGATATCGTGTAGATCAACCAGATCTCTTGTTATTGATACAACATGTAGTTTGTCTTCTGTAATTTACGTAATTAATTTTAAGCTATTCCGAAAAGTAAAAAAAAGCTTGTTGATTTATATCATATTTTTATATATACTATGTATATATAATTCTGTAAAAGCTATGACAAGTGCTCAGACATTGTTGACAATGTGTCCCTTTTGTTACACTTTGCACATCAGATTCAAGCAACTTTGAATGCGAAGTTCTTTCACTTGGCGCTTTTAATCGAAAAATCAACAACAACAACAAAAAAAATAAACTATAATTCAGGCAATTGTTAATGCGCCACAACAATGTGGTTATTGTTACTGTCTGCAGTAGAAAACTAGTTTTATGATTGCCTTAGGAAATTGTCTAGCTGTTTACAATATGCCTTAAATCGATCTAGCAGCTGCTGCTGTTACTGTTGCTCTGATTCCAATTGAATTTTTGTTTTGAAATCGAAAGTTTTGGCTCCATAGAAATCCATGCTCGAACTCGTTGTACTTATAGTCGTACTCGTAGAATGTGCCAATCTTTGCCAGCAGCCATACAAATTTACCAATCATTTCGAGGCGTGTCGCACTTGCTGTTGTTGTTGTGGCTCATTGTTGGGACTTCGGACGCTTTAATTATATTATTTCCATAGAAAATCAATCAAAATCTTTGGATACGCTCGGCACTCGACACTCGATAGTCGACAGTCGTCACTCGCAACGTTTCATTAAAAAATGCCAAAATCGCGCATACGCCGCGTGGCGTGCGATCTGCGTGATTGGGAAATGTTTTTAGTTTCCTTGGAAAATATTTTAAGACCTTAACAAATCGAATTATTTAATAAATTGCGATTTTCTTTAAAAGGCCTATTCAATAGCATTCGTAGTTGCAATTCATATTTCTGCGCCCAGTTTGACTTATCACGCACATGGCAAACGCATGTCGACCCACATTCGAGTTTCTATCTGAGTTTCGCCTTGAGTTTTATTCACAATTTTGCAAACTGAACCAAATGACCCAAAATTAAATTGAAAAAATGAGAAAAAAACAAGAGAGAAATATTATTGTAAACGAGAGTTCACACCTAAAAGGCTTTGCTTGGCAAAAGTTAACTGATTTTCGCAAATGATTTATTTGGGGCGAGCAAAGCGAGCGCTGACCGTACAGGTGAGACCCCAGCCGAAACGAAAAAACAAAAACCAAAAAACCCAACCCACAACAGAGTGCACAATTTGTGCCAAATTCAATGCAAATCGCATTAAAGAAAATGTTGCAAACCAACAATAAACGGCAACGATGAAAACAAGACCATTTGCATGCCACAGATAATTTAGCTAAATGCTAAAAAGTGAAGCGAAAATTTAAATCAAATAAGTGTGGCAGAGACATGCTTGCTAGCCTTTAAAATGTAGCTTATAAAAACAGGGCGTGACACAATTATGAAAATTAATTTGTGAACAAACTTTGTATCTTGTGAATCTACAGATCAATTTCTCATCTGTTTTCAATTAGCTCAATCTTTAGTTAGCATCTTGAGAATGTCCATAATACCAAATCGGGAACTAGTTAATTCTTGTCATAAAGTGCAGAACACAACGCGGCGTCTGTTCGATTTTCGATTTCAGTTGCCTGCGAACACGCAGAATGCACTCGCAAGTTGAATGCTCGAACAACGTTCAATGCAAATGGAGCTGACTGAAGACTGGTTACCGTTAGTCAGTTAAGGCAACTGCGCCGCATGCCCAATACCGCATGAGCTGACATATCGTTTGTTCGGTTTGACTCTGAGTAATGGAAAAAATGTGGTTAATGTGGTGTCGCTTAAGGTAACTTATGCACTTGTGCATTTTCCTAATTAAGTCAAAGGCGTATTGGCTGTGCACACAACTAAAACTATTCGTTGTAATATATGTTTCCATTTATCTATGCATTTATGCTGAGCAAGTGAATGGCAGCTCTCAGACATGTTACCTTGAAATTACTTACAGTCCAGGTAGAGATAAATAATGCGCCACATAGGGCTGCGATCTTAATTGAAGTGGACAAAATGTAACTTCAAGAATTTTTTTTGTACTTATCACGGAATTTTTGATCTTATTGAGAACAAGTTAAAACAAAACAAAGTGAACAAAATAAAATATTAAGAATAATAAATTTAAAAGCAAGCCACGAGCAAAATTTTTGATTTTAATATTGTACAACATAGCTTATGGCGACGGAACGTGTCAGTTAATAATATACTATTAGTATCAGCTAGCAGGCACCTTAGAAGCTTGCTCTAATCGAAGGAAAATCGTTGCCAGTGAATGACAGAGAGTGTATTTGAATAGCATTCGAGGAAAATACTTGAGAAAAACGCAACGTGCTCCAAGTGCCGGCTCTGACCATTTCCAATTACATTTCCATTGCCATCAACATCAGCAACAAACCCGTCAAGTGGCAGTTTGTTTTGGCCAAGCTCAGGCTGAGGCTGAGTCTGAGGCTACATGCGGACCTGGCCAAAATGCTGATGAACTTGTTTGCAGCGCCTACAGCGGCCAACACGAAAAGTGAATGGGCAGTCGCAGCAGCCGAGGGGGGAAAGGGGATTGAGGGGCATTTGTCGCTTTAACAATTTGGTTAAAGTTTAATAAACTTTATGAAATGTTGTCTTGAGTGGGAAATGCAGTCAAGCCACAGCAACGGCGACTTCATGGCAACGACTTCAATTTTAGTGACAATGACGTCGACAATGACGGTCACAGGGGCGAAGGGGGTGTTGGCGGGAAGAAGTTGATAGAAGGACAGCGGACTGCAAACTGGATAACAGCTTTAAGGAAATTTCATGGCATTTGCAACGATGCAGGAAGCCCATCGAACGCATTAGAAAGTTTATGCGTTAAAATGCACAAAAACATCAACCACAAATACATTTCAATGCACATTAATGAGTTTCATTCATACAACAAGTTTTTGGAATATTGAAATTGGAATAACAATAAAATAAGACAAGACTCCAATAGATGTTCAAAAGCAAAAGCAATTCAAATGCGCAAATTGCGGAAGTCCTTTGGGGTTTAGAAATTCAATCATTATTTTGCAAGTTGTGAAATTATTGACAAAGCTGCAAATTTATTATGATTTGGTATTTTGCCCTAGACTTCAAAATATATTTATTATTTTAAAAGTACTTGCGCATTATTTACAAACAAATAAATACTATTATAATTATCTGATAAAATAAATTTGATTATTTCCTAATTTTATAAAAATTACAACTAATTTTAGTAACAAACATCTTTCCGAATAATAACCCATAACTTGCCTTCAATTTTATAAAACACTTTCCAAAAGAATTTGCGGCTTTTAGTGTAATGATTTTACAATTCCAGTTCCACAAATATGCAAAATGAAATTTAAAAAAAGTGCAATGCTTGTGGGAGTGTCAAAAACCGCGCCAAGAAAGCACGAGATAGCAAAATGGACAAGGAGCTCAAGGTGGAGAAAGTGGGCAAAGTTGGGTGCGCTGAGGAGGATAATGGATTGCCCGGCAGGGTTATCATTATGAACATAATATATGCAAAAAGTTGAATACACACACACATAACTTACACAGTCGCAAACAGAGCAATAATTGCATGTTGCTCTGCTACAACTCGCAATTGTATCTAATGGATGCGATGCAGGATTCTGATTCGGATTCTGATTAATCGAGGCGCACCGTGGTACAATCGAGGTGAGGGTAATTGCCGGCTGCCTGCCGTACGATCTGCAGTCCAGCTTCTAAAGCTAGTAATGAACTGATAAGCGCATAATTAACAGGCCACAGTAGCTCTAGGAGAACCAGTCTCATAGAGAGTTTTGCTATTGCTATTCCATCTGGTGAGAAGTTGAGGTCTGACTCGATACTGCCTGTCCGTTGAGTTATTTTTAAGGCGTGTTTTTTGCTTGTTCGCCAGATTTCAATAGATTTTTGTCTTTAATGACTTTTTGGCCATTTGGCCGAAAAGTCTTGGCCAAGCTAATGGCTTTGCCAGTCTTTTGTTCTGCCAAACAAGTGGCTTTAAACTTTTGTCGTTTTTATTTTTGTATTCTTTGTTGGTAAATGGCAAAATCACCGCTAGACTCGCCACATAATAATGAACTACAGCTAGCTGGCCAGGCAATCATAGAAGACATACACATGCTATACGTTTAGTAATATTTCGCTGGGCTCTTCTATGCTAAATCCCAAACACCTGTTCAATAAATCAAAATGGGTCAACTGGCAACACACGCTAAGCGTGGTTAACTGCCGCATTAATTAGCCTCATTTTCACTAAGCCGAGGAAAAGGTTTAAAGCGAAGAACCCCTTGATAAATACTGAGATTGCCAAAGAGTATTGAAAATTGCAGAAATATGTTAATTTCCCCAAGATTTCATTAAGATTGAACTGGAATAAGAATGGAATTTGCAATTACAAATGGGGAAAGTGCAATGGAATGCTGATAAAAACACAACAAAACTTCATTAAAACTCTAAAAATTTAATAAGAAATAAGAAAACTTACAAAATGTTGAATCTTGATTTTTTTTCTTCGTAATTAATTTAGTTTATTTTTCAGAATTTGAATGAAAACGATTTCAAGAGGATACGTATTTGGTATTGTGGTGAAATAGTTTCTATATTTCCAAAAGTACTTGTCAAAAATTGATCTAGTCTCGAAAATTTTCCTGAACTTGATAAAGGTTACTCTATAGGTATGTAAACTTTACTTTTGTACTAAATAAGCAACAATACTTATATACGCCTTTATTGGTTAAACCAAACCGATCTTACGCGGAACATTAAGTAAGCGATTGAATAATTGATAAGATCTCAAAAATTCCAGGTAATTTGTTAGAACATGTGCGAAAGCCATTAAAATAAAGCTGCAAATAAAAAATTGCACTTCATTCATGATAAATTCAAAACAATTGCAGTAACGCATTTAACAAAAATAAAAAAGATAAAAGCAAACATGAAACTGGGAAACAACTCATTAAATAAACGCTTCGAAAACGGGAACAAGACAACAAAGAAGTACAACAAAAAAAACAATCAGAAACAACAACATTGACATGATGAAGAAGAAGCAGAAAAAGAACAACAAAAATAATAATAATACTCATGTATGGTTACCTCAAGAGGTTGAGCGGCAAAAACACACCTTACAGATGATAAAATAAGAAGAGAAGAGGGGAAAAAATAAAATAAAGGTTCAATGCACGCAAATCGGATTAAGCAAAGAAATTAAGTAATACAGCATGTAGACAGATACCGACTCACAGACGGATAGATGGAGGAACCTGTCATTGGAGAAATGTGAAATGAAAACGGAAAACGGAAAACCTAAAATCAATTCGAACGAATCAAATCGAACTCTGGAGCTCTGACAATCTGCGAAACGAACCGCAATGGGCGTTAAGAATGTTAAAGAAAAAGGAAATGCAGGCAGGAAGTAGACAACGAGAGTAGAGGGAGCGAGAGAGATAGAGAACAGCAGGTGGCACAGCAAACGTAGAATTAAGTAAATTAGTTAGGGAAGAGAAATGTGTCAAAGACTAGACTGTAAGAGTTGCCAACTGTCTAACATTTTGTACCATGCACTTATAGCCTGCAGCTTAGCGTTGCCAACTTTTGCACATACGTATCGCTCAAGCTCACCTTTCAGTTTTCGCTTTGCATTTGCTTTGTTCCGATTAGCGTAAATCCAATTGCGAGTTAAGATTTCGTAACAATTGTGGCACACTTGACACTTTTACACCAGCCGGATTATTGTATATTTAACAATTGCGCTGTAAATTTGCCACACCATTTGAGTGTTAACCGTTCAAAACACGCGCAGGCGTTACGAGTTCAATTCCGAACCAATTGCAGAGCAGCTTGCCCAAGCGAAAGCCAACCGAACGCATCGAAGTACAAAACTCAACTGACTCGGCGTTCGCACACACTCGATGCTGCGCAACGCGCTACGCTCAAAAGCTCACCGAGCGCTGATGCGAGCGCGAAAGCTCGCTAAGCATAATTTGCATTCCACGCTCAAAAGCTTTTTGCAGCCAGCTAACTGAAAAGCTCCTCCCAGCTATACCTGCTCCCCCTTAGAAGAGTGTTGTCGTTGGTGTGAGTGTAATTTGTGCTTTTCCGTAGTAGTTGTATTTTATTCATAAGTTTCGCTCTATTGGTTTGATATTTTGATCGATTGTAAAAACTCTTTAATGAAATTTCAACGAAAAAAAAATTTGAATGCGATAAACAATTGCACTGGACATCAGATTTGGTTTATAAACTTTAGGATTGTTCCTTTCAAAGGTAAACAAAAGGGGTTTTTTTGGTGAGTTTTGTGTTGTGGTTGTTGTTGTTGTTGCTGTTTACAATATCAATATATATATATGTATGTATATAATAAACAATATCTATGCAGTAATACCAATAATATCAGTTATGATCAGACGTTCTAGACGTTAAGTAAAATGCTTCATCTGCTCTTTAACTTTTTGCTTAGTTATTTGAGTAATTTTGTTAAGTTTAATTTCTTTTTGTTTTCCTCGTTTTCTTACTTTGTTTGCTTTAGGATTTGCTGCATCTTAATTAGCGTTTTGTTGTTTTGTCTTTAGTATGGCGCGTCTACACTTAATAATTGAATGGAGTGGAGCCTTCACACCTGACCCCTATCATCCACAGCAAGGGAACAGAGCATATACATCATTCCAGCGCTGAGCAATGCGGTCACCGGCACCGTGACTATCCAGGCATACGCGATATTCCGAAACAAATGCCAGTCGACACTGCCATCCTCCACGGGCTGTGTAGCTGCAGCGGTTGTCGCCTGTTGTTCTCCCTGCTGCTGCTGCTCCTGTTGCTTCTTGCGTCCCGCGGCACTCACGTGCCCCACAAAGACCACCGAGCCGACCTTGCAGTGTGTCGTTGAAATGGGCAAA
The DNA here is from genome assembly GCA_035047445.1 of Drosophila siamana. Taxonomy (NCBI): domain Eukaryota; kingdom Metazoa; phylum Arthropoda; class Insecta; order Diptera; family Drosophilidae; genus Drosophila; species Drosophila siamana. The sequence goes on along the minus strand of JAWNPP010000014.1, from coordinate 699,286 downwards.
CCAATCTTGCTGGCCAGCAGTACGGTAATGGCAGCGCCTATTTCAATGGTAAAGCCACTGAAAAGTACAGAATGATTAGGGTAATCAGTTCGGAGTCGCAAACGGAATCGAATCACGGGCTACTCACGTCGATGAGGTGATCTTGGTGAGATCGTTGCCAATGGTCTCGATGACGCGTCGTCCCCACAGCCACAAACCCACGGAGATGCCGACGCCGCCATAAATCAATATATAAATGGGACTCTCCGCCTGCTGCATGACCGAACCCTCGCGATAGATCATATAGAGAGCGATAAGCGGTCCGATTGCGTTGCTCACATCGTTGCCGCCGTGGGCAAAGCTGCCAAAGGTCGCGGTCAGTATCTGCAGGAAGGAGAAGAGCATGGAGACCTCTTGGGTCTCCTCAGCGCTGCTGGCACGTCGTCCAGCCGCCCGCTTGAACTCCTCCTCCTGCTCGTTGAGCGCATCCTTGCTCTCAATAAGCGGCACCTTGCTCGAATTGGGCGACAACGTGGAGCTGATCATGAGGTCCAGACTGCCACCACTTTCTACCACCTGCAGATTGTTGTTTCCAGCTGCTGTTGCTCCTCCTCCTGCCGCTCCTGTTGCTGCTGCTCCGGCTCCGCTGGCCAGATGCGCCTGCGTCTGCTTGTGCTCCTCCTTGGGCGACTGGATGCGCTTGAAGCACTCCTGTAGCTTGCGACCATTCTGCTGCTGCTGCAGCTGCTGCTGTTCGTCGATGTAGTTCAAACTGGTGACGGTCAGATCGGTGTTGTCCAAGCTGGCCTTGCCCAACAGATCCTCAGCCTTGCGTATAAGCTCCGGATTGATTTTGTAGTCCTCGGCGGGCGCATTGTTATTTTTGGTCGCCAGTCCGAATGGCGCCAGCTTAAAGGTCTTGGGCGAATTGTCGCTGAGTGAGACAAGCTCGGTGATTTCGGCAATAGCCGGCAATGGTTTTCCCTCGCTGACCAGCGAAAGTGGACGGCGTTGCTTCTTTGGACTGCCGGAAGGCGATGATTCTGTACACAGTGTGAGTTTGTAACAATAACTACTGGTTGTTGATGAAAATATTGTTCACACTTACCCACAGAGTCCTCGAAGTTGAACTTGACGGGGTTTTGGGCCCTGAGCTGCTTGGCAATCGAACGACGTTGCAGTGGTACCACAACCAGCTGCGTCAACAGCGCTACCACCAAGGATAAACCCAGGCTGGCCGCCAACGCTATCCAAGTGGGAATGTTGTCCATATAGAGCACTTTATGGGACAGAAAATGCTGCATTAATAATGTATAAATAGCATTAGTAGCTTCTACTTACGCTTGGGTCCATCCAACACCACGCTGATTACATTGATGAAGAACGTGACGCCATAGAAGATGGGCAGCGATCGAAAGCCAGCCTTGAGCGGCTCCTTGGCGCGCAGAATGAAGCGTCGTATGGCCACAAAGAGCAGAATGCTCACCACGCCACTCATCACCGGCGATATGAACCACGAGCCAACGATGGTGGCCAGCGTTGACCACTTCAAACCCTGCACGCCACGCGCCACCAGCGAGAAGCCAATGGTGGACCCGACAATGCTGTGCGTTCCCGAGATGGGCAGCTTGAGGAACGTGGCCACCAGCAACCAAACGGCGCTGCTCGCTAGCGCCGACACACAGCCCAGCATAAGCACCTCCTCGGAGCCCTCGTAGAGGCTCACCTCGAGAATGCCCTTGCGCATCGTGTCCGACACCTTGTAGCCTGCAGAAAGAAGCGATCAGTAATTGATTATACCAAGAAGTGTTTGACCTAAGCTAAAGCTTTAAAATTGTAGTTGAATTAGCTGTGAACGTGAACTTGAACTTAGGGCTGTGAAGATTTTATCTAATATTGACTTCAGTTATATTTCTTAAGCACTCAAAGAATTTTGCTATTCTTTAAGCTAATATCAAATTTAAAGCTAAAAAATAATTTAGTTTTTAACTTTAAATAGCTTTGAACACAAAATTAGAAACTTCAAAGCTCAGTCACACGAGTAAAGTCGTTGGGTTCTCAAGGTCTTAGTCCCAAAATATAAATTTAAAAAATCACAAATATCTTAACTTAAGCTGAGCTAGATACATTAAGGAATTCCAGTACACAAATCAAAACTATGTGGTATACTTTATGGGGTTATCATATATAAGTTATAGTAATTTAAATATTATTAAATTTGTCTTCGTATCATACAAAGTAAAGCTTTGTTAATGATTAAAAACAGAATGCATAAGATGCAAATTGATTGGTATAAAATTACTTTGGCTAAATTATGTAAAACCCCTATTTATCGGACACCCCCATTGACCAGCCAATAAAGCTTTCACTGCATATAGTATAGTATAGTATAGTTTCTGTCAGTAGTTACCTATTAGAACGGCACCCGAAATCTCGCAGACGGTAGCCAAAACACATGCCTGTCGTATGGTGAGAACGCCGGAGCCCACGCTGGTCCCGAACGAGTTGGCGACGTCGTTGGCGCCGATGCCGAAGGCCAAAACGAATGCAATTAGAAAGCCGATGACGACCATCCAAAGCAAATCTGGCGAGAAGCTCTCCATGGTTCTTCTTCTTTTTGCTACTTGTTGTTTATGTAAATTGCAGCTGTTGTTGTTCTTTTTGTTATTGTTAAGAACTCTAAGTACTCTTATATCGAAAAAGCAAACGAAAAAAACACCCTTTGCTACTCTTTAGTACTTTGCTACGTTAAACTGCCAGAACTGAACTCGAAACTATCTGATACACAAACTTGTTGGGTTTTCTTTTTGTTTTTGTTGTGAAAAAATAAATACTGAGACTTGTGTTTTGTGCAAGAAAGAAACGTGTTTGGGATAAATTAAAAAATATAGAATACACTACAATAAGAAATGATATACGAAAAATAAGCTTAAATGTTAATAATTGAAAAATTCTTTTCAAATATTCTCTAAACAGCCATATTTGCGCTTAGACTTCATTGTTGTTATTTTCATCATGAAAATTGAAGTACACTCGCGTTGTGGGAGGTCTCACACAAACACACACACTAACAAACACACGGATAGACCGATTTCTGTTTTTTAGCCCCTTCGTTCTTCTGCTACAAACGAAGTCTCAGCTGCCCGCCTAAAAGTATGCAAATAAATTAATAAAAACTAACACAAAACTTGGTGTGGCAACACTGAACACTGACACTGATAATAAATAGAATAAAAAGCTTCTCTCGCTGTCTCCCGCTCTAACTGCCCCACCGTATTCGTTAAAGAAAAATCTTCTGATTGGACGAACGTTAACTCCAACTAAAGCTTAACCCCTCGTTGACCAACCTATGCTACAATTAGTGTTGTTTTTTTGTTTGTTGTTATTGTAGTTCGCCGTCGACTGGATGTTGTTGTTATAGTTGATTAAGTGGAGTTTAGTGTTGTTGCAAAGAAGTTTCTTGTTATGTCGAATAGGAGCCAATTTTAGTAGAGTTGGTAAACTGACAAAAATTAATGAAAACCAAAGGGTTAAGCTTTGGATTATTGAAACTCAGGATGTTACTTACCTGACGTTTAGGACAGCATAATTGTTTCCACGTCAGAGAGATATTCACCATGTCTGCAATACAGAAGATAATAGATTAACTAATTAAAATTTTCAAAAAGTTTTTAGTGAACTGAGGTTAGCTTAAGATGCTGCAGAATCTCAATTGATTAGCGAAGCGCTTAGAATCCGCTTTAAACTAGTTTCGATATTTAATTGCTGTGCGCTTTTCAATTGCGAAATGAAATGGAAAATTGTTTAAATTGCTGTAAATTTCTTTTGTATATTTCCAGGTCGCATCCCACTGAGCACGTGCTCCAAGCTTTATTTGAATAGCTAATTTTGTCGTGGCAATTGAAAACATTACCCCAATTGCTCCACGCCGCCCATTGTCATTGTTAAGTTTAACTGAGCCCCACGCCCGCAACGAGGTTCGATAGATGGTTAAATTGACATAAATATATGGGGGTTTTATTATATGTTATATATTATATATTATATATTATATTTTATATATTATATAACTTACCTACGCTTATGACAACTTATATTTTATTATATATTATATATTATATTATATATTATATATTATATAATATATAATATATAAAATATATTTTATAAATTTTATATTATAAAAAAAATCTGGACTTGTGTTTTGTGCAAGAAACGTGTTTGGGTTAAATTAACAACCATCGAAAAGCTAACTGGATCCGCTCCACTAAATTCAAATGGTAATATTATATGTCAAAGTTTGCGTAACTTAATCTCTTTATCGCATTTAAAAGCAACGCTAATGTCATTATACGCAAAGTTTGCGTAACTTAATCTCTTTATCGCATTTAAAAGCAACGCTAATTATCGATATTATCAGGTATAAAGGTAAAAAAACGCTTCGATTTGCAATCATTCTAAATACATTTTGGGTAAATATGAGGATTTATTTGGTATTCGCATTGCTTTTGCTGGGAGGACAACAAATAATCGCACAAAACCCTCCCGCAGATTATCCCAATCGAGGTATGTCAGTAAACATTATATGTGCTTAAATTTCTCTAAAATTTCTATTATTTCTTAGGCAATCCAAGTCCGTGGTGCAAGCTCAATAGTGGCCCCGCCTGGGGTGGCAAGATTTGTTAACACAATGATATAGCCCTTTAAATAAACTCTTTTATAACGTCAAATGGAATTCGGTTACATTTGATATCTGCACACAAAATGACAATTTTCTCATAATGGTAAAACAATATGGAATCAAACGGTTATAAAAGACGCATCCCCATCAAGGTTACACTGCATTTACATAAATTCGCAAATTTTCCAATAATTGTGTCCTCTCTTTCCCCCTGGCCACCGTTGGAATCACAGTGCCAACTAATCATAGCGAAATTGATGACATCTTTTGAGTCGCATTGCTAAAAATAAACGCGACAACACGCAACGTTCACAGGTTTGATCAGCACTGCAGTGCGTCTAAAACTGCAAAAGCTACGCCACTTCACAAGGCATGCCAAACTTTCCTCAATCCACTAATCGAAACTTCAACGACTCAAAAATTCCCAGGCTTTGTATAAATTTGTGTTAATTGCCTGAATCAAACAATCAAATTTATATATGGAATATTTGACATTTTTAAGACAAAATACAATTTACATTAATTTGACATTAAGTTCCTTTTGTAAATACAGCCAACACAGCATACTCTTGTGTAGTTTGAGGCAGATACAGGGTATAAAATTAAACGCGTTTCAGTAAATGAAAGAGTGGCGTAAGTAAATAACGGCATTCCAGCTAAACATAAATAGTGCTTGGGTATGTGATGCATTCTCATTAGGCACAGTGGGCCAAAAGTCATTTGCAACGCAAGTCAAACATGCAATAACAATTACGTAATGAAATTGAATATATATATATATATGAATATGATGTCTTTCTTGCAAAGCTGCACTCGATTTTATTGAACATTTAACATATTATTAATAACACTCAATTGAAATTCTTAGAAATTTTCAAGGGCAAGTGATAAAATTCTATAGCAAACTGAAAAACATGACGAACAAATCCATATTCGATATACACATTTGCTTTCCGGTGTCTAACAACAACCTCCTTTCACAGCTACGACATGTGGCAAATATATGCGGCATATTAGTAGCTATGCAATTAAAAATAGGCTCTTGCATGTCTGCCCCATCGAGGGGTTGGGGACAGGAAAAGAAGTGGAGGCAGTCACAGTTACCGTCGGCGGCAACCTTGACATTGCCAACTGGCAACTGGCAGTTGCATTTAATTCGCGTTTATTGATTTAATTTGCCGCAAACGAGCAAGGACAAATCTGTGACTTGGAGTTGAGGTTGAGGGCATCCAAGAACCGGTTGCAGAAGCCACCACAAAATCCCAATGCAAAATGGTTAGTTTATTCTTCAGTTTTCGAATTTTTCGAGGGTGGTTTGTGTTGCGAATCTTTGGTGGTTGCAAGTGGCAAGTTCAAGGTCAAGTGGGAGGGCTTGCAAAACCTTTTTAATCACAACAGGTTAACTGGCACGCCCAGTGGCTATAAAACTGTGAGCAATGAAGCGTAGCTTGGCTTCCATTCAAATCCAAATCAATAACATTGGATGGGATGGCATGGTATGGGGATTGGAAATGCTTTCATCTACGAGTGCCAGCAACAAAGCAATTAACAAACACGTGCAACATAAACAACAACAAAAAGAACAGCAGAGAACGAATCAATTAAGCGGAAATTTACCAGCTAGCATCGTATAAAAGTTCAAAGTGAATGAATAATATCCCCCAACACAGATATTATTTATTGGCCAATTCATTCTCTATGACAAATGGCAATTCGCCTGTCTCACGCCACACTTTATCGACTGCAATAAACTGTATGTCAAGCGGTTACACTCAAGAAAAGACTCTCATTAAGACATCGCTCAAAAGTATTAACTAATTTCAACATGATTTAGAAGAATTTTCATGGGTAATAACGAATTGGTTTAAAGTTTATTTAAACAACTCTCAACTGCTAGTTTTACGCCTTGTTTTGAACACTTTGAGCAATAAGTCAAAGTCTGTTTATTTAGCTGTCCATTGTTAAATAAAAGAATATTAATATTAACAAACGTAATTGAAAAAAACTGAGATTTCAACTACAGTCGAGTGTGCTCGACTGTGATATATCCGCTACCCAGCTCAAATATACTAAAATATACCAAAAACTACTTTTGATATTTTCAAATATACTAAAATATACCAAAAGGTTTTTTGGTATTTTTTGTATATTTGTACATTCATATTCCATCACATCCTAAATATCGCAGAAAGTATAAAATATACCATGCACGGTCACATTGTCCACCAAAAACAAGCCACGAGCAGCTGCCAATTTTTAGGGAGCGGAAAGGGGCGTGGCAAAAATCTAAAATAAACTTGATCTGCGTAGGACATACACCAATACTGGTACCAAGTTTGGAATCTCTAGCTCTTATAGTCTCTGTCATACAGACAGACATATAGACGGACAGACAGACGGACATGGTTATATCGACTCGGCTGGTGACCCTGACCAAGAATATATATACTTTATATAATATTAAAAATTCAACGCTTCTTAGCAAAAACGATTTGCTGCAGAATATAAAAGCTCTGTATGGCGCTAATTCGGAACTCTCTCGGAACGTATCGACCTCGAAACTGAAGAAACCTGAATATAATACAGTTAACATGGAATTTCACTTATAGTTTGACTTCTTTAAGTTCTGAGTTGAAATTACTACATTGTAATTTTTAAATCCAGTGCCAAGAAATTTCAACAAATAAATTACAAAATGTACAGCATTCTAGACTGCTTAAGTGAGATATGTTTCAAGGAAGGAATGCCTCAAACAATACCCTATCTGGCACAATGGGCGAACAATAGAGGACAGCAAATGAGACCCAAAGGACAATGGGGGCAACTGGGCAAATGCGCGTCCCAGGATAACGTAACTGGGACAATGGCAGTTGGCCGTCAAGGTTCCGCTGCACTGACATATGTGCGCAAACTTTCCATAAATTGTGTGTTCTTCTCCGTGTGTCTCGCTTCGAAATAATCGTAGTGCAATTTACTGTATTTTTCAAATCGTCCAACAACTACAAATAATCGCAACAGCCACGCAAGCCAGCAGGTTCGAGAAGCACTGCAGTGTCGGCTGCTAAAACTGTTTCAGCTGCCCCGCTTCACATGGCAACCCAAACCTTGCTAACCGGGTGGGCACGTGTATGACGTCACATGTAAAATATATGAGACTTTGAGATACCCTGCATGTAGCAGAAATAGCCATAACATAAAAAGAACAACTGCCTATTCAAATGTGATGAAAGAGAGGTCAGCACATCCACAAAAAAATTTTGATTTTCTTAAATGTATTTGTGATCAATTAGTTCAACTCGATTGTTACTTTTAAAAAGAAAACAAACCTTTAGAATTTTGAGTTTGCTGTACTTTTGTTTAAAATCTCTAATTCAGCTGCAGCCAAAACTTCTAATTGGACATTTGGCAACACACACACATAAACACATAGCTAATAAGAATGCGAAGAAAATGGGGGTGAGCGAGATAGCGAACTGGTAACAGCTAAAGCGAAGGTGGAGATTAAAAGAAGCAGCGGATAAACCAACAATATCCAGCTAGATCCAAGACACTATCCGCTGGTTGCAAAACAAACATAAAAAAAAACCAAAAAGAGTTGTCATGAAAAGAGGGGGAAGCGAAGCAAATTGAAGACTGTACTTTCTGCACAGTTTGAGCTGCAATATAGACGAAGAATTCGTGACCTTCTGATTGTTTCTTTGCCCCACCTTGACTCCTCCTTCAACGTTTCCCATCTCCTTCTGTGGCTGCTATTGGCAATCGCTTTGTTTATTCTCTTGCTACTCTCATGGTATAATAAGTACGTGCAGAAATTATTACTTATAAAAAATACACACATAAATTTTCCTATTTGACGTAAGCGCAGGGAAATAAATTTAAATTATGTATGTAAATTCGCCTGCACGTGTTTGCGAGTATATTTGTATGTGTGTGATGTTCCAGAAACTAGCCAATACAGTTTGAGTACCATTGCGCATCAGCATCCCGCAAACAGTTTGGGTGCGACTGCCTCACGCCTCAGCTATTTTGAATACATACGTACACACTTATTTCACTTATTTTTTCTTCTTTTCGTATAGCTTTTCGGCGTGCTTTTTATAGTACTCACAAAATGCCGCTAAAGTTGCTATTCTGTCGATCGATTTGCAAGCGTAAAATTCCAATTAGCAGATTTCACTATTCGATGTAAAAATCTCGCGAGACTGAAAGGCGCTCGTGAATCATACTGTCCAAGGGGGGGAGGGCCTCCTAGGGATGAGCAAACACACAAATGCGTCTACATGTGCAAACAGAAAGTGCTGGCAAGAACTAGAGCAGGACGGAGCCTTTACGCCGTGTTGTTGTTTTTGCACGGCAGCAGCTGCGACGCAACAATGAAACCACAACAACAACAAAAGCAACGGACGTCAAAACAGCTGCACATGCACAGCAGCGCATGCTAAACTGTAAGCCCTTTTGTACTGTTTTTCGCACAGAAAGGACTTCGCTTATTCATAACTGTACCAGCGGCTAATTTGATTCGATTTCACCTTTTGATTGAAAATGTTCAATCGAAAAGCTTAAGAGACATGCTTGCCTTGGACTTGGCTATAAATTATTGATTTTTCTAGGCAAACAAAGTGCTTTAAAAGCGGTTTATAACAATTTCTATGCCTTGGAAAATATTGGCAAAAGTGTATATAAAACACACACACGCACACGCAGACTCCAACAGACACTCAACACACACACATACACAGGTAAGCACACGCGGGGCTGGCAAAAAAAAACACGCGGCGCCAGCAGGACTACGCAAGGATACATAGAAGTGTATGCACACGCACATACACCCACCTACAAACACACACACACACACCTAAACACATTGAACACTGCTCTGTTTTCTGATTGTTAACTCGTGCAAAATAATTGAAATTTTTTATGGTAAGTGAATAGTTTTTTACCGTTTCGAGTACTCACTTGAATAGCAGCACTTTTTCAAATCACAATTTATTTGTTGCAAAATTGAAGCGAAACAAACGCGCGCGCACAACTCGACCACCGGCTTGCTGGGAAATACAATCAGCGTGACCGCATATTTTAATTGAAAATATATTACTTCACTTCGAAATATACCATGCATACGAGTGTCACAATTCTTGGATGATGTATATGTTAAAAAAGATTCTGGAAAATACACAGACTGAGTAAAACAATGGAAGTCCACCTAAAGCTAGTGACGATTGAGCAGTTTCTCATTCTAAAGTTGGTGCAGTAAGAAGTCACTCTTATTTCTATTATCTTATTGCTGAGCTATCAGTAACAACCGTTGATCCACCAGGGATAAAATTGCTGTTAAAAGATGCTCTATTCGGTTCATTACAGAAACTTTGTTCGGAAAAAATGCTGTTTTTGACGAAAGTCTGATCAGTGCAGAGGAGTAACCCACCTCAAAAATAAAATAAAAAACAATGATAAAAAAGCTGTTTTAAATTAGGCGCCATTTTACACGATGAAAATACGAAAATGTTAAACAAAGAGTGACCATTTGATAATTATCAGAATTCTATATTTTGATTATTTCAATGTCGTGAGAGCGGTCTCACCCTGTCTCAGCTGTTAAAAAAAATAGCTTAAAAGAAAGCTCTTTTAACGAAATAATATATAAATAATAATTAACAAAGAATTAGAATTTATTTGCTGCCTGTACAAACAGGTCGCTATTTGGTATAAAAACTCTATATTTAAAAACATCGCTGAATCGATAGTATCACCTCTAATTCTGTTTCACTTTGTTTTCACAACAAAAACAATCGTGACAGAACAAAAAACGATCGGAAAACTTCAATTAAATTTTTGTCGTCACTACAGTTGCAATGTTCCACTTTAGTGGCTTCAACATGATGTTCCCAGACGCTGGTCGCAACTTCCAAGCCACATACAAATGCTTCTCAGTGTCCATGCTACCGGGCAACGAACGCTCCGATGTGGAAAAAGGCGGAAAAAGTGAGTAAACCAAATGCGAAAATCCACTCGATTGTCTTAAAAAGACAATTTTCACTGTATGGTTTTTTAAATTTACCTTTCGCTCTTTCAGTTATCATGCCGCCATCAGCGCTGGACACGCTTACCCGTCTCAACGTCGAGTACCCTATGCTCTTCAAGCTGACCAATCGCAAGAAATCTAGGACCTCGCACGCCGGCGTCCTGGAGTTTGTGGCGGACGAGGGAAAGTGCTATTTACCCTACTGGATGATGGACAATCTGCTGCTCGAGGAGGGCGACATACTGAACCTCGAAAGCGTCTCACTGCAGGTGGCCACGTTCTCCAAGTTCCAGCCACATTCCACCGACTTTCTGGACATCACCAATCCCAAAGCGGTGCTGGAGAATGCGCTGCGCAACTTCGCCTGCCTGACCAAGGGTGATGTCATTGCCATCAAGTACAACAAAAAGGTCTACGAACTGTGCGTACTGGAAACTCGTCCTGGTAACGCGGTCAGCATCATCGAGTGCGACATGAATGTGGAGTTCGAGGCGCCTGTTGGTTACAAGGAGCACTCAGTGCAACAGCCAGCGAATCAGTCGGGCAGCCAGGCAGCTGGCGGCAGCAGCAGCGAACCCGCCGATGGTGGTACTGTGCTCGAAGAGGTCGTGGAAACGTTCCAGGGTTCAGGGGTGCGACTCGATGGCAAACAGAAAAAAGAAAGCCAACTGGAGACTCCTGTACTGAAGAAAGTTCTGCCACGTGGCGTTCCCGACTACGAATTCCAGTTTGGTCTATTGCGTTTCGATCGCAGTATTCGACCCATCAGCGATCGTGGCCAGGACGACGGCGAGGCCACTGGGGAGTCGGCGGCTGCTGGCGAAGCAGATAGCTTCCATGGCACTGGCTTCTCCATGAGGAAGTCGCGCAAATAGGTCGTAAATCTCTAGTTTTTTAATGCTTGGCACATGGCTCATAGAAATAAACGGATAATTTGAACAAATGACAATAAGTAAGAGTGCTCGACAGTGAAATATGCTGCATGAAATTCAAGTTTCCAATTCAATTGTTAAACTAATTCTTGGAAATCATCCGGAATTACGAAATTATATTTGACAGCCCTGGAGATGTAAGCTGTCAGGCAGTAACGGTGGATGTCTTGAAAATTGATGCTTCCAATAATTAGCATGTTTAGTAATAGAAAGTATACACAGTAAGATGGCCTCAAATTAATATTATAAGAACATATATTTGCTGCTTTACTAAATCCCCTTGCGTGACTAGGCATTAAAATTTACAAGTTGAGCGTCAAACGAATCTCTTGCTCCTTGGGCGGTGCTGGTGGTGCTATCGTGGTCATGGGGGGCAAGCGGCGTATCTTGCGTCCATGCTTGCCCTCCTTGCGTTTCCATAGCCCTGAACGAGGCCGATTGCCCAACTCACGCATGCGCTGCGCACTTCCCACATGTTCCTTATTGTGCTCGATGTTGGAGAGACGACCAACCGTTGCCATGCAGGTGCGATCGAAGGCAAATTCCCGCTTTGAAGGCAACTGCACCACCACCTTGTCATCGAATTTGCGCAATATAGTGCCAAAGGTGCCCGCCGCATGGATCAGATGACACGGTTGGCCGGGATTCTTCTCCAGGCAGTGGATGCGTGTGCCCGCCGGCAAAGCGCCCAGTGGATAGGCATCGCCCTCATTTGGGCGCACTGCAAATCGGAAGCATTTTAGTACGTCCTTAAGATGGGAAGGGGGATTGCTCACCTGGTATTCGTGGAATAAGTCGTGACGTCTTCAGTATGTCACCCTCGCGCATGTTCTCTGTGGCCAGTATATACTTGAGCTCATCGCCGACGGCGACCAGGGCCACTTTGGCTGTGCGACAGCCGTCGTGCAGCAGCTCGACGACACGCTCCTCCTGCGCTGCTCCTTCACTGGGACCATCGCGCACCCATTTGATCCAGCGATATTGCTGTTTAATGCCGCCACCGATGCCCTTGGCCACCATGCGGCCGGTGACGGGATCGCGGCCTGCGAGATGTGTGATTTTTAACGGTTGCACCGTGTACTGATCGGGGAAATGAACGACACGGCGGAATTGTTGTCCGGCTCCTGGCTTTGGTTTATTCACGAACTTCGTCTTGGTGCGCAGTTGTTGCTGTAGTATCGCTAATGTTCCGCGTTGCTGCTGTGGCTGCAGCGTCAATGTGCAATTAGACAGGAGACGTGTTAATCTTTGCATTTTCACAGAAAACTCGTTGAAATTGCTCGAAATTAAATTGCAGTCGCAGAACTCATGCGAACTTGTTACAAAACCCCTCAATTAACAGACACTGTTAACATAAGCTGTAGTCAAAAGTGTGGCCATACTTGGTAGGTTATAAAAGCTGCACCAGGGCTACAATGCATACGGGTTATATTCTCTCTTTACGTGCCACAACTTTCAAAATTTCAGTTTTGTAAGCATTATCATTATTTTCAATGCCAACCAAAATGTTGTAGCCAATGGTTTTTTAAAAAACGATTAAATAGTTGCACCTTTTTGGAAAAATACTGATATACACCACAAAGTGAAACCAGCTAGTAATGGTGAATGTCCACGCTTTGTATATTTTCCTACGTTAATTAGAGCAATTTTGCAATTCCACTTTCGGTCACCCTGGTCCCACATGGGCAGCTGCGGAGCGCGCTGCAGGCAAAAAAGAATTGAAAAACCCGCATTAAAATTGTGAAAAGTGCACAAATTACATATAAAGTGAACCTAAATTAACAGTGTATAGTAATTTAAATTAGAAAATCAATCAAAACTCGTAGTAAAACCACACGTAGCAGCAAAAAAAAAAGGTACGGAAAAAATAATAATAAACAAGGCGAACGAGCCGATAGAAAGAAAAATAATATACATACGCAAACATGATGTTGATACACACACACGCGCGCACATACACATACACGAACACATACACGTATGCACACAAACATACACAGACAATCGCGCAGTGGCGAACGACGAACTGCACGAAAAAACGTGTGCTAAATTTTCAGTGCAAAAAATAGAAAACGCAAAAGCAAAAAGAAGAAAAAAACAAAAAAACCTAACCAAAGCGAAATAATAATAAAAAGCGAAAACAAAAACAGTTCTGTTTGATAATCGAGCACAATACACCAAATGTAATAACAAAAACAATAGTATGTATGTATTAATAAATAATAAAATAGCAAAGAGGTAATAGTTTGCAGCTTGCAATGAAATATAAATATTTTGTTATTTTGAAACATGGTTTCAAGTGAATGATGTATGTGTATGTACATACGTACATATTTAAATGTGTGTGTGTTTGTGAGCGTGTACGTTAGTGTGTACTCTTAACTGTGTGTACATATTTTGGTGTTAGGTGGAAAAAAAGCGGGCGGCAAGTTTACGCAATCGCTAACCAACAACGAGCAACACAATGTACATACACATGTATGATGTACGCTGTGAAAAGTGTGCTTTTTGTATGTTTACGCTTTCCGTCTGTCCTTTTTGTCCGCAGTCGCAGTCACCGCAATAAGCGAGAGACAAACAAGAAATACATACAAACATACTCACATGTATGGGTGTACATGCAAGCAGGTGGAGTCGCGCCGACGTCGTTTGTTTTTGATTTTTTTATACTTTGTTGTTTTTCTCTTGGCTCCGTTGCTAGCTGAAAAATCAACGAGCGGCATTTTTACGCATTTTCAATATATGTATATCTAAATATGTGTGTGCAAGTGTGTGTGTCTTGTTTTATACGTGCATACATGCGCGCGCGCTTCTCTGTGTGTACATGTGTGTGTGTGTATTTTGGTGTTTTTATTTATTTATTGTGTTTCTGTTTTGCTGATGCGGAGCAGCAGCGTAGCAGTGACCTAACAACACACGAGTATGAGTTCGAGTGTGTGTGCGTGTGCGTGATTCGTTCAGCTTTCAGTGGTGTGAGTGTAGGCTTTTTGTTGTATTTATTTTTATAGCATTTTATTTACGTTGTTTCGTTTAATTTTATTTTGGTTTCATTTTGCATGTTGGCGCATGCAAGCTCGCTCGATCGATTTTGAATGGGGAGCCATGTGGGGCTACGCTCTCCACTATGTCATATCTATCGTATGTATGTACATATTTATTTTTGTATGTACAGATGTACGCGCGTACATCGGCCAGTCTGATTGTCTTTCTTGTGCGAGCCAAAAGCAAATACAAAATCCAACTGAGCACGCTACATTGTGCCAGTGTTGCCATAGGCTTATTGGCAAAAATGTGCTGCTGCATAATAGAGTTGTCGACTCGACGATTGGAATATGAGCTACACTTTTTTTCAAATACGATAATCAGATGTAAACAACACAATTTCAAGTAACTCATTTATTTATTTTAAAAATTATGTACGGTTTGCAGAGATTAAATAACATGTATGTAGATAAACAAGATAAAAACATTAGTGTAGCTATATTATTCAAGATAAAATTGATAAATACATAAAGCTTAGTTCCAAGAAAAGATTACAAACAATTGCAATCAGTTCGTTTGCTATTATTAAGCGTATTACATTACAATAACAACGAGTCCAAACACTCAATAAATAAACAAAATTCAATAAACAATCTATGCTGATAAGCTTATTAGTTGAGTGTAAAGTAGCAAATCACTTGTTTTTCATTGGTGTTGCACATTTGGCAACACTGGTAAAACTACAAATAGCAAACTTCCAGAAGTAAGAGATGAAGAATGAAGATGTAATGAATGTGCGCTGTTCGCACGTTGCACAATAAGCATACAAAAAAAACATATAAATTGTAAGATGAAGTCCAGTGGCTTAGGGCCGGCAGCTGCTCCAACTGAGAACCTAGTTGGGGACTCTCTTGGTCTCTCTCTCTGCCCGGGCAAAACTGATGCCGCATTGCAAGGGAGCGCACGCGCGCGCAACGACTCTCCCAACGCATTGTGTTTTGCCAGGCGTGTGTGAGTGTGCTCCTGTTGTGTGTATGCGTTCGTTTACTCACGTAGTGCCGCCGCAACGTAGTAGTAGTAGTGTTATTATTGTTTTTATTGTTGTTGTGTCGGCTGTTTTTGTTTTTGCTTGTTGCCGAGTGCGCGTAAGAGTTGATATGCAGTCGTGTGTGTGTGCGTGTATGGTAGCAAAACATAAGCAAAGCAAAAACGGAACAAATAAATGAAATGTAAGTACATGTGTTTTAAGATACACATACATACATATAAATGGCTGTGTATGTTGCGCTCTCAGCAAAGTGGGAGACGGAGACGGCCTGCAAAGTGTGTGTATGTATATATTTGGAAAAATATGTAATTGTTTATGTGCGAATGTGTGCGTGTTTCATTTTTGGCTGTTGCCTGACGAAAAACCTTGAGCATAAAAAGTCCAAAACACGCGTGAAAAGCTGCACAAATAAATTAATTAAGTTAATTTTTGTGTGTTTCATTTGGTTGGTGAGCAACACACGCTTTGTTAATGCTATTTGCGATAATTTTTAGCGCGCCGCATACACAAAAAAGTCAAGCATGAGAAAACGAAAGAGCAGTAAAGAAAACAAAATAAACAAAAACAAATAATGCCTCTGTATATGTGTGTTGTGCACACAAGTGTTTATTTATTTATTAATTAAAAAGAAAAAAGAATTAAATTGAAAACTAACATATGACATAAATATGTACATATATGCAACTTCCTAAGACTTAATAGTATAAATGAGGAAAAATATGTTAACGGAAATAAACAACAAATGTAAACTGTAAATTGTGATGCTTGTAATGCAAACAAAAGAATAAAATATTAAATTTACGAAATATAAACAAACATTTAAAAAAATATACAAGTTACAATTTAAGTGTATTTATAAAAAATACGTAGACAAGATTATCAAGAATTCGTTAAGTTTGAAATGCAAATAAAAGAACTAAATATGGAAAAAATAATGCAAGTAACAAAACAAAAATTATAATGAATTTAATCATTTGCAGTTTACATCAAGCAGTGGGCAAGCTGACACCTTTCAATGGCCGCCACTACAACAACAACCACAACACTAGCAACCACCACCAACATCAGCAACAACAATAACACCAGCAGCAGCAGTAACAACACCAACTCCAACAACAGCAACAACAATCATATTGTGACGGTGCACACCGTTCTAAACACACCCACCTCCGCTGCCGCAGACGCGGCAACTGTTGCCATAGCCAAGGACATGCTGCAGCTGCATCATGGCGCCGCCGCAGCCTTAAACAACAACAATAGCAGTAGCAGCAACAACAACAATAACAATAACAACAATAACAATAGCAATAGCAGCGCCGAATTGGCAAACAATCAAAATAATAGTAACAACAATAACCACTCAGCAAACCACCCACCTGCCCATGTAGTCGCCGCCAGCTCCTCGAGCTCCAGTACGCCGCCAGCGAACGCATTTGGTGTGCTGCGCTTCAATGAGGACCTGCTGCACATTACCGACGAGGTGACCGTCATTGGTCGCAACTCGTCCACGTCTCTGGTGCACTTTAATGTCGCCGAGAACAATCTGGTCTCGCGCAAACATTTCCAGGTGCTCTACGATGCCGAGCGTCGCGCCTTCTTTGTGCAGTGCCTCAGCAAGAATGGCATATTCGTTGAAGATTTCCTGCAGCGACGCAACGTGGATCCCCTCCGATTGCCCCAACGGTAATATCAACAGCACTAACACAATCCTTGTCAGCAATCAACGTTAATCGATCCAAACATCTGCTATACATTCTTGCAGTTGTTTCTTTCGTTTTCCGAGCACCGAGATACGCATCGAATTCGAAAGCTTTGTGACATCACCGACGGACATAGCGCCCGATGCCACAACATTGGCACCGGCATCGGTATTAAGCAGTCCAGCCGCAGCGGCGGGTGCTGCTGGTGGTGCTCATGTTATTATTACGCCACCGCCAAGGGATGAGCTGCATTCGATGCAGGCAACGCATCATCACAGCCAGCAGCAGCAACAGCAGCAGCAGCCAGCGCATCATATGCAGCAGCAACCGCAACAACAACAGGCGTTGCCCACGCATCATCCACTCCCACATGCACCACACCACCCGCTTCACCACACATCGCTGCATCAGCCGCAGCAGCAGCAGCAACAACAGCAGCAGCAGCAACAACAACAACAACAGCAGCAGCGTCTACCAGGAGCGCCAGCAGCAGCAGCCTCCCACTTGTTGCCTGCAGGCGGCGATGGAGCTGCCATCTATTCACCGCTCAAGATTTCAATACCCAAAAAGGAGCAGAAGAGTCCTTATCTGTCACCAACGGGCAAGTGTAATTTATTTATCTATAAACCCAATGCTAATTGGTTAAAAATGTCACTTCCAATTGGCACAATGTACTGATTTTCTAGTTTGAATTTAAAGGCAGCTCCAAACTTATTTTTATATGCACATCGATGCAAAACAAAAATGTTTATTTATTAAGTGACCAAATTTAGTAAGCAGAGCCTAGCATCAATTTTCTATATTTTCTGGATAAAGCGTGGAAGATTCGCTGCTTTTTAAATTAAACAAGCGTCTGCAGTTGTCGGACTATCATCCAAAGATGCAGCGCGTTTGATGATTGAAATTCAAGTTAAGCATAAGTTACAGGACTATAAATATGTCGACAAAGTATAAAAATTTTTCTGGCTGCATAGCAAATAGTTTGAATTTAGGGCGAAAGTTCGTATTGAGAGCTGCGGGGGAACTTGGAAGACCTTTGATAAAGTTGTAAATTTGTTTCCATCTATATATGGTTTAATCGCTTTCTCTCATTTGCAGGTACAATAAGCGCTGCCAATAGTTGTCCCGCTAGTCCACGTCAGGGTTTCCATCAGAATCAGACTAATAGCTACAACAACTACAGCAATAACAATACGGTATGTATATTGAAATAGTCTTATTGTATTCTCATTAATACAAAGTGTTAACATTTTGCAGCAGGATCTATTCCAAACACCATCGACAGCCAGCTATAATCACAATGAGAAGCCGCCGTATAGCTACGCCCAGCTAATTGTTCAGGCCATTTCTGCCGCGCCTGACAAGCAGCTGACACTCTCGGGCATTTATTCGTTCATTGTCAAGCATTATCCATACTACCGCAAGGAGACAAATAAGGGCTGGCAGAATTCCATACGTCATAATCTCAGTTTGAATAGGTGCGACAACAGATTTGCTTTCGGCTTGTGTTTCCTTTATCATTGTCTTGATTTAATTCGCTACAGGTATTTCATCAAGGTGGCAAGGTCGCAGGATGAGCCCGGCAAAGGTTCATTCTGGCGCATCGATCCCGATAGTGGCGCCAAGCTCATCGATCACAGCTATAAGAAGCGTCGCCAGCGCAGCAGCCAGGGCTTCCGCCCGCCCTACGGCATGCCTCGATCGGCTCCTGTGTCGCCCAGTCATATGGGTAAGTCCATTGTAGCTGAGTTCATAGATTTGAATCGCAAATCAATAAGATTTCCATCGTCTTACAGATAACTCTCGCGAGAGCTCACCACTGCAGGATATTGTGCTGCAATCAGCACCTGGCTCACCCGGCATGTCACTGGAGCAGCGTGCCGCCGATGCTGGTAAGCAACCACAAGCGATGTTACTTATGTATATCTAACTGCATTATACTAATAAATATATTTACAGAAATCATCTACAACTCTCAGAATGCACACCAGCAACAGCAGCAGCAGCAACAACAACAGCCGCCTCAGACGCTGCCCAATAATTCCAATCAATACAAGTGAGTCGTCAATTAAAAATAGCCATAACACGGATTTATAATATTCAAATATTTCTAGCAGCGGCAGTCCGTACTATGTGAGCAATCAAGGTGCTGGCGTTGCCGTGCAGCAGGCGCACATAGATGGGGGAGGTGGAAGTGTTGGAGCTTTAATTGCGCTCAAAAGGAATCATGTAATGGCCGTGTCGCACCCGGCACCGCCAACGCTACATCAGCAGCCGCATCAACAACAGCAGCAGCAGCCCCATTCTGAGATTATATACGATGAGCTGCCAACAGATTACAGTGGTCACATGGAGGCCGCGGAGGAGGAATGCGGTCCAGCTGATGCCACAGCGGCCAAGCGACCCAAATACGTGTCTGAGGTGCTCTGATGCGTGCGCATTCAGAAGCAGAAACTCAACAAAGGAAAATAATAATAGGCATGCAACTGGACAAGTTGTAACAGCGGCGTCGACGACGGCGGCGGCGGTGCCAGCAGTACCAGCAGCAATAGTAGTAGTACGAGTAGGATCAGGAGTACAAGCATGAGCAAGATCAGGAGCAGAAGTAGGAGCGAGAGCGACTGCATCGTCGGCGGCGACTAGAACTCAGAAAACATTGAAAACCAAGCGAAATGCAAAATATGCAAAACAAAGCCCACTTGAAGGACATTTCTAGAAAGCTAAACACAAAATTAAGTATCTCCATCTAGTATATTGAATTTGCCAATCCCAATTGAGAAACCTCCTCCTCTTCCTCTTCAGACTTTAGAAACGATATCAAGCTTGACAACAAAGCTGATATGGACCGATTGTTTATATACTACATACAAAAAAATTGTGAGATTGTGCTTATGTGTTGACCGTGCAACGGTTCCACTTCCATTCCCACTCCCTCTTCATCCCGTAAACAACTCCCATCATATTTACGAAAAAACCCTTAGCTCTGACGAATTCAATATGCTCGATGACGCTACTCTCTAAGTACATAAAGTAAATCATAAGATAAAATTCGAAGTAATGCAAACAAAAAAAAAAGATGATATATATACCATATATATGAGAATATATATATATACGATTGATTATTGTAATGATGTTTAAGATGTTATAGCTATGTGACCGAATGCGCGAGAAATGAGAGAAAATTAGGGGTAAAACCATGCAAACAACACAACACAACAAACAGGCGAATGAATATTATTACCTATCTATATACCTTTACCTATATCGATTTAAATATAATTAAATATATATATATATATATCTATATATATATATATATATATATATATATATATATATATATATAGAGACATGCATATATATACATATATAAAGTATATACAAAATATTAAAAACTAAAACATAAACATAACAACAAATTTACGGATACAAAACCATTATAATAATGCAAAAAAAAAAAAACAAATCGAAAAATAATTGCACTTTATTTCTTAATAATGAAGGAAAACCCATTTAAGTGTTTGGACAAATTGTGTATTAAAACAAAAAGCAAATATCTTATTATTGTTTTATTTCAATCTGAATGTTGCGTCACATTACCAATCTATAATTTCATTTTATCATTTTACAGAAATTATCTTCATGCGTATTGAACTAAACTTTGTATTTCTTCTAGGATCTATTTATTAAAACCGCTATTCTTAAGGAGATCGTTCAACATCTTGTCAATGTTGTATGAATTTTCAAAAATTAATATCGCTTATATAAAGAAGTATAATGGCAAGTCATTTTTTCAAAATCCCCACACAAATATTTGGTTATCGAAGAGTTATAGGCTAACGAAAAGTTTTAATTATTTGTGGTGTGACTTCTTCCATTTTAAAAATTCCAAAGGACTCTTTTTAAAACGTTGCTGGCTTTTGAGATTGAAATTGAACGGTTTTTAATTACATGACGAAATTATTGTTTTATTTAAATGAATTTTGCAGTACATCAGCAATTGATAATTTCATTTTTCATCTCAATTAAACTAAAAAGTGTTATACTATAATTGTCTTCTTTCATATTATGCAAATTTCTTATTGCAACGTCAATTTCTTCCAGAGTCATTTTTTTAAAACCGACATGGTTAAGTAGATCATTAAAATTCTTGCTCATCTGTTGTCCATTTCGTTCATTTTTAGGTATTTGCTTAGTTTTATAGCTCATGTATTCAAAAATCCATCGATATCGTTTAACTAAAGGGGAGAAAGGCTGTACAATAGTGAGCCATTTTTTGAAAATCTCGAAATCAAATAGAAGTACTCTATCCGGGATTTTCGAGTTCGGGCACAATAGCGAAATTTGCCCAACTGTAGCCTGGATAAGAGTTTCATTGTCATACTTATCGCCTAATTCGAAAACTTCCAGATACATATCGGTGTTTTTCAATTTAGTGGGCAATTTCTTTTCGCATAGGCTTATTAGGGATGGTGCTTGATACATATGAGCGCACTTAAACAGACTGATTAGATCTGCAAATTCTAGGGGATCCAGAATCTCCGGGTTATATGTATACATGAATTTTCGAAATATTCTAAATATTCGCGGCGTCACATCCTGCAATGCGATCTTTCCAGACGACTCCTTAAAGTCGCTCAAGAACATGCACTTAAAAAACTTGGATCCAATTGACAGGATTAACTTATGGCATTTGAATTCTTCGGACCCCACCGTTATTAGGCAGTCCGCAAAATCTACGTCTTCACATATTTGTTTTAGGAATTCCGTCGAACTAAAAATGTAGTATGGAAAAAATAAACTCATTGCTATTGTTTACTGGCATAAATATATGTGAGCTTACGTTGAGCACATAGTTTTTGCCGACATAATTTTGAAAATATCTAAGTAAGGTATCAGAATATTCAAAGGAAATAATTTAAGTAAAAAATGGATTGTACAAAGTGTTGTTTAGCTTATGAGATTGAAGTGGAAATGGAACTGTCGATAAAAACCAACTTTGAGATACACCTATTGTTTTGGGTGACAGTTTGGGAAAAATACATAATTTTGTGAACTAGCAGGCATATAAATTCAACTCTTGATTTAAATTTTTAGATAATCACACATCCACATGCTAATTATATACCATTAGTACCAACTGATGTTTCTGATGTTGGCTAAATACTAAATTCGATACATATTGAAATATATTTATTGCGTTATAATCATTTGTCAATAAGGTCAGAAAATCCACTTTCTCATTTGTCAAAATTTCGCGTTTCGAGACGCCAATAATTGAAAATTAAGGTATGAAAAAGTACAAATGTCGAGCATTTTAATATAGTAATGGATTTAATCAGATTAAACAAATTCGTTTATTGGGCATTATGTCTCTGTAATTGAAATTATGTAAATAAAATGCAGAAATGATTACTGATACCTATAAGGCAGTTGTTTCTTTTTTAAGCCAGTTTAGAGTGAATGCATCGTCCGACAAGAGAGGAGAAAGTGTCTCCCAAACCAGCTTATGATAGTCATTGAGCAATTTGATCTCATGCTCAGAGAGCAAGTCTTTGATCACCATTTTCGTTTGTTTTGGGCACATGGTGATTGTCTTGAACGTGAGTGCACCACGATTAGCGAAATTGTTCTTGACCTGAGCGGGAACAATTTGCACAATGTCCTCGATGCGAATGCCAAACTCGCCATCCTTGTAGAAACCAGGTTCGTTCGATATGAACATGTTTTGTTGTAGGCCAGGATCATCGGGCATCAGACGAAAGCCGACGCCCATTGGACCCTCATGGACATTTAGGAAATGACCAACACCATGTCCGGTTCCATGACCATAATCCAAGCCAACGTCCCAAAGAGACTTTCGGGCCAGCACATCCAACACTTGACCCTTAATCTTAGTGGGAAATACAGTTGAGCCGAGTGCCAATTGACCCTTCAGCACTCGAGTATATGTCTCCTTTTGAAACTCCGTCGGCTCGCCAAAGTGAAAGGTTCTGGTTACATCGGTTGTGCCATCCAAATATTGAGCACCAGAATCGCATAGATAAACCTCTTTATCGTTGATTGGACGATTGGTCTCTTTCGCCGGATGATAGTGAATCACCGAACCATTTGGACCTGATGAACTGATCGTAGTGAAACTCAATCCCATGTAATGATCCTTGGTCTTGCGAAACGATTCCAATTTGTCGGCACCGGACATCTCGTCCACATTCTCGCCTTTCTGCACAGCATGCTCCAGCCAGGCAAAGTACTGGCATAATGCAACGCCATCGCGTATATGGCTATTGGTGAAACCTTCAATTTCCTTCTCGTTTTTAATTGCCTTGAGTAGTGCCATTGGTGTAATATCCTGATGACGCCATACCTTCGGTACCAGTGAATTCAGATACAAACTGCTGGTGGGTGATATCCAGATTTTACCTTTGGGATTGCAGCCAATTTGGCGTACACCATCGCCAATTGCCTCATAAGGATGTACGGTGATCTGCACCTTGTTTTCACTTAGATGCTCCTTGATGTTATCCGGCAATTTTTGTGAATCGGCAAAAAGCACAATATCGTCTTGAGTTATAATTAGAAAGGCGAAAAATACTGGATTATAATCGATGTCCGAGCCACGCAAATTTAGGAACCAAGCGATCTCATCTAAAGCACTAACAACCAGTGCACTAGCGTTCTGAGCCGACATCTGCTGACGCACTTGATCACATTTCTGGGCAATCGTTATACCAGCGAAGCACAATGGCAGCGTTATAATTTTATTTGAGGTGCGCGAAGGTTGCTCGTCACCCCAGACGTCATCAATTAAATTGCGTTCGATGCCCACCAATTGGCATTCGGCTGTATTAAGTTCCTTCTCAATGGTCTTGCCCAAACGAAACGAGAAGAGACACGGATCTACGCCAACCGCACTACCTTTGGGCAGATGCTTGCCCAGCCAGGCCCCAATCGATGGCGTTGTGGCCAGTCCATCTCGCATCAATGTCCAGTTTGCATCGAGCTCCTTCTCAGCCTGCTGATAATACCGTCCGTCTGTCCAGAGCAGCGCCTTGTCGTTGGTGATGACCGCTGTTCCCGCTGATCCCGTAAAGCCGCTTATGAAGGCACGTCGTTCATCATGTGCACACTGATACTCGCTCTGGTGGGCGTCATCTGATGGCACCACGTATGCACAAATTCCCGAAGCTTCTGGTGCCGTCGATGCATGCTGCATAAGCTCGCGCAACTTCGACAATTTTTGCGTTGTGGATGCGGCCTTCGTCATGATGTGTTTAAACGATGAACCGAATTTGTGCGCCACTTTCGTCCACTTATCTAAATACGCTATACTTGAAAAAAAATATTGCGATAAGCAATCGCTGTAGATAAGTCGAAATAAACGCGTGAAATAATTTATGTATTTATGACCAAACCGGTACATTCACAAAATAAATTCTGATGTAGCAATTTTTGATCAGCTGACTTTTCTTTCTGTTTTATATACTTTAAAAGTGTTGGAAAATACAATCGACGAATATATGGATATCATGAATTGTGGGAATTATTCATTAAGCCAGTCTTGTATTAATTCTAATAATTTTGTTTTAATATATTGTTTATGTTTATCGAATTCTTTGTATTAGCGTTGATCGGGTATATCAATCGCTACATTTAAACCAAAATTTTATTAAACGAAGTCGATGTGGTGTCTTATGAATATACTTTATGTAGTATAATCAGATATTAATAATTAAGGCTTTATATTTTGGTATATTTTGACGTCAAAACGTAGATTTAGGGAATTTAGTGTACAGCCACACTGCATTCCCGAGCTGACCTAGTGTTCGATCGAAAAGTTGTACAAGCTCGTCGAGTTATTGTTAAATTCGAATTTCAATTGTCATAAGTAATTAGCGGAGTGTCAGTAATGGTTGTCAAAGCTGTTTGCGTTATCAATGGTGATGCCAAGGGCACTGTTTTCTTTGAGCAGGAGGTGAGTTGATCTTAGTGTAGAAACACTCGCAAGTCGAGCTGAAAAAAAATATGGCAGAATGTGAATACTAAGGTCAAAGAGCCGGTGTCCACACCGCACCACACAGCCCTCTATAATCATGCACACTTATGTATATGTATGTGTAAGGTGTGCTTGTTGTTGCACTGCTACTTGATTTTCAATTGGCTACTTGAGTAGTTTGTGCTGTGTCATTTAACAAATGCAGACTTATATAATTAAAACAACAATGCGCATTTGTTGCGGTTACACACATACACACACGCACACACATACACATGCAAATTAGGGTCCCCTCTATTTAATAGTCATGATTATACAGTGTTTTGCTTATCAATGTGTCGGCTGCTTTATCATCGTTTCTCCCTTCTCGTATCTCTTTCTCTCTCTGGTTGATCTACTCCAATTAGTCGGCAGATACACCCGTTAAAGTGTCGGGAGAAGTGACTGGTCTGGCGCAAGGTCTTCACGGATTCCATGTGCACGAGTTTGGCGATAACACCAACGGTTGCATGTCATCTGGACCCCATTTCAATCCCCACAAGAAGGAGCACGGTGCCCCCACAGACGGTGAGCGTCATTTGGGCGATTTAGGCAACATTACGGCCACCGGCAACGGTCCTACAGCGGTCAACATTACCGACGGCCAGATAACTCTCTTCGGCGAGAACAGCATTATTGGACGCACAGTTGTGGTGCATGCCGATCCCGATGATCTGGGCCAGGGTGGCCATGAGTTAAGCAAGACAACTGGCAATGCTGGCGCACGCATTGGTTGCGGTGTCATTGGCATTGCTAAAATCTAAAGGAATAACTCCACATTTAACTTTATAAACTAACTGTATGAATGGAATTTAGCACGAACAGCACATTATTTGTATTGATTACGATATTACCCCTTGGTTTGCTATTTGTTTAAAGATAACCTTTAAGGTTTAATAAATGGTGTTTTGAAATTAGAATTGTTGTCTAACATAACGGATACGGAGGAAACAGCTATTAATCAACAACACTGTTAAAGATAACACTAGAAACATCAAACAAATTTAAAGATTTTACTTGGTGATTTAAAATATGTTTACTAAATAATTAGTAAACAATAGTTCATATATAAATTAGTATTATTTACAATAGTACAAGATTCAGAAAAAATATACCAATTAGTTCAACAGAGCTATGGCTTGACTATCAAAAACAATATCAACGCGTTTGAGAGAAAACATGTATTCTAGATCAATATATATTGTAAATATGTGGGTGGTGCCTTTGGTGCGTGCGCATTTGAATTAATGGCTTCAATTATGTCTTATTGAAATACGACTGGTAGACGATGCCCAGTGACGATGTGGCGAAAAGGGTAAAGTAGCTCCACCAGGTGGCAAAACCCAAAAATCCTTTGTACACTTCCGTAGAGAACACCTACAGATATGGTAAACGCATGAGATTGTAATAGCATTCGATTAAAGCGAAATAACTCACATTTTTTAGACTAGTGAAGGAGGCCTGCAGCGATTGTGCTGACTCCAAAATATTGAATTCCTGCTGGGCAGTGGCATCGATAACATCATTTGGCAACGCAGCTACTTCCGAGTCGGCAGCGCATTCGTGCTGCAAGACAACGGCCTCCTTGAAGATGCCGGCCCAACTGAATCCGCCGAGACTCTTGTACATTAGCGTCAGATACAGGCATAAAATGAGGGGAGCAGCAAACTGCAAGGTCACCACACAGAGATAGTAGAAAATTGAGGATACCTGAAAGCGAAGTAGAGCGAAATTAGCAGTGCGTCTTTATGGAGTTCACAGTTGACATGCCTTCTTTTGAAACTCGACATTGGTGATGCGGCCAGCTTCTTTGCGCAAATCGAGTATCTTGTCATAGGCCAAATTCAGATAGGACTGCAGATAGATGGGCATTAATGCGAACCGCACAACCACAACAAACACAACTAGCAGCAGGCGCAATGTTTCGAAGACATGAGGTTTTAATCTGTGGCGAAGAGAAGTTAATTGTATTGCATATAGTTTTCAGCAAAAACATAATACAAATATCAACAGGTTATTTTATTATCTTTCAAATGCATAATCTTTTGATTTGACATACAATTAAGTTATTTGCAGTACTCACAGTGGTTGTTGCATGCCTTCGAATACGCGCACAGTCAGATAGTCACGGCTAATGGGTCGTATCCACAGTATGACCAAAATGAAGGGCAGCACAAAGCTGAGATTCAATAGGACTTGCAGCAGGCGATTGCCGCGACAGTATTTAAGTGAATCCCAATGCATTTTGGCCATACGCAGACCAGGAAACGTAAACAGCGAGCCTAGCAGTCCGCAGCTCAGAGCCAAAAAGAACTTGACTACAATTTTGGAGGCCGGTCCGCTGCAAAAATAGTGGCGCGCATTAAAATCAACCCGTTCATTGTGTAAGTAAATACACTCACGATGAGGGCAGACCCTGTTCGGTGAGGAACTTGGAGGCACTCGCATTGAAACTAGTATAGGCATCCTCCAGCCCCGTTTCCAGAATGCGTTCATCAATGATGAGCACAATCATGGCAATTAAAAGGTACACAAGACAGGCGACAATCACCATGGAACGCTCGCCAATGGATTCCTCACTTTGAAAGTACAGCACGGTCAGCGAGGAGAGCAATTTTAGTGCAAAGAATATGACCAGCAGACACCAGACCATGCTCAGATTAATCTCTTGCTTCAGAGGATAGAAATAATGAAAGATCTCCGAGATCATATAAACGATGCCCGCGTAGACGCTAAAATCCACTAGCCATTGGTATTCGGTAAAGTAACGCAGGTGGATCACATCGCGCTCGAGTACTGGCGACGTCTCCAACTCTACTTCTATGCTTCGGGGCACATGGAATTGCTGCGGTCCAGCGCCATTGCCAATGTTGCCATTTTGATGCTTATGCTTGCTCTTAGCGGGTCTGTCCTTGGGAACGTTGCCCTTGGTGCGCAGCTCGTCGTCCGTGGGATGCAGATAACGAACGAGCCCGGTACGGCACAATATCCATTTAGCAAAGGAGTAATGGGGACTTAACTTCTGTATGACGCTGACCATCACAAGTGTGATAACCAATTGGGCTCCCAAGACAGCCTATGGAAAGAGGCACACAAACAAGACACACATTAACATTTATTAGCATGCCAAAACGTGCGATTCTTCTTCATATATAACCATTTTTGGGTCAAATCTATTTTTGGTCCAATTATTATGCACATTCCATTTTTCCGGGCACACCACACCGCAACGACTGATTTTTTGTGCGTTTCGCTCTTTTGCTTACCATAGTATGATGCCGCAATGTACTCTATATTGAATGCTGTCTTAATTTTGTTACAATTTGTGCTAATTAATGAGTTAATTAATTCATGTTTCCTGTATAAAAAGATTTGTGTGTAAATCTTGACCAATTGTGTCAATTGTTCGTAAAAGTGTGCCCGCTGGACGTGAAGAAATATCGATGGCATAGTCAGTTTATCGATGATTAAAAAAGTAATGGAATGTTTTATGTCGATACGTTCTAGGTACGATTGTGAGTTTGGAGCCCTGATTGAAGCACGTTTTTAAATGCCGGCACAAAACAAAAACGACAATTGATTGTGAATAATGTTTATGAATGCCAATTTGTTTGAGCCGGGCAAATCGAAATCCGAACGGGCCTTCGTACAGAGTGCAGCGAAGCAAAGCACACGTTTCGATGGCCGTAAGACCAGCGAATTTCGGGATGTGAAACTCAACTTCGGTGCCGATTGGGGCACAGTCACGGTGTCAATGGGTGAAACAACCGTTTTGGCGCAAGTCAGCTGTGATATTGGTACGCCAACAAGTGCGCGACCCAACGAGGGCACTCTGCACCTGAACGTGGACATCCGTGGCGTGGCATTTCTGGACGAAGTGCAGGCCACCTACGATCAACGTTCTCTGACTCTCAATTCGCTGTTGGAGCGAACATTTCGCAGTTCCCGCTGCTTGGACTTGGAGTCGTTGTGCATAGCCGTTGAGCAGCATGTGTGGTGTGTGCGTGTGGATATCAATGTGCTCAATCATGACGGCAATCTGTATGGTGAGTAAATACTTGTGTGTGACTTTGTTTAGCAGCAATTGAAATCTATTGCAATCCTTTGCAGATGCCAGCACAATTGCAACGCTGGCTGCTCTCATGCACTTTCGACGTCCCGAAGTCTCATACATTGACAATGAGATCCGCACGTACAGTGAAAGGGAGCGAGAACTGATGCCGCTGCTATTTCTGCACTATCCCGTCAGCGTCACCTATTGTGTGTACAAAAGTACGCCACAGCCTCTGGTGGATCCTACGCTTTTGGAGGAGAATTCTGCCGACTCCATCATCGTCCTGAGCTTTAACTCCTATCAAGAGCTGTGCACACTCAACGCTGGCGGCACTGTGCCCACCAATGTACGCACCATTATGCAGTGTGCACACAGTGCTGCCCGAAGATCAAAGGCTCTGGTGCAGTTCGTACGCAAAGCATTGCAGCTAGATATGGAGGCTCGTCAACAACCCAAGCATATGGCCGGTTTGATCGATTTGCTTAGCGGCTCGTCCAGCAAATTAAGTTTCAAGCGGCTGATGGAGGAAGAAAAGGTGGAGGTGGCTGCAGTGGGCCCCAGCCAAACCTGGAAACCAGAACCTGACCAACAGGTTGAAGAAATTGCAATGGAAGACCACTCGCAAGTCGGGCAGCCACCAGCAGTCAAGGACGACAGTAGCTGGCTGCCACAGGCAGATTATGCGTCGCAGGAGCAGCAAGATGAAGAACAAAGCGGCGTCAAGGAAAATGCAGCGAAAAGCGGCAAGGCGGTTAAAGCCAAGCCACATCGGGGCAAGAACAAGGCTGGCAAGAAACAACAATCGTTGGCTAAAAACCAAAGTAACCTAAAAATAATTTCGAATTGAGACATTCATTTAAATACTTTGTCAAATCTCTTTACAGATCAAAGCGATTCAGAGGAGGAAGCCACACACATCATTTAATATATGAGTAGAGCCCTGAATTTGTAAATGTAGCTTAAGAAAATGTTTTAAATTTGTAGTTATACAAATGTGTAGACGATACACATGAGAAGCGTCTCGTTAACTACTTAAGAATAGTGTTTTAAGAATAAAATGAAAACTTATTTAATTGTAGCTGAATTCTGTTCATACAAATAATTTTTCTTCTTTTAAAAAAACTCGATGTAATTCGCAGCGTATTTTGTACTTTATTTCTTCAGCACTTTTTTCGATTTTAAAATTACGATAAAAGTCTTTAGTAATAACATTTCCAGATGCCAAAGAAAGATTTGCATCTTTGATTTCTGGCTGGAATTGTCAAGTCGCACCAGTTGTTGCCCCTCCAGCAGAGCTTTAATTTAATTGGTTCCTTTGTCGAGTTTGTTGATGTAGTCGAGTTTGTTGTTGTAGTTGTGTTTGTTAAGACTGTATCGTCTGCAATTGTCAGCGTCGTAACGACGGCAAAGATTAGGACACAAAACACGAAAAAGTACTTCATGATGTTATTGGTGCTGGAGTTGAGACAGTTGCACTATATACTTCGAGTCGAAACATGCTGGTTTTATAGTGATTTAGTATTCGATTTGGTATTTGCTTATCAACAAGTGTTCGGAACCAACTTCACTCAAGGTGCGTTAAAGTTTGTTGTTTGATTCAAATAAACAAATAGACAACGGATTGATACCGCATACTTACAATATCTACTTGACTATTTGAATATTTCTAAATCACTTTTCTGACTTCAAATTCATTTTTACTCACTTTTATACCAGTTGACAACGTAAGTGAAGTTTTCCCAAATTCTCGTTAATAAATTCAAAAATCTACAATATGCAAAAGAACGGTCAATGCCCGACGTCGAAGATCTTAGATCTGGGAAAATGGGACACCAATGCAATCAAACATTACAGCACCTTGCCACGCATACAGAAGCAGATGCGGAAGAGCAATTGGGCGTACTTGAGTGAGCATCCAGAGGTAAGCGAGACAGAGAGGCAGGACTTGTTTTAATACTGTAGACTTTAAGGCATATATTCATTCCACAACAGATTGATACCATTGAGAATCCATTAAAGCATTCTTAACATCAATAATTGTCACTTAAATTCGATACCAGATTTAGATTTGGGTACATAAAATGGATTTCATTTTAGCCAATCTAAAATACGTTTCCACGCCTCGTTTATTTGCCATTTAATGTTCATTTCAGATTCGGGCTATTATACGCGTTATAATGCATCAGGTGATTAATGCGAAGCCCGACAACATTCGACAGTTCATTGCCAATTTCTTCAATTGCTGCCGCACTCCTCTGCTGGTGCCCATGGTAGGTTCGGAATAGTGCTCGCAATAAATTGTTTACACTATTCACAATGCATTCAAATTAGATCAACGCACAACTGATGTATGTGAAAGAGCAGTTGAAACGGGGACGTTGGAGCAAATTTGATGGCGAAATGTTATTTATGGAGAGTCCATCGACGCATTCACTGCTCTCGACGGCATCAGCGGAGGGCAATATTCATCCCGTGCTCACCTATGCCCTAGTCTTCAAGAAACCTGACGAATGTGGCCTGGATCGACCGCCATTCTAATTCAATTGCGGCCCTTCAACCATGTACAATAAAATTCAAATGAAACTGAGAACAGTTTGTTGTACCGTATTTTAGCGTCGATGTTTGAGGCGAAAATGGTACATTTTATTGCGGTACCAAGTACACGACGGCTCAAGGCTGCGTAATGTGTGTCTAGCCTAATTACGTTAACAGTGTACTATTAACAGTGCACTTGTACTGTTATGTTATGCTGCTGCTGCTGTTGTCGTCGCAGCGTGCTGCACCGATTGCAATTATTTAGGCAGTTTTATTGTGACGCTCGTGAGGATCGCATGTTCGAGTTATTGGCAATAAGGTCGATTGAATGATTCGATGAATTCTATAGTCTCTACTTCTGGCAACGTGAAAATATATATCAGACGCTGTGGAGCTGCAAAGAGAGAAAACACTCGAATTCCTGCGAATTTTAACATTCGTCCTGCTGTTCTTAATCATATCCCTATATCTCTATCGCTTCGCATTCTAAACGCATAGGGATTGTGCGTGCGAGTGAGGGAGAGGGAGAGGAGGCGATTGGCAGAAGGGGGAGGTAGAGGAGTAGAGTTCTGGGTAAGTGTGAGTGTGTTGTTGATTGTGTAACCAACCAAACAAGATAACATTGATTTACATCTCAATTTTCGGTAATTTCACTCGACAACTTGGGCGGACCTTGACATCGCTTTCGTTCATTGTGTTTGTGTGGTCTAATTAAAGCGTCACAGCGAGAATATGCCCAAACTACCAGCGGTTGGCATTGATCTTGGTACAACATATTCGTGTGTCGGGGTCTTTCAGCATGGCAAAGTTGAGATCATTGCCAACGATCAGGGCAATCGGACCACGCCTAGCTATGTCGCCTTTACGGAGTCGGAGCGTCTCATTGGCGATGCGGCCAAAAATCAAGTGGCCATGAATCCGAATAACACAATTTTCGGTGAGTTTGCAATCCTCCCAATCCAATCTTCACCACCTTGCAACCAATTTACTAGCCACACGTTCATGAATGAAAAAAAACGCGCGCACACTTTTCATTTTGTATCTTTTTTTTTACCGATTTATTTTTGGTATCCACATAATGTATGTACTTGTAGTATAGCTAGTTCTGCTATTCGGGCCTCTAAAAGTAGTTGCCTAAAAGTATTTGGTTTTTTTTTTGCATATTCCTCAATCGCCCCCTCGTTGCCGCCCACGTTGTTGGTGCTGCTGCTTGCCGCTACATCGCCCGTGGCGTGTCTAAGACTCTTCTGCATCTGTTTATTAGCATAATTTGTGTCAGCTCGTTTCTGTGTCGACTTTTGCACGCTGGCACCCAAAATGAGTGAGCTGCACAAAAATATTTACAAATAGCATATTTACATGTTATTTTATTTCGACTCGCCCATTCCGAACTCAACTGAGTCAGTACCTTGAACGCCATCTGCCGTCGAGTAGATGCGTTATCAAGGGAATGCTGCTAAAAACATTTAACGAATATCGCTGTTATCTGTAATCGAGTCAATGCTCGATTCTTAAATATAATAGGTTACAAGAAACAACGTTTAAACAGAATTAATTATAAATGAATTTTTTACATTGTAATTAACTTTCGCCTTTTAGTCTGAATCATTTACTAATTTACTATCTAACAACTTTCCAACTATTTGAGGGATTCCATCAGAAATTTCTATCTAAACTCTCTCTTTAATCTCGCTGTCTATTTAATCTGAGACTTCTTGCCAGAGATTTGAGCAGGCCTAATGCTAAGACTTCTTTCTTTTTCTTATACTTTCATTTCAGTCTCAGAGTCCACATAAACTGAAATCCTGAAAAAAACCCGACCCGACCCATCGACGTTCCAATACGTTCAGTTCTTAGCACAATTTTCTTGAATCTGTAATCTGTAATCTATATAAACTGTTCCCGTCCATAATTTTGTCGTGTTCGTAGCTAAAATATAGATAAGCCCCACAATATTGTGTCTCCTTTTTTTTCGTTCTTTCACGTGGTTCCAATTTGCAGATGCGAAGCGCTTGATTGGACGCAAATTCGACGACGCAACGGTGCAGAGTGATCTCAAGCACTGGCCATTCGAGGTCGTCTCGGACAATGGCAAGCCTCGTATTCGGGTGGAGTATAAGGGCGAGAAGAAGAGCTTCTACCCCGAGGAGGTCTCTTCGATGGTGCTCACCAAAATGAAGGAGACGGCCGAGGCGTATCTGGGCGGCGTTGTCACCGATGCCGTTGTCACAGTGCCCGCCTACTTTAATGACTCGCAGCGCCAGGCGACCAAGGACGCCGGCACCATTGCCGGCCTCAATGTGCTCCGCATCATCAACGAGCCGACGGCGGCGGCCATTGCCTACGGCCTGGACAAGCAGGACGCCAGCAAGGGGGAGCGCAATGTGCTGATCTTCGATCTGGGCGGCGGCACCTTCGATGTCTCCGTGCTGACCATCGAGGACGGCATCTTTGAGGTGAAGGCTACCGCCGGCGACACGCATCTGGGCGGCGAGGACATCGACAACCGCATGGTCAATCACTTTGTGCAGGAGTTCCAGCGCAAGCACAAGCGTGATCTCGCACCCAACAAGCGTGCGGTGCGTCGCCTGCGCACCGCTTGTGAGCGTGCCAAGCGCACGCTTTCCTCGTCCACCCAGGCGAACATCGAGATTGACTCGCTGTTCGAGGGCATTGACTTCTACACGTCGGTGACGCGCGCGCGTTTCGAGGAGCTCAACGGCGATCTCTTTCGCGGCACCATGGAGCCAGTGGCGAAGGCATTGCGCGACGCCAAGATGGACAAGGCGCAGATCCATGACATTGTGCTGGTCGGCGGCTCCACGCGCATACCGAAGGTGCAGCGTTTGCTCCAGGACTTTTTCAACGGCAAAGAGCTGAACAAGTCCATCAATCCCGACGAGGCGGTGGCCTATGGTGCCGCTGTCCAGGCGGCCATTCTGCACGGCGACACCTCGCAGGCGGTGCAGGATCTGTTGCTGCTGGACGTGACGCCGCTGTCGCTGGGCATCGAGACGGCCGGTGGTGTGATGACGACGCTGATCAGACGCAACTCCACCATCCCCACCAAACAGACGCAGATCTTCACCACGTATGCGGACAATCAGCCCGGCGTGCTCGTCCAGGTATTCGAGGGCGAACGCGCCATGACGAAGGACAACAATATTCTAGGCAAATTCGAGCTGTCTTCCATACCGCCAGCGCCGCGCGGCGTGCCCCAGATCGAGGTGACCTTCGACATCGACGCCAACGGCATTCTCAATGTGAGTGCCGCCGAGAAGTCAACGGGCAAGGTGAACCGAATCACCATCACCAACGACAAGGGCCGTCTGTCCAAGGATGACATCGATCGCATGGTCAACGAGGCGGAATCTTATCGCCAGGCGGATGAGCAGCAGCGTCAGCGCATCGATGCCAAGAACCAACTGGAAACCTACTGCTTTCAAATGCGCTCCATGCTCGACGACGAGCAGCTGCGCAGTCGCCTCAGCGACGCGGATCGCGACACCATTCAGCTGAAGTGCAACGAGACGATCAGCTGGCTGGACGCCAATCAGCTGGCTGAGCAGCAGGAGTTCGAGCACCAACAGCAGGAGCTGGAGCGCATCTGCAATCCCATCATGATGCGACTCTACCAAAGTGCTGGCATGCCACCGCCCTCCACTGCGCCAGGCGGCTCCAACAGCGACGGCCCTGGTGCTGGCGGTATTGGTGGTCCTACCATCGAGGAGGTCGACTAGACGTCGCTGCGTGTGTGTGTTGTTAAAGCCCTTCAAAATTCTCAAGTTGTTTCTTTCAATAAACTATTCGACTTCTTTCCTTAAGTTTTCTTGTTTTCCATCTGGAATTCCATTATGATGCGACTCTACCAAGGCTCTGGCATGCCACCACCTTCCACAGGCCCTACCTTCGAGAATGTCGAGTAGAAGTCGCTGCGTTTGCTTTCCCCAAGTTTTTTTTTATCTGCAATTCCATCATGATGTGACTCTACCAAGGTTCTGGTACGCTACAACCTCCCACAGCGCCAGGCGGCTCCAACAGCGACGGCCCTGGTGCTGGCGGTATTGGTGGTCCTACCATCGAGGAGGTCGACTAGAAGTCGCTGCGTGTGTGTTGTTAAAGCCCTTCAAAATTCTCAAGTTGTTTCTTTCAATAAACCATTTGACTTCTTTCCTCATATTTTCTTTTTTTCCTTGCATTGTAATAAAAATATATAGACAACGGACATTACTCAGATATTAACTTCAAAAATTGTTTAAATAATAATGCAAATCTTTATTTTCATACTGTCTTTAGTATTCTTTATTCAGATCTTAATATTAATTCACAAATATACGTAGTCTGTGTGTATATGCTGAAGTATGCGTGTTAATGCCTTGATAAATTATCAGATATACATCGATAATTAACCCAACGTTATGTACACACTGCTTACAATTCTAATATTATCCACGTTTTTGCATCAGAATTTCAATTGTGATCGAATTCGCTGCTTCATCTTGATCTTAAATCAAAGAATTGAACATTTGTAAATGATAAACATGAAAGTTTGCTATAAAACTTTAGATATGTTCGACTACATTTTGTACAAACAGATTTCACCAAAAAACATATATAGTAACCATTACATTAATACAACAAACACATATCAGTTAATATAGTAATATGATTATAGTATTTGATTAGGGTACGCTCTCATTATTATTGTATTCGCATGAAACTCCTGTGTAGAAAATGCACAAATGAGTTTGTTTTACACTTATTGTAGATAATCCCATCATTGAATGAAATTTTGTTTTACATGAATAGTATAGATTCAGTATTGTACAGAAAACACAGCTATATATCTATATATATGTATATATATATATAATCATTCTAAATCGCTTAATCAATTTCTACAAATGTACAGACAGACAATAATTTTCTATATTCACGCATGCCTCGAATGCTATTCGAAATAACTGACGACTCATAGCGAATTTACTATCTGATATTCTGGATATCTATTGAACAGATATTTTTTTCGAGTAGTCCTATTATAAATACTATAGGTATAATTATTTTCATCGCACTCGCTAGGCATACGTATGCCATATAATTATGCATGTATAGTATAAACTGTATATAAACCGATTTTATAAATTCATTTGTGTATATTTAATCAGTACTAAACTTTAGGGTTCGCACTCCTAAACTCGCTTTCAACATTTAACTATAATTCATTTATTACGTAAATATAATACTTATTCGATAATCGAAAGTATGTTACTCGGCATGGTGTTGTGAGTTGTGAATCGTGTGTGGCTATCAATGTGGATGTGCATGTGGATATTGATGAGTCAGAAGATCACAATCTTTAAAAACTTACGATTTTCATATTAAAAAAACGATCAAAGAAAATAAGAAAGTTGAGAGAGTTTAAGAAAATAAATGTGTATTGTAAAAATACAAATAATTGGGCAGTTTATTTAACTATAGAAATGTACTGATATTAATAAAAGACCGAATTTATCTTAAAAAAATATATCTAATATTAATAAATAATCATTTATTTATTTTAATTTAATTAAATTAGTTTTCAATGAGTATTTCCAACAATCTTCTGAAACTAAGCCAGCGAGATCGAAAATAATTGTATACAATTTAAGAATAAACATTCAGGGATCTTTCGCATCGAAACTATGTTTAAAGTCGGACAATCTCCATGTTGTATAATTTCTACAAAATTGCATGAGAATACATATAAAATGTGTAGGGATGACGATGATGATACAACAATTTCTAGTGCGAGTTGGAGTGTTTTGAGAATGCCTCGTCTGATAGGTTAGCTCTTGCCCTTGATTAGGAGAGACGCTTACTATGTTACACATAATCTAAATTGGCTAAAACTAAACACGTTTGACGTTTAATTTAATGAACTAACAATAAGCTTTAACTGAACTCCAATATATAACACACTATACTTTCGATAGGTTTCGTACATTCTACAACTAGACTTAGATTATATAGTATTGCAAGTACTATATATGTATATATGCACTATATGTGTACAGGACTTGTGGATCGCTTCAACGAGATCGCGTTCAAATTTAGAGTGCCTCAGTCGACGAGCTACAAGGACCATTATAGCCATTGGTGTTAGTGGCTGCTGCTGCTGATGCTGTTGTTGTTGCTTTGGGTTGGATAAGCTGCTTGTAAGTGGACTCAAGTCTGGGTGGATACTAAAGCGTCAAATGGGTTTAAAGCCACATGCTGACATCATCTTCATCAATTGCTGGCATTGCACTCACCTCCTGGTTCTCGTCGAGCGACGGCAGCAGCTCGTCCAACGAGTTGGGCGTTAGCGGACTGGGCGTGGCCATGGTGACGCGACTAATTGCACCATGTTGGAGCAACGCCTCACCAATAATGATCTGCGGCTTGTTCTGTGTGAGATGCTGCTGCTGCTGCAGTCGCGCCAATCGCAGCTTCATCTCCTGCCGTATCTCCTTCTGTTGCACCTCCTTTTCGAATCGCATCATGCTGTAGCTGCGCACCGACGAGCTTGTGCTATGTACGGACGCTAGACTTGGTCTTCGAGAACCTGCAAAGTGAAGTGGCCAAGAGAAAGAGGGAAATTATATTAATTGCCACATGCCATAGACAATTGTCAGGTACTTAAAGCTAAGCGAGGCAGAGGCAGAAGCAGACACAGACAGAGCAAGGCAGTAATTGAGAGAAATGTAGACAGTGAAAGAGAGAGAGAGAGAGAGAGAGAGAGAGAGAGAGAGAGAGAGAGATCAAGAGAGTGGGAGAGAGAGCGTGACGCGGTGGAATTTGTGAATCGTGAGTGGGAGGAGAAGAGGATAAAACGCGAGGGGCAAAACAACTATGTGGCAAACGCTGAGTAAGAAAGCAGGCAATAAATTACGTATACGCACGTTACAGAGAGAAATAACAAATTTTTGAAAATAATTTTGGTAACCTAATATTGAAACTCGTATTGTATTCGCTTAATGTTTTATAAATTTGGAATTTATCATTCTTGTATTTTCTCTAGCTGCAATTTGGAATTTTGGAAAGAGCGCGGAATAGATTTTTTTTTTGTATTATTTATTCAATAAATAATTTTATAATTTTCCTTTGTTTTGCTTAAGATAATTCAGATGACAAATATTGGCATTGAAATGTGGAAATGAAATGCGCAAGTAATTTTTTAGAGGTTAGGGATAAAAACCGATTTACTGATTAAAATAAGAGAGATAGCAAGCAAAGGACTTCAAGCGCTAGCAAAGCGTTAGACTATTCTACTTAGAATGCTACAGTACTTAAAGAGATGCTTCATATTTGAGATGAGAGTAAGTTGTTACATACATATATATTTATACACAAAACAGTTTCATTCAAAATGGAGAAAAAGAGAGCAAAAAGAGGGGGTGGGGAAGGATAAGAGAGAGCACATATTAAAGAAAGTCAGCGTGGTACAGGATGTGTGGAGAAAGTGTTATTATCGTCTATCGATAGTTGGGGAATCGACTGGAGAGTGCATGGAGCGTGCTCTCACTTCGAGGAAACATGCAATTATAAATTTTAAATGTGTGTGTGTGTGTGTGGAGTGTTTGTGTAAGTGTGGTTATGTATGTTATATATATATATTTAGTTAATTAAATTAGATGCTGTTGTTACATTTCTAAAAACAGGAACATAATCACCGCCATATTGCTTCAATATCACCTTGTCGAGATTACAGAACTTAATTATCATTATTAAAATATCCAAGAATGAGATTAATATGCCGTTATTACTCGAATGTATATATTTATTCACTTAACATTCTGTTGTTGTGTGGATCTATAAAAGTAAATTATTGTCATATCGAATCGTCAAACGCTTTTTCCTATTGTTCTTAAACTATTTATTACTTGTGTTTATGTGTATGTGTCTGTGTGTGTGTGAGTAGCTGTTTAGTGTGTGTGTGTGTGTGTAGTATTTATGTAGTTTTTTCATCGAACCAAAAAACCAAATGAAAAGAGAATCGAATTTGAAACAGAGATTTTGGAAGCACATTGAACATCAATCATTTCGAACATAAAAATGTATTGTTAAAAGTTCAAGAGTTAAATATTTTCGACAGTTTGATCAAATTTACTCTAAGATAATTCAATGCAAATGCGATGACTTTGAAATGAGCCAATGTACACAACAAAATGAGCCAATGAGACGGAACAAATATAGCGCCAAGTTTATTCATATTGTGGATCCGTTTGTTTACTGTGTGCGATCTTGTTAAATTATGTTTTCAGAATATTGAGCCAACATGCTTGGCCTCAAGTATCGCAGACCACAAGATAAATAAGCTCTCGGCTGCTGTATCAAGACAATAACTTGGTTGAGAGTGTAACGATGCTGATGTTATCGATGTTATCAATGTTATCGATGTTATCGAATGAGCAGCGGAGCACAATTGAGTAACACAATTCGAACGTAACTTGTTTAATCGAAACGCACACACAGCAAATTGAACAACACACACACATACACACGCAGACACAGACGCAGATGGAGGTCAGTTATGAATGATGATGGATGATGCTTGATGATGGTGTGGAGTTGATTTACCGCAAATCTGGGCGTCTCACTCGCCGGCGTGGGCAGGGCGCCAATATGCAAATGATGCAGCTCTGCATCACAGTTGTAAAGACCACCACCAAGATTAAGACCACCACTGCCACTGCCATCGCCATCACGACCGACAACGTCACCGCCTATGCTATTGACATTGAACCCAGCATTAACATCAATATTATGCTCATCATAATCATCATTATCGTCATTGTCTTGGTCATGGTCAATGCCATTCATGCCCAAGAGGGTCCTAAATCTATCCTGATTCTTTGACTTCGCCGGCGACAGCTCGAAACTGAGCAGATGCCGTTGATGATTCAATTGCTTCTGCAGCTGGCGATTCATGGACAGCGTGCTCTCGCAGCTGCGACAGACACTGCCACTGCCACCGCCACCGCCGCCAGAGCACGAGCCGTTGTTATCGTCTAGTGTATCGCGCGAATGCTGGCTGCAGCCGGCGCCCGATGTTTGACGCGATGAGGCGCGTGAATTTTGCTTAGACACCGCCGTTATGTGACACGATATGAGCAATATGGCGGCCGATCTAGCCGCACCTGTACGCGATGTCGACACCAGTATGCCCTTCGAACCGCCACCACCTGCACCGCCGCTATGATGCCCTGCGCCGCCTCCGCCAGCGGCAGCGTTGCCCCCGATGCCAGCCAGGCCGCCGGACGAGGCGCGCCGGTTGCCAAAGGAGCCTATCGAGCCCGTCGACCGAATGCTGGAGCGTGACGACGGACGCGCCGAGTGCACCGTCAGCGGAATGCCTGCAAGAGAGATGACAGCAATTAATCGACTGTCTATTTGATATTTTTAGCAAGAGTAAGCGAAGGAATGAATCAATATTTTAACGCAAATTCTAAACATAATTATTTCTTAATTGATACAAAAAATTTTTAAATAATTAATTCTAATAATGTTATTCTTTTTTAAACTACATTTTACTAGAGACTATAAATAACAATTAATTTAACATAAAACAAGTAAGAAAGCTACAGTCGAGTGTGCTCGACTGTGATCCACCCGCTACCCAGCTCAAATATACCGAAAAGGTATTTTTGGTATATTTGGTATATTTGTACATTCATATTCCATCACATCCAAAATATCGCATAAAGTATAAAATATACCATGCACGGTCACATTGTCCACTAGAAACACTCCACGTGCAGCTGCCCATGAATTTTCCCATACAAAACTGTTTTCTAAATAACTTCCAAGTTTTTCATCCGATCGCGACCAAATCATCAAGACTATTATTATCTTCATATGTACCAAAACTGGAGACCCTATCTTTAAAATTGCGCTAGTAAATCGATTTTTTTTCGATTTTAGGGGGCGGAAAGAGGCGTGGCAAAAATCTAAAATAAACTTGATCTGCGTAGGATACATACATACACCAATACTGGTACCAAGTTTGAAATCTCTAGCTCTTATAGTCTCTGAGATCTAGGTGTTCATACAGACAGAC
The DNA here is from genome assembly GCA_035047445.1 of Drosophila siamana. Classification (NCBI taxonomy): domain Eukaryota; kingdom Metazoa; phylum Arthropoda; class Insecta; order Diptera; family Drosophilidae; genus Drosophila; species Drosophila siamana. The sequence goes on along the minus strand of JAWNPP010000014.1, from coordinate 657,231 downwards.
AGACGGACAGACAGACATGGCTATATCGACTCGGCTGGTGACCCTGACCAAGAATATATATACTTTATGGGGTCGGAAATGCTTCCTTCTGCCTGTTACATACATTTCCTGAAGTCACAAAGCTATAATACCCTTCTACCCTATGGGTAGCGGGTATACATACGAAACAAGTTTGTACCAAAAGATTAATACATAAATCTAGCTGGCTTCAAATGAAATATAACGATTTTCTATTGCTTTCAAATTAAAGATAGTGTTTAACGCCTTTGTTACAAAAAATGCAATAGTTAGCCTAAAAATACAAAATATTTAACTTCATTACATAAAATAGAAATTCTATTAAATATTGATTTCCATGAAAAAATAAATAACAACAATAATCATTATAACAAAACGAAAAATAATAATAATAATAATGTGATCAACATGTAATAAATGTACCCATTTACATAAAATGTACCAACGAACAGAAAATGTACCAAGTGGGGTGATAAAATACCAAAAGTTACAGCTGTTTGTACCTGTATCGCTGGAGTAGAGAATGGGCGGCGGAATGTTGGCGTCGCCAAAATTGCGATGCCTGGGATACTTGGTTTTGCTAAACAGATGCAAGACCATGCAAATGAGACCAGCCAGCACCGCAATACCCGTCGAGACGCCCAGCAATGTGGGCAAATCGGAGCTCAGCTCGCTGAGATCTGCAAGCGAAGTATTTGATTATCCAATGAAAGCACAATAAGTCTTGCCTCTGCGCACCTGGTGTACAGAAGACACGTCTCGTTGGCTTCGTGTAGCTAACCGAGTGGTAGCCACTGGCGCACTGGCAAATCGCATTGTGCCGCACCTGAACACAGAGTGAGTTCTCATCGTTGTAGAGACATGTCTCGTCGTAGAAACACTGATCGCCCAGTTTTTTAGCTGCAATCAAGAAATTCACATTTGATTAAATATCATGAGAGAGAGACTTTAGTTTGTAGTAAAAAAAGATTTTGGCACAAAACAACTTTAAAGTTGTGCTCTCAAGATATTCTAAGGTTGAGAAAGTAAAATTATCTTCATATTTATATATAGTGCTTATATCTTACGTTTGGCGCAACCTTTAATCGGCCCCAGTTGCACGGGATAATTGCGTTCGCAGCTGCACGTTTGTGTCTCCTTTTCACAGGTGACGTGCAACAATTTTGCATCACATTTCAGCTCGTTGCATGGCGCTCCAATGTATTTACCTTTAGCTGAAATTAAATGACAGCAACAAGATTTTATGGCCATTGTAATATAAGAGCAGTACAATTGCCCGTTGGGTCCCTTTTTTAATTTAATTTATTTATTCCTTGTTGTCTAAAAAGGTTAACTGCGTATATTAAATTTCCATGACCTTTCGAACTGTTATTTGCCTTGCCAACTTATGGTCTGATTTTGCGACCAAGTACCACACCCCAAAAATGAATACCCCGAAGATCATAATACTCATAAATTGCACAACAACTGGCGAAACTCTTCCGGCTATTCCGAGTGTCCTTTGTACTCGTTTTTGGGGGATTTTCGGACTGCATCTCAGCAATGTTGCCATGACACCAAGTTACCAAGTTGCTGGGTTACCTTGTTTTGTCAGTTTCCCGCTTCCACTGAGCCGCAATGATTCATGGGCTTATTCAATTTATTTTGGTCAATCTGCGGACTTTCAGGTGCGCTCTTTGAAAGGTCAACATAACAGTCCATAAATGTGTGTGGAACCCACAAGCTTAGTTATTAAATGGCATTACGCTTGTGTGGCTAGTGAGGGCTTTAGCTGACATTATCCCAAAATGAATTACGCTCTAAAATCACATTATAGAAATTACATTTTTGTGCAAAATAAATACAATAAATAGAAATATTCTAGCAGCAAAACTAATTCCAATTTTAACATTTTTTTTCTAACATTTCAATAAGGCATTTATAATTTACTTTTATTTTTTTTTATTTGATATTTTAACTTGATAAATATATTTGAAAGCACAGACGTGTGGTTTGTTGGCATTAACAAATTGATTTCAACATCCTGTTAGTCGTATTTTCTTTTAGTTAATTGTGTTGTTTGCCACTCACCTGACTTATTATTAATCAAGGCCTCAATATCGTCTATATCATCCGGATAACTGGCATCGTATTCGTCTTCAGGCACGTGGGCGACATCACGTTTCTCAATTTGTGCGTTTTGTTGCTGTTGTTGTTGTGATTGGCTTAAGACTAATGGTGTTGTAAGATTGGACATGGCGAGCGTGTTGGCTGTGGCAGCAACGCCGTCCGCAGCGGAAGCATGCAGCATCAGATAGCCATAGATGAGCACGGCCAGCGTCAGATAGTGTCCACTGCCTTGGCACAATTGCAGCCATCCCAAAAAAGCCATGCGAGTTCTATTGTTGTTGTTGCTGTCGAGATGCTGCTGCTGCTGTGTCTGCTGCTGTTGTTGTTGCAGTGTCAGTTGCAGTTGCTTGTGCGAAGTGGGCGTGTCAATGGCCAGCTGCAGCGCCGTCAGCTGCAAACGCTGCAGTAGACGGTGCAACGTTAACTTCGCCATTTTGTCATCTTGTGGCAGCTGCCTCAACACGTTAGCAACATTTTGACAACTTTGGCCATTTGCACCGCTTGCAGTGATATGTTCTACGTCCACTTATTCCTCTTTCACTTCTATTCCTATTCCTTTTCGCCTTGCCCTCTGCTGCTTCCTTGTCACTTCTTCAGCAGCAATGTGCGATTTTCTGTGTTCTGTTTGCTTTGCTCTTTGTTGAGTTGTTTATTTGCTGGCTTGCTTGCTTGTTTGCTTTTGGATTTGTTTTCGCTTTTTTCCGCTTCGTCTGCTTGGCAAATGGCCACAAACTAGCGCATATTACGTATACGTAATACGTATATTACGTATACGTCATGCAGTCCGCACGCAGTGCCGCTGTTTCTGTTGCAGTAGAAGTTTAGCCTCGCTACTCTTATTGCTGCTGCTGTTGCCGTTGAGTGGCAAACTTGGCCGCTGCCTGCGCTGCATGATAATTTTATGTAATTTGTTTTCTCGGCAAAATTTTTCGTGGTGCGGTCATCATCATTACGGTTTCTCCTTTTGCTTGGGCTTACGAATTTCGTGGCATGCCACCCGCTCAGTATTGCATATGGGTCACAAAAATGCGCTGCAACGCGATGCGTTTGCGTTTCGCCGTGTGTTGCATGCGCCGTTCGTCTTGTTATTTGTGTTTTAATTTGATGCAAGCTAAGGATTTATGGCACGAAACTTTCTCTTCTCGTCCAACTGCAAATTATAACCGAAAAAAGGTCAGCTTTATCAATGTGCCAAATGCATAAAAATAGCTCTTAGAAAATGCTAAATAAAAACGCAAAAAAAAACACGAAACATGCCAAGTCAACCAATGTCGAAAAAAGTGATCTTTACGCATTTTTTATTTTTCGAGTTTCTTGGAAATTAAAATTAAGTAAGTAAATTAACAATAAGTCACATAAAGATCAATACAAAAATATATACAAACTTTAGAAAAATGAAAATTAATCTATGCAATTCAGATTAAATTGCTGCTTTAGGCTTATTACGAACCTAAATGGCATTACAAGCTTAAATGTATGCAAAGAAATTGTAAAATCCTCAGCTCCCAAATTAATAAATTTTTTCTTCGGATTCATAGTCAAAATGTTAAATATATCCCCCTCTAATTTCTCATAGTTTTCAGTAACATAAAACATTTTATGCAGTAAAAAGTTGCTGATTAAAAACCACAATCGAACACTTTTTATTTCGAATAATTTTAGGATTGCATGGACACTAATCTAAGAAACTTATGCATAGCTGCGCATGCGGGTAGATAAGGAACTTAAGTGGCAAGCCGTCAGAGTATAAATAGGGTGCATGCTACAAATTAGCTTAAACTTTTAGTATTGTTCATTCAATATGAATGCTTTTATTGTGATTTTTGCTCTGATTGCAGTCGGTCGATCAGCCAGCAACGATGCGCTTGAAACGGAGTGGAATTCCTTCAAATTGGAGTACAACAAGATTTACCAGAACAACAGTGAAGAGTTGCTTCGCAAGCAAATCTTCGCGGACAACATGAAACTAATCGTTCAGCACAATCGACAATATGAGGCTGGACACGAAACCTTCAAGATGGGCATAAACGAATTCACAGATTTGCGGCAAGAGGAATTTACAATTTTAATGATGGGCAGCCGAAATACGACAGCCATTCCAAGTGACCAAACCTATACCCCAAATGTGACACACATTAAGCTACCGGAGAGTGTGGATTGGCGCACTAAAGGCGCCGTCAGCGGCGTGAAGCATCAGGGAAACTGTGGCTGCTGCTGGGCATTTGCAGCAGTTGCCACATTGGAGGGTCAACACTACCTGAAGACAAGAAAAATGCTTGAATTCTCGGAGCAGAACCTGCTCGACTGCTCCACGGTGACGCCCTACAGGAATATGGGCTGCAAGGGCGGCAGTCCCCAGGAAGCCTTACGCTACGTGAAGGAGAATCATGGCATTGACGCACGAAGCTCCTACGCCTACGAAGGGCATGCGGGTAAATGTCGCTTTCGGAGGGATCACATTGGTGTGGCCATCAAGGGAAGTGTGAGTGTCAAGTCGGGCGACGAGGCGGCTCTGGAGGCAGCTGTGGCTGAAAAGGGTCCCATTTCGGTCACCATTGATGCCACACATCTACGGCATTATCAGGCTGGTGTCTACAATACGGTGTGCAGCGGCAAAGCACTCGTCTATCATTCGATTCTTCTCGTGGGTTACGGCAAGGATGCCAAGACTGGCAACTTCTGGCTGCTGAAGAACTCCTGGGGCAATTGGGGCGAAGGAGGATACTTTCGCATGGCTCGCAGGAGCAACAATCTGTGCAGCATTGCCTCACACGCAGTGTATCCGCAGCTTTAACGCACCCATTCATGTGCAGAGCAATAAATCAACGAGGCTATAAATAATAATAATTGAATGTTTAGCAATCAATCTTAACATATATCAAATTCATTCAAGCTACATGAAATCATCATTCAAAACAATAACTTCTATGATTCATCTAAAGAGCTGCTTAAATAATTGTAGATTGCAAGTTGAAATTCGTTTATTACAATTTAGCCTCGTGTTATTCATGAAAACCCGCTTAAAATATAGTACTAAAACGAAATAAATTGTGAGTACTGTGGTAAAAATAATGATATTAAATTGATTTATGGTAATAACGAGCGTGTTTACCACATTCGGAAGCAAATGCAAATATTTATTTATGTAGCCTCTGAGATCAATTCCACAGAGTAAGTGGAAATAATAGCTACAGCTTTATTTGGGCTCTGCATTCAGAAGTAATTTAAAGAAAAAAGTGCTGCAAGACTAGCAATCTGTGTAGTGACAGCTTTGTTGTAGTCAGGTTGAGATTTGGACACTAAGCCGTGCGTAATTAATAAAACAAACCAAAAGAACGGGGCGCAAAGGTCTTAAAAGATAAAACTAAATGTGAAATGAATAAACGGAAAAGCACTTATATAAATGTGAATAAAAACCAATGAAAATGGAAAAGGAAAGAGAAAAAAGACGCGACAAACTGAGCGGAAAGCGAAGCAAAATAGCAAAAATGAACGGAGAATAGATACGAAATGTGTTGAAGAGAAATTAATGTATAAATATATATGTCGGAGATAATACGAGTAATAAATTAAGTAAAGCGCCTTATGCAAATGCTGTGCACCATAATAAAACTTAATTAGAGTGTCACGTAAAATAATGGAAAAATAATGCATTAGTGTTCTTATCTTAACACTTGCAATGTATTTGGAACCCATACTGGTATCCATAAATAGCAACTTTACAACTGAGATTACAACGCTGCACAGCCAGCAACAACGTCAGCCAACAATTGTTTAATAGCAGTAGCAGCAACAACAACATCAGTTCGCCACAATAGTTCCATTGTTTTCCATTCAAAGCCAACATCCTGACATTGCCAATGCCAACTAGAAATCCACTGCGCTGCGGCAAACATAAAAGCCACTTCGTACCCAAGTGTTTGTATGACATGTAGTGTTGCACACACACACACACCCACACACATGCCCATCAACCGCCCACTCAGCAGCCACGAGCAGCCGCCAGTTACAGCAGTTGCCCTTCCCCCTAAGAGCCCCTGAGAGCACCCGGGCACACAGACAATTGCATAGACACTTCCCACCAACCGGCAGCAGTCACTGAATCAGCTTAGCATGGCAGAAGTGTGGCAACAATCTGAATCATCGTTTTAGTTGCCTCTTCTGCCTCTACCTCTGCCTCTGGCTCTGAGTCGACAACAGCTGCGGCTCTGTCAATTTTAATATCTCTAGATGATGCCTTAAGAGGAAAATGTGATAATGTGATTGCTCTAAACAATGCATAAATGGCATAAAAATAACCTACTCTCGGGTATGTGAAGTGCCCTATGTGTGGTGTGTGTTATCCTGCTGTTGTCCACAGATAACGGAAATCATTCTCCCGAACGCTATTCATTAGGTATCAGCCTATATAAATAGAGATGCCAAACAACGTATCTATCTCCTTCAATGAACAGCCCTTTAATGCCAAGTGTGTAGTCTGAATTATTTATGAAATAATAGCATCAAACTATATTTATAACTTGCAAATTCGCGCAAACTCAACACTTTTTTAAGGTAAAATTCTTTTTCAACTATTTTTGGAGTTAGAAACAATCCATTGTAATGTTTTATACTGGAAAAATTCTTCACACTATGAATAAATGTTTTACCTTGTTGAACGTTTGATCATAATAAAATATTTTACTTAAGAGCAAACTAAAGAACTCCCACAACTATCTTAAACAATTAAAATATTTCTGTTTGCAAGCATTCCTTGATCCTATACTGAAAAATAGTTCACAAAAAACTTTTATATTTGCATCAGAAAGCAAATCAAGTAGTTAATGGAAATGTAAAGCTTTCATTAAATAGTAGTAGTAAGAGATGGCACACTTATTGGTCATTTAATTAATGCAGTGACGAAGCTGTTTATATAATTGCACCCACAACACAAACTGCAAGTGAGAGGACAATTATTATAAGTGCAAGAGATATTTTAACGCCTCGACAACCCATTAAATAGTGTTTAACCCGTGACGCTCTTTGAGTGAAAATTCTAATGGCGTAGCGAAGGCGGAAAAAGGAAATTTAATGCAGCACGCAAAACAATAAACAGCTTGGGCAATGGCAACTACAACGACAAGTACAGGCAAAGGCAAAGTAAAGCAGGTGGGCACGCCAACTTTTGTTTCTTGCTGGACAACAGGCGACGCTCCCACATTTAAGGTAAGTAGGCGAATGTGAAACAGAGTGTTCGAAACAGAAGACAAAGAGAGTGAGAGCGAGCTTAATATTTGGTAACGGAAGCAGCAAACGCAACGAACTCGATTCGTGTTTGGCGACGCTCGTCTCGCCTTGGGAGAGTGCGCATCGTGCCCATGAGAGCAGCGACTGCTAATAAGTATGTATGTATGTATGTATGTTTGTAGTATATACGAATTTTTGAAATATGCATTTCTGCAAGTGTGTTTGTGTGTTTTTGGGCACTGATAAAAGTAAATTTACATGTGATGCCGACGCTACTGCATACGCCTCACAAGCCCGCCGCATGCTACTTACTTCAGCAGACGCAGAGCAGAGCAGACCAGTGCCTTCGGTCACGGATTTGACTTGTTATGTGTACATGTTTGTACGTCGCGACGTACGTGTGTATGCGTTGTATTTGTCGTTTAAAATGTAGGTTACACACAGCGAAATGTCTACTTGCACAAAAACAAACACACACACAGGCACATTAAACTTGCATATATATTGCGCTGCTTTTAGTGTGTGAGTGCACTTCGCCAACATGTCTTTCAGCGGAGTTACAAAGTGCACTCCAAGGAAGCAGTCTATCTATTTTTAGACTAGATATTTTTTGTCAAACGAAAGCACGTACCTTGAGAGTACTAATCTATTTCAAATTGCGAAGGACCATTGCATAATTAAATTAATTAATTTGACTTTGCGTGTTTTTTACTTATATTCTGAATAACATATCCAACTTAATATATGCATAATTCAATTAGTACATGTGCTCTTCAATGTCATCCTTCAATCAGCTTTTAATAACTTCAATCAATTTCAATCAAATTGTTCTGTAAATAAAGTAAGAACAGCTTGAGCAACATAAAGTTCGAGAGCAGGTCAATTTATGTAGAACTGTATGTAAAATATGTATCCGCTTCCTTTACATATGTAAATTGGCTAAACAACAACAACAACAACGTCTATCAGGCACGCGCTTACCATAGAAAATTCGGATTTAATTTTCGTTCAAATTTCCGGTCTGTCACTTCGCATAATGATGATAAGATGCGCAACACTCACGAAACATACATAGCTGGCATTTGAAAATGCGCGTTTACCTTTTAATCGCAGATTAAATTCATTTTTCTATTATACTTCGCACCAGGATTTTACAGTTGGGCGCAAAAACCAAATGCAATTAAAGCGTAATGCAATTCTTTCACATGTCGCGCACTTGTACGGTCACAATAGTCGTACTTTAATCCACAATCCACAATGCACAATGCACGTCTTGCTGCACGTCGTGCAATCGCACTAAATCATTTATAGCACACTTTTTGGGGCTACAATACATACATTTTCAGTGTGTGCCTTTGCCTGTATGTACTTTATATATCGTTGTGCATTTTTCATTTGTGTTGTTGGTCGCTCGGTACACTGACACTGCACGTTTGCCCACGACGACTGTCTGATAACGACGCTGCTACTTGCTTGGTGGTTGCTCGGCGTCTGTTCGGCTCCAAGCGCAGCCAGTGGTCCTAAAGGCTCGCTCGTGCTCAAAGTAGCGGCCAGCAGTGAGAGTGCGCCAGCAACAGCGAACAGAGAGCAACATACCTTAGTTATGTTTTGAGTTCACATTTTAGGTGGATATTTTAAATAAAAATAATTTTTCAATTGGTCATAGGCACCATTACTTTTCCCATCCACTGAAAATGTTTACCGCCATTTTCACATTTAACATTTGAATATTAAGCCGATTTGGTCACACGAAAAGCCAGTTAACAGCGCTGTTAAAAAGATCATGTTAAACACTGACAGCTGTTAGCGGCAACAGCTGGCGCGCTCTCTCAATAACACTTCGCACTCAGGCAAGCTTTCGTCGTTTGCTTAGTACTGGAACCATTCCAATTAGTATTTGTCTATCGACACAAACGCAATTAATTAAAATTAAAGTGCAGTTGTAGTTTATAGCGACGTGCAAAATGCAATTGTGGTTAAACTTGGCGCTGCTGGCCGGCCTAATGCTAGCAGGTGAGTAATACTATTCTAATAGTCAAACAAAAAAAAACAAATCTCGCTTCTTTGTGTGCGTGTCTAAGCGGCTTTTAAGCTGTGCATGTGTGTGTGTGTACGTGTGCATAAAAAGTGTGGCGTGAGTTAAATATTGCAATGGCTGCCGGTTACCGCTGTACAAATTGCTAAACTTGCCGCGGTTTTGCTTTGTCTTTTTCAAGTATCGGGCACCAAGCCACCGCGCTGGGATCCCAACTACATTGTGAAGGGTACACTGTACATTCCGTACGCCGAGATAGCCGAGCCCTTCTACGCCTGGTACGATAAGAACACGAAACGATCCCGCATTGATTACTATGGCGGCATGGTGAAAACCTATCAGCTCGCAGGCGAGGGTCAATATGGTACCTCGCTGAAGTTGGCGCCGATTACCACACGCGATGCCCTCAACAAGCTGAGCTGTCTGCAGGTGAACGGCACCGCTGATCAGGCTGTGGAGATCCAAAGCATTTTACCCGATGCCAAACCCTTTCAACTGGTGGGCACCGAGACGTTCCTTGGATTCACTTGTGACAAGTTCCGACTGGAGCAAACGATTGGCCAGAAGAAGAATGTCTATACGTTGTGGGTGCGCTACAAGAAGTCACCACATTATCCCGCCAGTCGCATGCCCATTCCTGTGCGCTACGAAATGCGTGGCTATAATACGCTGCTGGGTTCGCATTACGATCACTATTATCTGGATTATGATAGCTACGAGCATGACGAAATACCCAACGAAGTGTTTGAGATCGATGAGAGTTTGACTTGCACTGGTTTCCCGGGACCAGGTACTGGACACTTTGCCACCTTCAATCCCATGCAAGAGTTTATCGGCGGCAGCGATGATCATGTGGATAACGCGTTCCATCACTTCAAGCGCAAGCATGGCGTCGACTATCAGGACCACAAGGAACACGAGCATCGCAAGAACATTTTCCGTCAGAATCTGCGCTACATTCACTCCAAGAATCGCGCAAAGCTGAGCTACACGCTGGCCGTCAACCATCTGGCCGACAAGAGCGAGGAGGAGCTGAAGGCGCGCCGTGGATATAAATCATCGGGTGTCTACAATACAGGCAAACCCTTCCCCTACAACGTAAAGAAACTTAAGGATGAGATTCCTTCGCAATACGATTGGCGTCTGTATGGCGCCGTTAGTCCCGTGAAAGGTGCGTAATCTTTGTATGATTTTATGCGCCTATTAATCATATCCACTTTTCAGATCAATCGGTGTGCGGCTCGTGCTGGTCCTTTGGCACCATTGGACACATTGAAGGCGCTTTCTTCCTTAAGAACGGCGGCAATCTGGTGCGTCTCTCGCAGCAGGCGTTGATCGACTGCTCCTGGGGCTACGGCAACAATGGCTGCGATGGCGGCGAGGACTTCCGTGTCTACCAATGGATGATGCAAGTCGGCGGCGTGCCCACCGAAGAGGAATATGGTCCCTATCTAGGTCAGGACGGCTATTGTCATGTCAGCAATGCCACGCTTGTCGCTCCCATCACCGGCTTTGTCAATGTCACTTCCAATGATCCCGACGCCTTCAAGTTGGCACTGCTCAAACACGGACCTCTCTCCGTCGCAATTGATGCCTCGCCCAAGACCTTTAGCTTCTACTCGCATGGCGTCTACTATGAGCCGGAATGCAAGAATGATGTGGATGGCCTGGATCATGCCGTTCTGGCCGTCGGATATGGCAACATCAATGGCGAGGATTACTGGCTGGTGAAGAACTCTTGGTCCACCTACTGGGGCAACGACGGTTACATTCTGATGTCGGCTCGCAAGAACAACTGCGGTGTCATGACCATGCCCACCTATGTGGAAATGTAAAAATATTCTCACGGCATCAGCAAATGCGATTTCAATTGCCCCAAGGGCTTTAAATAAGCAATAAAAACAATATGTTTATACTCTTTTATTAATATAATTTCATTTCTTTTGCAACTTATCACTACTGTATTCTATGTGACCCCAACTACTGCCAACTGCAGAGATAAGCTTAGACGGCAATGACCAGACGTGCACTGCACTTTGTTCTCAGCTGCATTCTCTATCTAGCTGGCCAGTGTGGGGCAATATCACGTACCGCCTGCAGTTGCAACAGCTATTCCTACGATTGCAACTTAAGATGGGCCTATTATTGCATATTTCGAAATTTTTTTCATTAATTACGCTGTGGTCAATTATACTCTGTAAATATTTGAATACTTAAGAAAGGTCCTTAGATGCACTGAGTATAGATGATCAAAAATACAATGGAAGCCTAGGTATACCGATCTGTGTTTATCCTTTTCGCCAGAAAATGTTAAATTGTTTCAATAGCTGCTTTAAATCTTTTTTATTCGTTTGCCTATGGAACGTTTCGAACAAGAAATCATGAAAAGAAGCAACCATAAAGACGTTATAGTTCTCGTTACCATAGATGTTCTGCTGAAGCCAATGAGCCTGAGAATACATCACAGTCATAACAATGTCAGCTCGGCTGACTCGGATATTCTTCAAAGGGAAACGCTGCAATGAGCGGCTCCTTCAAATAAATTTACAATAATAAATTCTATCTGCTCTGTTTTATCTTAAGTTCATTTACCTCATCATCGTTTAATGAAGATCGGCAAGCAAATATCTTCCATATAGACCCAGGCACAGAAAACGCTACTTATTTTTTTTATGTGGAAATGAGAAAATAGCAATGTATTCCAAAAATAATTTTAGCTGTTACGCCCCCGATCAAGACGTCAGATAGGTTAGAAATTTGTGTAATTTTCGTAGGTCAAGTTTTCCATTTACACAAATAGATTGTCTTTCTAAAAAAAATTGAAATAAAAACAAAGAGTGTTAAAATGTTATCATTTTATTTTCGTTTTATTTGTGTTTTTCGTTTTTTTGTTTATTTGTAAAGAATCTTACGAATCCAATTTTTAATGTATTTTACAGACGGAAGTGTTATTAACATTCGCGCATGTTTTATTTTGTTGTTTGTGGGTGTTTTTGTATTTCTTTTAGTAAATAATTAACATATTTAATGTACATCAGTTAAACCAAAGTGTAAGGCTAAAAACTCTACTCTTATCATTCAAAATTCGCACTTACAAATAAGGTAAAAATGATTATATTGAATTTCCCTCAAATAAGTTATACGTAATTTATCTACAACTATTTTTTTCATTTCTTTTTTATCATCGATTTTCATTACGAACTTGTTACAAATTGTCTGTATAGTAAATGTGTGTATATCTATTATTCATATAACTAGCATTTATATAAGTATTGTACAAATCTTAAATAAATTAACAAACATCCTTTATATAAAATCGATTTTTTCTGGTTATGTACAAAATAATTAAAAAAAATCCCATGATGAAAAACAACAGATTCTTAATAGGTACAAAATCTAAAATGTTTACTTCCCAACTTTTTTTGCCGTTCTAAAGATTAACAAGAGCTTTTGCTGTAAATAGAATATACGTTCATTTGAGAATATTAATTATTCTGCTAGTTTTGTGAAAATTATCTTACTTCGGGATGAACTGTTAATTTTTGAAATTATCTTAACTGATTTGGACTGATGCAGAAAAACTATCGATCACATGATTTACTTAATAAACAATAAATAAAAATCCTAAACAATTATCATATAAAACCAAAATCTCATACATGTGAAGAAAATTTATAAACTATTTTTTGCGGATAATTAAGTGAGTTTGCTTATTGACTCAAATGAAGAATCTCAGTGACTTTTCGCTGCAATTGAATAGCAATAGTTTAAGGGAGACGATTAATCTATTGATTGGTCACTCATAATTACAAACAGATAATTAATTGTGCATCAGTCAAAACCATAATTTCGTGATTTTCATTAAGAACTTTTGGGATTTAATATTTGTTTAATCTTATGTTTAATTATATTTAAGTTAAAATTCACTTTGTTTACAAAATATTGTAATATTGTTAATCGTTAAATGTAAAAGTTATTAATATATACAAAAAGTTTTAATTTCAGTGAAATGAAGTTGGTAAAAGTAAAAATTGATTTGTTTTCTTGTTAGTTATTCTTATATATTGGATTAGATGTACATATTCACAGGGTCAAAAATTGTAGTTGTTTTTCGTTTTTTTTTTTTTTTTTTTTTTGTATATGTTTTTGTTTTCTGCACTTTCCCATTATAGTATAGAAAATGTTAATAAAAGATTTGTAATAAAAAATAAATAAATGTTATGACGAACCCATTTTGTAATTTTAAGGTGGTGGGTTGCAGAAGGGATTGATAGGGGTAAGGAGCAGCGTGTTAGTTAATAAACTTACAAGCTAAATACGCGACGGCCTCTTTTCGAAACTTGTTTATATACATTTTTGTTGCTTTTCCTTATTTTTTTCTTTTCCTTTTTTCCGTTACATTATTAAATTTGTTTGCTGTTTTAAGGTTATTCGCTTAAAACTAGATTACGTTCAATTAACTCGCGTTTTGTACTCTTTTTTCAATGTTTCCATACTTACAGACTAAATGTAGCGTATTAAATTTATTGTTATTGTTTTGCTTAACAATAAACCACGCTTGATGTATGTACAATTATTTAACATTATGCGATTTCTCTCGTTATTTTTTACAAATCAATATTTACATGTTTTATGTATTGTTTTCTGGTTTTCATTTTGGTTTTTAGTATTGCTTGCGTTTTAAGCCTGGTTATGCTGTTCATGCAGTTACTGTGTTGCTGTTATTTAAATTAATTAGGTTAGTTAATGCTTTGATTGTTGCCTTTCGAGTATATAACAAAAATATACTTGTTAAGGCATTACTCTTTAATTACAACTATTACAGAAAATGTATAAAAAAAAATCATTAACTTATTGAATTGCAAAAGTTCTCTTGCATATTTCAGTTAGGTGAATTGAAATGAAAAGTACTTAATTTTAGAATTATGACAAAGAAAACTAGCAGAAAAATGTACTACGTTTGAATTAAGAATTTAAACCAACTGTTTAGCTAACGAACATGTAATATTTTCAATTTGTTTATGTGTATAGGGTGTTCGACTTTTTTCGTACATCTAAGTATATATATGAATATATATATATATATATATATATATTATTATAGCGCTATATATAGTTTATATATGTATATAGAATAGTTTTACAAGTTGCTCGATTGGTTACGAAAAAAAGCGACTATTAATAATATAACTAAATCATTTCGCAGAAAGCTCTCTTTTGAAATATATTGTTATTGTTTGCTGCTGCTTGTTGTGGTTTTTTGTTTCTTTATGTTTCTCTGCTCATATCGTTAACGCATGTATAAAGCATTTATACATATCTAAATTCTAGTTGTATGTGTAAGTAGTAATAGTTATAGCGAGTAAATAGCGTTTACAACATAAATAATAAGGATTTCATTTCCTGGCTGCGATTAAACGCCTTTCTTATTCTCCTATCATTTTGTCCTTGCACTACATTTTGTTTATGTTCAATAAAAAAAGCGCCTTCAATTTTAATAGTTTAAGGTAAAAAGTGTTCTTAACTTTCCATTTTTCTTGGTTCTGAGTTTCTCGCGCCATGTCGATCAGTCGAGTTGTTAGGATTGCGAACTGAGTTATTTCTTGAAGCATCTGCTGCAAGAGTTGGCAAATGAAATTCAATCGTTCCATCACTCCATGCTCAATGTATTTATTGTCCACTTACCTTAGATACCATCTCGCCTGGCGGTCGCCGAAGTTATCTTCTCGCCGGCTGCTGCTGTTGCTCCGACGCCCAAGCGCTCAATCACACGCGAATCGCAGGATATGGTGCGCTGCATGAAACGCGATCTCTCGCTCATCTTTTCCTGCTGCTGCTCCAACAATGTGGGCGCCGCATTGAAGTGGCCAGCTGAAAAAAATAAAAAAACGAATGTTTAGTTTAGCAATTCAGAACTTAGATCTGGTGCATAGGGTGTGACGTCTTACTCTTGGGCTTGTCGTCGAACATATGCAGCTTGTGGGCTGTGCTTAAGATGCTGTTGACGGTGCTCAACGTGGCTGCCGCCGAGTTTAGAGCGGATGCATTAACGGACTTACTCTTAAGCGACGACGCAGAGGTCATGTTGTGCTGCTGCTGTTGCTGCGCATAGTGATGATTACTGCCACTGCTGTTGCTGTTGTTGTTCACGACGTTGTTCTGATGCACGCTGATCGAGTTGCGTCGCTCGCGCATCGCTGCCTGAAAGCGTTCCGGCGACTGCAGCGAGCACTTGTTGATTGTTTGCGGCTTGGCAAAGCCCCGTTCCATGGGCTTTGGCGGCGTTGTTGGTGTTGTGGGCGCCGTATCCACAGATGGACGATGCCGCATGCGATACTCGCTAATCGACAACTTGCGCTTGGGCATTGGCGCCGGCTCCGGCACCGTAAGCATGGGATTCAAGCGCGGATCATGGCTGGCGGTGCGCGTATACAGCTTGAGTGGTGTTGTCGCTGGTGGCGGCATGCTGTCCACGGCTGCAGACGGTGTACTTGGCACTGCCGCAGCGGCGGCGGCAACAATAGTTGCTGCAGCTGCTTTCGCCTTGGTGGCCTCCAGATACTCGGCCAGGCTGGGCATGCTGTTGCTCTGCAGCTTGGCAAGTGGCGACGCCAGAGCGGCGCTGCTTGGCGGCTCCTGCAACTTGCCATAGATTGTGTTGTAGTACGGCAATTGCTTGGCAGCCGCAGCAAGACTGTTGCTGCCGGGCACGACCATTGGTGAGGGTGCAACCACGGCCGCAGTTGCTGCCATTGTTGACGTCGGCTGTGTGATGAGCACGGGAATCGGTGCCGCAGATATTGGGGGCGTGGACGTCACAGAGGGTACGACGGGTTTGGCTAGTACTTTAGGCAAGGCGTTTATAGTCGGCGTGGCAGCTGCTGCCAATGGCTGTTGCTGTTGCTGCTGTTGCAGTTGCTGCTGCTTCTGTTGAACGTTGGTCTTCGTCTTGCTATCCTTATCCTTGTCCTTCTCTTTGTCCTTGTCCTTTTGCTTCTTCTCGCGATCCTTTTTCTTGCTCTTTTTCTTCTCTTTCTTCTCCTTTTTAAGCGCTGCCGCTATCAACGCCGCCTGCTGTCGACTGCCGCACATAGACTCCCTGCGTCGACTTATTGCCGTCAACTTGCCACTGGCAATTGCCGCGGCCAGACTCATCGAACCAGGCAACTCTTGCTGCTGCTGCTGCTGTCGGCTGATGGTGATGATTGTTCTCTTTGCGATGTTGCTGCTGTTGGGCTGTGGCTGTCACAACGCCCGCTGCTACGGCAGATGTGGCCGCCGCTGTCGGTTGATGCGGCGCCTTGCTGCTGTTGAGCAACAAACTGCTGCTTAGGATTTGGCTGTTTGGCTTCGTCAGCTCCTGCTCAAAGTTCGTCTGACGCTTCTTTGCTGTTGCCATCGGCGTGCTAGGTGTTGTGCCGGGCATTGGCGTCGTTGCTGGTGTCACGCACATGGACATGGTGCGACGACGCAGCGCCGACTGTTGCTGTTGCTGCTGTTGTTCTAGTGGATGATTACTGCTGTTGTGCTTGGTCTTGCCATTAGCTGTTGCGGGTGGAGTTGCTGCTGTTGGCGTTGCTGGCAACAATTGTGGTTGCTGCTGCAATTTGCTTTCCTTGGACTTCTTTTTCAACTCAGGCGCTGCCATTGCTCCCAGCGTTGTAGCTGCTGCTGTGGCCTTTTGCTTGTCCTTATCCTTCGACTTCTTCTTCTCCTTCTTCGATTTCTTTAGCTGTTTGTCGCGTTCACGCTTCTCGTCCTTCTCCTTGCTGGACTTCTTCGCTGTTGTCAGTTCAGGCGTGGTGTTGGCCGTGCTGCTGTTGCTGTTATTGTTGCTGTTGCTGTTGCTCTTGCTGGAGCTGGTGCTGTTGCTGTTGCTAGTCGGTTTCTTGTTGCGCGATTGCAAATACGAAATGTTCGCTGCATGGAAGGACAACAAGCGCTGCTGTATATCCATCTCGGTCAGATTCTTGTTGCTAGCGGTTGCTGGAGTTGCCGCAACTGCGGCTGGTGGTGCCGCAGTTGCTGCAATAGTTGCTGCTCCAGTCGCCGGTAACGCTGCAGTTGCTGCTGTTGCTTTTGTTGCTGTTACAACAGTAACTGTTGCAGTAGACGCTGTTGCTGCACCTGCAGTTGTAGTTGCTAAAGCTGCAGGTTTGGCTGTGGCCAACTCCAGTTTGGGCTTCTTCTTGAGCGGCTCCTCCAACTCCTCCTTGACAGCAGGTGCACGCGCTTTGATAGCCGCCTTCACAGAATCCACCAGCAACGTGGTGGTCGTCGCTGCTGCTGTTGTTGCAATACTGGCTGCAGTTGTTGCTGCTGCCGCCACTGTTGATGATATGCGCAGCAACGATTCACCCGGCTTGGGCTCTGGCATTGCCTCTACTTTGGCTGGAGACATTTGCACTTCAGGTTTGACCTCCGCCTTGGGCTCCACTTTAGTCAATTGCTGCTGCTGCGCCTGCTGTACAGAGTTTTCTTTTTTCGGCTGCTCCAGTTGTTCAGGTTGCGTCTGCTGATTTTGTTGGTGCAGCAGTTCGTCTTGTTCGTTCTTCACCTTCAGTAGCTCCTCGAACTTGTCGCACGCCTGACTCTCCTCCCGCTCCACATCAATCTTGACATCCTCGGCTGCCGCACTCGTGTCCTCTGGCTCAATTTTCACCAAATTATCATCGGCCACGATTTGCTGAGCTCCAGGGCTCGGCGACCTCAAGATGTCCACATCATCGTCCTGCTCAAAGTGCAGCTGCTGCGTCTCCACCTTTAGAAGCTCCGTCTTGGGCTCCAATTTGTGGTCCTCTTCGCCAGCGCTGCCTATGACATCGATGTGGGGCTCCTCAGCTGCTGCTGACGTCTCTAGTCCGCCATTACTCATGACCACCAGGCGTCGCTTCTTCAGTGGCGTGCTGAAGCCATTCGATAGCTGTGGTTGTTGCTGCTGTGTCTGGGGCATTGCTACGCTGCTTGGCGTCGGCGTCACCGGCGTCTGTGGCTGATTCTCATCCGTGGTCTCCTCGCTGATGGCCTGGCGCAGCCAACGCTTCTTTACTGACGAGTTGTTTTGCACCGATGGCGTCTGTAAACGCTCCGAGCCCTCCACTTGATGTATAAAGTGCTCCACTTTCAGTAATGCCGGCGCAGGTGGATCTTGCATCTGCAGTTGATGCTGTTGTTGCTGCTGCTGCTGCTGTTGTTGTTGCTGCAGTTGTTCGCGCGATCCATTTATTTCGCTCATTGCCGCCTGCACAAGGCTATCAAGTCCTGAGGTTTGTTGTTGCTCCTGCTCCGATTGCTGGAACCAACTGGACATAAGTGTCTTCTTGGTCTTGGCGCCACTCGGCGGATACTTGAATTCCCCCATCGAAGGCGACGGCAACTGTTGAACTACAGCTTGTTGCTTCTGCTGTTGTTGTTGTGGCTGCTGCTCCAGCGGTCCCATGGCTGCTTCAATCAGCAGACAAGCGCTGCTCACTGCCCCTGTTGTGGTTGCTGCTGGCGGCTTGAAGGCATCGCAATTGTTGTGCGCTAACGCGAGCAACAAGCCAGCTGCTTGATCAGCAGATTGCTGCTGTTGCTGCTGCAGCATTAGGTTGTTGCTGTTGTTAATGCTACTGTTGTTGTGCTGCTGCTGCGACGCTGCTCCAGTTGCTGCTGGCGATGCGAGTTCTGACTCTGTATGCGACTCATTGTCTGATTCGTTCATGCTCTTCCGCCGCTTGCTATTATTGTTGTTGTTGTTGTTGTAGCTGCGACTAACTTTACGCTTCTTCTTGTTGCGGCGCGAAGTACAATTGCTGTTGCTGCTGGTGGGCGTGGGACAACCACTCGCGTTAGCGTCCGTAGATTCGCTCATGGAGTTGCTGCTGGCATTGCGTTTGCGAGGCGAGGCTGGCGAGTTGCTTGCGCGCTTGTTGCTGCCCGTCTGCCGACTGTCGCCGCCTGCAACTGCTGCTCCCCCTGCTCCAGCTTTCTTGCCGCGTGCTTCCTGCTTCTCCATTTTGTCGATGGCACGCAGTATGGCCTCCAATTTACGCTCCTCACGTGACTTTGGCTTGTCCTTTTTAGCTGCAGGTGTTGATGTTGCCGGAGTCGCAGTTGTTACCGCTGCTGCTGCTGTTGTTGATGTTGCTGATGTCGGTGTGGCTGCTGGGGGGAAGTCTTCTTGCTTGACTTCAAGTGTCGGCGTGCTGGCTGTTGAAGTTGTGACTGTTAATTTTGCTGGCGTTTTGCGAGTTGTTGGCGTTGACGTAATATTGCTATTGCTATTGTTGTTGTTGTTGCTACTGCAGTTGGTTAGATTATTGATGGACAACGTTACTGTGGATTTAATTGGTGTCTTCGTAGGCGAAACTACAACTGGCTGATAGAGCTTCGGTTGTTGCTGCTGAAGGTGTTGCTGCGCCTGTTGTTGCTGCTGTTGTAGTTGTTGATGAAGCTGCTGTTGCAGTTGTTGATGCTGTTGCTGCTGCTGTTGTTGTTGTTGCTGTTGCAGCTGTTGTTGTTGCGGTTGCTGCAGTAGTTTCTGCTGTTGCTGCGCTTGCTGTTGATGCTGCAACTGTTGTTGTGGCTGCGTCTGTTGCATTTTCATTTGCTGTGTTGTTATTTTAATCGGTGTCACTATATGAGATGTGGGCGTGGCGTGCAACGTCTGCAGTGCACTAACTGCCATGCGTGCCTCATCCGCCATCTGCTGTTGCTGCTTCTGGTGCAGGCAATGTTGCTGTTGTTGTGGCTGTTGCTGCAAATAGAAAGTGGCCATGGGACGCTGTGCTGCCGCCGCAGCTGCAATAACTGCCAACGGCTCCTGCGCCTGCTGCTGTTGTTGTTGCTGCTGTTGCTGCTGTTGTTGTTGCTGCTGTTGTTGCTTCTGCTGTTGTTGTTGTTGCTGCTGCAGCAGTGACGGTTGCTGCTGTGCCGGCTTCGGCAACAGCTGCGGCGACAACAACATAGGCGTGGGCAGTGCAGCCAGAATTTGTTGCTGCTGCTGCGTTGGACTGCGCTGCAAGAGCGATGTCTGCGGTGGCTGCTGTTGTTGCTGCTGCTGCTGCTGCAAAGTGGGCGACTGCAGTTGTGTGGGCGTGGGCGACGGAATAGACACGGAGGGTGACGATGAAGATGTACAAATGCCCGAATCGTGCAGCACACTCGACATCGAAACCGAGCACGAGTTGTTGCTATTGCCCCCATTGCTGTTGCTACTGCAGAGCATTGCTGCAGCCGCAGCGCCAACTGTTGCCGGCACCAAAGACGCCGTCGCACTTGACTTGAAGCCCAAATTCAGCTGGCTAAGCTGCGGGCTATTCAGACCCATGTGGCTGCTACTCTCGCCGCTCGAGGATGTGGAACGATTGCGCGCCGTTGCCGCGGCTGCTGCAGCTGCAGCGGCTGCTGCTGTTGCTGTCATACTGTTGCCCAGTCCCATGGTCAGCTGTATGGCCGCTGCGCTGGTTGCCGAGGCGGCTGCGGCCGCTGCTGCCGCCGCCTTGTTGCGATGACTGCTGCGCGGTTGCGTCGGCGGTGCCTGTAATTGTTGCTGCACCGCCAGCGGCAGCGCAAACAAACAATCGCTGCCCAGATCGCAGGCACAACGAGTGCTCGTCGGCTGGATGACAGCCGAATGCGATTTCTTATGCTCGACGGCTGTCAGGTCGTGCGGTTCGTGTCGCACCGTAATCTCCGTCTGCGCCCGTATGTGCGTCAATGCCACAATATACAGATGCAGCGTGCCCTTCTCAAAGTAGTGCTGCAACTCGGCGTTGGGCCGACAACTGCGACGCACGAAGCGTGCGTCGTTGCCATAGGTGCGCGTATCGACGCAGACCTCGGGTCCCTTTAGGTAAGCGGGCAGCGGTTGCGGTGCCTGCTGCTGGTTGGCCATCGTCTGCATGGGCGCCTCAACGCCCGGTAGCTGGTAGAAGAACACAAACTGGCCGGGCGTCTTGTGCACCTTGAAGCTGTTGAGATAGTTGCTAGGCGGCGGCGTATTCATGTTCACGGTGGGATTCTGGGTGCGAAACTGTGTGGTCAGCATGTATTTGCCTCGCAGCTCGTGGATGGGCGCATGCGGCGCCAGATCAATGCTGCTGATCAAGACCTTAGCACCCGCATACGGAATCAATTGAGCACGCTTCTCCAACTCGCTTGCACAGCCGCCGGCAATCAAACGCAACGCCTTGTTCTCGGTATTCTGAATACTCTGCAGCAAGCTCGGTTGCTTCTGTATGGCATGGAGGCGGGCACGCAACTCCGGAGAGTAATGATTGGTCACCGCGTACTCGTAGTGTTCGATCCATTGCCGCAGATTCGCGGCATGCTTCTCGGCGGCCGTCAAAGCAGGACTGCTGCCACCGTTGCCATCGCCACTCGACTTCGTTTTGCGTTTGCTGCTCTTCTTGGTGCCCTTCGCGCTGTTTGAGCCGCCACTGCCAGCCCCTGCGCCAGCTGCACCACTAGCCGCCAACTTGTCGCCACTCTTCTTGCTTTTCTTGAGCGTTGCAGCGCTGCCATCTTTGGTTTTCTTCGTTTTCTTGCCCATTCCAGTGGCTGCCGCGTTGCTAATGCCAGTTGCAAAGCCACCGTTGAGGCAGCTGCCAAGTCGTTGTGGTTGCTGCTGCTGCTGCTGTTGCTGCTGTTGTTGATGAAGCTGCAACTCCTGACTGCCGTAGAGTGCACCACCCGGTACAGTGGCTGCTGCGCCCAAAGGATTGCCAGCTGCGGCGGCAGTTGCAGCGGCAGCAGCTGCAACTCCGCTGGCCGCCTGACTGGCCACCAGCAGCATATGCTCCTTGCGTTTCTGTCGCTGCAGCGCTCGCGCTCTGGCCTTGTCGACGGGTCGCGGCTGGCACTGCTCGCACTGATACTCTTCTGGTATGTTGAGACGATCGATGCCCATGCAGTCCACATGCTGCCAGGCGCTGCAGAAATAGAATGTGATTATGATTAGTAAAAATGGAATTATTCGTCAAACGGGATGAGTTGATTATATGCAAAAGGAATGGCATAACATGAAATTATAAATAAAAGCAATAATTTAAATAGCTGAATATTTAATGAATCTCAACTGAACAGAACCCTACTAAACGTCCAATTAGTGAAAGCGTTCTTAACATCGTCTATGTAATAAGATGACAATAAAAAATCAAATATCTTAGCAATATGTTCCAGCCTTTTATGGCAATGTAACGTTAATCATTTTATTCTTTTGCATATGACCGACATTCACAGCACTTACGAGCACTTGTCACAGCAAATCATATAGCCATCATCATGGGTTAATTCGCAAATGCAGCGTGTCACAGAATCGTCTTCGGCCTCGGCTTCGGGCGCTGTTTCCGTCTCCTCGCCGGGGTCAATGTCGGCGCCCGCCAAACGCGAGCTGCCGCTGATGGCCGAGTGCGCATCGTCATCAGTTATATGGCGACCAACTAGAAACAATAGATAAATTTAGTTTATATGGAAAAAGGTGTTTTAGCTGCAATAGCAATTGCACACTTACTTGTGTGTGCAAAGTAGTTGCCGTAGCTGCTACCTGGAGTGGTCGCCGCACCTGTCACAGTGACGCCAATGCCGCCAAGAGACCACTGCTGTGATTGCTGTGCTGCAGCGCCCGCGGCAGCAGTTTGCGGTTGCTGCTGCTGCTGCTGCTGTTGCTGCTGCTGCTGTGAGGCGTAGGTGTGATCCTGCATTATGGCATGCAGCTGCTGCAACCGCAAATCTTGCGTATGCACTGGCACTGGACGCACTTCCTCAATGAACAACTCCTCCTCATTAGCATTTAACTGCTGTGGTTGCGTTACTGCCTGCTGCTGCTGTTGAGTCGGCTGCTGTGGCTGCTGCGGCTGTTGTAATTGTTGAGGCGCCGGCTGCTGTGCAGGAAGTGTCTGTTGTGGCTGATGCTGGGGCTTCAGTACCAACGTCGTTGCATCCACATGTACTGGCGTCAAGTGCGGCGTCGTCATCGCCGTACTGATGCTGTTAGTTGAGCTAGCACGCAGGCTGCTCAAATTGCTTGTACTATTGCTGTGGTTCAGACTGCAAAACAAGTTCACAATTTTAGTTTAATTTAACACAATTCCATTACGTTCTGTAGCCAAACAATTTGTAGACCACACTTCATAAAGCCTAGAATGTTAGCTTAACTTTTGACACCGAAACGAAAATGGTTCTTGTCTTGATTTTTCTCAACAAATAATTATCAAGTGAATTAAATAGATCTGTCAAACTTCAATTGCAAAAGACTACATTGTTTTAAACGTTAAATACACAACTATCGATTTTACTTTAACTCAAACATAATCAACACAATCTATCGATAGTATAGTCTAATGTTTTAAAATAACATTTTATCGTTTTATCGTGAGCTTACCTGTGCTTGTAATACTCGACCACATTGGGTGGCTGCTTGCGATTGGCAGCTGCCACCACAGCCTCATGTTGCTGCTTGCGTTCCAGCGACGCCGATCGACTGCTCGGCGCACTGACTGATTGCCGACGTGCCGCCGTCGCCGACATGTACGACGACATTGCCGCGCTGCCGCTGGCAAATCCATGCGAGGATATGCTCACCGACGGCGTGCTGGAGGTGCTGACAGTTAGATATGATGTTGATGATGTCGCCGTTGGCGTTGATGAGGCTGCCACGACTGCTGTTGTTGCCGAGGAACTCGGCGATATGGCAGCTGCAGCTTGAAAGTGTGTCAGCAGCAGATTGCCCGACGTTGCTGCAGTAACATTGTTGCTGCTGCTGTTGCCATAAACAATTTGCGTGGGTGTGGCTGCTGCTGTTGGTTGCGGCGGGGGCATATTAGTTGTGGTTGCTGTCGCCGATACTGCTACTGTTGGTGTCGTCGTTGTTGTCTGCTGCTGATACCGCTGCTGCTGTTGACTGAACGACTTTTGGGCCATGCTCTGCAGTATGCGAGCCGAGAACTCATCCGTCATCTGTGTGCCATTCACAATCATCACATCGTCGGTGATCAGCGAGGATTGCTGCTGTTGTTGTTGCTGCTGGTGATGATCGGTGCTGCTGTCACTGCTGCTGGTGCTGTTGTAGTGGATGCGCTTGGTTTGAGCCGCCTGTATTTGGGGTTGATGTTGCTGGATGACTGTGCCATGCGAGTTGACAAACTTGATGGCACCAGGCGTCGACTGCTGCAGCATGTAGCCGCCGCCAGCAGTTCCCGTTGTCTTCTGTTGCAGCTGTGTGCCCTGCGGCAAATTGGCGGCCAATTGCTGTAATGGCTGCTGCTGCACCACATACTTGCTGTTGCTGTTGTTGATGTTGCTGCCTGCCGTCAGTTTGCCAACCTTGCTGTTCGCCGTCAGCTGTTGTTGCTGCTTGGCGTAAATGTTCTGTTGCTGCTGCGGCACAGCTGCAATCGACAGCGCTGTTGTTGCATTGTATTGCTTAACAAATTTCGTTTTAACGCCAGCTTTGTGGGTCGGCTGCTGTGCGGAGATGAAAGCTTTTAGCTGTTGTTGCTGCTGCTGTTTGTTGTTGTTGTTGTTGTTGCTGTTGATGCTGATGCAGCATGTTACCCACACTCTTGACCGTTATCTTTTGATTCGTCTTCTTGATCAGCGCTGCAGTCGCTCCGGCAGCTGCCGTTGTTATCGCTGGACGATTGATAGTGGTCGCACTGACATATTTCTGTTGCGCCGCCGTCGCTGGTTGGACGATGATTTGCGGCGTTTGCTGCTGTTGTTGCGTCTGCTGTTGCTGAGGCGGCACATACGATTGCAGACGCGTCACAACTCGCGACCCAAGCGTTACCTTTTGCATTAGCGGCGTCGTCGCCGCCGTCGTCTGCTGCTGCGTGGCTTGGGCATAACCTTGCAGTTGCTTTGGTGTCGCAATTGCAGCTCCTGCCGTTTTGTAAGCGCCAATGTTGCTAAACTTTTGTTGCTGTTGTTGTTTGATTGCTGGCGTTGCCGTCACATACGGCAAATTCTTGGCGCTAAGATAGTTGAGCTGCTGCTGTTGCTGTGACTGGGAGGAGGCCATGGGCGGTGCCTGTTTGGAGAGCACTGTGAGATTACTGAGCAGTAGCTTGGAGTTGTGCGGCGGCGCCGACGAGGAGGTATCAATGATGACATTGCTCGTACTTCCATCGGTGGTGACAATCTTGTAGATTTGTGGATTGAGCAACTCATGTTGCTGCTGTGGCGTCTGCTGTTGCGTTCCTGCTGCTGTGGCACGTACCGCATACTTTGGTGCTGGCTGCGCTTGAATGGACATGCGCCGCTGCATGATGCGCTTCAGCTGCGCCTGCGTTGACAAAGTGCTGCCATCGATAACGATGTGAGGTTGCTGCTGCGTTTGTGGGCCACCGATGGCAATGCGATTGCTGCCGGTAGTGTTATTGTTATTGTTGTTATTACTGCTACTGCTGCCGCTGCTGGCGACAGGTTCAACAAAGACCGTGTCGTGCGTTGACATGGGCATTGTTGTTTTTATTTTGTTTGTTGTTGTTCTTGTTGTTATAAACTGCTCACAAAAATAATAGTAATATTATGCGTTTGTGTATTTATTCTTAAATCGCTTTCGAAATCAAATTGTTATGTTTTCGTTTTAGAAGGAGGCGGGCGGGCTCTGCATTTAACTGGTGCTAAGTTTATGTTGCTCTGTTTCTGCTTTAGTAGCTGCTTCTGCGTTTTGCTTTTTGACATTTCACAACACTATTACTACTTCACTAGACATCTTATTCACAAAAAGCTTTTGGCTCTGCTGCTGGTGCTGCTGCCGCCGTTGCTGCTGCTGCGATTTTTGTGTGCTTTGCTTTTTTAAATACGTTTGTGAATTTTGCCGCCTTAGGAAGCTGCTGCGATTGCTGCAAGTGCGTTGTTGTTTACTACTGCCTCTATACGTGATGGTGCCCCCAAACCTTTGGGGGCCTAATGCATAACCAGAAATGCTTTCCTCGTCGTTGGCGTTTGCCTGACCGCTGCTGGCGGCGGCTGCTAATTGTGGGCGGCGCGCATTCAAATTGCAAATACGATTTCCAACACTGTGCCACATTACATTGTTAGCCATTACAAACATAACGCTGTGTATTATTTTAATTCAGCTTCCTTCTCCTTTCGCACTCTCGCTTTTCTCTCTTAAGTCGGCGCTTCCGTTTGGCGCGCCTTCTTCTATTGTTGCCTCTTTCGTCTTCTAAATCTCTCGTTGTTATTGTGTTGTGTAGTCGACGTCTCGTTGTTTTGATGTTAATTTTGTTGATTTTGTTCTTATTGTTGTTAGCCAGTAACAACGGAACTCCATCAAGTTATTTTCAGCTCACCGTACGATGTTTCGTTGTATGTTCCATTTGACTGCAAGATAAAGAGGAAATTACATTCAACATTATGTCTTTCAAATTTTATTGTTGTAAGTTTGAACATATACGAGGACAATCGTTTATCGATTATTTTCCGTTAATGTATTGTATAGTGTTGCCAATTGCTCGTTTAGTTGGCGCTTATGTAATCCAAAGCAAATGCACAAAACGCAACGCATGCGCATCAAAATTGTTGTTGCCCGTCAGTGTGTGTGTATTTACGTGTATTTTTCCGAGTGTTCTTTTTGGTATGCCGTCCGCCGCTGCACTTGCAGTGAACACAAACTTGAAGTAGATGCTAACTCGTTAATGGAGGGACAACAGCAACAACAACGACTACAAAGTGATAGATACGTTATGAACTTGCATTGTTTACATTTGTGTTTGTATGCGTTTCGCGTTTGTTAGCCTGTGTGTGTATGTGTGTTATTGCCATCCCAAATGCCCAAGTGCTTGGGCTTGGACTTGTGCATTTTTGCTTTAAGACACAACAAAACCTGTTCTCTCCTCCTGCGTTTGCGCTTTGGCCACTCATCACTTTTATGAGCGACGCTAATCATTTTAAGCAAAAACAAAAAAAAACCTTACAAATTCCAAAGCATCTTTTAGTGAAATATATACACGTAAACATAATAATGCAATGCCATAAAATTAGTCACTCATAGACATTTGTTTTTCTACCGAGCTCGATCATGCGGTATTATTCGAGTCTGCTTTTTGTTTTTCTAAATTATTTCTCTTGCGCTGTCGCCTTACACCTCAACATTCGCATTTACAGGTTACAAATACAATTGTGTGTGTAGCTTTTGGTCGTTGCCAAAGCCAAAGCAAAAAGTGAATGCACTAATTTTGCCTTGGCATCCGGCGCGGCATTCATCGCAGTCGACGACATCGCATCGCTTGGTGTTGTAGTATTTGCTTTTTTTTAGTATCTATTACGAGTTGTTGTTGCTGCTGATGCACTTGGCTCTCTCATCGGATCTAAGTACATGCGCAGGCAGCAACGTTTTGCGCCTATTGAAATATCATTTCTAATTGAAATAGGGTGCAGACAGCAGCCACTGTAGCCGTTGACGCTGTCGTTGTCATTGCTGCATTCGCATTTACATTCAATTGAATACTATAAGTGTCTTTGTTGTTGCTAGCTGCTGTTCGCTTTTACTTAGCAATCAATTTGAATTGCAAAGGAAAGAAACTGCAACAAAACCGCGCACAATTTCACAGAATTGCGAATTGCTAATTGCACAGTCAATGGGCTTATGTAACCCCCCATCATCAAGTATTACTGCATGTCGATACACATATATATGCATACACGCCAATGTAATTGTGCGTGTATTCGTGTGTAAAATACCTTGTCAAATTAGCCGCATACTTCATTCATGTACATAATTATAACAGTTAATTTGTATAACAGAAGCTGACCATATAGCCACAAATATCTATCATGTTATGTAATGCTATCCATTGCACTCTTTCACATGCATACATATATTAGAAATGCATATGTGTATGTTGTTCCATCCAATAAGAACTTATGCGTAGAAGTAACAAGCCCATTTTGATAGCAAGCACACATGCAAAAAAAATGACATGCATGTATTTTTATATACTCAACGTTCCTATTTTTATATACTACATATACTCCGCTGTCGATGGATGGGAGAATTGTGTAATTTTTTTGTGGCCTGACTACACACATACGCACATGTGTGTGTATATAATTTATTTCCGTTTGATGTTGTTTCACAATAGAAGCGACAAGCACAAACAAAGCTCCTCGCCCAGCCCCAAGATAACAGAGAAGGAACAACAATTTCGTTGCTGCAGATTGATTTTATTTGTGTGGGTATTTGTGTTTGTGTGTAAAAGTCTCGTGTCGCATTTACTAGCATGACGAAAACGACGACGACGACATACTTTAAAATATAAACAAGTATCTACTAAAAAATGTACAAGATGCAGATAAAATTAAGCATATTGCAATTGAATGCGTGTCGAATTCACAAACAGGCCCTCACACATCTGTAGGTATAAAATGCCCGAAAGGTGAAATATACATCAAAGTAAAAATACACAACAAACAACTGTGCATGCAAAAGCTTTAAACCCTACCCTAACCGTCGTCTAAAATGCGCGCCATAAACAAATTTACATACACAACGCAAATGTATGAGTTCGTGTGCGTATGCGTGTGCTTTTGTGTGTGTTTAGTAGACAAACTTGCAAGAGTGAAAGAGCATGTTTTTGACTGCACTACACATTAAAACTTACCGCAAGCAAACAACAATCACACAACATGGCGACTGGTCGCCGCGCTTTCGTTAAGCTCTTTTCTATATGTTTGACAGAGACAGAAACTCTAAAATGCTGGTGGAATTGCAATAGTTGTCAGGTCAACAAACAAAGCTTCCTCCTCCTAAACGCGAAATTCAAAAGCAAATCTAATCGGTGCCAACGATCGATATCAATGCCGAACAATCGACTATTCGCACTCGTTACATATTCAGTGGCATTTACAACAACTATATAAATGTATAATAGTTAATGCAATTGGCATTGCCCTGTCTTACACACACACATACACCAGATCAGGGACAACCCCACACCCACATACATATATGTATGTGTGACATCCATACATTGGCATACCCACACCTACATTTCAATGCTGTACCTCTATCTGTTTGTGTTTTATATATGGTTTTTGGTTTGGTTTGTTGATGATGCCAGCCAGCTCTAGTGTTGTGCTAGTGTCAACTAATTGCGTCTTATTTTTATTGTTGTTGCTGCGCGCACTTTATACGCTTGTTTGCTCTGTGTTTGTTTTTATAGTTTTGAGCGCCCCGCCTGACGTTATTTTTTTTTCCATTAATGGATAAACTTTGAACAGACTGACATTTTCAAATTTCTTTTCAACTGCTCTTCTGCTGTTGAAATGTACATTAATAACAGTATTGCAACAATTTCTAATTGTCTACATTGACATTTATAATTACTAAATGTATCTGAAAAGCTTAAGAAATTTCTCGCACAACCTCCTCCGCCCTATTAAACTTCCCTACATGCACATAGATTTTGCATGTTCGCATGGCTACGTATATATACATATGTTCATATGTATTAGAACAGATTTATTCGATTGATACACATGCATATTTTTGGCGGGGGTGTATTAGCGGCAAATTCTGAAAACCCTTGAATTATCAAATGTCTTTTTGCATCTGCAATTTGAAGTATACATTTTGTATGGGTCCAGGGAATATACGAATGTATATGCATTATGTATATAGTAAAAACTTGTTCGTCAACTTTTGCTTTCATTTTTGCCCATACCACAGAAAGTGTCGAAAAATCGTACAGGGCAGGCGAGGCGAAAATCACGTATGCGTAAGGAGAAGCACAGGCCCACAATTGGAATGGGAGGTATGTTGAAAAGAGACAAATAGATTAACACACACACCAGCCAAACTACAACAGCGACCAACTTCACGGCGTACAAGCGTGTAAACACCAAGAAAAGGTAATAAAACGTTTGACGAAAACATAACAAACGATTGGAGAGTACAGCAGAATTTAGAAAAAGCTGAGAAAAATATAGAAAAAAATCTAAGCGACGGAGGTGCCGTTCTAACATAGCGCAAATATATGAGACGCAATTCCAACATGGCGACATTCAGAATAATTTTACAAACAAATGGTGCACAACAATAGGATGATTTAA
Source organism: Drosophila siamana (assembly GCA_035047445.1). Classification (NCBI taxonomy): domain Eukaryota; kingdom Metazoa; phylum Arthropoda; class Insecta; order Diptera; family Drosophilidae; genus Drosophila; species Drosophila siamana. The sequence continues at coordinate 626,801 of JAWNPP010000014.1, read as the reverse complement.
TTTACAAATATTCTCGGTATTAATTCAATTTAATTTGCGGTTATTGCGCATGTCAATACATTAAACCACGCAACCAACATACACATGTAGTGGTTGTAAAATATGATTAATTATGCACACAAAAATGTATCAATTTATTTGTGCATGTTATCGAAAGAAGCGTATAGTAAACTGCTATTACATGAAATTTCTTCAGGCATTAACATTTCTTAGTCACAAATACATTTAAAATAAATACACATTGTACATATATTTTTGGCATGTTTGGCAACTCTATGCAGCTCAATTACGCACAACTAACTTCACGTTGCACAAAAGAAAATCGCAAGCAAAACAAACGAACGCGCAAGATATATGTCATAGCTGTAAGTGCGAGTGAGCAAAGCATAGAACACATAGGGAAAAGTACGAAATTAAATATGGCGACACACTGTGCAAAAAAAATCAAAAATTGACAATAGCAATTTAATGAAAATCATTTAATTTAACAAAATATGTTTCCACTGACATGTAAATTATTTCAATCACACTAAAAAACAATTTTTCTCGTTTCAACAAGGCCAAAGTGGCTAACAAGAATTGAACAGAATTCTCGATACTTGAAACACAATTTGCGCGCGCGTCAAGTTTGTTTTGTTTTGTAGATTAATTTGTACTCACCGCGTATTTGTATTTTTACTTCATTATGCACAACACGAATTCAAATGGCAAGCTGTTTGATAAAGTATAGCGTTATACTTTTGTTTTTTTCGGCACAAAATTATGTTTTGAATATTTATATTTTGTTTTTATGTTTTGCTTTTTCTTCACATAATCACAAATTTAATTCGCACACACTGTAATTGGGATAGAAGTATTTGTGGTTGTGGAGCGCGACGTTGTTTTAATGTTTGCTGCCTGCTAAAATAAACGTTTTCACTTTGATTAATCAATTTTATTTTTAATACGTATGGCATAAGAAACACAACGACGAAAAATGCGCACAACACCTACTAATACCGTGTGTAAGAGCGAGACGAATATACAGTGTTGTGCTGCGCGCGCACTTGTGTCACATAGTAAGCGAGAGCCGCAATATAGTGTGGCCGTTTTAGCTTACGGGCATAGGCATGCCAACTAGCACAAATCCTACCTATTATCGGCTATTTTATTTTGTTCGTGCTGCTGCTCTGCTTCTTCTACTTTGTCTTTCTTTAGACTATTACTACTGCGCCTGCCATCATTCCGCTGTGTACTTTATAGTGCTGTACGTACAATCGTTTAGTCTTTCTGTCTGTTCGTTCGTTGATACATACAAACATACAGATATATGCATGCATGTACACACACGGCGCCAGCGAAATAAATGTACCTATGTACATACATATAAAATCTATACACGGATATTGCCGCTCGCTCATATACACAAAATTTAATATATTTTCAATATGAAATAATACACGTTTTTGGGTGGTAAACATACATGCCACCGTGATTGAAAAAAAAATGATATACATATAAGGACAAGCAAACTGCCTAATTGTATACACATGTCTGTGTAGATATTCTTGAATGACCATATGCAAATGGACTTTTAACGTTTGACACATTGAGTGAAAAATACGATGCACACGACAAAAATATAACTACAAATTTGTACAATTCTTCATTACATTTTGTACCTCGCTTCGTGCTCAACACACAAACACACGCTTTCAAATATACAATGTATGTATGTAGACCGCTGCTGCTACAACACTTTAATGGCATCTCGCTTACACTTACGCTCTGCACGCATTTTACCTTTCAAGTCCTATGTGTTTTTCCTCTTTACCAACACACGCTAATAAGACAAATTTTAAAACTACATTTTAAGCAATAACTAACACGTTTCACCATTACATTTTATTGTGTTGTGATAAATGCACTTGAGCACAATGCCCGGAACAATTTTTTTCTAATTTATTTGTTGACTTTACACTGATAAACGCGTTTCACACTCCGCGTTACTCCGATTCTTCTTCTTGTAAGCGCAGAATCAAGGTGACCAGAAGAAATTCGTCAAAATGTACTATTTATTTTACGAAAAATATACCAACTTATATCAATTGCATAATTACCAGTTGGTTACACTGTATAAGGTATTCAGTATATTTGAAAACAGTTGTGGGTGATTTTATCTTCTTACTTATTTGAATATAGAAAAAGTCCAAGGGATTTGATATCAAAATATATAAAAGAGTAGTAGTTATAAATCTAAGACCATTATGAGAATACTCAAATAGGCACCGAAGCTGTGTATTATTCGCAAAAATGCTGAAAATTGAACTGTTCAAGCTATTGTTGCGGCGAATTCGCAATGCAGGGATGCTTCGAGCATTATCGATAACTTGGCTATGCCTCACTTATTAACAGCTGGTAGCAGCAGAAGAAATAAATAATGCTACAATGGAGGTGAATCCGTTGGCTGTGATACTTGTCTATTTCGACAGCAAAGGCGATCGCCTGCTGTACCGCTATCCGTACCAAACCCTCGGACAAACACTCAAACTGGAAGAGCCTCTTGAAGAGCAAACGAACAAAAAGCGCAACCCCTTCGCTGTCGCTCACACGGACGATCTGTTGCAGACGCCCACGCATCAGCATCCGACGCAACAAGGAGGGGCAGAGCCAGGGCCAGCTGCAGGGGTTTGCGGACGATGTGCTGTCTGCTTTGTTTGCGGTCAAGCCGCAGCTGTGCAATCAGAAATTCGAACTCAAACTTAACGATGTACGCTTCGTCAGCCATCCCACATTAATCAGCGTTGTACCCGCTGTGACCGCTAACGCGAATGCGACGTCCACTCAACAGGCCACAACAGCCACCAGTAGCGCTGCGGTCAGTGTGGCTAAGAAACAGCAGATGCTGATCAACATTGTGTTTGCGCTGCATGCACAGGCCAGTTACTCCATTGTCAAGTGCTACCATGAGTTGAGCAAGCGACTGGGTTTGGCGCTCAAGTTCGAGGAGCAGCGCAGCGGCTACCTAACGGAACAGACGGCGTACATGGCGCGCACTCACGACGAGCAGCAACAGCAGCCGTTGGAACGCACCTTTGAACTAATTGCGGAGCGTTGCAGCTTGGCGAAGGCACTGAAGTCCATCTGCAATGATTTGTGCAACACGGGCCTGCTGAGTACCACTCTCAACTCGAATCTAACGCTGACTTTCTGTCTGCCCGCGAAGGCGCACCAACTGCACAAAAAGGGCAGCATGGTGGATCCCGAAACGATTGATCGCTGTCTGCGCGCCCTCAAACCGTATCATGGCATGTTGCTGCTCGTAGACTTTGCCGAGCTGCTGGACTGTGTGCCGCCGACGGGGGCTCGCATGCTGTGGCAGCTGGTGGACGCCTACAATCCGCTGATCAGTCTGCAGAGCATGGCCTCCAATGCGGATCTGAGCATCGAGCATGTCTATAAACTGGTCTCACATCTAGTTTACTGGGCCAAGGCCACCATCATATATCCGCTGTGCGAAACTAATGTATATGTGATTGCGCCGGATGCACCGCTGCACACCAAGTCGCATCTGGTGGAGAAATTCTCCACTCGCTTCGCGGGCATGTCGCTGTTTGAGGTCATCTCCGACTTCTCGCTGCCCACATCGATTGGCCACCTGACGACACCGTTGCAGCAGCCAGCACGTCAGGGCATTCTCGCCCAGATGGTGCTGTGGATGCTGCAGCATCATCTGCTCATGCAACTGCACACCTATGTGCAGTTCATGCCCAGCGACGATGATGAGTTTGGCGATTCGGCATCATGCAATCAGACGCAGGTGCCTGGCAGTTGCGACAATCTCACCGAAGAGGAACGTGACGAGGATCCGCTGCATGGTGGCTCCATCTTGAGCATGTCCAGCCAACCGCTGCCGATGCCTGTGAATGCCAACAGGCGTCCGCTGGTGGAGGATCACGACTCGCTGGCCTCGGATAACATTGCCGTGCAGCCGTCGAGTAGCCACAAGTCGAATTTTAGCATGACCGCATCGCTGAGCACCGACAACTGCGACAGTCTTGATTCTATGGAGGATGAGCAGAAGTTAAAGGAGCTGCTGCAGGTGTTCAATGACGCCGATCGTGCTGCCATACGTCGCATTCCTGCCTCCCTCAATGTGGATGATTTGGGGCTGCTGGTGAAGCTCTATCAGATGGGCTACTTTAAAAGCGAGCATCATCTCGAGGAGATCATGTACTTTGAGAATCTGCGACGCTCACAGCTGCTGCAGCTGCTTGACAAGTTTCGCGATGTGCTCATCATTTACGAGACCGAAGATCCCGCCATTGCATCCATGTACAACAACAAATAGTTTTTAAAATTTTTGCTGTAAAGTCTTGATTATAATCTGTATTTTTAATAAAGCGCATTCCAAATGCAATCTTAGTTAAGTATATGACGTGGTCTTTGGTGGGAAAGGAAGATTATGTTATAGGAAGAAATAATAAAAAAGTATTTGGTAATTGTTTAATGATTAATAAAATGTTCTCATTTAAGAACTTCCCAAAAAGGTTTAAGAAAACACAGTAACAAAATCGAATGCACATGTGTATTATTATCATAAATTTTATTGCTATAATTATGACAAAACCCTAGCTACAAATTTAATTGGGAGGAGTTAGGAGGGGTGTGTAAACATGGGACGTGGGCTTGTGTGGGGGGTGTGACCTAGACCTGGATCTAGATTAACTAAATGGAAAGATGTAAAAATGCTTACATTTCTAATAGCCAGCAAATTGAAATTGAAATTTCTGTGAAACATTTCGTATACTCTCTAATGCAATATATATACTAAGCTATATATATATAGTATATAGCTACATATCTAGGCGATAAGGGGCTTACAAAAATATATATATATATATATATCTAGGTATATAAACTAGTCTACTCTGTACATACTATGTGTATGTGTGTATTGTTTGCGTGTGTAACCTTGTGTTTGTGTGTATAAAATGTGCTTATTAAATAGTTGTAATATGTGGTGATTTATTTCGACTCCTCGCTCGCTAACTGATTGATTGATCAGCTTCTGCCATGACTGTGGACTAGAGTTGTATTCACAGCGCACAGTTGTATCCTGATCCTTCTTCTGTTCTCCTCCACTTCGTTCTTCATAACAATTGCATAAATTCTTAGACTCTCAGTGCCGTGGAGCTGGCTTGTCGCTAGGATTTGTTGTTGATGTTGTTGAGGTTGCTGCTGCTGTTGATATAATTGCTGTTGTTGTTGCTGTTGGAAATGTTGTTGTTGTAGAGATAGGGTATCAGATTGGGTTCGATTTCTAGTTGCTGCCGCAGTATGGAGCTCATCACAAATTCCGTGGACACAATATGACACTTGGGATTTCCATGTCGCGTGAGATCAGCACACAGATGCATATCTGTCGGGCAGGTGACAATAATGTACGAGTCAGGCGCCTGAACATGCGCCTCCGCCACTGCGGCGCCGGTGCGTCGCTTCAGCTCCACCTTGCCGCCCGACGATTCAATCATGCGTATGATTTCCTCGCGTGCCGGAAACACATCCGGCGTCACAAAGAAATATTTGCCGGCGAACAATGTGGAACGCGTTGGCGCACACAGCACCGTGTCCAGGTCGAATTGCAGATTCTCATCCACTGGTATGTGCTGGATGCGATAGTCATCGGGAGCCACAAACTTGCCCGCCTTGGCGCTATCCACCAGCCAGCTGGACTTGAGTACGTAGTCGACATGGCAGCAGGCCTGGATCAGCTTGCAAGTGCGACTCTCGCGTGTCATCACCAGATGCGTCGCGTCCGTCGGACTGTCCACCACAATGCCGCCCAGCAGTCTGCAAGAGAAATCAGAGAGAGATCAAGTTAATACACAAGCTGTACAAGAATTTACACGAACTTTTTCCTGTTAACGTTTGTTTTCTAACTAATATCTTTGTAGATTGAAATGAAATGAAAAATAAAGCACTAAATGCAAATTGCTGGCATTATGTAGATTATGGTTGTTCTTGTGTTTCGATTTCGACCTTCAAATTGTTATCTTGCTTACTTAGTAAAGGTCAAAGGCTGTTTAAAGTCAGTGAGATCGAGCTGTTCAAACTGACGCACAGACAGACACACACTTTGCTTTAGCGGCCAGTCTAAGAGACTAAGAGACAATGGGGCGTAATGTTTGGACTACTGGAGATATATCTTTTTGGCTTCCAGAGACATTAATTTGAAACCTCTTCATCATGTTGATTGAATTGTTAGTTTTGCTTACATGACAGCCTTTTTGAGGGACTCCGCGTCGGCAACCTGCGAGAAGATGACCTTGGGCGGCTTCGTGCTTTGTGGATACTCGATGCAAATGATTTGCTCTGGCAGCTGTTCCTGATAGACGCTCAACTTCTGCCGCTTCAGCTTCTGCTCGTTGGCGAAGGGATCGCTGAGGTGGCGCTTGACACGCTCATGCGCCTCCTGCGTCAGATTGATGGGCGCTTTCCAGGCAGCTAAAAGCAATTGAAATTGACTAATCAGTTAGGCTGCCAACAACACGATTGGCTCATGTACTCACTCAGCAGATGCGCAACCAGATTGCACTCGATGCGGAAAGGTGCGCCCAGGTTGTACTGTTGATATTTGGGGTTATCGTACTGCGTCAATCCACTCAGATTGCCAATGCAGACATCGCTCAGCCAGAGCGCGTTCACCATGGGTATACTCCACTCTTTGGCCGCATTGAACTTGTTGCCCTCGAGCTGCTTGCACACCACCAGCGTGTTCACTTTGGACAGGTATGAGGTGTAAATGGCGCCACATTCCTCGGCCATTTGCTGCAAACGCACCACTTCCTCGCCCTCAAAGCCCTCCGAAGTGATGATGTAGCGTTCGAGCGGCTTGCGATAACCAAACTGACTGGGGAATGGCAAATGCAACGGTTGCCATGGCGGCATCAACTGTCGCTTCAGGCAGATGTCGCTCAGCCAATAGGCGGTCACACAACGCTTGGCATCGCGCAGCGCCTGCATCACCATGCCATGGCGCTGGGTGCGACAGATGACGTGCGTCACGCGCGGACAATAGACGCGCTCAATGTCGCCGCCAAACTGCCGAATCGTGTCCAGCCAAATGGGCAGCTCATCGCTGTCCGTTTCGTCGTACTCCACAATGAAGAAAGTGCAGCCCACCAAGAACAGATCCGATGGCAGCTTCAGATTGGGATTGTGCCCATAGAATTGTGGACGCGGTGGCATGGGAATCGGCGGTTGCCCGGGACGCGCCATGTAGGCGTGTGGCGGGCCAGCTACTTGCACCGGCATGCCGCCCACTTGCAGCTGCTGCATGTTAGGCGGCGGCGCCACCACGATCTGCTGCTGCACTAAGTGTTGCTGTGGCATCTGCTGCTGCTGCTGTTGTTGCACGCCAACAACGCGTCGCTGTGACTGCAACATTTGCTGTTGTTGCTGCTGCTGTTGTTGTTGCTGCTGCTGCTGTTGCTGCAGCAATAGCAGTTCTTGTTGTGTCCGCGGTGGACCTGCCACGCCCACTGCATTGTGTTGCTGCCCCATCATGCGCAGCGCACCGGCAGCCGAAGGTGGCTCCACATGTTGCTGCTGTGTGTTAGGCAGCTGCTGCTGCTGCTGTGCCACCAATTGTTGTTGCTGCTGTTGAAGCAACAACTGCTGCTGTTGCTGCTGCTGTGGCCCCGTCACAACCACTTGCTGCACTATTTGTTGCTGCTGTTGTTGTTGTTGCTGCTGTGGATCGCCCATGGCGATCAGTTGCTGTTGCTGCTGCGGTGTTGTTTGTGCGCCATTGTTGCCCAGCCGATTGCTCAACATGTTAGCTAGCGCCGTCTTGGTCTTCAGGTTCATCTGTTGCGGCGTCTGCTGCTGTTGCTGTCCGTCAGGCGCTGTAAATCGATTAGGTTTTAGTTATATTCAATTTGAGCGGCCAAAAGCGACTATAGAAAGTCTACATAAAACCTCAAGTCACCAAATTTATTAGCTCTGGTTTTTAAGCGTTAAAATTGAAAGACAGACAGACAAATATCGAATGGCAGAAGACGCCAGATTCAGACTAACTTCACACTCTAGTTTCCCCATTATACATTGAATTAAAATTAATATGCTCTAATCCCTTGGCTTTGGCGGTTTGTGCTCACCTGCTGTTGACATGACCAGCGTTTGCGTCATAATATTGCCGCCGTTGGCGCCACCCACAACCACCGCTGTGCCCGGCGTTGTTGGTGTGCCCGGTGTGGTTGGCTGCTGTTGTTGTTGTTGCTGCTGCTGTTGTGGTTGCTGCACAATTGTCTGCTGCTCGATGAGCTGGCCATTGGGATCAACTGCACCGTCTGCTTGCCCAGCTGTCCAGGCTGCACCGCCTGTTGCATGGGAATCTGCTGCACTCGCAGCTGCTGTCGCTGCAGCAGCATTTGCTGATTGGGATCGAATTGTTGCTGCTGCTGTTGTTGTTGTTGTTGCTGTGGCAGTGGCTGCTGCCCGACACCGGGCTGCTGTTGCTGCTGCGTAATTGGACTGAGTCCAGGTGCGCCGCCAGCACGCACAACAACCTGTCGTGTGCCCTGCTGCTGTAGCCAGATCATCTGCTCGTGCTGCGTCAGTCCCGCGGGCATCTGGCTCTGCACAATGATGTGCGGCGTGCCAGGACCGGGCACAGGACCGGGACCAGGTGCGCGTGTGGCCACAACGCTGCCTGGCGCACCAGGCCGTGGCTGATAGGCGACCTGTTGACGCAGCATCACCCGCGGCTTGCTCTGATTCAATTTGGTGATGTACTCGGCCCGTTTGTGCGCGTCCAGCGACATGAAATGAGCATGCGTCTTCTCGTCGAGATGTATGAGTTGTCGCTGCTGCTGCTGTTGTTGCTGCGGTGGTGGTAGCACCAACTGCTGTGTTTGCTGCTGCTGCTGTGGCTGCTGCGATTGTGGCGACTGTTGCTGCTGTTGAGCGGGCCAAGGCGTTTGTGGCCGCAGTCCACGTGGCGCAAACTGTGGCGGTGCCTGCTGCTGTTGTTGCGGTGTTGTTGGCGTGCCCGGCAGCGGCGATGGCATGCCCATGCTGGTGGTGGGCGTGCCGGGCGTTGCGGGCGCCAATTGATTTGTCACGGGGCTTTGAGGTGACCAGTGTGGTTGCTGTTGCAGCTGCGTATGGTGCTGAGGTGATTGCTGCTGCAGCATCAGCTGCTGTTGCTGTTGTTGTGGGGATTGTGGTGGGGGCGTGCGTTGCGTCAGTTGTTGTTGCTTGATCAGCACTTGTTGCATTATTTGCTGCGGTGGCTGCTGTTGTTGTTGTTGCACCTGCTGCTGTTGCTGTGGCACTGCCGGCTGCTGCTGTATAAGTATCTGCTGCTGCTGTTGTGGCGGTCCCACAAGTTGTTGTCTGCTGCTGCTGCTGTTGTTGTTGCTGCTGCTGTTGCTTCTGCTGGAGCAGTTGCTGCTGCTGCAAGTATTGCAGTCGCTGGGGATCGCTAATCACTTGCTGATTTATCACAATTTGCTGCTGTTGCGGTTGTTGTTGTTGTTGCTGCTGCTGCTGCATTTGTAGGCGTTGCTGCTGCTGTTGCTGTGTGAGCAACTGCTGTTGCATTTGCTGCGGCGCCTGCTGCTGCGGTGACTGTTGTTGCGGCTGCAGCATCATTTGATTAGGCGGCAATTGTTGTTGCTGCTGCTGTTGTTGCAGCATTTGTCGCTGCTGCACCATCTGTTGCTGTTGTTGTTGCTGCTGCTGCGATAAATTGGTCGAATTCACAATAAACACATTCTGATTTTGCTGATTTTGAGCGAGAATCTGTTGCTGCTGCTGCACGCTGAGCTGATTGAATTGCTGTTGACTTATAATGAACTTTTTGGTCTGCATGGCAGGTGGTTGTTGTTGTTGCTGCTGCTGTTGTTGCTGTATTGGCTAAAAGTAATTGACAACATTAAAGCAAATATGTGGTGGCAATAAAGTACTTCACTTACATGCTGCTGCGGCTGTTGTGCCAACACTTGTTGCTGCTGCTGCTGCTGTGGTTGTTGCTGGTGTGCAAACTGCTGACCCATCAACTGTTGCTGTGCTTGCTGCGGTGGCTGTATGGTCTGCTGTATTATGCGCACTTGACCGCCTGCACCCAGAGCAATATTCTGCTGCTGTGTGAACTGAACCTGTTGTTGTTGTTGCTGCTGCTGCAGCTGCTGCTGTTGTGGTGCCATCTGCTGTTGCTGTGCCAACTGCTGTTGTTGCGGAAGTTGCTGCTGCTGTTGCGGTATTAGCTGTTGTTGCTGCTGCTGTAACTGCAGCATTTGTTGCTGCTTCTGCTGCTGTATGTTCATCATGTGACTCTGAATGATTTGCTGTCCTTGTGCCGTTGATGTATTGATCACGTGCCGTTGTGTGATTACCTGTTGCTGCTGCTGTTGCACTTGCTGTTGCTGCTGTTGTGGTACTTGCTGTTGCTGCGGGCCAGGCACAAGCTGCTGTTGCTGCTGCTGGCCTGCCACCAGTTGCTGCTGTATATTTGCAGGCTGCTGTTGTTGTTGCTGTTGCTGCTGCTGCAGTGTCTGCAAACAATTTAAATGTTTAGATGTCATTAAGATAGTTAGCATTACTACTCACTCTTTCTTGTTGCTGCGTTGGCGTCGTGGGTTGCTGTTGATGCAGCGGCGATTGTCGCGGTGAGGGCGTGTGTTGCTGTGGTGGCATTTGTTGTTGTTGTTGCTGCTGCTGTTGCTGCTGCAATTGCTGTTGCTTGAGCTGCTGCTGGCGCATAATAAGCGAGTCCTGGTTGCTGCTCAGCGTGGAACGACTCAAAACTTGCGCCACTTGCACTGGATCTGTGGGATCAATTGGCTGCACAAACGATTGTTGTTGTTGTTGCTGCTGCTGTTGTGCCTGTTGCTGGTGCTGTGCTTGTTGCTGTTGCTGCGGCTTGTTGGCCATGGGCGGAGTTTGTGAAATCTGCGGCGATTGCGGCGCCGAAATGTGCTGCGGACTTTGTTGCTGTTGTTGTTGCTGTGCCAATTGTTGTTGCTGCTGCTGCTGCAATTGCATGCGCTGCTGCTGATGCACTGGCTGCTGGAACGGCTGCTGCTGCGGCGACATCATGGCAGTCGACGGCGCCTGTTGTTGCGGTGAGCCCATCATGTGTTGCTGTTGCTGGCGACTCTGCTGCAATTGTTGTTGTTGCTGGCGCAATAGTTGCTGTGCACTTTGCGGTGAGGGCGGCGGTGGCGGCGTCATTTGTGGCGCCGGCGATTGCAATTGCCGCGGCGATTGTGGGGGCAACATGTTGTTGCTGCCGGGCACATGTTGCTGCTGCTGTAGCGAAGGCGACGGTGTGCTTGGCGGCATCACCGGCGAACGATTCTGTACTAGACGCGGCGATTGCTGTTGCTGCTGCAGTGGTTGTTGTTGCTGTTGTTGTTGGGGCATTTGTTGCTGTTGCTGCTGCTGCTGTTGTATTTGCTGAATTTGCTGTTGCAGTTGTTGTTGTTGCTGCAGCAATTGCTGTTGCTGCTGTTGTATTTGTCGCTGCAGTGCCTGTTGCTGCGGTGTCAAACTCTGGCCGTTTTGTATGTGCTGCTGCAGTTGCAGCTGCTGCTGCTGCAACATGTGTTGCTGCCGCAGAATGTGCTGATGCAGCATTTGCGGCGACATGGGCACCTGTTGTTGCTGCTGCTGCTGTTGTTGCTGTTGCTGTGGGGGTAATTGTTGTTGTTGCTGTTGGGGTAACGGCTGTTGCTGTTGCTGTGGTGATTGTATTGGCTGCGGGGTTGTTGACGGCTGCGGCGTGCGCGGCGTCTGTCGTCCACTGGGCATGGGCGGCTGCGTCATCGTGGGCGTGGTCGGGAGCCGAGGTTGTTGCTGTTGTTGCAGCAGTAATTGCTGCTGCTGCTGTTGTTGCTGCTGCTGTTGTTGATCTTGCTGCTGCAAAAGCTGCATTTGCTGTTGCTGCTGCTGTTGCGTATTTTTCATTTGCCGCTGTTGCTGCAATATATTCTTGATCTGCTGCTGCTGTTGCACCTGTTGTTGCTGCTGCAGCTGATTAGCTGGTATGATCTTCTGCTGCTGTATTATGATCTGCTGTTGTTGTTGCTGTGGTGGCGGTGGCGGGGGCGCCTGTGGTGCACCCTGCTGCAGGTGCTGCTGCTGTTGTTGTTGCTGCTGCAATTGCTGTTGCTGCTGCTGCAGATTACGAGGTCGCACAAAGACAACTTGTTGCTGCGCTGGCTGCGGCAGTTGTTGTTGCTGCTGTTGTTGCTGCTGCTGTTGTTGCAGTTGTTGTTGTTGATGCTGCTGTTGTTGCTGTTCGGCAGCAGCACGCTCTGCGGATGCCTGCAGATGCGACTTGATGTTGGCAATTTTAGCTGCGCTGTCGTCCACGAAGCCTAGAATATCCGAAAGTTGAGCAGGAGCTGGTTGGGGTTGTTGCTGCTGCTGTGGCTGTTGTTGCGGCAATTGCTGTATCAACTGTTGCTGCTGCACCTGTTGCTGTGCTAATTGCTGCTGCAGCTGTTGTTGTTGTTGCTGCTGCTGTTGTTGTTGTTGTTGTTGCTGCTGCTGTTGTTGCTGCTTCTGGGCGCGCTGCTTCTCGATGGGCTTCAGCAGCCTGGGATGATACGGTTCGCAGGGCAGCGACGCCTTGCACTTGAGACAATCCGTCACCCAATCAGGCGTCACAATCTGTATGGCATTCTTGGGCAGCGCCAGCGCTTTATTGTAGATCCCTCCCATGGCTGCACCGCATACCAGATGCGTGTTCGTTGCCCCAAAGCTGTGCGTGACAATCGCCCCATGAAATGTGAGCATGGCGTAAAGTCGACGTCGATCGCTGGCCACCACATTGGTGATGGCGACGCGGATGCCGCGCAGGAAACGCTGCAGACTGGGGTGGAAGGCTCGTGTGCCGGCCATGCGACCCAGTTTGGCGCTGTGCGAGATCCACTGCTCGCTGACGGGTATCACATTGTAGAGATCCAGGTTCATGGACAGCTCCTCCTCCGAATAGTTGCTGGCGCATATTAAATGCGTGATTTGGTCTGATAGATACAGTTTTGATTGTGCGCCGCCATTCTTAAGCAATCTTTCGCCCTGCAAAAAATAACAAAGAATCATTTTTTAAGCTTTTTTAGCTGATTAAAAACAACATCAACACACACGCAGGCAACTCCATATTCATGTAAGCAGAATGTTGGAGATGAGGTATATGTTATTGGCGCATAATTGCGACAGAGATGGCATCAGCGATATACAATTCGATTTATGCCGTCACAATTATAACATCTCTACGTAGCGCACACACATACACATTTGCCAAATTGCCGGTAACATTTGTGGCGCGCTTTTTTACTTGTACGTCACGTAACACCCTGTGTTGCCAAATAAACAGTCACATACGCATCTTAATCTACCAATTCTGAGTATTAACAAATTATTTGCCGTTTTATTATATACTATATAAATGCATTAGGTCTGTAGTACAGCTGCACACACACACACATGCACACGTAGTTGCCAGCGTACACGCACACACATGCACCTAACGCACAATGCAAAATTGTACAGGGCAGCACAGCAAGCACGTACAGCCAATGGAGTGGGAGGAGGCCAGAGAGACTCTCTTGATTATTTACCTCATCATCCAAGCTGCCGAGCACACAATAGATCACATCCTCGAATAGCTTTTCACTGATTTTTAAATTTTCCATAATTTGGGTTTGTTGTTGACTAGGCGAGCAGCGTGCGCTATTCGATTTGCTCAAATTTCACTTTTCTTTCTCTTCGCTTTTGTTGTTGCTGCTGCTGCGGCTGCCGCGGACATGGACATGGAAATGGAAATGCATGCAGCTTCACTTTCACTGGGCCACAAGAAACACACGCGCTCTTCGTCGAAAATTCAAAACAAATGCAACGTAGAACAAATAAAGCACTTGAATTGTTTAAACTCATTGAATTGATGCCTCGATATTCTTCTATTTTCCTTGATTTTTACGGCTCGGTCCTCCGTCCGCCTTTTTTGTATGCAACAAAAAGCAAACGCCAGTAATGTGTTTGGCAGTGTGACCGCACCTTTTAATTTCGAAATACATTATTTTATGTCGAAAAAGTGGTCTCACTGGTGAATTTAATATTCGATAATAATAAAATTGTATATCGATAGCGGTTAATTGTGTCAGCTGTTACTCAAACGATTAATGATTTGCACTGCTTACCACCGTTTGCAAAAGGCGCGCAGTTCAACCACTTCTTGATAATTAGTTAGTTCAATAAAGACGCAGTGACATTTCTCTAATTTAAAAAGTTTAAATATATTAATATTTCTTGTTGTTTTTTTTTTTTTTTATACAATTACACATTGGCTTATACATATGAGCTTATCTTTCATAATTTGTTTCCTAACACATTTAAGACATTGATCTTCAAAGTGATTTATACATGTGGTATTTTTCTGTTTCGCTTAGTTTTACATTTTTTATTAGTTTTCTGTTTTACTTTGTTTTCTGTTTTTATTCTTCCTAAGTATGGGGTTTTATTTAAATTATTGTAAAACAACACCTACTGGGGGTAGACGTTCTCATCAAAAGCGTAGAAAATTTCCGTGTTTTTGTGTTTTGTTTTAATTGTGTGTATTGCGATAGCTTAATAAGGTATATGTTTTGTTGTGTGTGTTCCTTGTTGTTGTTGTTTTTGTTGTTGTATTGCATGTTCATGTCTGGGCTGGTGGTACAGAGGCAGCCGATGCAGCCTCCAGCAACTTGTTCGAATTTCTTGTCATGCACAACGGCGTTCTTCATCAGGATGAATCATGAGGCGCTATTCGCCTCACCATTACTCTCATGGAAGTTGGTACCATTTACAATGAACGAAGTACCGAGACCATATAAATGGCCAGAGTACTTGGCATGATCGATATTGTCCTCGAAGAACATCTGTAAGCAGGTCAAAATTAATATTTTGTAATATTAAATATGATGCAATCTTTTTTTCTTTATTATTGAGCTAGCGAAGCGAGTGCTGAAAGACGCATTTCTGAGGGTTTTGTTATTTTGATGTTGTTAATGATTTGGTTTATGTTTGAGAAAGCATGCTGTTAGCGACATTGATGCAACAAGAACAACAAAAAGGAACAACTACAACATAATGATTAGTGACATGGGTAGCATGTGAATGCTTTTGTTAGTTTCGTTAAAATATTTAAATTACATACCATGAACCAATTATTTGTGTTTTTTTTTTTGATTCAGTAAAATTATAATGTAAATTTTTTCTTCGCTTTTTTTGATTGATCTCTGATGTTTAGCCTATCGGGTTAAATACTTGCTATACTCAAGATTCACAATGCAATGGAATTTGCAAGGAAGTATATATCCATATCGCTTAAAATTACAAAAATAAAAATACGCTTAGGTATTAGATAAATGATGTTAAACTTCCAACACACAATACGAGTGATGCAAATAACTAGTTATAAAGAAGCCAAATGCAAGGAACAGCCATTTACGCACATAACGACAAAGTTAATAAACGTTTTACTTTTCGAATTCGAATATTAGAATTATACCAGTGATTAGTTACTAGTACTTGTTTGTATATGCATTTTTAACTTAAATGTATACATATATATATATATACAAAAAACCAAAACTAATTTACTTAATGGAGCATGCAACGAGATCATAATGCTAAATGAGCGTTTTAATAATAGGCCCAGTAACCCTAAATAATAATGAAGAAGAAAACTGAATTTCGATTCATTTAATTTTCTATACAAAATTCACTGTATCTTATTTCTTCAGTTTGTTTTTTTTTTAATTAACATGATTAAAGCAATTTCAACTAAAAGTTTTGTTTGGTATTCAATGGTGTAATGTGTATGTACATGATTTTCATTCATCATGATTAACAAAAATGTAAGTGTGTGTTTTAATGGATTATGTGTGATGTTGCCAATAAAAGTGCGTTGCATGCGACATAACAAATGAAATGAAAATCGTATGCAATGTGCAGTGGCATCTAAAAACTAATCATGATTACGATAATATATAATACATAGGTGCATAAAATGACAGGGTTAATATGGTATAAAATGCAACCTTCCAAATTAATAAGAAAAAATTAAGTATGTATGTTAAAACAAAAAGCGCGCTAATTGTGGCACAACACAGTACAGCAACAGCAATAGCTGCAGCAGCACCAATCACTTATTGTGCTTGTTTATTGACAATCTGAATGGGGCCCCCACTTTGGATGGTTGCCGTTGTCCTTGGCGTAACAGGACGTGTATAGACTGTAATAGTCAAACCAATAGATTGGGAACTTGAATACGCATGCTCTGTAGTGTCAGTGGTGCTTGTTGTGATCGTTGTTGCTGTGCTGAGATTGCTACTGCTGCTGCAAATGCTGTTGCTGTTACTGTTGCAGGTGTCATCGTGGGTGCTGCTGCTGCTGGCAACGGTTTGAGTGTTGTTGCTACGTAGGCAGACCATGACGACAGCCTTAATGAACATGCCATGTTCGAGCACATACGAAAAGAATGCGACTGGCTCTTCAATGTGAATGTGTATACCAAATGTGTGCTGTACCTCACGCATTTTGAAGAACGCCATGCCCGTGAGTAGCGCATCAGAGCCGGCCTGATGCTGTGGACCCACGCGACGCAACTCCAGCTGATCGGCCACCTCTTGCAGGCCACCCTTGAGGTTTTTGCATGATTTCATCAGATATTTGATGTCGAAGATGTTTGGGAAATACAAGTGCAATAGTTCAAAGAATTCGCTCTCATCGGCGGGCAGATTCTGATCGGTGAGCAGCTTCAACAGATAGCCAAAATCGTAGCCAGAGTGAAAGCAAAGCCATTTAATGTTATCCATCAGCACAATGCCGGAGCTCATTAGCAGTTCGGCAAACTCAATGGGATCGATGCCATCCTCTTCGTGTTTCTTGAATTGTATTCCCGAGTTTTGTAGCAAATCAATTGAATCCTGTGCGTACATATCCTCGCTGCAATCCACATAAAAATTTTGCAAAATGGAACACCTGTAGTGTGTATGATTCGATTGCGTTGCGATACTTACCTGAGATTGAATTTGAAATTAAACTGCCATGTGGAGTAGCCGGGCGGTGTTTTGCCTTCATCGTCCATGAATGTGAGTCCTAGTTGAATAATCCTCAACAAATCGACATTGCAGCGCAACAATTGATAATGATAATCGGCAGTTGAACGAAATTCACCAACGGGTCGCGCTACAACACCCGGAAATTCCGTGTCCATGGCAACGAAATGATATTTTTGTACAATCTTTCGTATGGTGCGAAATTCCTCCTCCAGATTGTGCTTCCAAACGTCTCGTATGCCACATTCCTCATTGCTGGGTATGTGCACCTGGCCGTGTGCACCGCCACTGATGGCCGAGGGCATTGTCTGTGAACGGGGCACCAAAAACTTGATTAGTTTTAAATAACAACAATGAAACATTGCAATTT
This sequence comes from Drosophila siamana, assembly GCA_035047445.1. Taxonomy (NCBI): domain Eukaryota; kingdom Metazoa; phylum Arthropoda; class Insecta; order Diptera; family Drosophilidae; genus Drosophila; species Drosophila siamana. Next base: position 609,338 of record JAWNPP010000014.1, on the reverse strand, counting down.
TTCAATTTGTTTTGTTTTTGATTTTCTTGGTGGAGCCCAGTTTGAAGCTAAATTGACTCAAGGTTAATGGCTGGTCGTTTGCTTGCTGTGCTTCCAGATTGAATCGAACACATTGATTGTTAAATTATTTAATTTAGTTCAATTTATCAATTGAGAAGTATGTTTGTTGAAATCGATCTAAAATGTGTGTATGTTGTAAATATTTTTTTTAGTTTCCCTAGTTAAATGAAGTACAATGTCACTGTAATAGGTCAATTTAATATCAGATTTAACTAGACAACTGGACTCCACATACAAGTGATTCGCACTTGGTTTATATACTTGTACAATTGGGAGATTAGAAACATAAACATATACGAAGGCCAATTGGTGAAAATATTAGCCAGGTTAAAAATAAATTGTCTTTTTTCTCGAGGGGTGCAAACACAGTTGATGAAATATTTGCCAATTCTGTTCAGTTAAGAGAGGTGCAACAATTTTGCTCGTTGCGACTACAGAAAGAATAAAATCGAAATACACGAAAAAAACAAAATGGTATTATTTTGATTAATTTTTGTTTTTGTTGTTTTTTTTTTTGGATTTGTTTATTTTGTGATTGGAGTTGAAACTGGCGTCGTACTTACATCGTCGCCGGTCGTCGCCTGTTGCTGCCGCTGCAGAGATGCTTCAGCCACCTTCTCACCAAAGCTAACCTTAAGCTATGTACAAGTTAATTTATTTTTTGATCGTTTTTTTTTTATTTTATATTATAATTTGTGTTTAACACTCTGATCTGCTCAGTGATCTCACAACAGCATTGTCTGTAAGAGAACGTCGAGTTCAAGGCTTTCAAAATAACATAAATGTAATATCAACAGTCAGTTGAAGACATTTATAAAACTCTTAAGAATAGAAAGCACAAAACAAAATGCAAGAGCCATAAAAGCACAAAAATCTACAGCTTGTCTTTAATTACATATAATAGGATCATAAACTCAAACGGAAAAAGATATATTTATTGGATGTTTCATACAGAAAAGGTTTGCCTCAAATATATAATTATAAATGTATACTTAGTTGAGCTATCGTGGGAAACTGTATGCTTATAGTCAATTTTATTATTTTATTCGATTAGAAGAAAGTAAAACGCCACAAGACATGTTCAGGACCAAATTTCCATTTAATAATTGAATTGATTGAATAGATTTCAATAATTGATAAAAAAACAATGTAGATAATTTGGTACAAACTTTTGATTTCATTTAAAATTGAAAAAATAAAACTAGAAATTAATGTCATTGCAACATAAATGTAAAAGAGGATAGTATCATTAGTCCATAATGAAGGAGGGGGTCTTGCACTTGGAATATTTCCAGTGCATAACCTCTTTAGCAGTTGGATCCTTATTGAGAGGGGTGTGGCAAGAGACAACGCAAAAGGCAGAACGAACACGAAAATTAACAAAAGTTCACAAGATTCTATTTACAGTATTGTCTATTGTTGCATTTCTTTGAGCAACTAATTTTGCCGCGCTTCGAAGCATCAAAGTTCTGTTAAAAATTGCAACCGCTCTTTCTCACACACATACACACACACAGACGCTCACACGTAAAGATAAAGCTGCATACACACAATGAGATTTGCCCAGCCAACACACACACACACAAACATAAAAGGCGTCTTCGATGTGTGCAGTTTTCATGAAAATCGAAGGCCGACTAAAAGAACTGTTGGTTTCAGGTTCAATTGGTTACAATTTGTGTGTGGAGAGGAGTGGTGTAATGATAATGCCATTTCACTGTGCCGTTACGGTTTGTTGGAAACTTACCCATTTCATATTATGTTTGTTGGAAAAAATGCTGTATTGGGTCCTGCTGCCGATTTCAGTTTCACTTTAGGGTTTTGCGGGTTTTCAGCTGCAGTTTGCGTTAATATTTGTGGCCTCGTGAATGGCAAACACTATGGTTATCGGTGTTTGAGCTATGCCTATGGCGTTAAATAAATTAGTTGGATTTAATGTTGTTTATATTAAAAAAGTGCCATAACGAAGAAGACATGAAGACGGCACAAAAAATGGTGTGCTGTGTGACCGTAAATTTAACTTAAATATGTACTATTTTATGCCGCGCTAAATATGCCAAGCTGTAGAGGCTGGTTATACTTTTTATATTCGAAAAATGCGTCAAAAACGCTATTCTTTGAGTATAAAGTTGTTAACGTGGTTTCCCAAGAATTTAGAGGTTGTCTAGAACATTTCTGTAAAGTAAATTAGTGTGCTCTTCAGATTTGCGGAATGAAAGAGTAGCACATTATTTTTCATAGTCGCAATAAAGTTGTGTTTTTCAAATATACCGAAATTGCTCTTCTCAGTATTATCAGTATTTTGCTACTATAAATATGCCACAAGTGGCCACTCTACTACACAATGTGTAAACGATTAGCACAACAAACCAGGGCTACACAACAAATGGTGGCTCTCTTTTGAATTTTGTACTGTAATGTGTATAAATGTTTGTGTATTAAAACTAGCAACAAAAAAAATTATAAATTATCGATGACTTACTGAGTTCATTTTCTTAATATTTCTCAATTCAATTGTGAATTATGTCACGCTAATAGCGCCATTACTAAATACCAATCATAGTTTTTATTCCATTCGTGTGAATAAAATGTGACTCGTCATTTTTAGATAGAAATGATAAGTTGTTGATAATGACAAGTGACGCGCCTTTCGTCGTGCCTTTTGGAAATTCATTGAAATTGCTATGGAAGTGTAACTGAAAACATCGATGTTCGCAATAACAAATCGATAGATATTTTATACATTTTTAGAGTATCTATGCATCGAAAATGCCATCGATATTTTTCCACCTTATGAAAAATAAGTAAACTTCATATTCACTTTGAGTGTGTAACATTAAATAGGTATAAAATAAACAGACAACATTTAAAATTATCGATTTGCGATGGAATTAATCATTAATTAATTAACATAACATAAAATGACATTTTAACATTTCGAATGTGAACAGCGTACTCCGCGTAAAGAAAGCAGTAGCAATTCAGAACTTGGTGTGAGAACTTCGCCGGCAATTTCCACACCAACTCGTATTTGTTTACAAATAACTAAAAGGTGAAAAAGTGTATTTTAATTTGCCACACTATAGTGTTATAGGGTATTTGGGTTAATTATTAGTGTGTGGTAAAGCTTTTCACTTTGCCAGCGTCAGCATCTGCATGGTGGCTAATTTCTTGCAACTTTTTTGACTCTTTGATTTGACCTATTTAATATGAGAGTGTTGCGCTTTAGTGCATAAGAGTTGTGGCAATTGTAGCACATTGATTTGTTTTGTTGATGCAGTTGTCATTGTCGTTGCTGTGGTTGTGGGCTAAACAAAACTAGTTTTCTCTTATCTTGCCAATTTCAAGCAATTAATTGGCCATTGACTTGAGAGTGAGAGCTTTCAACTCGAACTCCAAAAAGGCGGGCATTCCACGCTGTTTACATACAAACTATTTTGTATAGATGCTTTGTATAATTGACTTTTTAAAAAAGCTCCAAATACCCTGGTAAGAGTATAATCTCAAGCTTGCCATGTTTATCTGTAAAACTGTGGAATTTCTTGTGCCAGTCGTTAAATAGCTGTTTGTATTGTCTGTCAAGAATTGGATGCCTTTGTTTATTCATAACCAAGAATCCATTTTTACTACAAAAAAAAAATATATACGGGAAATATTTCAAAGAATATTAAGAAAAGAATAGAATTTTTACCATATATTATAATTTTTACTTCGGCTCTTACAAAATCTTTTCAATTAGTCAATTAATTCCCTAAAAAAAATGCATTTATAGTCATGGAAACTGTGATAATCATGTGCTTCACATATACGAAGTATGCTACTAGTTTAAATAACATTCCTCTTAAGATATTGGGAATTGAATGAATGAGATGCGCGCAATTTGATCACGTTTTGTGTCACTTTCTCATTGAACTAATTGAATCGATCGTGTGATTGTCACAACTTCGGCACGCGATCGATGATCGCATTTATTGTTCTCATCGGTCTTTAGTCACTCGATCAGACTTAGTTTCAGTTTCAGTCTGTGGCCAACTGTCGACGCGTTCTGATCGAGGTGAAGGTAATGAGTGATATCTACGAGAAAAATTTGGATGAAATTCACTTGTTTCAAATATTCAATAGTGGTTTAACTCTATGTCGCAAAGGTACATAAATTGTTTGTGACATTAATATTAACAATTGTGTAAACATTTAACTGCATGGTTTCAAAGCTAGATTCAAACGTCATAATCTTTCGAGGCCTAATTTTTCATGTTACTGAAAAGTGAAATATTCAATCGGCGATATTCATGAATTGATGCTTATACACTTGTTGCATATTTGTATGTTATCTGTAAGTTAAATAATAGTTTAAACCGGAATCGTCTGGGACGAGGGCGATTCACACTTGAAAAGCGTTCCTTGTTTATTGCGTTTCGATAGTTTTTGTAAAAAATTTGATAAGCTGAAATGCTATTGTTCATTGAAGTGTTGGCTGCAACTTGTTGATTATAAAGTATTTATTGTATTTTGAAACCTCTTCAATACTATAATGGCAGGTTATGTTTGTGTGTTTTTAAACTACTTCGCGTTTCTTATTTCAATTATTGTATACATTAATTATTATACAAAATGTAATTAAGAAAGATTAAAAAGAAACTTAAGAAAATATCTAAGAACATGAGAATGCACAGAATATTTTGCAAATGTTCTCTTATTTTTCATGTTCCTAATTCAAAAATGCCAAATTTCATATCTATGTGTATTCATAATAAATTTCGTTTACAAAAAAACTATCTTCTGATTATTATATTACAATATTTTGTAGTCAACCATAATTCTACAAATAGTAATTATTTCTTATATTCCAAAAAAATATATATTGTCATTTACATTACATGTGATTTTACCTGACTAATTATACCCGCTACCCATAGGGTAAAAGGGTATTATAGCTTTGTGACTTCAGGAAATGTATGTAACTGGCAGAAGGTAGCATTTCCGAGTAGTTTGGTCAGGGTCACTAGCCGAGTCGATATAGCCATGTCCGTCTGTCCACCTGTCCGTCTGTCCGCCTGTCTGTATGAACACCTAGATACCAGAAACTATAAGAGCTAGAGATTTCAAACTTGGTACCAGTATTGGTGTATGTCTTACGCAGATCCAGTTTATTTTAGATTTTTGCCACGACCCTTTCCGCTCCTTAATTTTAAAGGTAGAGTCTCCATACATATGAAGATAATAACAGTCTTGATGTTTCCCGAGAATTTGGTCGCAATCGGATGAAAAACTTGGAAGTTATTCAGAAAACAGTTTTGTATGGGAAAATCCATAGGCAGCTGCACGTGGAGTGTTTCTGGTGAACAATGTGACCGTGCATGGTATATTTTATACTTTATGCGATATTTAGGATGTGATGGAATATATATGTACAAAAATACCAAAAATCCCAAAAATACTTTTCGGTATATTTTAGTATATTTGAGCTGGGTAGCGGGTATATCACAGTCGAGCACACTCAACTGTATCTTTCTTCCTTGTTTTCTTTTAGCAGAGCTCACGCAATGCCGCTGAAGAACTTGAGTGTTCTGCTGCCGGGAATTAAGTGGCTGCACGGCTACACGGCACAGGATGCAGTGGCCGACTTGATTGCAGGCATCACGGTGGGTCTAACGGTGTTGCCTCAAGGATTGGCCTACGCTACGCTGGCGGGCTTGGAGCCACAGTATGGTCTGTATTCATCCTTTGTGGGTGGCATTGTCTATGCGATGCTCGGCAGCTGTCGTCAGGTTACCATAGGACCGACGGCGTTGCTGGCTTTGATGACTAGTCGGCATACGGGACTTGGTCTGGAGTCGGGACCGGCGTTTGGCATACTGTTGTGTCTCATCTCGGGCGTGGTGGAGCTCGCGATGGCTGTGCTGAAGCTGGGTGCTCTAGTCGATCTCATCTCGTTGCCCGTGACCGTCGGCTTCACTTCGGCGACAGCTGTTATCATTGGCACTTCTCAGCTGAATGGCTTGCTCGGACTACGCGGTGGCTCTGGCTCCGATTTCATCAACACAATGCGCTCTGTATTTGGCAATCTGCATCAAGTGCGAAGCGGTGATCTTACACTTGGATTGGTGTCCATCAGCGTGCTGCTCTTGCTAAGGGTGCGCAGATACAAATGGCAGTACAAATTGCAACTGCATACTAAACATTTTTTCCTTTACAGAAACTAAAGACAATCAATATGGCGCAGCGTGTGAGAAATCTTCGTGTTCAGCAGCTGGTCAGTGGCAGCATCTGGGTCGTGTCCACCGGTCGCAATGCTCTTGTTGTGCTCGTCTCCAGTGTGCTCGCTTACAGCCAATGCAAGTCCCAGGACAGTTGTCCGTTCATCTTAACGGGCAAAGTGAAGAGCGGCTTGCCCAGCCTGGCGCTGCCCAAGTTTGAGACCACAATTCTCGGCAAGAATGACACTAAAGTGCCGCAGAACTTTGAACAAATGGCAAGTGGTTATTTGTATAATACATTTCCCTAATTTATTTTTTTCTTTAGATAGTTTGAAGGCACATTCTTCTTACTTGTATTAATTGCAACTATTGATTTTATTCAACAGCTTTCAGAACTCGGACCTTCCATGCTGATATTGCCCATCATTGCTGTGCTGGGAAATGTGGCCATTTCAAAGGCATTTGGAGGCGCTGGGCTGAGTCCAACACGGGAGCTGGTAGCGCTCTCGTTGAGCAACATTTGCGGCGCCTTCTGTAGTTCGATGCCCGTTACTGGATCGTTTTCCCGCAGTGCGGTTAATCATGCAAGTGGCGTGCGGACTCCAATTGGCGGCTGCTATACAAGTGTTCTGGTGCTTCTGGCGTTGGGCTTACTCGCTCCTTACTTTCAATACATTCCCAAGGCAGCACTCAGTGCTGTCATAATTTCGGCTGTGATCTTTATGATCGAATTCGAGGTCATCCGTCCGCTGTGGCGTTGCAGTCGCCGTGAACTGTTGCCGGGTGCAATTACTTTTGTAATGAGCCTTGCGGTTGGCGTTGAGATCGGCTTGCTGCTCGGCGTGGGCGCTGATGTTGCGTTCCTTGTCTATCGGGCTGCGCGCCCCGTGCTCAGTGTATATAAATTGCAGACCATTAATGGCATGTGCTATATTTTGGTACGTCCCAAGCACAGTTCACTCTACTTTCCGGCCATTGAGTGGGTGAGATCGGGCATTTCCAAAGCGCTCTCAACCCACGGCACTGCACCCGTTGTCCTCGACTGTGCCCATGTGCATGGTAAGACCAACGAAATTGTATTATTCCACATTGTTTTAATAATTATTTCATCAATAGATTTTGATTTTACTGCTGCCCGCGGCATGGGTTCACTGTACAAAGAACTAGCGAAGGTCAATGTGCCGCTGTTTCTCATGAGTGCTCACAAGGATATTAGTGTCATCCTTAAAGAATCCACGAACATTGACTTTCCCACAATAGATTGCCCCAACGACTTGGAAAGCTTGTTAGATCAAAGTGAGTATTTAGTTTAAAGTTTATATTATGCTATACGTATCTATTGTTAATTTTATTTAAGTCATATCTCAACGTACTAATTTGGTTTGTCTTTTGCATCATGTTGTGAATAAAATATGAAATTATCTTGCGTGGGGATTAGTTAAAATATATGTAATTGTTCAGATTTTTGGGAGATTATTATCACAACTAACATAGTTTTCATTTCAAAGTGAAATTTATTCTTTTTGTTTTTCACTATGAATGGCATTTTGTCTATACATTTTTTTGTTATTAATCACATATATTTTCATCTTTGGTTTTGTTATTCACATAAATACTTACATTTCCATTTCTTACTTATTTTATACCCATTGAAAAATTTATGAAATTAATCAAGATTTTCTACATATTAGTCATTTATTATATATATATATGTATAATTATTTTTATTTTCATTATTCATTCATTCCATTTCTATATTTAGAAACAGATGTGGAACCAGATAAAATAGCAACTTCTAAGGCTAAGGCAATTGTGCAAGAAGCGCAACTGTTGGATGAGGGTCAGCAGGGATTTAGAAGAGGGTACAATAGATATTTTAGTTCACAGCTCCATCCCACTCAAATAATAGTTAATTTATTTTATTTTTTAACCAAAATTGCGTTTATTAGATTTCATGTTCTTTCAAGTTCCTTTTCCTTAATTACTAAATAACCATCCTTAAGTTTGTTTTCCGGAAATATGAATTTTAAAATGATATGTCTTTCTTTATTATTTCAGTGACCGACTACGTGCTGCACTTACAAGTGACGGCACCTCTGGTGGATTCAAAGATGCTGCAATCCGTTGAGGCCAACACCACAGAACTCTCGAAACTAACCACAAGCAGCGCATAAACATAACATATGTAGCATTGCGTAAAGATATTGCTGGGTGCTTGCAGACTTAATCGGCACAAAGTATTTTAAATTGTATATTAATCGGATTATGCCGAAGTTAAGTTAATTCTATTCTTCTGCCAAATTAATTATTTTCATTCTCTTGCAAATGTTTTCCCTAAAATAGTTAGGTATTATTTGGAATGTATATCCATGCCTAATTCCAATGTACGTTCTTCTGTTAATGATATTTAATCCTTTATTGGTTATTCCTGAAAATTATTTATTTAACTTCACTGCTAGCTAATCAAGCTGATGCAAATATCAATTGAGCTCTCTATATTTATTTATTTTGTAGTAAAACTGAAGTCTTTGTTTGTGAATTGTTTAACTTAAAATGTATTCCTTTCAATTCCTGTTTTCAAATGTATACTATTTATTATTGTGAAATTGTTCGTTCGCTTGTCGCTGAACAGAATTTATGAAGCTAATTGTACTTACAAATCATGCCCTTTGCATGATTTCATTCCTATTTAAACCTTGACTTGGCACTCGAATGACTTAAGCCTGATTGTATATAATAGTTAAGTTTTCTATACAACGTTTTATTATATATATTCAATTATAAGTTATTAAATAAAGTTGATTCACAAAAAGTTCCATGAATACTAATTGATTAAATACGTCAAGCTCCCCATGACAATGATGTTATATCAGTTTAAACAATGGGGAAAACGCCATAGGTGGCCACATGACACAAATTGTTATGGTTACGGGCAAGTCGCATGTATCCTTGTTCCCCCCAGCCGCCCCAGGAGTTCTTGATAAGCCAATGATCGCCGCCATAGCCAACGACAATGACGGCATGATTCACTTGTTTTCTGCAATTGCCATCGTTAAAAATACCTCCACGATAATGCTGGAAACCGCTGGCATCGACAGCAACAGCGATTGGACCCTTCTCGGCAACCGCATGGGCCAAGGCATCTTCATTGGGTTGCACTTGCGCCACACCAGCGACCTTAGCGCCAACGTTATTGCGTTTGAAGCGACATTGCCCATCGCGTGCCTCATAAGGATACGCTTTGTCCACATCGATGCCGTTATTATCATGGACATATTTAAGAGCAGATGCTGGCCAGCCACCATGACACCCATGGTTATTATAGCGTCCAGAGCAATCAACGAGATTCTGTTCGGAAAGCGGAATCAATTGCTTTGTCTTGATGAACACTTGACTCTCCAGAGAGCCAGCAGCGGCAAATGCCCAACAGGAGCCACAGTGTCCTTGGTTCTTCACATGGGTCACAGCCCCCTTGGCACGCCAATCTACGTTGCCTGGGAGCTCCAAATCGGATGGCGTGTACACATAGTCGACTTGGTTGCTAATATTAAGTTGGGTGAGCACAAGTTCCTCGAATTCCCAAGCCAACAAGTCTGTAAATTGGTTCACACCCATCTCGTAGGTTTCCTCTCCAGCGGCATAGCGTTCGTTATGCTTATCGATTAGCTCCTTATTGTCCTTGAAGATTTGCAGGCGCAACTGTTCCTCGCTTTCGTCAACGTAGATTTTCTGATGTTCCAGTTTAAACACTTCGAATTCTGCATCGAGGACATCTTCGTAAGTGATGCTTGCTTGAATGCTTGCCACGAGGGCTAAAAGCAAGAATCCAATTGCTGCTGCTTTCATGTTGAAGTTCGGAATTCAAACTGATGCTAGATCAGTGGAAGTGCAAGCATTATATACCCAGAAGATTAGAAAGAATTTGTCACACAGTAACCACAGTAACTCACAGTATGTGGGATTGCAAAAAATAGAAAACATAGCAGAAATAATGAAAGAAAAATATGATTTAATCAGTGGTTCGGTTTATGTCCAAGTTAAATAAATTTCCCTTAGTTCCGCTTTCGCTGGCAAATGTCCCACAATGGTGAATTTCGTGGGTATTTCTGATCTAAACGGTGTGCGTTTGTTTTGTCAGGTTTGTTGTTACTTTTGTGCATTCACTCGTATCAAAACTTTCATGAGGTGAGCTGAAACTGAAACATGACTAGCCTGAGCGATTGAAGGGAGTTCAATACACCCGAAGCGCTTCAATATGGTAAAAAAGAAGGAACGTCGAAAAGTTACTTTTAAATCTTAATAGCTTAAATGCTTTAAGTTTTACTTACTTCACAAACTTCGGAACCTTTCACAAATCCTGCACATTTCATTATTTGATCAGAGTGAAAGTATCCCACCCTCAGAAAACATAAAATGATTGCGGAATAAAAATTTGAGTGAGATATCAATAAAATCGTCGTGTTTTAGTTTGAATATCTGATCATTTATTTAGAAATTGAACAAGTGTAATATACTGATATACATTAAATCAAGGGATAAAGTGCATAACTGGCGATTGCGCATTGATTGTTGCGATTGCGAGCCATGCGAATGTATCCGTTTTCACCCCAATTCTCGGACCAGGAGTTCCTCCCCAGCCAGTAGTCTCCTCCAACTGAATCGGTGCCGTAGCCATCGACAACTATACAGTGGTTCACATACTGATTTGAGCAGGTCGGTTCATTGAAGACGCCACTTTTGTAATGTTGGAACAGAGAGGCATCGATACACACCGAGATGGGCCCCTTATTGGCGACGGCGGTTGCCAAAGGTATCCAAAAAGATATGAAAATTTAAATTGATTATTTATAAATTTCAAAATATTATATAATAAAGTTATCTTTTAATTGTGACATTATGGTCTCCAAGTGAAATCGTAGCTTGATTCAAGTTGTTTTGCTTTTTTCAGACAGTAATGTATTATTTGTGGAAATTTAATGTTTTTAATATAACTCATAAATATAAATCGTAATAGGTTAAAAAATAGAAAAGTTCATTAAACCAAAGGATAGACGCCATATTTGGCAATACTGCATTGATTGTCCTTGTTGCGCGCCATTCGAATGTAACCGTTTTCACCCCAAGACTCTCCCCAGGAGTTTTTCACCAGCCAATAGTCGCCTCCGATGTCATCGCGACCATAGCCAACGACGACCACACCGTGGTTAACTATGCCCTGGCACAAAGGTTCATCTAAAACGCCTCCTTCATACTGTTGGAAGAAGGAGGCATCGATGGCCACAGATATGGGACCCTTCTCAGCAACGGCTGCTGCCAGGGCAGACTCATCATCACTGGCGACACCGACAGTGCCTGTGACCTGGGCACCAATGTGCTCAGCACTGAAACGGCATTCACCATCCTCGCCCTCGTAGGGATATGAGTCCTCAGTGTTTACGCCACCGTTGTCCTTGATATAGAGTAGAGCTTTCTCTGTCCACCCGCGACTGCATCCCCCATTCGTTGTGTCGCAGTCTACCAGATTCTGTTCGGACAGCGAGACAAGCTGCTGGTGTTTGATAAAGTGATGTCCTTCGAGTGTGCCAATAGCAGCAAAAGCCCAGCAGGACTCACAGTTCCCTTGACTTTTAACTCTCGTAACTGCTCCCTTTGCACGCCAATCAATGCTCTCTGGTAGCTCAATAGTTGGCGATGGAGTATATATTTCAGTGACCCCAATAGACAAGTTATTGGCACTGATGCTTGATAGCATTTGATTCTGGAATTCCTTGGGCTTCAGGTCAGAGAATTGATTGATACCCATCTTGTAGGTCTCCTCTCCATTGGCATATCGCTTGTTGTGTCTATCGATTAGTTTCTTGTTTTCCACGAAGATCTGCAGGCGTTTCAACTCCTCATTGACATCCTTGTAGATTTTGTTGTGCTTCAATTTAAAAGATTTGAACTCAGCCTTAAGAATATCTTTCAGGCTAGTTGCTTGGACAACTGCCACTAGGACAAGAACTAGAATGACTGCTTTCATTATGATTTAGTAGAAGACCCAGTGAGGAACTATGGTAAACTGATTTGGGCTGACCAAGTTGCACCTTTTATACGTCTTCCATATGTCCATCTGGAATTAAGAATTATAATTTACAATCAATCCATATAGATTAAGTGAAATTACATCTTGATAACTACTTGTATTTCAAGTGGATAGGCATTACGAATAATAGAGCATTTGCAATCGGCGTAACAGTCTTCGGTAACCCGTCAGGAAACATTGATAAGGTTTGTTATATCAATATATATGTCATAATAATAAATAATAAAATCTTTATTAATCACTGAATAACTCCCTGAAATTTTACCAAAATCAACATTTAACAGAGAAAATTAATCGCAGATACTATCAGGGATGTAGCGTTTGAGTTAGTCAGGGACATAAGGCTTTATCAAATGTAGTTTAGATGTGTGTTTCTTTTCATATGCCCTTAGTTGATTATATAATTTTTTGAAGGGATAATCTTTATAATTGCCCTGCATAATGGTATTGAAAACTCATTTTTTAATTTTGTTTCTACTTGATATTTAATATACTTTTCGTTACATGATTATCTTCTCATCAATACTGAACAGTTATATCGATAATAACAAGACAATGCAATCATAAAAGACTATCTTTTTGTTTATTTTCTTAGACCAGTTATAAAAGAGCTACATAACAAAATAATTGAAAAAAAAAACAAAAGTTTTTTTAAAAAAATATATATTTTATACAAAAAAAAAAAAAAAATTTGCACACTTAGAAACAATTTTTCGAAATTCTACCTGCAAGTGCATTTGATTAACATGCTTACTGGGAATTGCGCCTTAAATTCACATACAATCAGAAAATGTATTTCCAATATATAAAAGACCGTCTTGTTTTTCGTTGCTGCCTGGACATGCAAACTAAACTCAATTGCCAATAGTGGATGCTATGTTTTCGTATTGATTACAATTTTATCATAAAAATTGCAACAAAATCAGATTACTCTTCAATCTTCTTTAGCTGTAGCAAGAAGGGAGTCTTCAATGGCATTCTTGCCTCTATTTTTTGGTGTGTCGTAACTTTAAGATGTGTTCCCCAATAAAGTTCCGATGTTATATTATTATATCACAGTGCCGACTACATTGAAATTATTTTTGATTATATTGGGCTAAATTTTTTTGACAATTAGTTATATTATTATATTGCTGTGCAGACTACATTGAAATTAAATTTGATTATATTGGACTAAATTTTATTAACAATTTGTCACTTGACTATTTTTCAATTTCTACATTTAACATAATTTTAATTTAAATATTTGGGAATGTCGCAACGGAGGCCACCTTGCACATATTGTTTTGGTTGCGGGCAAGACGCATGTAGCCTTCTTCTCCCCATTTGCCCCACGAGTTCTTGATAATCCAATGATCGGTGCCATAGCCAACCACAGTAACGGCGTGATTCACGTACCCATTGCAATTGGCATTGCTGTAGATACCGCTACGATAATGCTGGAAATGGGTGGCATCCACGGCAACAGCAACTGGACCTGCTTTGGCAACGGCATAGGCCAGGGCTTTCTCATTAGGTGATACTTTAAAGACTTTGGAAACTGTGGCGCCAACGCTACTGCGACGGAAGCGACATTGCCCCTGGCGTGCCTCGTAAGGATACGACTCCTCCAGATCGATGCCCCTATTCTCCAGGATGTAGAATAAGGCAAGCACTGGCCAGCCTCCATTACAGCCATGGTTACCATATCGCCAGGAGCAATCCACGAGATTCTGCTCGGAAAGCGAAACCAATTTGTTCGTCTTGATGAATACTTGACTTTCCAGAGACGCAACAGCGGCAAATGCCCAACAGGAGCCACACTGTTTCTGATTCTTCACAGGTGTGACAGCGCCCTTCGTACGCCAATCTATGCTCTCAGGGAGCTCGTCATTAGAAGACGGGTACGTGTATGTATCTACATCGTTTAAAGCACTCATATTGAGTGGACTGAGCACAAGTTGCTCGAATTCCCAAGCCAACAAGTCTGTAAATTGGTTCACACCCATCTCGTAGGTTTCCTCTCCAGCGGCATAGCGTTCGTTATGCTTATCGATCAGCTCCTTGTTGTCCCTGAAGATCTGTAGGCGCAGTTGTTCCTCGTTTTCGTCAACGTAGCTTTTCTGATGTTCCAGTTTAAACACTTCGAATTCGGCGTTGAGGACATCTTCGTAAGTGATGCTTGCTTGAATTCTTGCCACGAGGGCTAAAAGCAAGAACCCAATTGCTGCTGCTTTCATGTTGAAGTTCGGAATTCAAACTGATGCTAGATTGGTGGAGTGCGATGCTTTTTATACCCAGAGGTTTGGGAATAATTCGTCACATATACCCTCAGGAATCTCAATTTGACGTGTGTCATAAAGCTTTTTTGCTGAAATACACTTAGTTTGGTTGGTCTGTGTCCCAATTTCCCTACAGTTGCTACCATTTTAAATTAATAGTTTCGAAAACCCACATATTAAGAATAAATTTAATTTTGTGTTTCTTAATTGCGGTGGGACTCTGTGTGGTTTGCCCACATTTATAGTTCTCCGGTAATTCTTCGTGGTGTTTCCATCTCATTTTGTTGTTGTTAGTTTTTATACAAAACATATGTGTACAAAAATGTAGAATTTGGTTCTAATCAGTTTTAATGTATTTAGTTTTAGTGTTTTTAGTTTTTGTGTGTTTCGACTGGAAGGCATTATAATCAGCCTTAAGAATGTCCTTGAGATTAGATTAGATTACATCGACTTGCTTAATAATAGATAATATTTTGTAGTTCTTTCACGCGCTTGCTGTTACGTGATTATCTGCTGATCAATTTTGAATGTAACTACGTCAAGAGTAAAATAGCAAATAGATCATAAAAAACAGTTTTTTTTTATTATTTGGATTCTGAAATATATAGGTCAGTGAAAACGGTATAATATACTGATATACATTAAATCAAGGGATAAAGTGCATAACTGGCGATTGCGCATTGATTGTTGCGATTGCGAGCCATGCGAATGTATCCGTTTTCACCCCAATTCTCGGACCAAGAGTTCCTCCCCAGCCAGTAGTCTCCTCCAACTGAATCGGTGCCGTAGCCATCGACAACTATACAGTGGTTCACAGATTGATTTGAGCAGGTCGGTTCATTGAAGACGCCACTTTTGTAATTTTTGAACAGAGAGGCATCGACACACACCGAGATGGGCCCCTTATTGGCGACGGCGGATGCCAATGCGGCTTCATTTCCAATTTCAATTTGTATAATAGCCGAGACTGTTGAGCCAATGTAGTTCTGATTGTATCGGCAATTATTATCCTTTGCTTCATACGGATAATAGCTTTCAGTATTGATACCACCGTTGTCCCTAACATACTTCAATGCTTCAATCGGCCAGCCGCCTCCACAGCCATGATTGTAATAAGGATTACCCGTTGTGCAGTCCACCAAATTTTGTTCGGACAAGGACACTCTCTGTTGTGTGTTGAGAATGTGATGACTTTCCAGTGCGCCAACTGCAGAGAATGCCCAACAGGAGCCACAGGCTGCTTGATCTTTTACTGGGTTGACAGCACCCGAATCCACCCAATTAACATTACTTGGTAGGCTAGCCTTGGTGGTTGGATTGTATATGTAGTCAATGCCGTCGTGGGATTCAGCAGGATCGAGGTTCGTTAGCACCAGGCTTTGGAATTCCTCGGGAGTCATATCAGAAAATGTATTCACACCCATCTCGTACGACTTCTCTCCGGCTGCATAAAGTTTGTTGTGTATATCGATCAATTTCTTATTTTCCACGAAGATCTGAAAGCGTTTCAACTCCTCATTAACATCCTTGTACACTTTGTTGTGCTTCAACTTGAAGGCGTTAAATTCAGCTTTGAGAACATCTTTTAGGCTATGTGATTGGACAACTGCCACTAGAACTAGAATCAGAATGACTGCTTTCATTATTATTTCACTTCAAGCCCTTTGAGGAACTATGAGAAACTGAGGTGGATTGACCAAGTTGCGCCTTTTATACGTTTGTCTTGAGTATTGGGTATTAAAATTTATAGTATAATCTAACCATTTAGATTAAGTAGAAATAAATTTTATAACTATTTAAAGTGGATGGTAATTTATAGCGCACTTGCACCCGAGCCCACAAGAAGAATTGAAAAGAGACCTTGATAAGAAGAAAACAAAGGATGGGTTTGGTTTCTATATATGCTTCAAGTTTCTAGAGTATTAGAGAATTAGGTAAATAGTTCATATTAATAATTTATTATTTATTGTCTACAAACTGTGAAGATTGGATCATAAAAGATTATATTTTGTATTAGTTATAACTTCAAATTGGCCAAGCAAAAGGGACCTGTTTAACATCTTCAATGTTGCAAATATAATTTGCCAATATTATTTTGTCTGATATGATAATTTTTAAATATTTATATTTTAATTGCATGTTTCTAATCAATGCTAGTCAATATGTCAACAAGAGTCAAGAACACAGGGATTGATTTCAAAGAGCACAAGCCGCTGGAATTCCAGAGGACTTAATTGAATTTGAATTGGTTTACAGGGTTATAAGTTGCGAAATAACGCTTTTGGTTGGCGTCGCTTCCTTTTTGGCATTAAATATTATCAGCATTAACTATTTTGGAAGGATTTTACCGTCTAACTCTATAGCTCGACTAATTGACGTGTGAACGCAATACAATAGCTTGTAGAATGTATGCAATTATTTTTACAAAGTCTTGCCTACTTGCGGGCGGATTCATTTCAGAAATTGAAAATTATTTTATAGAATGAGTCTTAAAAAGTACTGTAGATACAAAGTGTTCACAGCTGAGTATACTTGCGAATCTTTTATAAAAAAGATATGAAAATTTAAATTGATTATTTATAAATTTCAAAATATTATATAATAAAGTTATCTTTTAATTGTGATATTATGGTCTCCAAGTAAAATCGTAGCTTGATTCAAGTTGTTTTGCTTTTTTCAGACAGTAATGTATTATTTGTGGAAATTTAATGTTTTTAATATAACTCATAAATATAAATCGTAATAGGTTAAAAAATAGAAAAGTTCATTAAACCAAAGGATAGACGCCATATTTGGCAATACTGCATTGATTGTCCTTGTTGCGCGCCATTCGAATGTAACCGTTTTCACCCCAAGACTCTCCCCAGGAGTTTTTCACCAGCCAATAGTCGCCTCCGATGTCATCGCGACCATAGCCAACGACGACCACGCCGTGGTTAACTATGCCCTGGCACAAAGGTTCATCTAAAACGCCTCCTTCATACTGTTGGAAGAAGGAGGCATCGATGGCCACAGATATGGGACCCTTCTCAGCAACGGCTGCTGCCAGGGCAGACTCATCATCACTGGCGACACCGACAGTGCCTGTGACCTGGGCACCAATGTGCTCAGCACTGAAACGGCATTCGCCATCCTCGCCCTCGTAGGGATATGAGTCCTCAGTGTTTACGCCACCGTTGTCCTTGATATAGAGTAGAGCTTTCTCTGTCCACCCGCGACTGCATCCCCCATTCGTTGTGTCGCAGTCTACCAGATTCTGTTCGGACAGCGAGACAAGCTGCTGGTGTTTGATAAAGTGATGTCCTTCGAGTGTGCCAATAGCAGCAAAGGCCCAGCAGGACTCACAGTTCCCTTGACTTTTAACTCTCGTAACTGCTCCCTTTGCACGCCAATCAATGCTCTCTGGTAGCTCAATAGTTGGCGATGGAGTATATATTTCACTGACCCCAATAGACAAGTTATTGGCACTGATGCTTGATAGCATTAGATTCTGGAATTCCTTGGGCTTCAGATCAGAGAATTGATTGACACCCATCTTGTAGGTCTCCTCTCCATTGGCATATCGCTTGTTGTGTTTATCGATTAGTTTCTTGTTTTCCACGAAGATCTGCAGGCGTTTCAACTCCTCATTAACATCCTTGTAGATTTTGTTGTGTTTCAATTTAAAAGATTTGAACTCAGCCTTAAGAATATCTTTTAGGCTAGTTGCTTGGACAACTGCCACTAGGACAAGAACTAAAATGACTGCTTTCATTGTGATTTAATAGATGACCCACTGAGGTGCTATGGTAAACTGATTTGGGTTGACCAAGTTGCACCTTTTATACGTCTTCCATATGTCCATCTGGAATTAAGAATTATAATTTACAATCTATCCATATAGATTAAGTGGAATTACATCTTGATAACTACTTGTATTTCAAATGGATAGGCATTACGAATAATAGAGCATTTGCAATCAGCGTAACAGTCTTCGGTAACCCGTCAGGAAACATTGATAAGGTTTGTTTTATCAATATATATGTCATAATAATAAATAATAAAATCTTTATTAATCACTGAATAACTCCCTGAAATTTTACCAAAATCAACATTTAACAGAGAAAATTAATCGCAGATACTATCAGGAACGTTTGAGTTAGTCAGGGACTAAGACTTTATCAAATGTAGTTTAGATGTGTGTTTCATTTCATATGCCCTTAGGTGATTATATAAATTTTTGAAGGGATAATTTTTATAACTGCCTTGCATAATGGTATTGGAAAATTTTAATTTTGTTTCTACTTGGTATTTAGTATACTTTTCGTTACATGATTATCTTGTCATCAATATTGAACAGTTATATCGATAATAGCAAGACAATGCAATCATAAAAGACTATCTTTTTGTTTGCTTTCTTAGACCAGTTATAAAAGAACTACATCACATAATAATTGAAAAGAGCTGGGTAATTGAATGTAAAGTAATCAAAGTGTGGTGGTATCTTTATAGAACAATTATATATGTTTATACATAAAATAAAATAAATTTCGCACACTTAGAAGCAGTTTTTCGAAATTCTACCTGCAAGTGCATTTGATTAACACGCTTACTGGAAATTGCGCCTTAAATTCACATATAATCAGAAAATATATTTCCAACATATAAAAGACCGTTTTGTTTTTCGCTTCTGCCTGGACATGCAAACCAAACCCAATTGTGAATAGTGGATTCTATGTTTCCGTACATTATATTGATTACAATTTTATCATAAAAATTGCAAATAAAATCGGATTAATCTTCAATCTTCTTTAGCTGAGGGAGTCTTCAATGGCATTCTTGCATCTATTTTTTGGTGTGTCGTAACTCCGGGATGTGTTCCCCAATAAAGTTCCGATGTTATATTATTATATCGCAGTGCCGACTACATTGAAATTATTTTTGATTATATTGGGCTAAATTTTGATAACAATTAGATATATTATTATTTCGCTGTGCAGACTACATTGAAATTAAATTTGATTATATTGGACTAAATTGTATTATGAAAAAATAGTCACTTGACATAATTTTAATTCAAATAATTGGGAATGTGGCAACGGAGGCCACCTTGCACATATTGTTTTGGTTGCGGGCCAGACGCATGTAGCCTTCTTCTCCCCATTTGCCCCACGAGTTCTTGATAATCCAATGATCGGTGCCATAGCCAACCACAGTAACGGCGTGATTCACGTACCCATTGCAATTGGCATTGCTGTAGATACCGCTACGATAATGCTGGAAATGGGTGGCATCCACGGCAACAGCAACTGGACCTGCTTTGGCAACGGCATAGGCCAGGGCTTTCTCATTAGGTGATACTTTAAAGACTTTGGAAACTGTGGCGCCAACGCTACTGCGACGGAAGCGACATTGCCCCTGGCGTGCCTCGTAAGGATACGACTCCTCCAGATCGATGCCCCTATTCTCCAGGATGTAGAATAAGGCAAGCACTGGCCAGCCTCCATTACAGCCATGGTTACCATATCGCCAGGAGCAATCCACGAGATTCTGCTCGGAAAGCGAAACCAATTTGTTCGTCTTGATGAATACTTGACTTTCCAGAGACGCAACAGCGGCAAATGCCCAACAGGAGCCACACTGTTTCTGATTCTTCACAGGTGTGACAGCGCCCTTCGTACGCCAATCTATGCTCTCAGGGAGCTCGCCATTAGAAGACGGGTACGTGTATGTATCTACATCGTTTAAAGCACTCATATTGAGTGGACTGAGCACAAGTTGCTCGAATTCCCAAGCCAACAAGTCTGTAAATTGGTTCACACCCATCTCGTAGGTTTCCTCTCCAGCGGCATAGCGTTCGTTATGCTTATCGATCAGCTCCTTGTTGTCCCTGAAGATCTGTAGGCGCAGTTGTTCCTCGTTTTCGTCAACGTAGCTTTTCTGATGTTCCAGTTTAAACACTTCGAATTCTGCGTTGAGGACATCTTCGTAAGTGATGCTTGCTTGAATTCTTGCCACGAGGGCTAAAAGCAAGAACCCAATTGCTGCTGCTTTCATGTTGAAGTTCGGAATTCAAACTGATGCTAGATTGGTGGAGTGCGAAGCTTTTTATACCCAGAGGTTTGGGAATAATTCGTCACATATACCCTCAGGAATCTCAATTTGACGTGTGTCATAAAGCTTTTTTGCTGAAATACACTTAGTTTGGTTGGTCTGTGTCCCATTATATAATTTCCCTACAGTTGCTACCATATTAAATTAATAGTTTCGAAAACCCACATATTAAGAATAAATTTAATTTTGTGTTTCTTAATTGCGGTGGGACTCTTTGTGGTTTGCCCACATTTATAGTTCTCTCCAAGGTAATTTCTCAAAAAGTTTTTGTTTTTTGTTAGCAATTTCGTGGTGTTTCTTAATTCCATCTCATAGTTGAACCTGGAGTGTTATACAAAACATATGTGTACAAAAATGTAGAATTTGGTTCTAATCAGTTTTAATGTTTTTAGTTTTTGTGTGCTTTGACTGGAAGGCTTTAAAATCAGCCTTAAGAATGTCCTTAAGATTAAATTAAACTAATTTAGATTAGTCGATGTACTTGCATAATAATAGATAATATTTTGTAGTTCTTTCACGCGCTTGGCGTTACGTGATTATCTGCTAATCAATTTTGAATGTAACTACATCGAGAGTAAAATAGCAAAGAGATCATAAAAAACAGTTTTTTTATTATTTGGATCCTAAAATATATAGGTCGGTGAAAACGGACACCGTTGTTTCCGTCGAAGTATTTGATGTTCAATGAATTGAAATAAACCACATTATTATTTGAGGGTAAATATTGAATCAGTTTGTTCACCGCTCATCAAAAATGCAAATGGCAAATGCCAAGCACGACATGTGAGAGCCATAATTTTGAACTGGGTATTAAATATTAAATATATATTAAATATCAAGAGAACATATTTTTCACGATTGAATCTCGCTTCTGCTTTATTTAGTAATTGCTATTGTTATATTGATTACAGTTTGTTAGGAATTGGTTCAGACCAAAGGATATACACCATGGGTGGCAATCTTGCATTGATTGCTCTTGTTACGCGCCATGCGAATGTAACCATTTTCACCCCAAGACTCTCCCCAGGAGTTCTTCACGAGCCAATAGTCGCCTCCGATGTCATCACGGCCATAGCCTACCACAACAACGCCGTGATTGACTCCTCCCTGGCATGACGGTTCATCAAATACGCCTCCTCCGTAGTGCTGGAACAAGGATGCGTCAACGGCCACAGATATGGGACCCTTCTCGGCAACGGCAGCTGCCAGGGCAGACTCATCTTCACTGGCCACGCCGACAGTGCCTGTGACCTGAGCCCCAATGTTCTCAGCACGGAAACGACATTCACCATCCTTGGCCTCGTAGGGATATGAGTCCTCAGTGTCAACGCCACCATTATCCTTGATATAGTTCAATGCAGTTTCTGGCCAGCCACCATTGCATCCACCATTATTCTTAGAGCAATCGACCAGATTCTGTTCGGATAGCGAGACAAGCTCTTGATTCTTAATGAAATGTTGACCTTCCAATGTGCCAATGGCAGCAAAGGCCCAGCAGGATCCACATCCGCCTTGATTCTTAACTCTCGTAACTGCGCCCTTTTCACGCCAATCTATGCTTCCAGGAATCTGAACACTTGACAACGGAGTGAAGATTTGAGTAATACCAGCTGTCAAGTCATTAGCATCGACGCTTGAGAGCATGATTTCCTGGAATTCCTTCGATTTCAAATCCGAGAATTGATTAACACCCATCTTGTAGGTTTCCTCTCCATTGGCATATCGCTTGTTGTGTCTATCGATTACTTTCTTGTTTTCCACGAAGATTTGAAGGCGTTTCAACTCCTCATTAACATCCTTGTAAACTTTGTTGTGCTTCAGTTTAAAAGATTTGAACTCAGCCTTAAGAATATCTTTTAGGCTAGTTGCTTGGACAACTGCCACTAGGACAAGAACTAGAATGACTGCTTTCATTATGATTTAGTAGAAGACCCAGTGAGGAACTATGGTGAACTGAATTGTGTTGATCAAGTTGCGTCTTTTATACGTCCTCCATGTGGCCGATAATTGGTATTAAGATTTATAATTTACAATATAGATTAGGTGAAATTACATCTTGATAACACTTTCAAGTTGATGGGGATTAAGAACTCTTTTGTACTCGGCGTAACAATCTCCGAGAGAAAACATTGATAAGACCTTGAAGGACAAGACAAAGAAACCATTGATTTTATTAGTCTTTGAACTTGCGTTTCGCAATATATGAATTAACATTATTTACAAAAATGATTGAATTAGAATTGCGTAGAATTAGTTCAAAAACTTAAGCTTATTTTGAAATTCAAACATTTTGGTCATGGGAATATATAACTATTCTATGCGGTTACCAGAAAAAGACCTTCTAATCTTATTGCTTAATAAATACTGTTCGAAACTGTGAGCAAAATAGTATAGTATATAAAATCAATCTTGGTATATGCTCATATGTGATCGTGTCTATAAATGAATGCTTATTTGCGTTACAAAACTATTAAAGTCCGATGTTTTAAAATTTATTTAAAAATTGTATTGTATCTCTCTTGTTTCAACCAATTTGTTTTTCGTTTATTTGAAGATTTGATTTAAGCTTTTGAATCTTTTTGAATGCATTAATTTTTTGTTGAAATATTAATATAAAGAATGGATTTTATTTTTCAAAAATATATGCAATTTCTCACGAATTTAGACTTGCGGTGATTATTGTCATCGCAGCCAATAGTTGGGCTTTGTTGCTTTTCTAATAATGGATCAACGATTAATCACTCTGTTGTGATACATACTCGTAGTGCTGCTGTTATATTTATATTAATTACATTTTGTTGATTAATATGTGATTATTTTTAATTTTGATCAGACCAAGGGATAGACACCATGGCTGGCAATCTTGCATTGATTATTCTTGTTGCGCGCCATGCGAACGTAACCATTTTCACCCCAAGACTTTCCCCAGGAGTTCTTCACGAGCCAATAGTCGCCGCCGTTGTCATCATGACCATAGCCAACGACGACAACGCCGTGGTTCACTCCGCCTTGGCATGATGGCTCATCTAATACGCCTCCTTGATAGTGCTGAAAGAAGGAGGCATCGATGGCCACAGATATGGGACCCTTCTCAGCAACGGCTGTTGCCAGGGCAGACTCATCATCGCTGGCCACTACGACAATGTCGGTGACCCTGGCTCCAATGTGCTCAGCATTGAAACGACATTCACCATCCTTGGCTTCATAGGGATATGAATCTTCAGTATCCACGCCTCCGTTCTCCTTAATATAGTTCAGAGCATTATCGGGCCAGCCGCCTTGACAGCCGCCATCCTCCTTAGAGCAGTCCACTAGATTCTGTTCGGACAGCGAGACAAGCTGCTGGTTTTTGAGGAAGTTTTGTCCTTCCAATGTGCCAATGGTGGCGAATGCCCAACAGGATCCACAGCCGCCTTGATCCTTTACCTCTGTTACTGCACCCTTTTCACGCCAGTCTATGCTTTCCGGTATCTTGACACTTGTTGATGGATTGTAGACTTGATTAGTACCAATTGGGAAGTCATCGGCATGGATGCTTGAGAGCATTAGCGCCTGGAATTCCTTGGAGTGCAAGTCGGAGAATTGATTGATGCCCATTTTGTAGGATTTTTCACCAGCCGCATGTTGTTCGTTATGTTGGGTGATCAACTGCGTGTTATCTTTAAAGATTTGCTTGCGTTCATCGTGCTCGGTCAGATCCTTATAGATTTTGTTGTACATTTTTTTGAAGGAGTCAAACTCTTCTTCCAGATTGGCGTTGGAAAGCCCAATGAGTAGTAATATAGCTATGATTACTTTCATATTAATTCAAGTTAATCTCTACTAAGAAAGCTAAAGGTACAATTTGAATTGAGCTTAGTGACTAGCTGCGTTTTTATATGCGTGTCTTATCGCAAATGGATAATGCTCTGGAGAAGAATGCAATAACTTGATTCCAAAGTTGATTGATAAAAGACGATTGATGAAACAGAAAAGTGATTCAGTTAGAACAATGAACAGACAAGGTCAGTATAAAAACATCTTTTACTGTATAGTGGCTAGCTTTTCGACATGTTTATGGCTTGAAGTGGGTCACTGATAACAAACCTTGATAACACTCAAGTGTATTAAGATTTGCAATGGTTAAAGTCACTAATATGAATGAAAAGCTAATAAATCAATATTGCAACAAAAGATTACTTACTGAACAAGGATTTTGAACAACAGAACAATTATAAGCTCACTTATTAAAATTACTAAGTAATATACTAAAATTCATCGTTTTTCGGTTTGGTGTTTATTCTGTACTCTCATTTGAATGAAAACTTTGTCTTCGAAGCATTGGAATGCATATATTGTTGCACCAAGAGTTTGGGAAAAAGCACAGCATACTTTCAGGAGCTGCAAAAATATTCGCACAGTGATCTGTTTGTAAGCATTTAAAATAATGCCAGCATTCTTGTAGGCTGCAGCTAAATAAAAAACGCTTGAACTTCTTGCTAAGAATAATTTTAGGGGTTTTTTTTGATTTGCGAAAGTATTTAAACTTTTTCAAACTATTATTTTTAATGTCCAATAGCTTAGAACAGACATACTGTACTCATTAATTGTAAAAAAATGAGATTTCCCACAATAATTTATCAAAAACGTTAAGTGGCCATTGAAAGGGAAAATCCCCGATAAGTAGGGACAGCATCGTCGTCACTTGAAAGATCTAAAGATCGACGTATGCAAAGGCGCAGGCGCAAAGCGGGAGGTGAGGCTATCTGAGAATGTGTCACAAATCATTCACCCCAGACACCCCAATTTCCCGCATGCTCTCCCCGTCCACTTTGAGGGAAAGTGGAAATGATATTAGTGCAGTCGAAGATAAATAGAAAGGAATGAAAAATGTGAAATTGTAACAGTTGCTTGGAAAAATCAAACGCCTCCACCGATGCATTGAGAACAACTCCCCGAAAACTTTGTACGACTATCGTGTAACACAATCCGTGCGTAACCATACCGTGTCTATGTTCCTGTGTTCTTCAAGATACAGCAATGTATCTGACGAATGTATGGCACAAAAGGTGAACAAACTCTGTTGCGCATGCGTAGTGGTTTCTCTTCGATATTATCCTCAGTGTCGTTGTCATCCAATTTGAAAACATGAAATATATTTCTACACTTCCGTCTCGCCAAGTTGAATGAACTGCAGACGATCCTGTAATCTAGCCAACACAGAGCAGACTTGTTGCATGCCACCTAGCTTATATATAGAGTACAGTCGACAAAGTGGCACTCGAGCCGAAGATCTTCAGTTGATATCCTTTAAAATGAGAAGTGAGAAATTTGTTGCAACCTCTAGTTCGCGGGGTGCAACACAGACACATCGTCTACAGGAATCTAATGGAAGTGAATGGATCCGCAGTGACTGCACGTTCATCTCTGGAATTGTGGACTATTTTTAGATCTGTTGTTGGCTGTCGCGCGACTTCGTCTAGTTAGAGAGCATCGTGTTGCCGACGAGGGCTGATGTTAGGGGCTGTCTTCTTGCTGCAGACTCGAACAGCGATTCAATTGCATTCCAACGCGCGTTCGGTACAGAGAGAAACACGAGATACGGGTGCCGATCACAATACTGATACGGAGATCGAATTTAAATGGATTATCAGTGAATCGGCGAGTCGGAGAAACGATTAATTTGTGATTATAGCAAAGAAAATAAAAAACAAAAAGTGAGAAGTTCCTAGTTACAAAACATACCAATAGAATATAATTATAAACAAGTTAAGTTCAATTGTTAATTTTGCATTCTTTAAACAATTAAGTGCAAAAACTAATTTAAACCTATCAAAATAATTAATAAAAAGAAGGTGTGTATAAAACTGCAAAAAAACGAAGGCGCATTGAATACTTCGAATTATCTGAGTAATAATTTGTTTTAAAATAATTAAGTGTTTTAAAATATGTACATACATGAATTCTTTAACGATCTATAAAGCTTAAATATCTCTTTGTATCAAAGTGCGACGCAAAAACCATAACTATATTATTTGAAAATAATTTATTTGCAAAAATCTATCTTGGTGTGTAAAAAAGTACTATAAAATGCAAAGATATTTTAAAAATGTAGGCATAAAAGTTTAGCTATAGATCAATGGGATACATTGGATGAATGAGTAATGCGATTGTAATTTGATGTCAGACTAGTTGACAGAATTAGCATGCCTCATCCATGTTGCTACACAAAATACTGGAGGAGACCAAATATAGCGACCATGAGTGTTCGAAGATAAAATGACCACATCCCAAGGCATTTAAGTGCCAATGTCTGGAACGCAGCAAAAGCAACAGCACATTAAATAAAGAAAAAACTTCAATTTAAATTGAGAAGACTATCGCAGGCTCCCTCGACTTTTCATTTCACTTTTCACCAACAACAAAAACAGACTAAAATTAAAAAAAAAAAAAGTATAAAATAAAACAACAAGACAACAAAAAGGAAAAACGTAAACAACGAAAAAGAGTGAACGTCGCGCAAGTTCAAGATTCTCACAGATACCGATGCAGATACAGATACGAATGCAGCGAGCGTCGACTCAAATACGGGAATACACGGATCCCTCAGTAATAGCTAAAAGTAGAAAGAACACACGAGACACGAGACGAAGCAATAAACTGCACCGAATGTAGTTTAATGCAGTTTGCTGGGGATCCTACACTTCCACTCCAGCTCTCGTTCTCCCCTCCCTCCTTCACGATGCATTTTCCCGCTTTGGCGCACGACAATAACAGCAACAACAACAACAACAACAACAACAAGATCGCATCGCCTTTTTCAGATGCGATAGTTTGCTTGATCTATTTTTGGCCTAGCCAAGCCGGGCATTGTCTTGTCGCCTCAAGTAATTTGTTTGTTGCGTTTCTTTTGTACATAACAACATACACTGCGCGAAACAGGCTGTACCTTTTCTTAAGTCGAACTTTATTTGATTAGAGATGGCTTTTAAAATACAATATTGTATTTCTATCAACATTAGAAAGACTTTTTTCAGTATTTGATAAACAAATCTCAAAAGATGACATAATATAATTCCATTAACTAGTAAGATAAGTATAATCGATATACTCATTAATTTTTTCCATTCAACAAAGTATTTGCAATCTGAGTCGCTATTGTTACATAAGCAGGTCGCCAAGTAGAGTATCTGAAGTGCTTAAAGTGGCGCTCAGTGTATCTTAGGGATGTGAAAACAACGGTACATAATGGCAAACAAGCAAACAAAGTGCAAAATCAATATCGACGTCATTGACATCGATACTTTTGCAATTGACATCGATAACAAACAGTAAAAGCTTTCCGTTCATGTCAGATCGACTTCCAAATATGCTGCAAGATATTTTTAGTATCCTAAGAGCGCAATTCGAAGCAAGAGCGACAAATTTGAAAAATATACAACGTCGGTTTTGTATTTGAATTATGAAATTATTTGCAGCTCTTCAATTAATAACAATGCATTAATTTGATTTATGCTTCTTCAATTTGAAATTGCCACCGTATCTTATTGCATAGCTTTCCACATTGCGATCATGGTACATTTCTTGCATATTTTTATTATGTCTGCAGGGTATAAAAAGTGCAAACAAATGTTTATTTAAAGCAAACAAACGTTGCAGATACTTTTCACCCCACTAATAACCACAATGGCAACAACAAACATACTCACGCACACACACGGAGTTGCAAGCTTGCAGCTTCAGTTTCGAAGTGCAACAGCTACGGCAACTGCAACTGCAACGCTGATGTCGTGTTTAGTTTTTCCCCAATGGCCCGCAAAAATTAAAAATAGTGAGCATTAGATGAGCAACAAGGCAGCACGACGAGGGCAGGGAAGGGAAGGGAAGGGAAAAAATGGAAAGGGAAGAGGAGGGGCGCATGCAGCACCTACTTGAGCGACGGCTGGAAATGTCAAGAGTGCGTCGACATTGCATGTTGACAGTGGAAATGGAAACGGTGGCAGAACTATTACGACTTCCATGCAGCAGCCGCAGCCACAGCCACGGCTACAGCCACATCAACAGCAGCAACATCAACAGCAACTATGCGCGCGCGCGCCACACACATCTGGGCTGCTCTGCTCCCCTCTTCGCGCGGTATCTGTATCTGGGTTGCAGCCGAGAATCGTTGCAGGGGGCCAAATGGAGTTGCGTGTGCGCTGCGCTTCGCTTTGTTGCCCGTAAATGGGGGAAGTTGCATGCCACTTCCGTCTGCGCCTCAGACTGACTGCCTATGAGTGTACCTCAGTGTTTGCTTGATAATACCCGGTAAACGTGGTGTACATGGGTGTAATAACTACATAACTACAAACTTTATAAAACTTCAAATATATATTCTTGATTGAGCTCAGCAGTTGAGTTAAGTAAGAATATCAGAACTCAGAGAACATACGTTAAACTATAAAAATATTTATAGTTTGTAGGCATTTAAGTAGCTACAACTTGCATAATATTCCTTCGATATATATTAAAGAATTATATACCTTTTATATATTTGTATGTATTATTTTTCTTTATTTAGAAATAATAATATCTTTGAGTCCGTACATATTTTTGGCCACTGTGCTTAATTAGCTAATTTTTTATCAGTCATTTTTCCTAAATAGCACAGCGGGTACTTCAAAGTCGAGAACACTCGACTTTCGTGTTTTTACTATTTGTTGAGGCTGTCAGATTTATGTTGAAACAATTTCACATTTGGCGTCGCATTAAGCGGCATTAAAGCCATGGGCTTATCATTTACAAGCTTGCACCTTTTAGATATCAAAGAAAACTCAAGCGTTAGTAGCAGCGGGAGGCATTTCCGCTGGCCACGCCTTGCTCGTTTGCTGGGCTCCCCTCGTTTTATGGCTGTTGGTGTGATATGATGGCATCGTTAAATGTACCTTCGATTTATGCTGCACTCTACACTAATTGCAAGCTATTTCTTCTACTCTCTCTTTCTCTCTCTCTTTCTATTTCAACTTGCAGCTGACCCCGCTGACGAGAAAATGTCAATGGCCACAATGCAACTCGATGTGGATGAGTCGAGGGCGATGCCAACGCCACCGTTGCCAATGCAGCCGCCTCCCAACAATGGCATTGTCTACGGCTTTCGCACACGGCATTTATCCTGCATCGAGGAGAACGATTCGGATTCGTTGTGTGGCTCCTCGGTGCCGCGTGGCGCCTACGATCTCATGCAGCAGGCCGATGAAACCTTCAAGAAACTAAACGCCGAAAATCAGCAGCGGAATTGTGAAGACAACGAGGAGGATGATGATAGTGATGAGGAGGAAGACGACAACGACAATGACAACGATGATGATGACGACGATGAGGATGAGCAGCTCGAGAACATGGCCATGATTGATGAGTCGCGTCTGGGCGATGCTGACTATCTGGACGAGCTCGTCGCTGTGGAACAACCGCCCTTTTGGCCATCCAACTTCAATCGCAACGACATCATGATGACTTCATGCTACGGCACCCTTAACAGCTCCTTTGGCAGCGAGTTCTCGGCCAGCGTCCAGACGACGCCCAAAAAGGTGGTGGAGCCCTTGTATGCCACGCCTGAGAAGCGTCGCGAAAGCAATCGCAGCTTTGACTCCACCTGCAACTCGCAGACGAGCTCCATTTATGGCGGCTCAATGAACTCCTCGCTCGATCTCAAGTACTTGATGAGCGTCTCGACTGGTGGCGCCACCAGCACACTGCGTGGCGCCTCGGTGCCGCCCATGGATCTGTCGCTCGTCTCTAGCGACGGTGTCAGCGCCCTCGACTGGAGCGAGGCGAGTGTCACCTGTGTTCTCGACCCCGGCGGCGGAAATACCGCCGAGGAGCTCAACGAGCAGATGGCGGCCAAGTGCCTCAGTGCAGCGGAGAGCGGTAAGTGGCGAATTCTTTACACTTTTTGAGGTTGTGTTGCAGATTAAGATGAGCTTAATGTCTCGCATACATAGGGCCAAAAGATTCAGATTATATTAATGACCTAGTTTATAAGTTTTACGTCTTATTTCGCGGTTTTGTCATTAAAATAGTTTAGTTTCTTGAGATTAATTAATTCGTTTCAGTTTACATAAACTTGCAGCAGTAAACAGTATTTGTCCCTAGGCTTAAATTGATAGCTGCATTTTCGCATTGCAGTTTTCCTTTCATATGGGATACTGTCGCAGTTGTCAGTTTGTCATCCCCATTGAAGCAAATGTGCATGTTTCCTGTGGCGATGACTGGCTATGACCGACGACGGCAATTCATCAATGCGTCAAGTCACTAAACTCATTTACAATCCTTCATTATAAGCACAATATTTTTAATGACCCACTCGCGGCGAGGGGCTGGCAATATGTACATAACATATCATACAAATACGGCTCGACGACTTTGGGATTTGCGACTCCTTTCAATGGCCGGCATTAGAAAGGTAGCCCGCAAGGCGGTGGCTGACCCCCAAACGAAGCCACAACAAATTAAGCAGACTGAAGTTGAATGTGCTCGACTGTGGATTACCTGTTAAAGTCTTAACAAATATTCATTCGATAGTAATGACATTTTTAGAAATCCTTTTCAATGTTTCGATTATTTTAGAGACTAAAGGCAGATGGATAATGTTATAGTTTGTTAGTTGTTACCCCTTAAAGTGCGCAAATTAGTTAAATTTTTATTTGATCAGTCTCTGTTCTTCAATGCACATATTGGGTATGAAAATATGGAAACTCACAGCGAATAGAATGAACGTTGAATTTCGGTGATTCGAATGCGAAGAGAGCAAACAAAGCCACAAATATATGGAGATAGAGAGAGGGGAGAGTGAAGGAAATACATAGAGGGAGAGACAGAGAGAGAGAGTGAGAGGAAAAGAGAGAGAGACAGGGCAGTGAAAGCCATCGGTTGCCTAGCAGCAGCCCATTTCGCACAGATGTTTAACAAGCTAGTCAGGGTCATAAATCATCTAAATAAATATTTAAATCGGTAGAAATAAAGCCACTTCTACACGCGTTGCCATATCCTTCATTTGGTCAGCAAGTTGTCTAACCGCGGGTGAAATTTGCTGACATTGACAGTTTCTAATAAGAAAATTGCCAAAGATTTATGCACCGACTTCACTTCGATTTTCATTTAAAACTAATCAATAGAAATACAATACAACAAACAAATGCGAAAAGCATCGCCAAAAAGAATACAACAAATTTATTCAACAAATTGCAAAATGATGCTACAAAGTGCAATGTCACAGTAATTTACGTGTCACTTCGTGCCCCAAACGCTGTAGCATTGCAACAACCACGATGCGCGAAAAAAATCTGATGAAAATTTATGCGAAGGGTTAGAGTGTCAGGCTCGTCAATGCAGCGCACAGTGGATGAAATCAATCAACAACTACCATAGAATTAGCTAAACTTAATATCCTATATACAAAAAGTAAAATTGATTGGAAATTTGGGAATCATCTTAATGCATATTTATTTTTTTACTTACAAATGGCGTATCTCAAACGTAGAACTTTTTCGTTATCATCTACAAAATAATTTATTATTAAATCTTTACAAGAGGATTTCAATAAATTATGAGCTAAGTGGTGCTTGTTAGGTTGCTTTATTAACAAAACAAATATTTCAAAACTTCCAAAGCACTAATTAATCATTTGTTGAAATTCTCGAACATTGAATAATCAACATTTACTATGATAATAGAAAATTTATAGTTTTGCCCACAATTTTCAAAGTTGAGTGCACAGTGGGGGGAAATGTGTGAAGAGTTAAAAATAAAACACGTAATCATTTAATTACAACATTAAACAGCTTAAAATAAATTAAATGCAATTTTCTTGTTCACCAAAGCTAAGCCAATTACATTTGAAGTTTCTGTACTAATAGCGCATTTAATCTTCCCAATCCTATTTTTGTGGGCTCAGTTGGAACCCGATTGCAGCCACGGTGCCATCCTTAAACTCATTCTTCTAGCTTGCTACATGTGCCTGTGTGCAAAAGTGAAAAGTCATGAATCATATACATGCATCATGATCAAAACGCACCTTTGATTATGATAATCATGATGGCCATGTTGTAGTCGACGACGACGATGGCGATGATGATGATGATGATGATGATGTTGATGGTCGTTGTGGTTAGCCAAGTTTGCGAAGCGTGGAATACGAGTAGTGTCTGGTTGTGGGCCATAAAGTAACATTGCTTATCGCTGGAGAACTTTTAAAAACCACTTGAGATAGCTTCGAGCTGAGAACGTGCCCCCAACAGTCAGGTAGAAAGAAAAAGAGACCTATGTACACGCAGGGCATGGGGCAAGGGGGAGCATCAAGGGAGCCAGTGAGAGAATGAGTGCGATTGCGAGTGTGAGTGTGAGAGAGAGTGCGAGTGTGGCGTGGAGTCGGTGTCAGCAAGTTGCGAGTGGTCGCTTGTTAGGTTGCTGTGTCTCTACAAATAGACGCGGAGTCGCAGCTGATGGTCACAAGACAAAGTCAAACAAAAGACCAAACGGTAGTTGCCATCAATGGACGTACCCCAAAACCGGCTGCGACTGTGGCTGCGGATTTACCTGGCGATGGCAAGAAGCCCAAAAAAAAAGGAAAAAAAACATCCCAGTGTCAGTCTCGGACACCGACGCTGTTGCAACTTTGTAGCCGCAGCCAAGAGGCAACATTGGTATTGCGGCTGAACCTCAACAGCAAAATGCTGCAAACTATTTATTAGCATGGATCGCTATGGGGCCCAGATACCACCGACAGATCGCCGCCGCAGCAGTTGAAGCAAACAAACAGAACTTGCCACCCAATCAAAGCCCAAAGAGTCGAATGCATTTTATGTGTTCGATAAGCGAGTCAGCGATTTCCCACAACTGATATATTCCTATTTGAATTCGCAATTGCTCTTCCCTTATTTATGACCTGAACATTGTACTAATACTCTATAAACACGCAAACCGAGAATCTTTGTCTGTAAATCAGCAGCAGCAACGACAACCTATGTACTCTGTAAATCTGTAGCTGATGTTATAACTCTTCAGATGATTTTATTTTGAGTTAATCTGTTGACTTTAATAGCATTTGCTCTAAGTATTCTCAATATTTCATTGCGAATAAATTAACTCCTAAACAGATACAGAGTATCTTCTAGTCGCTTACTTGTTTTCATTACGCATAGATAAGAAAAATGCGCTGCAATTCTTTGGGGTCGGTGAATTCAGAAAGGTAGAGTGCAGTTCTAGAAACGAGTTCTAGACGACCTTAAGTAGCATCCAAATTAATGGCTTCACTTATAAATGTAAGCACTTTTAATTTTATTGTCTACTACACTTAACATAATATTTTACAAACTCCATAAATAGAAACCTTACCTAGCTACAACCTTTGTTGTATGCAATCATTTCGATAAGCTGAGAAATTGCAATTACAACGCATTAGAGCTGATTTAGTAAGTTGTTGTTCAAGTGTCCCATACTCGTAATACCTGTCCCCATTGGCAAACAGAAAAATGAGCATATAATGGGGCATAATCAGTGGAGTGTTGGTGGTTGGAGTAGCTCCTAACTAGAACAGTCATAGAACGATCGGAATCCACACGTGGAGCACATGTAAAGCTCAGCAATGAGGTAATTCCTCGGACACAATGATGATTGATTAATAGATTGCTTACTTGTAATACGGTCAAAACACTTCAGAATGAAAAAAAAGACTTTGATGAAGATTGCGAAAGGAAAATCTGTGCTACGCTCAATTGCAAGATCAATAAAATCATAAATTATTCAGACTGATAAGATAAAGGAAAATTAAAAACAATAGGTATACAAGAGTTTAATTTGAAGAACTCTAAATCAACATCAGACATAGAACGAGAATACAAAATATCAAGTTCGATTAAAGCAATTTCTTTAATTTGATATAAAATTATTCCTTTAACGAATTTTTCGTAGATAATTAAATGAACACTAAAAATCATGGTTTTCTATGCATTAGCTATAAACAATTGCAAATTATAGTCTCCCTCTTTTTTATGTTCTCCTCCTACGCAAATTTTGCGCGTGCCTAAAACTTGCTTTACAGTTGCTTCCGCTTCTGTGGAGACTTTCAGTTCATCTTTATTTGACATTCTTAGACAGCTTACGTCTTGTGTCTTATCGCAACCTCCTGTAACCAAGTGTCTTCAATGCTTATCGTTATTGTATGTATATATGTGTGTATGTGTATGTGAGTGTCAGCAGTGTAGAGGCTCGCATCATGCTTGCGTCATGAGCTCAGCGCCGGCTGAGTTGTGTCGTGTGCTGTTGTTGCTATTTTCGTTTATGCGTGATAAGCGGGAGTCAGCACCTCAATCAGTCAGCAATCATCAACCAATATAAATACACAAGCGAACCAACAAAAACCAACAACAACAACGAAGCGTGAATGAATTTTTCCACACAAATTGAAAATGAAAATGAAATGTGTGATAATAAACTGATAAGCCAGACACTGCGCTCTGAGCGAAGCGCCGCACATGAGATCGCGTATCTGGTAAAACGAACGAGTGAGTCAAAGTGGAAGAGAGAGCAAGAGCGAGCCCACTCATTGGGTGAGCGCATTTTCGAAACCGGTAAAGCGCTTAGCGGAGACTTTCGTTGTAGAGTTGCGCTCTAAAACGAACCATTGTTGTTGCTGGCCGACACTTGTTTGACTGCGGTCGTTCAGTCGTGCGCTCAGTCTGGAAACGCGTTTCAAAGCTTGTACGTCGTGAGCTCCGCGCTTAAATGCGTCTTCGTTTTCTATTTTCGTTCGGGTTTCGTTCACCTTGCGATCGCGACTATAGCGGTGCGACAAAATTTGGATACGATTTCATTTTCTCCGTCGCTTTTGAAAATTGTTTAACTAAAAGGCGCAGCGTTGCAAAAACACAACACACTACAAATCAAAGCAACAAGTTAAATATAATGTGTGCCATTTGTGTCCAACTGGAATATGGGTAATCAAGGAGCACTTTGCAGAAATGTAATGTACGCGAATGTTTATCGATAACAACTAATCGATTTTGCTGTTTATTTTAAATGGTCGATGATAAACATAAAGTGATCGTGGAATAAGTATAAATTGATTACGTCATAGAAATCTAAAATAAATCATATACATATTTTGTTTTATGTTAATTGCGAATTCTGTCTGTTCGAACTGTCCAACGAATTGTGTGTGTCCCAGTGATAAAATTGTAATTAAATCGAACTATAATTATACCTTAAAAGCGAATACGTAACATAAAAGGAAAAGAATACCTTAAGATCTTGGCAAAAATCGATTGGCAACGAGTTGAAAGGATTCGCCAGCCGCCGCAGCTGCAACTGGGGAATGAACAACACTCAGACATTCACAAACAGCTATAAATAAATACATGAGGCAACGAACAACGAAAAAGCAGCAAAGATTCATGCCATGTTCCCACTAACCAACCGCTCTTCGAGTGGCAAAAGCACCAACAAAATTAACAATAACACCAACATCATCGACGGCAACGGGAACGGCAAGGATAAAATAAATTTCCAAAATAATTGGAGCTGCAATAAAACAACCGGTCGACGTGCTGGAAGTGGGTATAGCTGCAGTTTCTTAGGTAAATCTCATGGGTGCCATAAGAATAAATAACCGTTAAGTGTTTTGGCCATTTCGAGTGTTATTTTCCATTATACATCATCATCATAAATACAACATCAAAGGCAAAGCGTTGACATCGCTAGAATGAAATTTATACGGGCACAGGGAAGCTCATACGCAAAGAACTATATGTGAGCATTGGTCTTAAAGCAAAGAAAGATGTGTAAAGCTTTAATAATCTATTTATGTGGTTTTAGCATTGTTATTTATTAATGGCTCATCAGCATACAAAAAAAGAATTTATTATTTGGCGATTCATTTAATGTTAATTTTGAAAGGTGGTTCACGCAGCGTCGTCCCACTGTGCGCAATAAATTTCCATTGTGATCATAATCATCTTCCTGCAGCATCTTTTCATTAGTATTCCACAAACTGCACAACATTTCAATTTTTTTTTGCAAGTTATTTACAATGCAAATTATAATTACAATTGCAATTTTCTGCTTTCATTGTTGCCGTTTGTTGTTGCACGAATTTACATGTCTACAATAATTTTTTCCATCCCTCTTTACTCGCATTGCTCATTGTTGTTATTGTTGCGGAGAGACAATGCAATGCTTTTGTCTCTGGCAATGTTCTTAATGCGCCGGAGGTGAAGTGGTATTGGAGTTGATGTTTAGTAGGGGTACAGCAAGTGAAATGCTATAAAAATTCCAGCAGACGTCAGCGGCGTCTTTGGCTGCGCTTGCGTAAAAGCTTCTTCCTTTCGCTGTGCATGCCAAAGCTCTGCAAAATGTTAATGTGTGAGTGTGCAGCTTTAGAGTTAGGGTTGTGTGTGGATGGTGTTTGTATTTGCCTGCTGCTCAATAGAATTCTCAGAAATGTTTTACTTCGAAATTTGTTAACAAGCAGCTTTCCACACACACAGACGCACACAAGAGTGTAGCTCGCTTTGGGTCTCCACACACGAGTGAGGAGCACTTCAATACAAGTATTATACGAAGGAGTAGGTAGAGGGAGGCACAAAAGTGTATCAAGTGCTTCTACTTTTATTTGTTTGTTTTATGTGCTACGCTTTCAAGTTGAAGGTTAAAGTTGAGTCGAACTACCAATTTGTATGTGTGTGTGCGTGTGTGTGTGTTTGCCGAGTTTTGAATTCTATTCGAGTGCCAACAGACAGATCCTTTGTGTATTCACATCAAGTATTTAAACGGTTTGAGACAAAAGAAAGAATTTGAATTTTTTATGATGGACTCTAGACAATTTTCAATGGGCAGAAGATGGAGGAATTCATAGCGTCAACTTTAAAATGTTGAGGAGTTGCTGTAGAACTGATTGTTTATATAGAAATAAGGTCTAAAGATTTTGGCACAGTGGTTGAAATTTGCAATAAATACAAATATTTATAAATAAGAAATGTATGTTAATTGGAATATTTATAGTTGTTCCTTATATATATTATATTTATTTTTGTTCTTTAATATTCAAATGGAAATAATAGCATTAATTGTTAATTAAATAGAAAATATTAAGACTTCCAGTTGAATCATTTCGCTGTAATTTTCACGATTTCAAATGATTCAAAAAACGTAACATTCTTACATATGTTTTGAATACTAGTCGCACATAATTTCAATGTGGAACCAATCGCAAACATGAGTTTATTTTTAATTGCAAAAAAAGAAGCACTGACCAGTCATAACATGTCTAATTAAAATGCTGGCAACATAAACATAAATAACTTGCATATTTTTAGTTTGAGAGATTTGCATGCAGCTGTTTCAATATCGAGGTCTCGGCCCCGCATGCTCGCTCGCCTTTTTTAGAAAGGGAGATCCATGCTGAAGATGTAGAACTGGCGAGCTGGTAAACTGGCAATGAGTTAATTTGCTGCCAAAACACACCCTCAGGCCTCATTAGGAGTCGTTTGTGTGTGTGTGTGTGTCTGTGTTTTGAGAGTGCGATTTATAGGCAAACTGGCGTGGAATTAGTTGGAAGCTGGAAGTGCATATTGGATGGGGACGTGAAGCAGCTTTGTGGGTCTCTTAGATGGTTAATTGCGCAGCAGC
The DNA here is from genome assembly GCA_035047445.1 of Drosophila siamana. Classification (NCBI taxonomy): domain Eukaryota; kingdom Metazoa; phylum Arthropoda; class Insecta; order Diptera; family Drosophilidae; genus Drosophila; species Drosophila siamana. Next base: position 571,002 of record JAWNPP010000014.1, on the reverse strand, counting down.
TCAGCGGGTTGCCTGGCCAAATGAGCGTTTAAGCTGTCTGTGCTTTTAGATTGCAACACTCGGATGCGGATGCTAATGTGAATGCGAATGCGAATGTGAATACGAATACGAATACAAATACGAGTAGTACACAAAGTGTTCAGGCAAGTTGGCAGCCCTGTTCGTATGAGTAGTCACCCCTTTTGGTGAGCCGACTTGATGCCAAATGGCTTTCGATTTGTTGCAATGACATTTTGAATTATTTGACACTTTGCATGCCGCAAATCTTCATAATTCTTCTACTCTTTCTCCTTCCATCTCTTCCCCTCGCTTTATGTTTCCCTCGGCAGGCGTGTGTCTTTCTTCTTGCAAGTTTATTAACTCATTATTTTAAAATCAACGTCGCATCGTTTGGCCGCCAGGAAAAACGTGTTGCAAAAGAGTTTCTTCAGCCTCACAACTCTCATCGGCACTCCATCTTCTTTTTCTTTTGTCGACTTTGCAGTCGTTGATTAACAGCTCGGCAGTCTTTTTGTCATTAGCCCATGCATATTATTCATTTTGGTATACATCAACTCGCAATTCGAGTATAAGGTTTCAACTCGCTTTCAATTAAGACCATCAATAATTGTGAGAAATTTTTAATTGACATACGCCTTAAAAAAAATGAATTTTTCTAAAAAAAAAAACCGATTAATTCGGCTTAAGAAAAGTTGTATGTGATTGATTATCTTTAAAATCAATTTATTAAACTAAATTTAGGCCAGAAAGGTTTGCACAATTTATTGCTTCACACAAAGTGTAAAAGTTTAATAGCACTGCATTATGGAATCAGAGTTTCCACCCACTTTCCAGTCGAATATTGTTTTTAAATGCTTTTAGCACTGCAAAAAATTTATTTAAATATTTAACTAAGTCTTGACCTCCTCAAAGATTTGAGTCACATGCCGACAAACATTTTAAAATCAAAAAAAAAATCTTTTTAATTATTTGCACACGTTGTTTTTTGTAGTTCTTGTTGTTGTTGTTGATTGCCAAATAGCAAAGCAGCAGCTGCGTAACATTTTGTTGTAGTAGACGCGTCGGCCAAAGATAAAACAAAACAACAATAACAAAAAACATCAACATTCATATCGCATCGGAGTGTCGAGTTGAAAAGTTGCCCGGTGTCAAGTTGTAGGCGTAAGTTGTCTTGTTGCTGGTAGCTCCGAGGTTGTCGACAAAGACATGAACAAGTAGCCGAGGACGAAAGTCAACAGTCAACATCAAATTGCCAAATCAACGCCCGTGCTGGGCTGACAGATACCCTTCAACGAAATGCTAAAATTAACATAAATGCTAAATTGTTCAATTGACAAATCACAAGGAAATTACAAAAGTTAAGGCTATACCAAAAATTCAAATGTTACTTGCATTGTGAAATTCTAGTTAAACTTTTCACAAGAATATCTAGTTGGTGACTGTCCAAGTTCTTGTGAAATTTATCAGCAAGTCCATTGTGACGAATTTCGTGGTAATTTGGCTTAAAATATATTAACAGCTATTTTTTCTACCAGTTGCTCGTATCTTTAATAAATGACTGTAATTATATTTAATTTAAGTGGAGTTGAGTTAGTTAGGTGAAAAGGTAGAAGAAAAGTGTCGGAATTTTTGCCACGTTTTTATTTGCCCAACTACAGTGAAAACCCCATAAACTGAACCTACATTCAAATGATTTCCCTACACTCGCATTCGCATTGCTCATTCATTGGGCATTTGGCACGCGAAATGTAAAACTTTTGATAAGATAATACAATCTTTGTATGCCGAAAGAATCTATAGGAACTTTATACCTCGCTTGGCACAACTTTTGTCACCTGCCCCTTGGTCTAAACATATGTGCGTGTGTTCTGTAGACGCCGTCTGTGTTTCGTTTTCTCAATATTTACAAATAATTAAAAACGGTAATTGGCTTTGCTTGTCCGCCTCGCCTCCCACCGCAATCTACAAAACAGTCTACAAACATATTTTTGCTATCTGCGCAGAGTTTGTTTTGTAAATTGTCGCGTCTCAGTTGAGGAAATGAAGTATTTTTAGCTTTTTCAGACTTTTTTCTAGTGCAAATATGAATTTGCTAAATTTGCAATGTCGCCAAATGTTTGCCTAGTGATTTTGGGAATTTTCCACCCAACTTTTTGTACATCTTTCACGTGTCGCAATCTCAACTTTCGTGTGTTGGGGGTGCTGTCTTAGAGCGTGACTTGTATTGTATTGTGATGCGAGTATGAATAACCTTTGTGCTTGACGATGTGTGTTATGGGTCAGTGTGATAACCAGGGTCAACAGTGGATCAAGGTTGAAGAAAAGTATACGAAATACACCTAAAAATTACATAAATAAATAATCAAACATTATTTTTTTGCCATACCTTAAGAACTTGTGACTCAAGAAGTTATCGGAAGACAAATTGATGAATGGTTCAGCGTTTTACTGACCTTACTCAAAGTTTATCATGAACTAATGTACTCGATATTAAAAATTTGGGTTGAGAGCAATTTTGACTTCAAAATAGAATCATTGGAGTATTTCTTATATTTCCTTTCGTGGTTTTTAAGCAAACAATTTGTCAAATTCTATGAATTACATTTCAAATTCAAAAGTTAAAAACTCATTTACATTTTGACGCCTTCCGTGGAGTAATTTGCGAATATAAAAATACATATGCTGTTTGTATTCACATTCATTGATATATTCAATAAGAGGTTCCTCTGCATTTAATTTGTGCGCGTCGCAGAGGACGTTAAATAATTTATGATTTAAGTGTTTTTTTATTTTTTTTATTTCATTTTGTTAATTGTTGAAGATGATTTAGAGTTGTTTCTCGTTTTTTGTTATTGTTTTGCTTTTTGTTTTGTTTTTTGCTTTGCTTCAACTTTCACCTGAGCGAATGTTGGTCGTTTAAGTGAAATTGCTGCCTAATGACCAAGCATTTCTTTTAATTAGAAGACTCATCAGAGACGCCAGAGAATTCACAGCGAAAAAATAAAAATGAAACACAACGAATTCCTCGTTTTTTTCCTCTCCCCAAACAATGGGCGGAACCGAAAGGTTTGATGAACCCGGTTCAGGTTGACATGGTGCGTGCTAAGGGGCAATGCTCAGTATAAATATTTTCCTGTATTTTTGTAGTATTATTTATATTCATTCATCACAAGCTGCCAAATCAAAAAAAGGTTTATCTGACATTAATCGCGCCAAGACATGAAAGATTGAAGAGGAGAACAAGTTTTGTCGTCTTGTCAGGCCAAGAAGTGAGTCGATTCTGGAAGTAAGTCGAGTCTTCTTTCGTAGCGTATATTTCCCATACCCAATTGCAGATCGATTTATAGTTTAGTTTGGCAAGACTTACTATCGACAGTTCGCATGTTAATTTGAGACTGCTTTTTGTGTGTGAGAACTATAACAAGTGACAACGCATTGATTAAATTTAACTCAAATACACCGAGAAAAAATAGCAATTTGTTCTATATATTATTATTATTCATATGAATCTTACAGTTATTTACACTTAATGTTATTTTTCTCATAAAACTTTATTCTGCATATTTTAAGTGCATATAATTATAAAAAACATTTTCTGGCGTTATTTAAAATCATTGATTTTCTGTTTGCTAAATTTACTACTATTACTTACTATTACTATTAATTTGATAATTAACTTGTTTCTATTATTAGCACCTCTAGTTGTTTGTTTCCAATACAGAGTATAAAAATAGGCTTGGTGTAGAATCACACCTATAAAACAACACAACCGGTTAGAGTTGTACATTAATCTATGGGTGTGACCCGTTTCTCCACTTGACAAGTGCTTGTTGTATTGTTTGTTGTTTGCCGCCAACAACAATGTAAATCTCTTTTTGCTTTTTGCATATATATGTTATTCAATCGAATTGTTTGCAGTTATTTTTGGCATTTTGCGCACTGTCATTCGATGCCATGAATCACGCGCGACGATGGCGCAAAAGAGTCCAGTTGCGGTCCAGCGTAGATCCTTCACTTGGTCACTTCTTTGCTGCAGCATGGAACGTGCAACGTGCAACTGCAGCGAATTAATTTATCAACATAGTATTTACCGTTGCAATGTCAACACTGCCACAACAAACACGAATGGGAAGTGCGCAGCATTAAAAGGCTATAAATTTATATGTTCGAGTATATTTTTCTCTCTTTTTTCTTTGGGATAAACTTCCAAGAAGCTGCCAGAGTAAGAGGTTGCGAGGTGGGGCGGGAGACGGGGAACAGGAGACGGGACAATTTGATCGGGGCAAACGAATTTTGAAGAAAACTGCAGACCAAAGTTTGATTTATGCGTTGAGATGCTCAATGGACGATATGAGACGGACAGCGACGATGTTTTTACGTGAAGGAGAAGGAGATGGAGATGAAGAAGCACTGCGAGTAGCAAAGGCAGAGGGGGGAGAAATGAGCATACTAAACGGCACGACTACCAAAACGCGCTGCCCGCCGGACCAATGCTGCATAGACATAAATTATAAGCCATGGCTAAGTAGGAAACTGTTAAGCAGCATTGCTTCGTCAGCAGCCGGGCACAGTGGTACCATATGCAAATTATCACTCGAAAATGTACACTGAGATATATTTGTAATCTAACTACAGAATAGTTTTGTTGCTGATTGTTTTGAGTGTATAACTGAAAGAAGATTTAATTTTCTTGTTTTGTCTTCATTTTTTAAATTAGTTGAATATTTAGAAAATTCCTGTTTTATTTTCTTGTGTTCTAATTTTTTAAATTAGTTTAAAACTTATAAAATTCCTGCATTTGTTATATTTTCATTTAGTTTTATTCAAAGTATTTCTATAACTAGTTATATATGCAATTTTATGCACATTCCCCAGTGTGCCTTATCTTTACTATGGCTTCTGGCAGCTGCATTTAACTAAGTTTTAGTTTCTCTTGCCTTCATATTGTTTACAAATATTTAACGAAAGTTTACAGTTTATCCAGTGCCAGAAGTAAGCAGCAAACACACAGACACTCTCACAGTTTGTTGCAAAGGTTGTTTCCTTTGGTTGGGGTTTGGTCATGTTGCCAGAGACGGTTTCTTGTTTTCTTTTTGTTTGCTGGCAGGCAACATGTTGCAGTCACGTCAATGTTGCGCTTTTGTCTAGTAAATTTGAACATTTTTATTATAAAATCGCAATGTTGTTGCTGTTGTTGTTTGCACACAATGCGCGCGATTTATTTTGTATGCATTTGGGGGCTGAAATTGATTAATTACAAAGCGGAAGACGCGATTTCTATCTCTGTCTCTCTTTCTGTCTCAGATGGTCAATCTGCAAGCCAATTCATTTTTCAAGCTTAAAAATTATTATTATTTATATTTCTTTAACATTACACAAAGCGAAACTTGAGTTTTTCTGTAAGTCACGGCTCAATAGTCAGGTTTATTTATTGTTCTATCGAAGGTCATCTTGGAGTCCCGAACACAATCGAAATTATCGCACTGGCACTGAACTATTGAACTGCACTACTTGATGCTGTCTGAATGAGTGCTTAAGTATTATGAATACTATTCAAAAATGAATTTAATTAACTGATAATGGAATGATTAGATGCTGTAAAATAATATATTCAATTTGGTCCATTCATTTATTAATGAAAACAACAATAAAAACTATCCTTGATCCATTCTAGTGCAAAACGATGGAATATGATACCTTAAAATAGAAATTTATCAAATATAATGACTAAAAATAAAGATGAATTTTCACAGTAGACTGACTTTCAGCTTCAGTTTCTCTAGACATATGGCAAAAACTTGTTTATAGTCATGCCAACAGGATAAGGTTAGTTCCGCCCATCGAAGCATTTCAATTTGTACTTAGTATAAACTCTTCTCAACACAAATATTGTGGGGAGTGTCGGAAATTGTTGACTTCAAATGTTTGGCGTCTGGCGCCAATTGAGAAGGCAACCAATCCATTTGGAGTGAAGTTGGCGCCCGATCTTCAATTGAGCATGGAATGCAAAAGAACTGCACGACAGACTGGAAAGGGGAGCGCGCAAGGGGAGACGACAATTCCTGTCGAGGCGCTGCAATTTGCAAGTTGCAAAATGGGATTCGATCTTGAGGCAATCTCTCAGCATCGAAGAGCTCTATTACTCGACTACTCGACTATCCGAGAGGCAAAGCAATTAGTTGAAATCGAGTCGCTAGATGCAAATACGTACATAATTGTTTTCGATGTCACATGTGTTGCTGTCGTCGTTTTATGACTCTGAGCTACTTAAATACCATGCTATGTTATTTTTTGTGCTTTGTTTAATGAGCTATTAACATTTTTGTCGAGGGCTATAGAACTGAGTACAAATTGTACAAATTGTCGTGGCGCTCGATGTGTGAAGAGCTACAAGCACTAAAGGTTTAATGGGAACACGTTGTCGTGGCGTTATTTATGGTATCAACCTTTAAGCGGAAATTGTTTTTATATACAACAAATAAATAATACGATAATAATTAAAAAAATGTGTTTAACATACGTCAAAAATAAGTAGTATCATTGTTAAGTATGCTAAGTATTGTGTGAATGTAATGAATGAAATATGCTGAACATGTTGCTTTTGAGCTGAAATATGAGCTTACACAATATGGAACTGTTATCTATAATACTCGTAATGTGCTTGCAATATTAATTTCTTAAATTTAGAAAATGGAGTAAAATAAAATAAATTTAAATAAAATTTACCTAAATATATCATATTTTAATATTTTTGATTTTTAATTTACTTGTATGATGATGTATAACAACTATTTATTTGTTATAATTATGTTTAGAATTTCTTGACTAATTATTTAATGATTTCATTTCTTCTAGGTAAGTTCAAAATATCTTTTAAAGATTTACTGGGAAATTTTGAAACGAAATTATTCGTAAGTAACTAAATATTTAAAATATTTCGGCTGTTGACAGTTCACATTTTGACGAAGTGGATTTAATTAACAACTTTTTAAATTTACCTAAATGAGTCATGGCTGTTGTCACTTTGCAGCTTGTCCATCCACGCATGATTAGCTAAACAAATATTTGACAAAGATTTATGCATAAACATGATTGATCAAGTTGAGATGTGGAGAACTCGAAATATTTTTCTCATAGGTTTTTTATTAAAATTTAAAGCTTACTTCTTCTATATAGTAATTTTTAACTAATAAGTTGATAATATTAATGCTAATTAAATGAAATGTATGTATAATGGGAATGATTTTCAGTAGCCAGCTTCATTTAGCAATCCTCTGATTAATTGGCAACTTTTGCACATCAGCTGGAACGAAAAAGTGGTCACAAAACACTCGTTAAAATCATATTTCAAAATCAAATTTATGTTTGTGCACAGCTCAATTTATATAAGCAGCAGACAGAAAAAGAAAGAACGAAAGAGAAACTGCGAAATGTTCTTAGAATTGAGACAGACATAAAGTATATAAAGCATATTTAATAATCGTCGGCAAAGCTACAAAGTCTGGCGAGTCGCAGACTTGCAAAAAGAAAAATAAATACAACAAAGCAAAAAACAAAACAGTCGATCGACAAAAAATGAGTTGAAAACTGAAAATTGAAGTGAGCTTTGAAATGTTCCTAACCCAAAAGCAGCAACAAAAAGAGCTTTGTATTTGTTTTATTTGCAATAGATACAAGTTGAACGATGTGAAGATACATTCAACCTTCGTGTTCGTGTTCGTTGGCTCGTTTCGACAATTTTCGTTGCTTTGGTTGCGCAAATAAGTATCTACAGCGACAATGACAACAACGACAACCGACGACAGTAACTTTTGTATCTAAAATCAACAAGTTCACGACGAGCATGAAAAAGATAAAACCTTTAAGCGTCAGGTACACATACTTACACACACACCCCATTCATTACCGAGACAACAAACAAAACCCAAAAAGAAGTAAAACACAACAAAACTAAAACCCAGTTGACTGACAACGAAGCTCAAACTCGTAAATACTAGAATATAAGTACTACTTATATAGAGCGTAACTCGCACATATAATTCCGTTTCCTAACCAAGTGTTACCTTGTTGAAAGATAGTGAGAGTGAATATGAAGAAACCTGCAGAGCAATCATGCGACTTCACATTTTGTATTGAGATTAATATGAAATTAATTCGTCTAGACATAAAACTTCTAGAGCATATTTCGCCACTTGTCACAACCTCGATATACATAATCAGCTTGAGAAAATGTTACAGACATAGATCCCAATAAAACTTTCATATAACTAAAATAAAATTCAAATTTTTGAATTGAGAAAGTAGTAAAGAATTAATTATTTCTTCTTTATTTTTTCTATCTCTGTTTACGTAATGTCTGTATTATCTATAAACTTACTTTATAGAGTGTTTGTTGTATGTTCTCTTCCTATTTCACAATTGGGAGTGACAGACTAGGTTGAAACTTTAACTAGGGGACTTAAAGTTGTCGTAAATGGAACTGTTCATTTAACACCTCTTGCCATTTCATGGTTAAGTGTTCGTTAGGAGATCTAAGTGAACAGCCGATCTTATATATTATTATACACTCTTCCAACGTTTGCCTGATTGTTCCACATAAATACTATCAACTTGTACGATCGCCACAAATTTGATGACAATCGCGCATGCAACTGTAAATCGCCTTTCACCCAAAATGCACTTATGCGGCATCCCTGTAACATGTCCCATAAATAACGCCAGGCCAACACTATCGTAATTAAGTTAGTAACGAAAAAAAGAAGAGGAGGAGAGACAGAGAGTGTGCGAGGGAGAACGAGCAGAGCTAAGACCTGGTCGAGTAATGGAGGAATTTGGTTACCACAAGTGAATTGCTTGCAGTGAGTAATGCAAATGGAACCTGTCATCCGAAATTGAAAGTACTCTCTCTCTCTCTCTTTCTTTCTCTTTCTGATTATCCCGCTCGCTTTAATACGGTTTGAACTGAAGTTCGGGAAGGTGAGGGTTATGGCATTGTGAGCGCACACATTTATTTGGTGTGTGCAGTAATTGATATGTATGTTATTTCAACTTCAATTGCAGTGGCGAACTGCGAACTTGAGCTCAAAAGGTTTCTTTAGGATATGCAGAAATTTGATTAGGTCATTTAATTGTAACATAATTATTTACATTTTAATCTAAAAGTTGAACAGGATTCGATTTAAATTTGTTGAAGTGCGTATATTGCAAATTTGAAATGTTTAAATTGAAAAATACTTTAATATTATGCTTTACACTTGAATTATGAAACCATAAACGTATTTTGTAACATGCACAAATTTCGCAAAATGTATTGCATGTTAAATAAAATTTTCAATTAACATTTCATTTACTTTATCGTGATAGTTTCTATTTGAATGATGCAATTGGTTTATATAATTGTAATTTTGTAAAAGAAATTGTTTTCCTTTTTTTGTCGTTCTAGTTTAAAGATTCGATATAAGATTTGATTTTAGTTATGATTATGTGTGTGTATTTCTTTTCGGAAGGTTTTCGTTTGTGATTACTGATATCGTCAGGAGGTTCTCACTTGTCTTTGTCATCCACATTCTCTTCTTTCTTCCGATTTTTCTTCTCTTTCTGCTTCCCTTCAGATAGCACCAGTTCTTCTATTTTCTTGAGGTTCTTTTTAATGTCCTTCATGTACTGTTCCTCCTCGTCTGGAGGCTTGTCCTCGTCTTCCACCTTCTTCTCCGCCCGACTATCGCCTTTGGTGCGCCTGCCCATGGTGAGCCTAGTGATCAAGTGTCGGGGAATGCGCACCTCGGCTCCAATGCGGTTGTCGCTCTTGTACTGCTCCACAACGCGCAGGAAGGGCTTGAGAGGGCAATCCTTGTCGCGTGCCTCCAGCATCAGCCTGTGCGCATAGTCCACAAAGAAGGCATCCTCGCGCAGGCACTCCAGCTGAGCCAGACGATTGTAGTTGGTGCCAGGACGTATCTGCTCCTCAACCAGTTCACGCTGCTGTTTGTCTAGCTGCGTACGAAGTTCGCGTTGGCGCTGTAAGTGCTCCTGGCGCTCCAGCCGCTTGAACTGCACATGAAGGTGCTCGTTCTGCAGCCGTCTTTCCACATCCTCACGTCGCTCGGCGGCTGCACGTTCTTTGGCCTCCGTCGCCTCTTGCTGTTCCGCTTGCTGCATGGCCAGGCGTTGTTGCTTCGCCTCCTCGAGTCGCTGGCGACGCGTCTGCTGCTCGACGCTGTGCGCTCGCCGCATCTCAGCCAGCTGGCGTTCGTGACGCGCTTGATCCTCGCCAGCGCTGTAGTGCAGACGCGGCGCCAGCTGCTTGGCCAGCTGCTCATTGCGCTGCAGTCGACGCTGCACACGCTGTTTAGCCAGATCAATCTTCAGGCTGTCTAGCTGCGACTTGGCCTCGTTGTGCACCTCACACTGCAGTTGCTCCACCTCCTCGAGCATTTGCAGTCGCTGCTGACGTTGCTCGGTGGCCATAAGGGCAGCCAAAGCATGCTCTCGACGCAGCCGCATTTTGTCCGCTTGTGCAGCACGTTGTTTCTCTTGCTGCTCGTGCAGCTGCTGTTGATTGCGTTCACGCTCCTCGAGGGCCAGATTGTGCTGCTCGAGCTTGTCGGCATCGCGTTGCTGCTGCCGCTGCTTGATGGCCTCGAGTAGTTCCCGCTTGTGCTCGCCAAGCTGTCGTCGACGTTCACTGTGTCGCTGCTGTGCATCCTCCAGGCCATTGATCACTTGTTCGCCATAGATGAGCTTGTCTCGCTCATGCTGCTCTTTCGTTGCCAATGCAAACTGCGCTTGGAGCTGCCGTTGGGCGTTCACGCCGCGCATCACCTCGCTCTGCAGCTTGGCACCAAGCAGTTCCCTGGGTCCCGGACGCAGTTGCTCCACTAGCTGTTGCGCCCGCTTGATGCGTTCCTGCTGGCGTCGATGCTCCTCTTTACGCTCTTCGAGACATGTCTCTTGCGAGCGCTGCTTGGCTGCCTGCTGCTCCTCCTGCTGTCGTCGCTGTGCACTCTGGCACTGCTCCTGCTGGGTGCGGCACAGTTTCCGGCCAGCAAAGCGGCGCAGCAGCTCCTCGCCGCCAAGTCGCAGTTGTTCCTCGTACTGCTGTTGCTGTTGCTGCCTGCGTTGCTGCTGCTCCCTGGCCAGCTGATTGGCATGCCAATGGAGACGGTCATAGCGTTGCAGAGATATCACAACTGGTGGCTTCTCTCGTATGGTGATTTTACGCCGTTCCTGCGGCAGCCAACTATACTGCATGCTGGCCAAACGAAGAATCAATGGCAATGGTTGCCGGCTGTTTGTTTCTCCTGCTGCTACAATTGTTGCTATGACACTTCTCGTAGTCAAGGGAGATTGTTGAAATTAACTAGGAACAGAGAGAGAGAGAGCATGAGAACCAGTTTAATGAACCAACTCAATTCAAGAGAACAATAAGAAACAGGGAACTACTAAGATAAGTTATCATTGTAACAATCACAAGATAAATGTATTTATCTAAAGATTGTATAAAAAGTCAGTTCAGGTTTAGAGCGAATGGCAATTAATAAGTTATTCTTAGGAGTAGTCATTTACATTTGTCTTTACTTATTTATTTAAAATCTTTAGTTTGAGATCTGTTCGAATAAATTGTTAATTAAGTACATCTCACAATCTACTTCATAAAAGTAGAATTAGCATCGGAACAACAAAAATTAGAGCTTCAAAAATATGCGTGTAGCATTTAGTTTTCAGGAAATTTAATTAATGACGCACTTTTTAATTATTTTAATTAATTTTTTCTGATCATGCCTTTGATTAATATCTGTCAATTTGCATTTGCCCGATTGTTGCCCATTAGTTGTAATGTTTATTCAAAAATTCCAATTTAGTCAATGCACTTAAGCTAAAAATGTTGTCATTTTTCATAGATATATATATTCATTTTGATTAATTAGCCAAGTTGGCGCTTGTTGACAACTGTCAACGCAAATGGCAAACATTTTCCCCAAATGCCATTTGCGATGGCTTAATTATGTCCAAAACTTATGTCTTGGCCATTTTGCAAGCGTTGCAACTGCTGACGGGTTTTTCTGATAAAAACATAGTAGTGAAATAATGCCAACTGGTCTGCTAGTTTGTTTTTCAGACATTTTTTAGAGTTGAGTTTTTCTGTAGAGTCACAATATCAAATTGTCAACTCATTTCCTGATGGCTCATTATATTTTTGGTCTGGGTTGGGGCACCAAAAAAGGGCACAACGCAAATCTATTTGGGTACGCTTCATTTGATTCACATTCAAATCGAATTCAATCGTTTGTGTATCAATAAATTTAATTAACACTTGCTTGCGACTTGCCACCAAAAAGCCCACAATTGTCTGTTTTCTACCAAAAACCAAAAAAATTCAACCAAATCCAAATAGAAGTCAAGTGGAACACACTCGACCCAACCGAATTGGGTCAGTGGTTCGATGTTGTCTTCAAACTCTTGACTGACTTTTTGTATTAAAGGCCTAGCCGTAAATAAGGCCAATCAAATCCAAAAGCTCATGCTGAATGCGATAAAGGCAAAACTAGTTACTTCATTTCAATGGCTGGGACTTGGTCAGTTTGTATTATAATTTTAAAGATAAAAGTAAATAGTATTGTCTAATGACACTTTAGCATTAGTTTTAAGTGCGCGGCATCAGCTTGTCTAATTGTATTTGCTTCAAACGATATCTTAGTGATAGGATTACGTATTGCAAATATTGTATAGTAGCAATGCATTATGACATTATTTAGCATTAAAATTAAGTGATAAAATATCTTTCAACCATTTCTTATTACTTGTTTTCCTATTGGTTAAGAATAACTAACGTTTTACAAAGGAATAAATAACTTCTTTAAATTTTTTATAAATTTTTAATACCAAAAAACAATTTTGTATGGGAAAACCATAGGCCCCTCCATTTGGAGGTTTTTTGTTACAAAATAACGTGGCTGTAATATTTTTTTTTTTTTATGATATTTATATTATGTGGGAAAATAAAAGTAAAAAAATACAAAAAATACAAAAAAAATTTTTCGTTTTATTTTATTTTATTTTATCTGTGTATCGGGTATATCACAGTCGAGCACACTCGACTGTAGCTTTCTTACTTGTTACATCTGGATAACTTATAAATAAGAATGCCAACTGCATTATTCAATCATCGATATGAAGAAATGAGTTCTCCCTATAAGTAGAGTTTAATGTTCGACTGCAATCTTATCTTATCTGAGGTAATTGATTCTCTATACGCTTCAGCTGATAGAGTTATGAAAAATGTGCATGCTTACATATATGGACATATACGATGCACACAACTACAATGTACATATGTATTTGTATACATAAGTGAGTCTCGCCAGCAGTTGCAATTGTTGGACGTCAAGTGCAAATGACAGCTTTAAACAACTGCAACAATAAGCAACAACAAAACTGTTTTGCACGCCTTCCTCTCTTGCTCTCTTCTTGTGGTCAACTGCTGTCCTCCAGCCGCCTAGACCCCTCTGTGGGCCCCCGCGTCTCCTCTGATGGCTGTCCCTTATGTCATGTAGCGTGTCCAGTGGCTCGGGGGCTGCTGTTGCTTGCCACTTGAATGACTTCATGTTGCCCCCCTGTCGGATAACTTGAAAAACTTGTCTTTCAGAGACAAAGTCGGAGAGCTAGAGAACTCTCGAAAGCCATAACCACATGTACTTTTCTAGGTACTTGCACTCGAGAACACAAAGCGGCGACGAGGTGGAAGCGACAGATAAACAAGAAAGTAACAAGAACAACAATGATGGCGACTGGGACAACAAATGAGTGCAACTGTTTTAAGGCCCAACTGCAGTCCAGTTCAGGCCAGTCCAGTTTTCCAGAACCGAACCAAAAACCAACAAAAAAACGGAGAGAAACAGAACAAGAAATGTGAGGCACGCGAATGAAAGCCGAAGAATTTACACACTAGCAGGACCAAGCTGCTCACAATTTCTTTAACAGAATTGGCTGTAACTTCAAATAATTCTGTATTTTGATATAAATTTTAGGCTTCGCATCAAGCTATTATTAATGTAGATGTAGTGTATATCAAAAGAGGATGAAGATATTCACACGGTTCAACCAATTTATATATATTTATAATGCTGCTCTTACACGTTTCATACAAACTTAAAAATACCTTCAGCTAGAGTATAATAAGACTAGAACGATCACATCAAAAGAACAAACAATGTCCACTGACTTCTGCCAGCTCCAGCTTTGGCTGAAAGCACTGTTCGCGTTGTCTGCGTCTCCAAGTTTGCGTTAACGTCTGACTTTTTATCGTTTGCAGATCTTAACTGCTACCAGCGTCAGCCAAGCTGGTCGACTTGTCTGCCCCGGTAGTTAGGGCAATTAACATGCAATTAAAAGACGTTTCAATCTAAACAGCTTTGGAGCGAAGCCTACATATTACCACGTCTCACGGCATTCACACTCATACACATGTGCACTCGAATCAGACACGAAATGTAATTTAAGCATCGTAAACCGTTTAAAGATCGACGCTGACAAGCTTTGAAGCGCCGATCGTCCAGATCTACAATGCCTTTCCCAATGCTAAATAGGTAGCGCTACTATAAAATTTCAAATATCGCTTCATGCAATGAAAACTATTCACGAATTTCAAATGAATACCGAGCTATGCGCTCCAAATAAAAAAACAACACAAAAAAAAAAAAAAAAAAAAAAAAAAAAAAAAAAAAAAAAAAAAAAATGCGCAGTTGCAGTAAAGTTTATGAGGTGTCAGACGTTGTCAGATTGATAAAATTCAAATAAGAAAAATCAATTTGCCTCGAACATTAATTACTTATCTTAAAAACAAATTATAAACAATAAATTACAACCTTGGACATAGAGGGTTTGCCAATCTTTTTAAAATTTTATAATTAAAGATAACATCAAAATGTACGTCAATTGTAAAACTATCAACATTTTTAAATGCATAAATCTTGAATTTTATGATATAAAAGGTTTTAATAAACATTGTAATCTGACTTTTTATAACGGCGAAAAAATTGATTACAACTTTTAGTATTGAACGAATATCAAATGAGTTTACGTAAAATAAAAGAAAAAAATTATTTTTTGCTTGCAAATCATGTTGGATATTTTAATTTCTAACTACGTTGTAAAATTATGGTATGAGCAACATCATTTATCTTAGTTTACACTATGACAGCGCACATATTAACTGTAGATTGATTTATTAAAGTGTTGCTGAAACATTTAACAATTGTGAGTATTACTTGAAATTCACAGCACTGTTTGAAATAGTTTTGCGTCTTATGTCATGTGTAAAATTAGTTGTTCTATCAAAATATTTTGGACCGAGCGGCCAATCAAATCGTATTGAAATTAACTGATTCGCGTTCAATTTGAATGCGTTTCCATTTTGTGGAAGGCTCAAATCAGTTGAACTTTTAATTATAAGGTTTCATTATCAACTGAAATGTTCTGGGCACTCTACGTATTCATCGTTTAAACGATTTCATAAGTAGTATTTTCGTCATCTTATGTCTGACAGTCGCTTTTTATATTTCAATGCCAACGTTGCTCACGTTTTAGACCGCAATTTGTTGGATTTTAGATTTTTTTTCGTATTGCGTTTTTTACAAGCTAAAGAGCATAGAAAATTGTTTATATGTCTGTTGAGTTCCACCATATCACTTACATGAGCTTTACATCTGTTTACCCGACTCACCTGAAGTCAACTTGAATCGTTGCTATTGTTATTGTTCTTTTGATTGTTGTCGAGTCTTGATTTTATTGGTAGTTTCAGTGTCATTTGAAGTCTCTCAACTTGTCGTTGCTTCATTATATTGAAATGGGGATTTAACTTTTAGGTATTAAGCTTTAATTTGTTAAAAAGGAGAATTGTAACATTGTAATATCGGTTGAATAACTTTTAAGAAAGAAATTTGAGAACTTACTTTACTTTTTGCTTTTGCCAAAGGAATAAGCCGCTGTCATTATTGACTTAATAACTTTATTAATAACAATTTGGTCTAACAAGCCAAACTCGAGTTGTCAATCAAAGAGCTTGAAAGCCAATTTGGGTGAAATATTTCACAATTTTCTATAAGAAAAGTATTCTACTCGTATCGCCAATTCTTTATGAGCAAACCCGAAATCAATCAATCAAGGCGTATTAAAAAGATTGAAAAAACAACAGAGGAATTAGAGATTGGAGAACGGAGAACACAATGTGGAGAGCCGCTGTCAATCACACGCTCTATTTACAGCAAATTAAAAGCAGAAACAACAAAAAGCCGACGACCATGTAAAACGAAATCATGCAACAACAACAACAAAAGTTAAGCAAAAAAAAAAATAAATAAATAAATAAACTGGTACAAAATATTGGTCAAAATATTTACAACGACCCAAAAAACAAAAGTAAGACCACGCCTTAGAGAGAGATGGATGATTAATGAGTCAAACGAGCAAAGACTGAAGGCTTAGAAAGCGTATAAATGGAGCCCATTATGACAATTGGAAATTATCAACACATAGGCGCAGAGTAGAAGGAAAGAAGAAGTGTTGCATTATGCTTAATGCTGTTGCCCCAAGGCGCAACATGCCACATTCTACTTACCACAGTCAAAACACACTCAAGTGGCGCCCACACGCGATTGCCAGGCAGCCAAAGGAAGGCACTCATTTGTATGCAGCTCATCGCCTCATCGTCTGATCGTGGAACGATAGCAATCGATGGCGTCGCGTAACGCGCCAGCCAATGCTGAAAGCTTGTCAATCCACAAACTGGAATGGCTCTTTGACTGCATCTCTCTCTTTCGATCTCTCGAACTGGGTAGACGCGTGTTCCCACAATTCAATTTATGCAAATTTATGCACGAAACCAAAATGTATATTTTATAATTTGTTTTCAAGTTCTGCCTTCCGACCACTTCCACTTTAAGCCGCTTTGGGACATACGCAGATAGCCATTAGCATAATGGACCAAAACAGCAGCCAGCAAACACTCTTAGATAAATGTAAACCAAAATAGTCGGTAGATAGAATCAACAGTAGGAAATCATAGGCAAAGATCTCTTAATGATGTGCTAATGCCGATGAATAGAATATATATTATTTATACATAAAATTGACAAGCGAACCAAAGATATTGCCTTAAACAAATATGCGAAACATGAATTCTGCTGCTATAGACGCTAGTTTCCATAGATATAACGATGAGATAATGGAACTTAAAGTGAATTCCCATAGTAAACCCAATTCAAAAATGTTTCCTAATGTTTTTCTAAATCCGTTTTTAATAGATCTCAAATAACATATTAAATACCTATAATTAAAAGACTGTTATTAACCGAAATTTTTTAAAACCTGTTTGAAATTTCTCTGTTTTTCTTAACAATATCATATTTACCTCATTTGCTTTTTAAAATAAACACATAAATAAGGCGAATTTGTAACTCTAGATCCACCCATAAACAAGTCCTAATCATTTAAATTAGTTTCTTCAATCTGCCGTCATTTATTTAAATCAATATTGTTAAATTTTTCCGTAAATATCGAAAAACCATAAACCATTTTTATCGCCTAATCATCGACACGAAAACGCAGCCAAACCCAAAGTGATATCGACCTTGGGGCCATAATTTGATCATAATTACGAGACCCAATGAAATGCATAGTTAAATCTATGAAATATAATCTCCCTCTTAAGTCGCTTTTTAAGCCTAATGAGTCGCCGCAGAGTTGATCCTATATTTTGAAGTATATTGGAAACAATTAGATTGAAATTAATTTCACGCAATTAAGTCGCTAATTTAAAATTTGAATTTCTTCCCAAAAATAACAAAAGACGCACAAATTAAACGCTCATTTTCATAGAAAACAAATTAATTTTATCTGCTACGCGACTACAGAAAAATCGGAATAACAGTTTTTTCAATACAATTTTCAAATGCTAATTCAGCCACAAATTAACAAAACAACAGAGTGTTTCGAAGTCTATGAGAGGGAGTTATAAAGATGTAATACTTTTCGGTTTGATTAAGCAAACCAAAATGATTTGATTTGCAAATTCTGAGTGTGTCGATATTAATTGATCAGCATATAGAAAGCTAATAATTGGCGTGAGAAGAGTAAACGGGTGTTGTACATAATTAATTTTAAATATCTCATATGTTATAGATATTAGCTTAATTATGATTACCATCATTCTAGATAGGTATTTCTATTTCTAACTATTTTTACTGTGAAACTTTTCCATTGCCTAAGAATTTCATTGTCACTTTAATGTTATTTTTAAAAATTATTATTTCCTTCCCATATTAAATTTTCAATTGGCTTAGTTTATCAAAATCGGAAAATAATTCCAATTCAATTTTTCTCATAATGTTTCTAATTTATATTTTCTTCCGCTCGTAAGTTTATTTATCGCTATTAATATAATTAACCCCATTCCAAAAGTCATTGTCGCCTGCATTACGCATATTACACCTGTTAACACTGCATCGGATTGCATTTCAGCTGTGACGCCCGCGCTGTAAAAGGCAATTAAACGTGAACAAATGGTCGGAGCTGCATAACAAACTAACTGATCGAATATGTGTATGTGGATGCATTAAACAGTAAATCATGATGCTAAAAGAAAAACCCACAAATTTGAAGTGCAGCCCGCATTAGTTAACCTCTCAAAACTTGGATCTGATCGATGGCCGATGCCAATTATGGTCAACCAATTCGACCCACTGATGCGAGAGAGAGAGAAGATTGTTTGTCAAAAGTGTCGCTTGAATGGTCGGTCGGTTAGGTGAAACGTGAATGCAATGAATGAGTGAATGAATTGTGAATGAGTGAATGAATCAGCTAAGCGCCCAGTTGGGGCGTATTTATAGTTGTATTCGTATGAATGACGACGAGTGAGTGGCCGCGTTGTCTGCGTTTTCTGTGCGTAGGTTTTTCTAAAAATCACTAAAAAAGAGAAATAAAACAATTTTGCACTAAAAAGACGAAGAAAACAACGAGCCATATGCTAATTGCTAGGGCACGACCAAAAGATACCCTAACTACATATCGAGTCATGACTACGAAATGATATCTGATAGATGAATTCACTGAAGTTGATGCCCTTAATTAGCAATTAAGAATGTATAGTTGCGAATAAGAGAAGAATATATTCGTTGTGTATTCGAAATTTTGATTTTATCGCTTAACAACTTTTCGAGTAGTAGTGTCTACGTTGGCATTGGGGTCTAAAAGCTTGGGCCCGAGCAGAAACATACATAGGTGTCTCTCTGTCTGTCTGCACAGCCGTTGTCTTCTAATAAAATTGTCACTTTTCATTTGGTTCTCTTTGAGGTCTCTCATAAAAAGCCCACGCTCAACGGAAGTGCCGTTTGATTTATGCATATTCACATTTCAAATTGAATTGCGTTGCATTGCGTGTGCTTTTGGTATTTTTCAGCTTTTTGCGTATTTTTTTGCAAATTTCCGGCGAGAGCTCGCGTTTGACACATATTCGATTTGTGTCTCTTTAATGACTACATGGCGTATTTCCGTTTTCAAGTTTTCTAGTACACGAAATTAGCGATAACATTCTCAACTATTTTAATGATTATCATAATTGTTATTTTCACACTCAATTTAATTTCTTTCTCTCTATTTATAAATATAAATATCAATTCAAAATTAAATTTGTCAGGCATTACTAATTGAATCGCATCGCATTTGCTTGAAGATGCGACCAAAATGTGTCAACATCTTTATCATTATCGATTATTGAAGTTGTCTGATGTCTTGCCTTTCCAGGAACTGGGTCAATGCTAAGAGATAAATTAAAACAAGAGTTATTCGATACTTTAGTTTCTTGCATCGTTTCATTTGATTTGCATGTTCTTCGCTTTTTTTTTTTGTGGAAAATGTGTTGGTTGCTTTAAGATAGGTTTGATGTTTTGATGAGGGTTTTGATATGATAATAAATATGTATGACTATAACAGTCGAGTGTGATCGACTGCCGACTACTCGCAATCCATTTTTGGAGGGCGATTACCATATATCTATGTATATTCACCAATAAAAAAACAGTTAAAGAATTAAATATTTTTACAATATAAACTCCAAAAATTTTAACTGTTTTTCTTAAGATCTAGAGAATTATATTCGCGTTACACATGATTTTTACCAAAGTCAAAACGTGCTGAAATTGCTTTGCTGAACTGAGAGCCCTTCAACTACAGAACTTGCTTTATTATGCTCTGATGTTGTACAACAATCTGTTAATTCTAGCGAAACGAGGAGATACCATCAAAGTGAAACATTAGCTCATCAGCAAGTACATTTTAACTGAACCGGAACTGTCGTATTTTAGATAAGCAAAGTTGATTTCACCGAATGATTATTTCAGCGATATGGGCAACGAACTGTTTATGACTAATACACAGCAAGTTTCTCACTGTGTATTGCCAAGTCTGGAGACAGTTGGCAAAAAGCGTTGCAAAAGTTATAAAGTTTCATGGATTTTCCATGAATAGGGTAAACAGCGAACTGTTGAGAGGCTATGGCAACGCCTCGTTTTTCCCGCCTCGACTCTGGCTTTCGGTTGTTGCTTGATTGAGGACCTGAGGCTATGCTTAGGTAACTCTTCTCGTTCACGTTTTCACGAACTCATTGCTGGCGCATCAAAATGCAAAATCTCACGAAATTTGCCAATCGAGCGACCATTTGGGTTATTTATGAGCTGTGATTTGTTTGCGACTCATTTAACCGACTCGAAACTCCCAACTGTTAAGACTTTATGGCACTTTTGACCATTTCGGTTGTTGCGCTTGGTTCCATATTAAATGGCATCCAATTTCGCGCTTAATTTGATTTTTACAATGTCTCTCACCTGCCTACCGTTTACCAAACTTTTTTTTTGGTCCTTTCCCTTCCTTGGATTCTGTCTTTGTCTTTGTTTCAGTCGTTTGTCGTTTTGTTGCTGTTTCTCTTTTGTTGATTTTATTATTTTGACGCCACTTGACGCTTTCTACCTTCGACTTTCTTTCTCTCACATTCATTCTGGTCAGAAGAATGGCTTTTATGCGATCATCTGAGTGAGTTACACCGTTCCTAGTCTCACGTGCGTTCTTCTGACACACTTCAGTGGAATTAGGTTAAAGTTTGTGCAGATTTTCTTAGAATTTCTGAAGATTTCGGACTTTGGATTGTTTCGAAATAGTTTGTTATTTTAAATGAAATAGGTATTTCTGGGTTTCATAAAAATTTTCATTTATTATACAATTTTAAATAAACTAGCTGATTTTTAAATTATTATTTTCCAATACTATATGCTGTCTACTCTTTTCTGTAAATATTTTCGCACTCGTATTTTATTGCTGTGTTTGGTAACCAAGCGCAACATTTGCTGATCTTGACTCATGTCAATCTCGGCCATGCTACAAATTCCACAGAAAAATGCAAATCGAATGCATCTATAATGTGCGTATGAATCGGTCGTGTGTGATGTATGTAATTACAGAGAGTTTGCACGGTCGATCGTCCCACTTCCGACACGTTAGGATGCTGACTCATGCAAGAGACCAGGCTGACGACCAACACAATCCACACACATACTCAAAACACACAATCCACATTATTAACTGCAACAACAATAGAGCTAACCATGACCCACGCAAAATCACTGAGCAAAAGAGTGAAAGAGAAAGAGTGTGTGAACGAGAAAGAGAGGGAGAAGTAACGCAGACAAAATACATAAGTTGAATGTAAAATTTTTGCTGCCCACGCATTGATCTTGAAAATGTTTTACCAAAAAAAAAATTTTAAAAAACAATAAGGCTATTTATTCGTTTTGGCTGTACGTTTAAATAAATTAAATAAACAAACAAGCAAAAACTTAAAAAGCAATTATAAACGAACCACAGCAAAACCTGACCAAAGATCAAAAGCAATTTTGTAAATTCTACGCAAAACAATGAAAAATCGCTGCACTGGAAAATGTTCCATACCGCTGCCCGTTACATGGTTATATACCCTGTAAATAAAGTGATAAAGAGTTGGTCAGAACAGCAATCTACACGCAGCACACTCCAGTCTCGCTTGGTATCTCGCCGTCCGCACAACTCATGCGTTCTTTTGTGGATTTTTTTTCGCGGTTCGTGTTTTAAAATTTAATTGAAGCTGCAAATCGTTGACCACTGGTAAGTGGTAAGTGGTAAATGGACCATGGTCCGTTGGGTGCGCACTTCAAGCCTGAATTGTTACGGTCGGGGTTTTGCGTCTAGTCTGTCAATCAATTGTAATGAATACGCATATTTGTGCGCCTCGGCATGGGGCCTGCCCTAGGTATATCGACCGCTACCACTCTCTCACAGTCTCTATAAATACATAATGACGATGTTTCTCCAATTAACCCTGAGCTGTCAGGCAGTGCGCCGCTCAAATTGCCAGCCCTGACCTGACACATCCAATCCAGCTGTGACAGTTTTAACAATCGCTCCGAATTCTCAAATTCCAAATTTAACGATCTACCAAATCCAATTTTAACTTATTTTACTAACTTCTGAGAGATGTTAAAATTATTATTATTATCATTGTCTTTATCAAAGTTGAAAACTCTTTGCTTAATCATAATTTTGTTTTAGCTAAAATTTCTTAACGATCGTATCATAAAACCTCAAACGAGTTTCGCAAGCATTTCAAACGCAATCCCAAAGAGCTGACGACCATATAAAGGGCTTTTGTGTTATGAATATTTCAGCAGGTTTAAGACTGACGAACTGCCTAAAAATAATATTAGAGATGCCAACTTGTTTTTTTTTTAATCGACTTGAGATCTATGGGCAAAATAAGGTATTGGAATTCAAGCAAATAACATTGATTGTCTTTTCTATGCAGCCTAGAATTTCCTATTTAAACCAGCTGCTAACTTGTTGTTTTATAAAGTACAAATAAGTTATGTTTGAACTTAAGTAAACCTTATTAAAGTTCCTCAGCTTCTGGTTTAACATAGAATTATCTTGTTTTCCATTTTCATTGCTGCCTGGAATTTTCTCATGCCATTCTTTTGTTGTAATTTGCGTGTTAAGCCAAACAACTTGGCGGCTGGTGTAATTTCAATTTGCAACTATCCCACTCAGATTCCACGCACAGATTCTCTGGGAAGTGTCCGTACAATGTGCATAGTAGTTAAATTCTCAATTTAAAGCCGCGAAGACCAACCGCAAATTGAATTAGGCTCCAAAGCCGCCGCAGTGTCTGTAGAAAAAACTTGTATATTCAAAGTAATTTGCAAAGAAATTACATAAAGGAAAACAAGTGCCGGTGCCAACAGGCAGAAACACTTATAGACACGCACTCACACATAGAGATGACGCCCACATGCGACCCACAGTGAGCACAGCTTGCGGTTTGCCAATTTTGTTGAAATAAAACGCCCACATGAACTACATGCTGCTGTCTGCACCACTCACTGTGGGGGCAAACCGGCCAACCTAATGCAATTCATTCATTAAACCCGAAAACTAGGAAACACAGGAATTCGATTTGCGACAATTCGATACTCTTATAAAATGCTAAGGCTGATAAACCGATGAGTTTTATCTTCGATTGAAATGTAAATAATTAACATATAATTAAAATCAGCTTTAGGATTCGATGACATTGTGAAAAGCTATACAAAAGCAAGAGATGTATTTTATGCAGGCCAGATGAATAGGCATTAAGGGAAGGGATAAAGCTGACAATAGTAAAGATAAAGTTTTCAACATTTAGTTTCTATTAGGATACAATACTTTTGTATAGCATTAATTACTAGTGACATCCATTTTCGAACTCTTATAGGAGAATTCCTTTCCAGGTGTTTTCAACCTTCATTGGGTAAAAATTTGCACATCCGCAAAGTAAACACGGAGCCTTCTTTCGCGTGCAGAATTTCATAACCGCTGTTCACATACTCTTGTTAACAAAAAGCGGTTGCAAAAGTAAACATTCTGAAAATACAAAGCAAAACAAAAAAAATGTAACAACACAAATACTTGCTTTCAACGAATTTCAATTTGTAAACAAGGTATTTGTTGCAAAACTTTTATAACTCTTTTCCAACCCTAAAAAAAATATAATTCAAATAGCTAACAAAACCAATAAAATGGAATCTTGTCGAGTTTTACATTGGCAGCTCGGAGGTCGCTGTGAATATATTCACTGACCAGTCATTCTATGAATTCCAAATTAAGCTTTCGGGCATGATAAACGAGATCGTCGATTTTAAGGTACAGCACAATAAACTCCCACGGAAGATTTGCATATCGTGCAGCTTAAACGTCCAAATCGTCTTCAGATTTAAACACATTGGCGAGCCCAATCATTGTCTGCTGAAAATCAAGCTCAGGGACAGATGCAGAAGATGATGCAGACTCAACAGATCAATCACTGAGGACTTATGTGCCCACGAACCAAGGGAGAACATGACCGTTGCAGTGATAAAAAAAAAACATTAAAATAGAAGATTCCAACTTGCCAGACAAATGAATTGTGTAGAAAAACCTTGAAATTAATAGTAACAATGCATTGGATAGCGATTGAGCCGAGTGGCGGCAGAAAATAAATCTCAGAAGAACTTAGAGGACTTTGATCGAGTGTCAGTGACTCCAAGGCGTCCTACACTACCAGTGTGTTTAAATGCCCACCAGCGAATCCATCTCTATAAGCGCAATTACAAGTGTGCCTATGCCCACGAACGTTCTTGGTGAATTCGGCGCTTCAAAGTCACTTGATCATTCACAACAGCGAATAGAGTCCAATGGTAATCACTGTCAACAGCAGTCTGCAGTACAAGTGACCCCATTGCCCAAGGTCTTATTCGCATAATTCGGCGCTGCTCCGACATCTCGAGTTCCACAGCGAAGAGCATCCATACAAATGTAAAGACTGCGTCATACCATAGTGGAGTCCACACTGGCGAACGTGCATTCAAGTGTACGCAGTGCCTGAAGGCATTCTTTCCCGAGTCGAAGCTGGAGATTCGTGTACCATCGAACGTCCGTATAAATGCCATAATTGTGATAGAGGCTGTATAACAGCATCGAATTTAAAGCGACTTTTGGCAGTGAAATATATTTGCTGCTATATCAACCTATTGTTGAAAGACACCGTTGTATATTTCATATGTTCACAAATCAGCTAACTTAACCGCAATACCTTTGCAAAGAGTATACAAAAATATGCAGCGGAAAATTCAAATCTTTTTGATTTTTCACATACATCTAATAAAAAGTTTGCTGCAGCATTTCAATGCAATTCTTTGCCCCCAGTTTCCTCGCAGTAGCAGCATAATTTTCCAATTTAGTTGCATTTCCTATTGCATTATTCCAGCTCTGATACAGAAGCTAGAAAAACGAGTACATTGACTTAAGTTGCCCTGCAAAGTTCAGCTTTGCTATAACGAAACTGCAGTTTTCACTGCAAGCTCTGTACTTTACAATTAATGTGCTTAATATCCATGAAATTAGCAGGAATTTTCAATGTAATTAGAGTAGAATAAGTACATAAATTCACATTCCACTGATCTAAGGAAAAGGAAACGAAGTGGGAAGAAGAGGTCTAATTATAAAACTATTCAACGAAATATAGACTTGCAATATGTTAAATACATAGTCTATCATTAGCTTTAAGTTTTGCTTAAATTGTTTAACGATCTTGTACATTTTATAAATCATTTTATATTAAAATATACGCGAGGTAGATTAAGCTTTCAAGCTATTAAAAGAATAACCTTAAATCATTAAGGATTCGAATATAAAAATAATTCACAAAGTTAACAAACTAATCGTTTATAATACTTGTCTTTAGAAATTCAATAATACTTGTTTGAATTAGCATATGCCTGCAAATTACTGGTATCGTTTTTGTGCCAGTTGGATCTACCTTTAGTCGCATTTGATTCCAGGGTATTATGATATGTCAATTGCAGTTCAGTAACTGCTAGAAAAACTTACCTCAGTAGCAACCCCAATATGCATTCTTGCACTTAGGGGAGCTCTGTCTGTTTGTGGCATCTGCCGCGCATGCGCACGACAAACGGCAGCCAATTGTTGCTTGACATTTGGTAAATTGTTTTTTGTGGTGGTCGACAGAGGAGTGAGGTTGAGTACGCTACAAGGAAATGGCGCACTTGTTGCCTGTGTGGGCAAACACAACAACTGTTCATAATTTGCGCCATGTGCCAAGGGATCTCGTTCCGAGGGTTGCAAATGGTTGTACACAATATTTGCATAGCAGCTGCAACTGCTCAGTTGGTGGATGCCGCTTAAATTCCCATGACACTGGTCGAAAGTTCAAGCAGCGAAGAGTTCAAAGTTTGTGGCACACGATAAGGCGGCGGCAAATTCAACTGCAACAGCAACAACAACAACAACAACAGCAACACATTCAACGTGGGCTGTGTGCCCCTGCGCCTCCAGACAGTGCGTCGTTGCAGCTGGCGGCAGCCCACGCGGCAAATACAGAACTTGGCAAACTGCACACAGAAATTTGAGACGCAGCTTCACAGAACGAATATCACATACTCTACAGCATGAGGATGCTATTTCCAATCTTCTGAAGTTGTGTTTGCTTTCATTGAAAGTAGCAATTGACATTTTAAATATGAAGTAGCAAAGTATTATAAAGAATCCTTTATAGTTTTAAAATAAAAAACCTTTTAAAAGGATAACTCCTTGATATACTGAAAGAGCTTCAAGCACGTAATCATAACAAATAGCCCACTCAGTAGAGTATCAACATAAGTAATAACGCGCGAATGCTGCAGCTTTTGATTAGCAATAAATAAACGCAGAGGGAAATAAGGAAAATATCATGCAAAGTTTTGCTACGAGTATTGAGTGTTTGTCAAGTGGGTTTTCGAATGGAAGCCCAGACTCAGACCCACAGCCAGCGACAGACACAGATCGAGCGGCTGCGCTTGTGATCCACTTTACGACGACCGGACGTGGTTCTTGTTGGCGTCGTCATCGTCGTCGTCGTCGTCGTCGTCATCATCGCAATCGTCGTGGTCGTGGTCGTTCCCACTCACAGCTGAGCGGCAGAAAAACAGGAATTGCGACTTCAAATAGGACGTTGAATGCCACACAACAGTCTGGTCGGGTCGGGTTGGGTCTGGACCAACAGCTACAAATTGTGGGCATCAAATTATTGAATCCTTATAGATGAGCAATATACTAATCGTGCCAGCTCTTGGCATTGATGCTTAGTCAAAGTGTTCTGCAGAAAGGCAGAAGAAATCTGAATGGGACAATAAAAAGAGAAAATAAATGTTTCCTGAATGAACTTTTGTTTGTATGGAAGTTGACGTCAGAAAATGTTTCCGAAAATTAAGATTATTATCTTTTCATATTTTACTGTCTCTTAATATATGTATAAGGAACGTAGTTAATATTATGATTAAATATTCTATGCTTACCCTGTTAGATTGGATTCTTAGATAAAAAAAACTAAATTGTTCTTAAAAGTTTCAAAAGTACATTGGTTGCTTTTAGGTCATTAGCATTGACATCCCGTCTCCGTTTGCAGTTTGCAAAGCAACTGTACTAACATTATTTGCAACTGGTATTTTGCAACTGCGTTAGCAAACTGCTGCACACATTTTTACATAAGATTGACACGGAATGACAAAGTGCTAATAGAAATAATAAAGCAAGCGGTCAAATTAAATCAATTAAATAAAGCGCAGAACAAGAGAAGAATGCCTCTGATTGCCTCTTGATGCATTGATCGCATTGGCAATGAAGGCAAAGGGGGACGATGAGATGACGCTGGGCAGCAGGTGCAGTAACGTTTAATGGAAACAGATAAATGCAAGATATCTAGAGACAAGAGAGATACAGATACACACAACCACAACTCAGCGCAGATTGGCAGTCGCTGTTGCAGTTGCAATACGGGGGAACTACAAACGACATTTAATTGACAGTCACAATTTATGCAAACGGCCGCCAAAAGAAATCAAAAAACAACTGAAAATAAATAAATGCTGCACACTGCAAACTGTAAGCTGTAATTGTGACTGTTAAGCGTGGAAATTGCCTTGACGTGAAGCAAGCAAATTTGCAAAAAGAGCGCAACAAATTTAAAAAATGCGCAAATTCTGCAAATTGCAGCGGGAATGCATAATAAAATGTGATCCACTACAATTTGTTTATACTATTAAAGACCCATATTTTATCATGATGTTAGGTAAAACATAAGTTGCTATTTGTCTGACAATTTAAATAAAACGCACCTAGTATTATTATTGGGTGTAATCACAAGTGGAAATGAAATTTCCTGCTAGGCATTTATACATTTAACTTAACTATGTATTAAGTTAAGCAGAAACAATTACTCCTTGCATTAAGTGCCGCATTAATTAGAGGCACTTTAACAAGTATTTTTTACCAGCTATTATCACAATCTTTTACTTATGTATCTGTTTTTATTTATACTTTGCAGATCTTCAATCAATTCGACGGCTCTTGGAACACGATGCCAGCGGCTCCGTGTGCCCCTCGTGCCGCATCTCCTTCGATAAGGGCAAACGACGGAAACTGATCGACACCTGCGGACACGAACGTTGTTATTCCTGCATGTTCCGCAACGATCAGTGCCCCATGTGCATGAACAGCTCGCTGAAAGGTGAGTACAAGTCACTCCCCAGTCTCTGCGACCCCCCTCAGTCCACCAACCGAACGTGTCTGCTTGTCTATCGTATCGTATGAATATGCCATATAAGGCATACAAATATTTGTGTACAAGCATCTGACTAAAGTTGGCAACCCTCAAAAGCCGACTGCAAGACTGCAAGGTGTTGAGTTGAGTGTTTTTTGCAATATGTTTTCGTTGCAATTTTTTCAGTTATCTCGGAATTTGCCATTTAGGAATATCTTTTCATTCAATTTGTTCGTCAAATACCTTAAACAGGGGAGACATATAATGAAAATTACTGCAAAATGCTTTCGTCTTTCTATTTGTAAAGTATTTTCATCAGTGACGCTCTTGATGAATGTCAATAATCAGAAATATATTACGAATAATTTTGAATCGCAAATATTATTCCGCCTATCACCGTGAATCTTTTTAAGATCTAAAAAGTTCAGCTGATCACCTTCAGCTGCACTCAAAGAGACGAGCGTCTAATTGATCGATACTTCACATAAAGGGCTCCATTAAGTTGCAAACTCATTGCCCTACAACTCGTCCAAGCCGTATCACTTAATTAGCTATGCTAATAAGCCTAGCGACCCAAACGCTGGTACGGCCCTCTGGCTACAGGCAGGTAGCAGCTGTAAGCTGTAAGTACACTACTCGTGCACACTGTATTCTTATGCCATCACCATAAATAAAGCGAAGACAGAAACCACTTGCCAGCTCGTAAATTCACACAATACACGACCGACTCTGCAACGTACGATGGGCAGCTAGTTAATAAATTCAGCCGGTAAAGTTGGGCGTCGTGCACAGTGGTACGACAGCCGTAGGAAATCATGTTACCACTAACTGAAAAAAGCGGGCATTACTTTCAATTTTCATGGGCATTGGAGCAACGGTACATCGCATTATGGCTGCGGTCTGTCTGCCACTTTATGAAGTTACCCGAAACCAGAAAACCCCTTACTTTGTGTCCCGTGCTTTGGAGTAGTCAAGCAAACGTAGCCTGCATGCCAAATGACGTACAACACACAATTGGCATATAAATTGAACAACAAACGCTGCGACTTGGAATAACAAATGCAAATGGACTTCTGGTATACTCGTAGACATGCTACAATACGTGCACATATATTAAAGTATTCTTCTGGGTTTCAAACGGGGAAACTGCCAACCAATCGATCGTAGACTCGACTGGCAAACAAGCCGATGCCGCGATCGATAAAGTTGCATTTGCGAAATGCTAAACAAAGGCATTAAAGTACAAGTATTAAATCACTAGGTCACATAGGTTTATGAATAAAAAACGCTCGATAAGAAGAGATTTTCAATATTTAATAAATTGTCTTCTATCGTACATGGTTAGTGTTAAATTAAATGATATGTACTTATATAGATGTAAAATCCAATTTAGATTTTTGGTATTCTAATCCAATTTATCTAACTGCCTACATTCTTAAATTGTTCTCACAAAGTTGCTTTTGTAAAGTACTTATAAATGTTTTCTATCTTAAAATTTGTGCTGTTTTTATATACACTCAACCTTCATTGCATTCTTTAAATGCTGAAGCCCTGATTACAGACAACTTACATCTATTTAATGTGTATATCTTTCTCATAACATCTATTTCTCTATGTCTCGCATAGATGTTGATGGCGCCAATGCTCAGGGCTATGACACCGGCATCGGGGGCTCCACATCGACAATTGTCAGTCCGCTGGGCTCACCGCAGCCCCAGCTGAGGTCCCATGCACAGCGGAACGCGGCTTTGGCGCGTTATATGCAGGTGAGTGCGTACTTTAAGATACAAAAACTTACAAAGATACTCGGCTGGGCCACAACAGTTACAAATGACTGTGCGGAGGCGCATTTGTCTCTGTGTTTACCTTAATGACTACTTGATTATGCCTCCCCGACTCCAGCAGATCTAAAGAAAAGGTAGAGAGAAAAAAAAAAACATATTAGAATCGAAGCGTCAAAGAAAAGCGGCAACAAAGAGTGGATCCGATATTGTTGTTACCAACTCTCATTTCCGTTCATGGCGAGGCGCCTCTTTTAGCCATAATACTTTGACACATTTGTTCCCTGACCAAATGTGGGCGAGGCGTCGTCGAATCACCGTTAATTGGCCATTGTCTGGGGTCCGAGGTCTATTGGGTCTTGATCGTTGATCGTAAAGCATTTGATTTGCTTTTAATCAAGCTATAAGCGAGTGTCAAACAATTTGTTTGGCGATAATCCAATATGAACTCAACGATTTGCATAATTTAACCGCTGGGTGGTATTGTTGCTGAAGAAAGCATAGCCATGGCTGTATTATCTGGGCTTATATGCTGTTAAGTCTTCTTTTATGACTGCATAGTTATTAGCTCGACTGAACTGCTTTATGCTTTTCCACTCTTTAGATTGCAAACGAATCTTGAAGCACAGCTGTAAGTAAAACGTTAATAGCAAATGAACTGAATCTAAGCAAAACAAAAAAAAAAAAAAAAAAATAGAGAAAAAAAAAAAATGGGACGAATACTAAATTTCAAAGCATTCTAAACCGATTTGATCCGTATAGAGTTTAACATGAGCTTTAACAAGTTAATAACTCCAAAACTCATTAAAATGAGCTGTATTTTAAAACACCAATAAAAATAATTATTAACCTCTGCAGAAAGCAATACTCGTATGTCTGTAAAAAAAGAAAGTGCAGTGAGAAAAAACTTTTACAAGCATTTGAAATGATTTTGGCAAAAAAAAAAGAAAAAACTTTCGCAGCAAAAGTAGCAGAAATCTTGGAATATAATTAGAAATCAATTTGCACGTCGGACTTAAGTTTTAATTTCATTTCATTTTTTCTCATTTTATTTTCATTCACTTTGTTGGTGTTTTCAAATGTAACTCTGTGGTTGAATTGTTTGTTTGGCTGTCCTTTTGAATGTCGGCTCAAAGTCGGTTAACTACTCGGATATGTTCAATTCGATGTCATGTCGGACATTTGGCACATTTTATGTTTGCTTATGCGAGCATTAAACACTCTTAAGTGAAATTCCATGTCACGTGTCAGAGAGCGTACCACAAAAATATACAAAAAATAAAAATAAAAAAAAAAAAACAGAAAAATATAAAGCAACAAAACACCGAAACAGAAAACACGAAACTGAAAATTAAAACTGAAAATTGAAATCAATTGGGAATCGCCGCAATTGAAATAAATATCAAGTCATAAATATGCTGCGAAAAGTAAAACAGTTTACGGCTTAGAAAGCAGAAGAGGAGGCTGCTGGAGCTGTCAGCTCGTCCGGCCACTTGAGGCAAACTGCCTGACCCGATTTCCCGGCTTGGCATCTTCGCTGGCAAACTGTCAGTTCAGCCATTTGACAGTCGCCTTTTGAGATACACAAGCGCAGATATGAGATACGCTCGCTGCCTCTGTATCTGTATCTCTTTCTAGTGAGTATTTGATACGCGGTATTCAGTACCCGGTACTCGGTACCCGGCAACTGCTGACTAACTGGCAACCAGCAACTTGCAACTGGCAACTGCTATCTGCAATGACAATCTGGCTGCAGCGTCTGGCGGCGCCCCGCCAATTGAATCTTTTGCGCCGTTTTGGCGTATTTAAAGTGACATTCGCTGACAGTTGAACTGCAACTCCTCAGTTGCTCCCCAAATAGCTCCCTAGTTGCTCTTCCATTAAGCCCAACAGAGTCAGATGCTAATCTTTTCGTGCATCGAAAAATCAAATTAAATTAATTACATCGAAAGTGATGGTTGTAATTGTTTTGTAGATTTAAAACTATTTGGCTGACATTTGACCTTTATAGGAAGAAAATGGAAGACAATTGATCCGCCTGTGAAATCATTTGGGGATTTAAGGAGCTACCATACAATAATAGCTAAACACAAAGCACTTATTAGAAATTGTTTTAAAACTTACACATAATCAATCATGCAGACATTCTTAAAATCTATTCGTTAGAATTTGTCGTTGAATGAATATACAATTTCTATAATTTGTAAATTTAAGAACAATACTGAAATCAGACAATATTTACAGCTCTGAAACTTAGCGCTTCTTTGAAAATATTGGAAATTAAAACTATGTGTCTGTTGTCATAAACTAATATCAGCTAAATTCATTAAACTGCTAAACAAAGACTGTAGTTGTTTGAAGTGCAAACTGAAGAAGGTTTTGTGTAAATGTCTTATGGCTAAAGTTGTAATCATAAAATTTCCAACACCTCGCGCAGTCCATAAATGGCATACAATTAGATCGATGGGCAACAAGTTGAGGGGGGACAACGACAAAAAAAAAATGAAGAAACTTTCATTTCAAGTTGATTTGAGACGATTTGATTTGATGATGCGCCCGGAAAAAGTTGATTTTGAAGTTGCAATTGAATTGAATGGAGTTTATAGCTGACCATAAGGAGAACGAGGCTTGACTCAATGAGTTATCATTGTCTCTGGCAAGTGGAGAAGTGGAGCAACTGGCTCGTGGACTGCCGGACTGTTTGGCTAGCTGGCTTTTCTCCTTATACGCGATATGGTTACGGTTATACGTACGTACATATATCGGAAGTGTGTCAGTGATTGGCAACAAGCACTTTACATAACTTTAAGCTGCAACTATCTGTATCTGCAGATACTTGTATCTATCCGAGGCGAACCGAGTCGAGTTGAGTTTAGTTGAGTTGAGCTGAAACCAGAAGTCGTTTAACCAATTACTGGGGCGTGTGGCATGAGAACTGTCATTAGATTAAGTGGCAGGCAACCTGTGTGTGCAACTAAAACTACACTGTGGCTCCTTCTCAGCTCTAGCTAATTATCGTTTGGAAATCGTGTTATTAGCAACTGCAACACCAACAAACCAACAAAACTAACAAACCACCAAAGATTTGTGATTGACACGCGCAGGCGACAAATCAACTCTCGTGTCTGCGATTCAAATTCAAATCGTTTGCATTAAAAATCCCATAAAAGTCGCTCGGTGTCTATTTTTCTCTCTTTCCGTTTTTTTGGTCACATTCGAAAGCAAAACCCATGCGATTTTTATCTCGCATGCAATATATTAGTTGTCGCAGTTGCAGCAGTAGCGGCAGCAACAAATATGGCGTTAATTATCCCACAATTTCGATAGCATCACGTTTCCATGATTAACAAAAAACGCAATCAATCAATTGCTGTAACGCTGTATCTTTTACTTGCAGCTATGCCAAACATTGTAATTGGTATTCGCTTTGAATGACTTTAGTCGTTGGCGTTGTTTAACTTGTAGTTGCTCTTGTAGTTGTTGTTCTATTTGTTGTAGTTGCAGTTTCATTTCCAGTTGCTTTTCATCCATTTTAAAAGATTTATGTCACATTTGCTCCGCAATCGCAGTCAGAGACGAGCTGAGCTGACACCTTTTTCCTCTGCGCTGGACAACCAGCTAGGCAATTAATCAACGCTGATTTCTCTAGGCATTAAATTAACTCAGTATGTGATGTAGAACAAATATGCATATACAGATATTATCGATGGTATGCATAGCTCATTTAGAGATTTCTTATTTATTATACCCTCATTTGCCTATTAGTAAACTAGCTCCGAACACTTCCATATAATATATGCAGAAAAATCCAATGCTATTTAAAAATGAGTTTCTAGCGTTGAAAAAATCGCCTACTTAATGATTCCATTTAATTCCTAGATATATTTTGTTAATATATTTAATTTAATTGTAATAAAAAATGCAAAAATTCATCGTCCTGTCCTAAAGGAGGAGAATCAAAAAGTTTCACCAATAACTCTCAATTGGATGTTAAAAGTTTATAGTTTATGTAATAAAAGATGCCATGCATTTATCATCAACTTTGCTACACTTTCCCTTATTCTCAAGACTCAAAAGACATTCACTTATGGATAATCACAGCTCAGCGAACAATAACTGCAATCAGACACACAACTACAACCAATTTGGCGCTAATCAATCATACGTATGTATATGCATGCATATGTATATGTGAATGCAGGCATTGAATATGCCGCCATTGCACGTACGAAGCTGTGCAGCGCCACCTGGCGATCGGTATGTGCTAGCCTTTAATTAACACGACAACAGGCAATTTATCAATTTTTATTGATAGAACCTCGAACAATCGAACAATGAGCATGGCACTAAACTGCACACTAATTAGTTGCACAGATACTTAAGCAATTCTGCGCTGTGCTGGCCTGGTCTGGCCAAAATGGATAACCCCGTCGGGCAACTAAGTAGAATACCCCATCACCTCCCTCTCTCTCTCTCTCACTCTTTATGCTCAATCCGTTAATTGCCAGCTGCAAGTTGTTTATGCTAACCACAAAATGTTAGTGCAGTCGCATGCAGTATGCAAATGCGGCAAGCGCAACAATAAATATCGTACACCAACGATCGAACACAGTCTCTGCTTAGCATTCTACACTGAGGGAAAAATCGGTTCGTTTTGGATTTCAAGTGTCACAATACATCGCCTAAAGTCGTGAAACAAGTTAGAGAATCTCGATATGAAAATACTTTGATTTTAAATAAAGTAATTTTATATTCATATTCTTTATTTTCATAGTTTTTGTAATACAGTACTGATTAATCTATTTTTCATTGTTGATTTAAAAATTTTCTCTTTGTGCATACGCCACAATCTTCCACTTGGTTCACTGCCTGCCCGATTCACTAATCAGCATAAATAGTTGAAAATTGTTTATTAGGTAGTGCAAAACATGTTCACCTGCCACATTTTTGACAGTTATGTGATCACAATTTCTAAGGAAATTAGTGGGATTAAAATGATTTCGAGCTGTGATATTGGGCACGTTAAAGATATAGTCAGACTAAATCGATCTCTGATGTACTCTAAAATTAAAAAGCAATTAATTAAAATTGATCGTTCATGACTCAATTCGTTCAATGAAATCTTAATTGAATTACAGTACAATTATAAGAAATCTAAGATAATTTAAAATCGTATGCTATGCATTCCACTTTAGCTGCAGCTGATGTCA
Source organism: Drosophila siamana (assembly GCA_035047445.1). Taxonomy (NCBI): domain Eukaryota; kingdom Metazoa; phylum Arthropoda; class Insecta; order Diptera; family Drosophilidae; genus Drosophila; species Drosophila siamana. Next base: position 535,324 of record JAWNPP010000014.1, on the reverse strand, counting down.
AAAATATTACAAAATATTTTCAATTTTTGCCAGAAGAAAACGATTAAACTGATTTGGTGGGTCTGCAATATGAGCAAATGCAGCACGCCCACTTCAAAATTGACTTAAATTAACTTGGCCAAGAGGCTGCTCACATTTCTGCTTAAAACAAATTACACGGCTTATCTTTATTGGCCCAAATTTCAATTGGCCAACAAGTAAACTAAAGCCTGCCTTGAAAAGGCAATTAATGATTTAAAAAAGACACATACATACAACAAAAAGCCACCAACAATCCACTTAAAATATATTAAGAAAAAACATCAGAAAAGAAAGTTGGCTTGTCAACAGTCACATCCAATGGGCAAAAGGACTGAAATGAAGGTAAAAAGAAAAATAAAATGATATCAGGGCATAATCCACATGTCAGCAAAAGATGAAAACATTTGGCATAAAGTTTGTTATGTAAAATAAATGTAATACCAAAAGGAACGACCAAAATGTTAAATTTTTAACTGAACACTGAATATTAAATACTCTTCGTAAAAACATATTATATGTATAAAAACTACATAACTAAACTGTGTTATAATTTATTTTAATTTTGCAGCAAATGGAATTGTCAATTTTACTACAATAGTTCTATAAATTGAATATTAACATTGTCATCGGTTTGTTGACAAATAGAAGGATAGATAGATAACTTTATTTTTTTATTGATCTCATTGAAAAATGTCCGGGGCTTCATAAAAGCATATTTGTTGAACCTTTTTTAATATTAGATACTCTCCACAAGACTAAAATATATAAATTAATCATTTAAGCCAATGGTACACACCTACCAGTAACCCAAAAAAAATAAAATAAAACAAAATGGGCAGAGCAAAAGTTTTGACTGAAATTAATTTGCCTGCCCTGCAAGATGAATGGCAACCTGGCGAAAGCTGTTTTCCGTTCTACCCCAGGGGACAGTCGAAGTCCCTCGACGCTGGTCAGAGCTCCTCGTAAGTGCAAAATGCATAAAAAATGCTGACACCATTCGATAAACTCTTGCGATAATTTAGAGGCTTTAGAACTTTAGATCCGTCGATTGAGTTTTACCAAAGGCTTGTTCCATTTTGATTAATACTTACGATCACGTATTCGACCGACAGACAAACCTTATTCACAAACCTATTTCACTGGCTGAGCACTAATTAATATGTAACTCGTTTAGTGTGCGATGATTAAGATTTACGCAATATTTTCATGTTGATTGTTTGAAGAAAAGGTGCCGACAAAATGACGCACACAAAAGCTTCTATTGTTGCGCGGCGCAGCTGCAGTCGCATCGCCGGACAGGAAAACAAAATCAATGAAATTTAACGTATTTAAGTTACTCTCTGTTTTGTTGCTTTACTGTTGCTGTTGCTGTAGTCAGTCGAACTGGTGGAAAATGTAAAATGTTCGTAATCAAGGCGAGTGTTGATCGTCTCAGCACCTCACACCAGCTTGAATTTGTTTTTATCGCCTCTTAGCTTCGTTTTGTGGGCTTTCACTTTCTAGGCCCAGTTAAAAAAGTAAACAAAACTGTTACCAAGAGGGCTTTAATACTTGGACCCAAAATCACGATGAAACTTTTGCACTTTGTTTATTGTTGTTGATTTTGCCTTGATTGAGACAGTGAAGAGAATGTGACGCAATTGAAGCTAATGAACAAACACTTTTCAATTGTTACCTCAAACCACTAATTGTTAAAAATTTCAAACTAATTTTAAGTTGCAAATAATAAAAAAACTTTGGTAAATTGCATGAAATTTTAGAACAGCTAGTAGAACTATTTAAACATTTTAAAATCAAATGCATAGCAGCAAAGAAGCAAAGAATCAAAATATATGTTATAAGTTGAAAGAAATACATGCTCAACTATCAATTACCATCTCGAAAAGTTAAGAGTTGTTTTTGCCCTCTTGAGAAAGATGTAGAACAAAGCGGTCAAGGGTGCTTACGTTTCTAAGCATATTGCCAATAAGTCAATTGTGAAACTCTCACCGATAATTGCATCTTAAAAGATTAGTTACGCTTTAAACAGCGGCTCAAGTGCTTGCTTTGGAGCCAGCTTGGGTTTGTGTTTCGGTCATGGGGTCCGAAGTATGGTGCACTCATATGGAGTTATGAGTGTGGCTGGTGAATTTGGCATGCCAAGCACGTTTTATACACTTGCACACACACGGACGCGCACTTGATGAGATGCAGAGTGCAGAAAAGAAACCTAACAGGGTCATAAATGCACTGGCCGCGCTATTAGAAAGCTGCAACAAAGCCGAATGCGAATGGGAATGGGAATGGGACTGAGTGTGAATATGGGTTTAAGTTGAATGTGTGGGGAGTGTGGATTGGGGATTGGGGAGTGCAATAGCTTTTATGCTTAACTTGTTCTCGTTACGTGCATGACTCATGACGACCACAAAAAGTGCAAGATCGTTTCGGTTATGAGCTGGAATTTGGATTGGGAAGGGGGTTGAAATGGGTATACCGAAGGGGAAGGTGAAGTGGAAGGGTATTGCGATTGGGAGTGCATTTCACTTTCAGAGAAATCAATAACTCAACTAACGCTCTCACGCTGCAATCAAATGAAAATGCTGAACAATAAACAAAGCGAAAGACTGACCGATAATTAAATAGACAAACGGCATAACAATTGTACAAATGAACCAATCAAAATATCCAGTTAATTAACAAAGAGTGTTAAAAATGAGCTACTACTATTGAAGCAATAGATTTCTTTATATGCCGTTTGTACATGCAGATGTTTATGTGAAAGCTTAGGAGATTTGTTCTGTCGCGAATTGAATGCGTTATGATTGATAGCATCGCGTTTTAACTACGTTTACTATCGCTGGGACTGCGCACTTTCAAAATGCCAAATAACCACTTCATTTCACCGGCTCAACAAATGCATTTTTAGCATACACATTCAACAGATGGTTACTATATTTTTCTCAGCCATTTCACCTGGTTAACCAGGCAACCTGGCAACCAGTTGGGATCCCTCTCCCAATCTCAAGCGCCATATCACTCTCACTGTCTCCGTCGTCTGTTTCTCTGTCTGTCTCTGGAGCAACATTATCTATCTGTTTATCTGGATGTCTTGTTTATCTATTTCGGTGGACTTGGCATGCGTGCCGCTTCCTCAAATATTGTATATAAATCGCACACGGCATTTGCATGTTGAGAAACAATTTCTCAGGCCTCGTTTGTTGGCTTTAACTTGGCTAAGCCAGGCCGCCTTTGATATATGCCACATGACGATGGTCATAATATTTTTGCGCAATTCGGTTGTCGTCGAACGGCTTTTTCAACTCAATTTATCGATCGTTAAATAAATGCACTGTGTTTTTTCCCATTGACCGAAACGCGATTGAGTCGTGTTCAAAGCACTTACAGCCAACGCAATCAATTAATAATGAATGAACTCTCAGCATCTGATTTTCAGCAAATAAAATCATATTTTACAACTCGCTTCACCGATTAATTTGGGGTATGGAATTATTATTAGGTTTTTGCAATTGGAAGCATATAATTTTTAGAGTTGTTGCATTAAACATTTAACCATTAACTTCACGACAAAGCGTCTTTTAAATAATTTTGTAGCGACTACATTAGTTTACAGGGTCTATTTTTTGTTTTGTGAGAAACTGCACGCCATGAATTGAATAAACTCATTAACTAATGAATGCTATTAAAATGTCTGCTCAGTGCATTTACCTATAACAGTCCCACTTGCGATTAGGCCAAGCCCAAGTCCATCAACCGCTTCTACTCCAATTACCAAATACTTGAACCAAAAGTCTGCCGTTGATACTGCCACAATTCTGCCTTGATTACAATGACTACACACACACACACACATCATTGAATATATCTATATCTTTGCTGTTCAAATAATGTTCGCTCCAAATGATTCGGCAATCGAAATTTGATACAACGCGAGTGGAGTCGAGTGCATAAATTACAAAGCTAAACGCAAGTAATTCTCATAAAAAACAAATGCACAGAATGCTTGAATACGATTACGATTGCGAATACGAGTGCGACTATGAGTGTGAGTGTGAGTCTGAGTATGCTTACGATTACGATTGTGAGCACAAGTGCGGGTACTCGTAACATTGCCGATTTCCTCTCTCGTTCCTCGACGCGGTCAAATCGCGGCCACGACACAATGGCCCCAAAATGGCAAATGGCGGCGACGAATGCGCCACGCGGGGTGCCCAATTGTAGGTGTCAGCAGAGGCGACCAGAATTGAGCAGAGGGGAGCGAAGAGGGCCGCTTGTTGGGCAACAAACGCAGCGCGTTTCCATTCAATTCAAATGCAACAGCAGCAGCAGCAACAACTGTTGGCGGTTAACTAGCGACAATAAACGCGAGCGCGTTTTGCATGCATTTTGAAACGCGTTATCTGCGGGTTAGAAGGGTGTAATAACTGAATGGTAACCCAAAATATACGACTCCAAAAAGTACATTCATTCTTAGTCATCGTTACAGACGCGAAAGAATTTTAAATGAATTTATGAAGTCAACACTAAATTTCACTATTAGACAACTCGAAATATTCTACATTTTTTACTGGAAGTTGTATAATTTTTATAACAATAACATAATTACTGGTTCTGTTGAAATTACAAAGCTCAATAGAATAATATATTCTTTTATAATCAGACAATTTGCGATTCGAAACATGTATTTAGAACTTAACTACCAGGTCGCCCTGAATGAAATCAGTCCTTGAATTGGCATCCATTTCAACGGTTTTCTTTAACTACTATTTTTATGACATTTAAACAATTATTTTTAAGCGCCTTGTGATCGTGTAGCTAAAATATCAGCTTACAGTTAGGCTAAATGCAACTGCAACTGTAACTGCATCCGACTGTGGGCCAAGCCCAATCAAATGGCGGCCAAGTCGTTGTCTCAACTGGTGTCAACATGTCTGGGACCGCCAGCTTGCCTCCAATATCTGTTGTTGTTGTTGTTGTTGTTGTTGCTGTTGTCTTTAGCCCGCAGCTTAACATGCGAGTCTGTTTTCATACCCTGCACCTGCCTAAAAATAATAAAGGGTATTCTGAACCGCTAAGCCCTTTCGAAATTCAGCAATCTACTCAATTGAGTTTTAAGATGCAAAAATAACTCAATTTGGGTCTTGAACCAATTGTATTTCTTGGTGACAATCAATTTGTCTTTAACAACAAATTTTTGCTCCGATTACTTCATTAGTTATAAAATAATAAAATTATTCTTTCAAATTTTACAAATAGCCATCTACACATGCTCGTTTTTTTGCAGTCTTTATCAAATTTATGCCACCTTCAATATACCATTTGGAATTCTAGGTAATTTTCCAGTCGAGCACTATTATCTGGCTGTCTGTATTATTCATATTTTGCAGTCGCCTAAAAACTTGGCAAAAAATTATTATGAACCTGTTGATGTTGCTGCAGTTTTTGCTGTTGTTACTTTTGTTTGTTGCTTGTCCAAAAATCGAATCGAATTCTTGAATGAACCATTAATCTTGTTGCCAGCTCTGCCTCTGTCTCTGTCGCTGGCTGCAGTCGGATCGGACTCTGGCAAGTCGATCATTAAATGGCTGCGGTAATTGCATTGCGGCTTCAGCTTCAGGTTTTGGCCTCCATTTTTATGCATACTATACACTAACAATGAGAGTATCCCAATTGACAAATACAATATGAAGCCAGGGTTAGGAACTATATGATCCACAAATGCTTTACAGGCAGGTCGAAAATTTCGGAAACGGAATAAACATTCATTTAAATTAATATCATTACTTTTATTTTAACTTTTTATTAAAACAAGTCTCTGATAAAGTAAGACATCATAGGGTATTGAAACTCCGAAGTTCGCAGTTTTGTTGCTTTTTTATGTTTAAGCAAATTAATGCGAGCTTGTCATATTACAATTACAACGACGACCGGCTGGCATTACACCTGCGCTCTTTTTGTGCGACGAGGACCCCTTGGGGTCCCGCCAACCAAGCCCAATTGGTTCTACTCGGCATTTGATGTGAAAGGTTGCAGGCAGTTGTCTCTGTTCCGTTGCAGGCGCAGCATAAAGTTTGACAATTTATTGGCCTATCGAAGGTTTGAATGCTATGAAGCCTATGCTCATCAAATGTTATCAAAATAAGTATAAATAAAACTAAAAGTTAATATTGCATAGATCTCTAGGAAATAATAATAGAATTGATCAATTGATTCAAAAATTGTATTGTTCGGCAAGCAATTAAAAGGTATTTAAATTCGTTGTCCTCTAGCAAATTCTTGTGATGATCGTTGTAAGCTGTTTGCTGGCCAATATAAACAGTGTAAAAATCACATTTGAAATACTTGGCTCAATTACCAATTAATTGTACCGTCAGTAAAAAAAATATTTGAAACACACTGAATTCTGTATAGTCTCGCATGTGGATGATCTTCAATTACTACAGATTGCAGTGTCACATTCCAACACCTTTTTCAACTAACGAGCACATGAGCGCTTACAAGACGATGATACTACACACAACATGCTTGAGTGTACAATCTCCTACCAGCGGCGACGACAACAGCAAAGTAAAACTGCAGATTGTGTAGTTGAAAAGTGATTTTCACTTTTCTATAGAAATTTCAATTTGCAATGCAGTGGCAGGCATAATTTGTTAATTAATTTTCAAGCTACAACTTAATCAAAATGATGTGGCCAATTAAAAAGCCACCGCGGGGTGGCCAACGATAAGACACTAGACACGGAGCAGGAGCGAACTGTGATCAGCGAACAGCAGAGCAGAGTAGAGGAGTGGCAAACAGAGATAGCTAGAGACCCCAAGCACTGCGAACTAGTTTAAAGAAAGCCTTTCTTCGGCTCGAAACGAATCGCAATGGAACGTAGCGAACCGGTACTTAATTACACTGGTCGTCTATCGATAGTTCATTTATCGAGTGTGAGGAATAGATTGCCGTTCAATTGCTGCAACTTAATAGTCTAGCTTGCCACAGAACTCGACAGAAAGAGAGAGAGAGAGAGAGACAAATCAGATGTAACTAAATAAACAGACAGACGAAATAGTCAAGTGGGTAGACTACACTTAAAACGGGCACGCATCCACAACGGAAGTGGGAAGTGGGCATCCGTGGGAGCTGACATGCAGCTTTCTAGAACTCAGACCCACACTTCGAAAGCATTCTGTCAGTCCTGATCGTGCTATGTCTCTTGCTCTCTTTTTGGCATCGTCTGGTCACGTAATATACTGGACCTTATCTGTTTTATCGTTGACTTTCAATTAAATGGAATGTTAGCTAACCAAAATTGTAGCCTCTTCCAGCGACCCGCAATTATACTATGTTGCAGACTGCAAACTTTGTGTGCCCGAAACAAACCAATTTCAAGCTATTATCCCACACAATAGGGAACAGGTTCTGGTCGCAAAATTGCCAAACACGTTTGCGATTTTGGAGCCTGCAGACTACAGACTACAAAGTGTAGCCTGTTGCCTGTGGACAGCACAGAGTGCAGAATGTAGACTGCAGAAAAGCGAAGCAGACTCCAAATGATTTGCGGTTCATTAAGACGAAACCCCCAGACAGACTTGACTCGAACAGTATGTGTCTGGGATGACTAAGAGCGCACAGTTTGCTCACTAAATACACTTGACAGTTGCAGCATCTTATGAAAATGGACTTTTGTCTGCGTTGCCTGCTCCCGATGTCCGGCCAACGCAGACGATGCTTGATAAGCCGTCGACTGTGGACCACGATCTTGCGGCAACAAAACCTCCAGCTAATCGTACTGTGATCGCGACACACAAGACAGACAAACAGAGACATAGAGCGAGAGAGAGAGAGAGAGAGAGACAGACGGAGGACAACGGTGTCCAGTCTGGGCAGACAGATGATGATGATGATGATGATGATCGTGGACCACTGTGGGATGTCGAACAAGCTTGAGTAGGTTGGCTGGACATCTCATCAGTTGACTCCCAGCCAAAATCAATAGAAGTGTGGCAATCTTATAGTAGAACTTAACAGACAGCTCGCAAGAATTCTCAATAGTTTTCAAGTGTACGAAATGTGTACAAATCTTTAACAGATCTATCATGTTGATTTGCATTCTCCTGTATTTATTTTTCATCAATTTTTCTCAAGTGCTTCGTCGTTTGCAATTCTTAAAACATAATATTTCTTTTGATTCCTGTCTCAATTCCCTAATTCGTTTATTTCTCTATATTTCTTCACATCTTTCGTTTGCTCCCTGTATTTCTGTAGTAACATTTTTCTATAACTTCTTCTTAACTCATTCATGTCGATTCGCTTCGTTTTCACCTGCGCTTTTCCCCTGTATTATTAAAATGTCGATTATGCGTCTCTTTTGGCTGTCTCTGTCCCTGTCCCGTAAGTTCGCTCATCTGCGCTTGCTTTGCCTTAATCTCGCTTGGGATTTTAGGTATGGCGCACCTTGCTGCGCCCAGAGAAAGAAGGAAACAGAGAGAGAGCGAGAGATAGTGAAAGAGAGAGACGAGTCCCTGCAGCCAGAGGTTGCTCCTCAGAGTCGAAGACAAGTCCCATATGACTAATCGATGTGCAACGCCTTTCTATGCAGCGCTCGCGTTCTCTTTGCTGTGGGGACCGCGTGCCGCCGTTTGTGGCATGCGGCATGTGGCACAGCGCGAACTTTCATCGTCGATAAAGCTGGGCACACACACAGACTTATATATTTAGTATATATGCTTCAAAGTGCAACTCATTTCTCAAGTCTTCATCTGCTTTTTTTCTGTGTTTTGCTTTGTGCTTGCAGCAGCATCGCCAGGAGTCGCAGTCGCCGGATTACCACCGTTATGCGAGCATTGGCAAATTGCCCCGTGCGGCAGCAACAGCTGCAACCAATGGCCACAGCAATGGCAATGCCACTGGCTTTGTGGCCAACACACACACCGTCACCGTCGACATACACCAACACCAACAGCAACAGCAACACCATCATCAGCAACAGCAGCAACAACAGCAGCAGCAGCAACAGATTATCAAACTGCAAACGGGCAGCAACAACAACATCGCACACAACAATTTGCACTTGCCATACAGCGAGTTGCATGCAACGCCGGCATTCGCAACGCCTCCAACGCGCCGTCGTTTCTTCAACCACAAGAATCTGCGCAGCGCCCTCACCGGCCATCGACGCACTGCCTCCAACGGGGGCTACCCGCTGGACACGGCTTCTATACTCTCGGGCGGTAAGTTTTAGTTGTGATAACTTGGCAACTTTGGTGCTGGGAACATAGATCTTTAATATCCTTAGCTATTCCTTGCACACTGCACTCTGCACTCCTTTTGTATCTCATCTCTTCAACTCATTCATCCAGATCATCGCAAAGAGTCGAATGCCTTGAATACCTCGACGTGCTCGGACTCGGCGGTCACGCGACGGCGCCGCAAGAACGTCAGCAACAACAACCTGAAGACATCCACGGAGCACGGCGCCAACAGCGAGAATCGCCTCAATCGCCTCAGCTTGGCAGGTACCTCGATCAAGTGCCTCATCAAGTCGCTTTGGAGCGTTAATTCCTCCAACTCAAGTGACGCGGGACTCAATCAGCTAGCAGGCATGGGTCTCACCTTCTCCTCTTCGCTCTGCATGAAATTCATTACCGTTTCTCTATTTCGCATGATAACTCTTACGTTCACATACTAAATAACTAATTTAATTGCACCTAAGGAAATCTCTATTTCAACAGCCTCGTACTTTTTGCTAACCTTCTTTTACACCAGTGTTTTTAATTTTCAATATCAAGTGTACGTTTTGGTTTCGTTAAGCTTTGCACAACTCAAAAACGTTGAAAACTTGTCCGTATTAATGTTACTCAGTTTTGGAATAAAGAAACTTTCTGCGTTATTAGTAATATTTTTCTTAACCAAAGTTATTTATATTACAACAATTGCGCAATACCAAAAGACCAATCAAGTATTTTCTTCACGATTTCTATACTTATTCTGTTATAAATTGGTTCTGTTAAAGCCTGATAACTCGTCATTCCTAATTTGACACCATGTTGATAATTTAATTCGTTATACAACTTCAAATGATCATTGTTAATTGATATGTTTTATTTGTTCGTCTAATTCTTCGCGTGTTTGCGTGCTAATGATTGCCTCTATTCCTTACTCACGCATATTTCTCTTGCTCTCTTCTGTAGGCAGCGATACCTTGGGCATTGAACATCACTCGCAGGCGCTGCTCAACGAGAAGCAGCAGAAGGACCAACTGCGAGCTCGGCTCGGTCTGCTGCTGAACGACAACAACAACTGCGGCACAAGCAACAGCAACAGCAGCAGCAGCAGCGATCACAACGGCAACTCGACGAGCACGACGAGCAGCAGCGGCAACAACACCACCAACATCAGCAGCAGCAGCTGCATCACCGGCAACAGCAGCAGCTCCTCGCACAACATTAGCCCCGAGCAGACGCTCGCCTGTGGCGGCGTGCTCAGCGGCAGCCAACTCTCGGTGGCCACGTCCAATGCCAAGGAGGACGCGCTCAGTCTGTGCAGCAAGTTCAAGATGGGCTGCTCCATGCAGGAGCATGCTTACGAGGCGCTGCCGCTGGCCAAGGCACGCAAGGGCGCCACTCGTCGATCCACACGTGCCCAGCAGCTACCCACAGTGGGCGGCGGGGCAGCAGGCGCAGGCGTGTAGGGTGTGGCAACAGCAGCAGCAGCAGCAACTTCAGCAGCTGGCGGTGCTGTCAGCAAACGTGCCGCTGCCGCAGCCGCCCTGGCAGCTGTGCAGCTGGCACTGAAGCCGCTCTTCTTCGAGGTGCCGCTGCAGGAACCAGACCCACCGTATGCGGGTCGTCAGTGGCTGGTGCAGCAGCTCTCGAACATACTGCTGGGCACGGATACACGCGTGGTGCTGATCAATGGACAGCCGGGCACTGGGAAGACAGCCTTCTGTCTGCAGCTGGTCGAGTACTCGTGCTTCGGACGGCGCCAGATGCAGCAGCAGGAGCAGGACGTGGATGCCATCTACAGCCAGCTGGGCGCACAGAACGAACGCATGCGCGGCCTGGCCTCCCACATGGTGGGCTATCACTTCTGCCAGTCGGACGCGAATCTCACCTGCCAGGTTCCAGATTTCGTGCACTCGCTGGCCGCCCAGCTCTGCCAGGCGCCGCAGCTGACCGCCTATCGCGACTATCTGCTGTCGGAGCCGCATCTGCAGGACATACTGGGTGTGCGCGAGTGCATCGCGGACGCGGAGCGTGTGATGCGACTGGCCATCCTGGAGCCTCTGGCGCAGCTGCATCGGGCGGGCAAAATACCCGCCAAGGTGGCCGTCATACTCGTGGATGCGCTCTGCGAGGCGGAATACCATCGACCCGATCACGGCCACACGATCGCCAGCTTTCTGGCGCAACTGACGCCGCACTTCCCCGCCTGGCTCAAGCTGGTGGCCACCGTACGCACCCAGATGCTGGAGCTGGTCAAGGCGCCCAGCTACACGCAGCTGACGCTGGATAGCTGGGCCAGCAGCCAGACGCTGCAGCAGGATATGCTGGACTACATCAATGCACGCATTGCGCACTGCCCGGAGATACAGCACAACATTGGCGGCCAGTTGGCGCAGTCGCAGGCCAAGTTTGTGACACATCTGCAGGCACTGAGTCGTGGCTCGATGCTGTACGCTAAGCTCATACTGGATCTGATCTCGCGTGGCCAGTTGGTGGTCAAGTCGTCCAGCTACAAGGTGCTGCCCGTCTCGCTGGCCCAGATCTTTCTGCTGCACTTCAATCTGCGCTTTCCCACCGCCCACAGCTTCGAGCAGACGGCGCCCATTCTCAATGTGTGCCTGGCAGCGCTGTATCCGCTGACGCTCGACGAGATCTACTACAGCATGGAGGCGCTGCACCACGGCCAAGAGCCGCTCAGCTGGCCGCAGTTCATACAGCGCTTCAAACTGCTCGACGGCTTCCTCATCAAGCGGCTGGACAACACCTACATGTTCTTTCACAGCTCCCTGCGCGAGTGGCTGATGCGACGCGACGACGGCGAGTCCAGCAAATTCCTGTGCGACGCCCGACTCGGCCACGCCGGCATTGCCTTCCGCCTGTCGCGTTTGCAGGCGCCGCTGCAGCCGCAGCTCACCCTGGAGCTGGGCCATCACATGCTCAAGGCGCATCTCTACAGCAGCAGCCAGGCAGCGCTCTCACCGCGTGATCTGCAGTCCTATTGGCTGGCCGGCGCTGCGGACAACATCTCGGCGGCACTCGGCGCGCTGCGCAACGTCTACAGTCCCAACGTCAAGGTATCGCGCCTGGTGCTGCTCGCCGGCGCCTCGCCAGACCATCGCACCGACTACATGGGCGACGCGCCCATTCTCTGCATTGCCGCCCACGAGGGCATACTGCCGATGGTCAGTCTGCTGCTGGAGTTTGGCGCCGACGTTGGCCTGACCAACAGCCAGGGCTGCACGCCGCTCATCCTCGCAGCCATGCGCGGCCATTGCGATGTGGTGCGTCGCCTGGTGGCCGCCGGCAGTAGCTTAGGGCAGCTGGACACCACACAGCGCTGTGCACTGGTGCATGCCGCGCGCATGGGCCATCTGAGCGTGGTGCAGTATCTGCTGGCCTGCGACTGGTCGCCACGTGCACGCTCCCAGGATGTGGGGCGTTCGCTGGCCTTACAGCAGGCGCTGATTGGTGCCGCGGCGCAGGCGCACGTGAAAATCCTCGAGGATCTACTGGATCTGAACGAGCACGAGCTGGACGATCTTAGCGTCAATGTGAATGGACTGGAGCCGAGCAGCGGAGAGCTCGCGTTGACCGCTGCGGCGCGTCATGGCTGCGTGGACGCCGTCAACATCTTAATGTCGCGTGGTGCACAGATTGAGGCGCGCAATCGTCAGGGCTACACAGCCTTATGGCTGGCCGTCAAGGAGGGCCACTGGAACGTTGTGGAACAGCTGCTGCAGCGAGGCGCGCTGGTCGATGAGCCGCTGGGTCAGGCGCGAAAGACACCGCTGATGATTGCCGCCGAGGAGGGGCACCTGGAGCTGTTGGAGCTGCTGTTAGCGCGCGGCGCTGCGTTGGAGGCCGAAGATCATGAGGGTTTCACAGCGCTCAGCTGGGCCTGTCTGCGCGGTCATTTAACGGCGACAAAGTGCCTCATTGAGCACGGCTGCAATCGGCAGCACGAGGATCACAACGGACGCACCGCACTCGATCTGGCGGCGTATCAGGGAGCGGCCAATCTGGTCCTCTATCTGCTGGAGCAGGGCGCCAATCTGGAGCACATCGATGTGCACGGCATGCGGCCGTTGGATCGCTCCATTGCCTGTCGCAACATCCAGGCAGTGCAGGTTTTTCTTCGCAAGGGCGCCAAGCTGGGTCCAACCACTTGGAGCATGGCCATGGGCAAGCCGGAGATACTGGTGGTGCTGCTGAACAAACTGCTCGAGGATGGCAATGTGCTGTACCGCAAGAATCGCTTCCAGGACGCCGCTCACCGCTATCAGTATGCGCTGCGCAAAATCTCCGGTCTGGAACAGCTGCTGGAACGGAATGCGGTCTTTGCCCAACTCCGCACAAATCTGCTGCTGAATCTGTCGCGTTGCAAGCGAAAACTCAATGTAAGTTGACCAAAGCAGTCTGTATATTTGTCAGCTAATCAATTGTTTTGCTTGGACAGGAACTTGACGCCTCCATAGATTTGGCCACGCAAGCCATACTCCAGAAGCCGCACAGCTATGAGGGGTACTATGCTCGAGCCAAGGCGCGCATGGAGCTGGGTGCTCTGAACGAGGCGCTAGTCGATGCCAACGATGCCATGCAACAGGCAGCCCAAAGCGGCGTCCTCTGCGAGGTTGTAGAAGTCCTCAAACGCATCCAGGCCGAGCTGCTAACGCGCATTACCAGCGAGGATCAGGCCGTCTCCGGCAAGCTTGAAGCTGCAGCGGCAGCGAGTGTTTGTGCTGTCTACGAATCTCAGCAAGAGATCACCGATTTGTAAATGTCTTCGGTTGTTATTTTACTACGTCCTATCGCAATCGAATCACAATCTTAACATTATTCTAATTATACATGTAGCGTATAGTATATCACTAGTTCTAAACTGTTTTTTACTATTTATTGCCTTTGGATGTTTTTATTTTAGAAATTAACTTGTACTATTCAATTTCTTTACGCATGTATAAACTAGTTGTAATCGATCGTCTTTATGCACCTACGTTTACTTTGAGTAATTAAATAATTGCGAATTTAAAATATATTCACAGTTTCATTGTATATGTACGTTAAGGCATTGCGAATTTTTTTATTAGTTTTTATTTTATTAAGTATACTTGTCATTATAACGACTGGTATGTCCTGCTCTTCCACAGTATGAAGCTTTAAATCTCTATGAAGAGTAGTGCCCCGCACGTACCAGGAACAGTCCGTTATGTTTCTTAGTATCCCATTCTCCAACACCTGAATCCGTTTATAATTTGATTTGGCTGCGATCCCCCAAATCTGAATTCCATAAAGCTAAATTGGCAGGATGCAATGCGCATATACCGCCCTTTTACACCTAAGGGGCAAGGTGCTCCGTCTAACCCAACACATTTGCTGTATACTTATGTTGCACTTTTTAACTGTGGCTTTTAGATGTGGCGCTTGTCCAGGGTAATTCCAAGATATTTGGCATGCGACGGCTGCTCCAAAGTAACTCCCTCTAGCTGGATTTCAGGGGTATTCATTATCAGTCTCTTCGGTGTGAAACAGGAATTAGTCGTTTTGAGCGGATTGACTTTTAAGTTCCACCGTTTACACCATGATGCAAGAGTATTAAGATAACTCTGTAGTCCACGAACTGCTTCTCTACGACAGCTGGAGTTATAAATGACTGCAATGTCATCTGCTTAGGTATATGGAATTTTTTTTTTTTTATTTATTTTATTAAGTGTAGAATCTGTACAGTAAAGTTATAGTACCTTAACAACACATTTATAGAAAATGAAAAAGAAACCAACCCTCATCACAATTATACTTCACAGGTATATGGAATAAAAGTAATTGCGAATTTACCGAGTTTCATTGCATACTTTTAGACATTATTTAAAAGCGATTGATTCAATGGAATCCACAATTGGCGGCAGTGACTGCGCTATTATGATCCACAATCGAAAGATTACGCTCTCTGCTATTTTATTGTAAATCTACTGGCTACTCAATTATCTTCGCCTGGTATTACACTTGGTCTAATTGAGAGATCTCGTGAGACTGTGCAATATATCCACAGTTTCATTGCATACTTATAGGCACTGCGAATTTAAAATATATTCCGATTTTCATTGCATACTTGTATGCATTCTCTGAAGCGATTGAATCAATAGATTCCATAATCGACGGCAGACTGACTGCGCTCTTATGATCCACAATCGACAGCTTACGCTCTCTGCTATTTTATTGTGAATCCACTTGTTACTGAATTACATATGTTCGCCTGGAATTTCACTTGACCCACGAGGAAGTTTGCAAGGGACTTCGTCGAAAACTTTTGAGACTGTGCACATAGCATTATTGTTGTTGGAGTCGTTGTTGTTGTAGTTAAGAGTTCATTCAGACTTAGCTTTAAAATAAAAACCTGCATAGGTTTTACATGAAATTTTCGGCTCATTGGTGTGGTGTATTTCTGCATTTTTTTTTATTTTTTTTTTTTTTTAGAAGTATTTTTTTTTGGCAAGCTGGGTTTTGTTTTCAACATAGCACGTGCTCTGAATTGCAGTTCTGGAGTTTTGCGCAGTTGGGCGGTTTATCAACAGATCCACTTCGATCTCCGAGCTTCCCATGTAAACTCGGCAAATTTTTGTTTTATGTTGAACTATTTCAATTATTATGGATGAGTTCAAAATGTTAAAGTGAGTAATGTAACACTCAAATAAACATGAAAACCCGCAAAATAAAAGGAACTTATTCTCTCTTATCGTTCATTTGATGTTCGCGCACTTTTGCTATATTCAAAAAAACGAATTGATTAATTATTTATTTATTTATATTTCTAGTAATAAATAAATTTGATGGTCGCGCACTTTTGCTATATTATAGCACATCTCAAAAATACGACCTTATTTATTTATTTATATTTCGATTGAAAAATTTCATGATTTCGCTAAATTTCATGATTTCGAATTCACTAAATAAATCGTGTTAGTGATTTTCATCGAATCAATTGCGTACATCGATACTATCGAATGTCGATCAGCTGTTCAGTATATCGATTTGTTCGAAATTTAAAGCGTCGCATGATATGGGATATCAAGAACAATTAAAATACCACCTGTGGAATTCGGTAATATCGAAACAGTGATCGCTCATCCGTCAGTTGTTTACTTCGGATAATGTGAGAAGTAAACAAACACACTACTGTCTGTTAATTTGCTTGAAGTACTGTATAAATTTCCTATAGGCACAGTTTTAATAATACTTTTCTACCCTATGGGTAGAAAATAAAACTAATATATATTCTCACTGGGTGCTACTAAATAATGATGAATTTGGTTGGGAAGAAGCTTACATTCGGTCTGTAATTTGTGTTTAAAAATATTAAAACTTGCAATGCTTAAATAATTTAAATACAAAAAATTGGTTAGTGAAATTTGTTGTTTTTTAATATATTTTATAAAAATATGCAATTGCATAATTAATTGCTTAATCGCTAACTTAGGAAATAGAACTTTACAAGATGATAAATTATACATTTCTCAATTTTACTTGCATGGCATTCATTTGGGGATGGGCGCAAATACCTAAAGAAATTTTACATTCAGTCTCGCCTTATATGATTCTAAAAAACAGTTTACAATTACATAATGCGTCTTAATGTGGTACATCATGATTTTGAAACACAATTTCGACAAATAAACAAATATATAAAATAAAACTTTACAACGTTGTGTAATTTTGTACACAAATTACGTATTTTTTCGATCAAATCTATCTAAACGAAAACATTGAACATACACAGATCTAATATACGTATGTATGTAATAATGTATGCATGAATATAACTTATAAAACGACTCAATATGAGTCAGAGAAGGAACTTTCTGCAAGCGCTGTGCAAAATACATTCGTTGTCATTATAACAGTTGAATTCAGGCAGGCAACAATGGCACTAATATTGGGGGGGGGGGAGGATCACATCCATAGATCGATAGATTGCTAGATCCTTGGCTAAAACTTTTCGTCGTCGATGTTCTGCTGACGACAATTGTTGAGCGCCGACTGTCGCTTCAGCGTGCCCGTCTCACAATCGTTGTACGTTTTGGCCAGCACCTTGGGCGTGTTGTTGTGATGCATATTGTTGCGATTGAGCGTGCCATTGCCAATATTACTCGTCTTGGCCGGCATGCGGAAGCTGCTCTGACGCTTGGGTCGTTGCTCATAGTACTGCAAAGGGAACAAGCATGAAAATGTCATCTGAATTCCATTGGTTTCAATTCAATCAACTCACATCCTTGGTTGGCAAGCTGGAATACTGATTGGGGTACGTGTCGAAGCTGGCCGTCGTTGTGGTCGTCTTGTTCAGTGCCTCCTCAACGCTGAGCAGGAAACGACGTCGCGTCAAGTGATGCGTGACCAGACAGCAGGCCGCTGTGAACAGCAACAGCACACAGATAACGATGGGCAATGTGGCGCTAGACGCAGATTGCACATCTACAAAAATAAAGTTCAGAGTTGTTATACAAAAATTATGACATTTGCTTACTCCGAACTTACCATCGCATTCGCCGGGCACACAGGCGGTTTTCTCAAACTCTGCGCCACGGCACTCTAAGCCGGAAGGCTGCTCCACCTCGCAGCGACGATGCCTCAGTCGGATGCCATCACTGGAACAGGCTGACCACTCGCTCCATTTGCTCCAGCCCAGAAAGTCTGCAAAGCCAACAAAGTTACACTAGCTAGCAGGAAATATCTCTCTAAGCACTCACCTTCGCAGGGCACCTGCTCGCACTTTTGCTCCTCGATGGCGCGTCCCGCACAGAGACGCTCGTGGCCGCCCAGACACTTACGAGTGCGTCGTCGCACGCCCAGGCCACAACTGACCGAGCAGCTCGACCACTCCGACCAGCAGCTCCATTCGTGCTCCAGCTGTGTGTCTATGCTGTTGTCCGGTTGCTGCTCGGCGTCCGTTGGACACGGCTGCAGGTTGCAGGCGCGATTTTGCAGATTGCGGCCACGTTGCTTATGCTGGCTGCCACCACCGCAGCTGACACTGCAGGGCGACCAATCCGAGTCCGTTTCCGAGTTGGCATCGTGCTCATTCGTTCGCTGACAGCTGCCATCGGCACGGCAATTGCGTGTCTCCTCCTTGACCAGACTGATCTTTACCGAGCTGGCGTCCGCACTTGTGGCGCGACAGGAGTAGCGATAACGCTTCTCCACCTGCGGCTCGGTGGCATTGCCAACGACGGCAGTCAGCCAAGGTGTCCACGTGCTGAACTTGCGCACCTCGGCGCAGCTCTGCATGTTGCAGTCCTCGTAGTCCAAGCTACAGCCCGGGCAATCCAATCCGCCATTCGTCGGTCTCGGATCATCGCATTCACGACGTCGCATGCGAAAGCCGCCGCCGCACTGAGCGCTGCACTCGCTCCACTCGCCCCAGGGACCCCAGGCGCCGTCCACGGCCGAGGGCTTGGCCACTGGACACGGCGGCAGGTGGCTGCAGTACATCTCGGCGTGCTCGGGGCCAAGGCACATGCGTCCACCGTGCGCGGGCTTTGGATTGCCGCAGCTGCGACGTCGCGTCTTTACGGCAATGCCGCAGGTCTGGGAGCACGGCGACCACGCCGACCAATCCGTCCAGCCACCATGCTGGGTGCAGTTCGTCACCTGCGTGCTAATGCCCTCGCAGCTGACGCCGCCGTGCTGTGGCTGCGGATTGTTGCAGTTGCGCTGTCGGCACAAACAGTTGCTGTCGGGTTGCTCGTGCTGCTGGCAATCGTGCCACTCCGACCAGGCAGACCAGCCGCCGTCGATGGGTGCATTGAGCACCGGGCAACTGATGGAGTTGGGCTGCAGCCAGGGCTGTTGCACGGTCGGATCGAGTGGCGTGCAACGCTCGACGAGCTCATTCCAGCCGCAATACGGGTCCATGGCATTGAAGCAGCTCGACTGCGACACGTGGCGACTGCAGCGCTGGGCAGGAATGCGGGTGAGTGCCAGATCGGTGCCCAGGTACAAGGACTCGGTCACCTTAAGGTAGGACATGTGCAACAATGCTGTGCTGCCCGTATCATCCGCCTGCCACAGTTCCACGAGGCATGTTTGCGCCTTGTCCTCTTCACGACCATATTTGACGGACAGCTTCTTGATGTGATTGCCACTGCTGGAGACGAAGAGCACGTGCAGCTGCTCCGTCTTGGTGTGCACCACATCCAGGGCAATGTGTCTGAATCGCTCCAGCCTGGAGTGGTACAGAGGTTGCGCGCCAATCGGTTGTATCGCCTGATCCATCAGTTGGTAACGAGAGCTCTCCAGCAGGCGACCAAATCCAGTGGCGCCACTGGCGCCACTTGCGCATTGGAATTGACTGCGCTGTGGCGTGTTCACCGTCTCCCAGGCGGCATTCGCGTGATCCTGCACCTTGAAGGCGCCCTCAAAGGCATCGTTAATTGCGCTCAAGTTGTACGCACAAACCGCAGATCCATAGATGCTTGAACTGAGCAAAGTGGGGAATTGATAACAACAGTTTGAAGGCGCAAATCTTCTGGCGGACTTACCCCGTTGTGGTGAAGGTGGCGTAGAGCACGTTCTCCGACTCGGAATAGGTCATGCCCTGGATCTCGTCAAAGTAGTAGGGATAATCTCCGGGCAGCGAGCAATTGAGACGCGCCTTCAGGAACGACGTCCAGTTCTCGCGCAGCACCTGATCCCCGCCAGCATCGTTCTTGCAGACACGTGCAATGCGTGAATAGATGGCCTAAAGGTTGAGTTGAAAAAGTTGGCAGTGAGAAGTTGTAGATGGTCAACCAATTAAGTGAGCCTACCTTGCCACAGCTCATATGCTCCAAGGCGGATTCGCGCAGCAGGAAGTAGACAAAGTTGCCAGCCTCAAAGCTGCCCACGAACTGAGCCCCATTCAGCCACTTGTTGTTGTACTGCTTGGTGCGCAGAAAGCGCTGACGATCCACCTGGATAGAGAGAGAAGAAAAAGAGCATTAAAATAAAATATACAATGAAGTCTTGAGTCAAGATTAAGAATATTTAAAACATGAAAAGACTTTCCATTCCTTAAGTAATTAAATTGAGATTGAGAACTTGGGGATTTGAAGGATTGGAATGCGAATCCAATCAATAAAAGAATTAAATAGCAAGTTCAGTTAATAATTCGGAATAATAATGAACTAAAGTTGATTAATGATTAACCTAGTTTACGTTCTTGCTACATTGTAATATTTGGAAGTCGAGGTAATTAAAGCAGTTCACACAGATATAACAATTAAGTGAAATACTAGATGACTAAATGAAGAGATCTAGAGACAAAGAAAAACTGCCAGTGTAGTTAAGGCACATCGAAAGGAATTGTTTTGATTTCTGCGAGAATAGAGACGTCCGCTTGGTGGATATACTCACCCCACGGGATTGGGCGGGAGAGCGAATGATGGCCACGTCGCTGCCGGAGAAGTCGGTGGCGGTACCGACGAACATGTTGCCATTGGACTGCAGGAGGCTGGTGCTGTTCGCCTGCGGGTGGAAGGGGCACTTGACGACACCGTCGTCAAACTCGGTGACTGTCAGGTTTTCCATCTGCAAATGCAAGAAGTACGAGTACAAGTTAAATGCTGCATGTAACAAAGCTGTTATTGGCGACGCCATGGCACTCGTAATGCAATGGATTGCATTGCATTGCGTTGCATTGACTGTGGCGACCACTCACCTGGCGCCACGAGCAGCTTGGTTGGAAGGCGTTCGTCCCACACGCGTACAGTTGGTTCTCACCGTAGCTGTGGAGCACGCGCACATAGTTGCGACACCATCGCTCCGACTGGCCTTTCTGCTGGCACATGAATATCTTCTCTGGCGTCGCCTCCCAGCTGGCCCGCTCCAGCGGCTCCAAGTCGAATGACATGCGGTACAAGGTGTCTCTGCAAACACACACACAGAAAAAAATAAATAAAACACCAAACCGATAAAAATAAATAAAATGTTGCCGCACTCCGAATCGGGGGAATGGTAACAGCTAGCAGCTAAGAGCTAAACAGCGGCCCACAACCGCTTACAAATAAGGCAAGAGCCACAAAAGCCTACATCTAAACACTCGCTCCTCCCTTCGCATCTCGCCCGTCGCGCCGCTCTAGTCATAATTTTCCAACTGGTTGGCAACACTGGTGCATTGAACCGCAAGGCAAACAGGTAACGATACCTGCCCAGGCACAGTGGTCACCGTGCTGACATTTGCCAAGGAGACGCTTGTAGGCGGCCCCAATTGGCCCACATGCAGCCATTTTACGACTTGGCCAACAACAACGCATTCAAGCCAGCCACCAAGTCTTAAAGGATTAGCCAGCGTTAAAGCTCCATCAATTTGTTGGCTAGACTAGACTTAGCTCGCATTTCCATGATTGCGTTTTATGGTTTGAATTCATTACTAACCCATAGATTCAATTCTATTTAAGTCGAATAAATTCAATTGGACAAATAGATAAGCTAAACAGTTACACAAATATTCAATTAATTTATTGCTAACAGAAATCCGAAGCTTTAAAAAGAATTAAATCTGCATCAGAATACTCTGACATATACAACCATAAAATTGTCTTTCAGCTGAGGTTAATTTATATAAGAAATTCATGTTCAATTTTAAGTATATAATTATATTCGCAAATGATTTAAAGGACACAACAACGCATAATTTATAATATCTGATTATTTTATATTTTGTATTACGCTCAACGATAAACATAACTAATTAATACCTCAATTCTAAATTCATTTCCTGTTCACGTAGCTTCCACCACTGTGGCTAACGCGCATTTGGCGCAAGAAACGCGAAGATCAATAGATCAAGTGCATTCGAATGCGGCAAGTGAGAGATAAATGGTTACATCTCAAACTGGACAGCATTCGCCAAGCGGAGTCGGCACAGTGAGTGGACACAGAATACGAATTCGCTGAAGGAATTCTCGCGACGGCGACTAGACGTCGCCAGCCAACACACAAAAGAGCTGTGATCGAGAGACAGCTCAACTAAGCAACCGCTAAGCGACGTTTGAAACGCTGCAACGCTGTCCGATGTGGGACTCCCGACCGGATTGCCATCGACTCGGATCTGGCCGCAGCTCGCCCAACATCAATCAGTCAAATGCAGCAGCTGCCGCCGCGCGTGGAACATGGAACGCGTGGAGCGTGCAACGTATGTAGAACGTGGCGCGTGGCGCGGCTCAGTTGAGATCAGCTTGGCTCGTTTCAACTCGCCTGCGTTCAGCTGGTAACATGAGCCTGCGAGCCAGCTAACCACTTAGACAACTTCTGCGGTACGCGTTGATGATGAGGTAATAAAACAGTTCCAACATTTGCAACTTGCCAACGGAGCCCTTCCCCAAAATAAAATATACATACAACAAAAAACAGCAGCTGTCAACGACTTGTTGTGCTTGTTCGCATGTCTGTGTGTGGTTTGGTGTTAGTCTGGCCACGTCTGTCTGCCTCGGCAGATGCAAAAAGAAAAGGTTTTTTTTATTTACTTGTCTCATTATTCAAATTATAGCATAAAAATGGCAAAGTGCATACACGTACCAAGCTTAAAAAATGTCCATTTTAAATGAATTCAAAAGAAAATGCAAATTAATTAATGGGAATAAAGTCATTTCATCTTGGCCATTACAGCTTTGCAACATGCATTTAAAACAAGATTTACAACCGTCAGAGTGTTCTCGAAAAAAACACAAATAAATCAAAAGAGCTCAGCGTATCCGATGCATTTACGATAGCTGGAGAATGCGGATAAAATTAACGCGAAATAATAATTGAAAGTAGTTATTCATTGCATTGAAAATATCATATTTTATTCAAGCAGATACTTTTGAGCTCGTGTTATATAAAACTTAAACGATATTGCTCACATTTTCAACTTTCCATTTTTCACCCAATTTATTACAAATAGATTGATCTTTGATATCAAATTTACTTAACCCCAAAATACGCAGTGAAATATCAAATTTCATTTTGACTGCCGTAAATTCAATAAAAAAGAAATGTTGAAAGAAACAATAAATACAAACAATGTAGATTTGAAACGAGACTAATCAGCTTTTCTTCAACGGCTTAAGTTATACTAGAGAAATAGATATGTAGCTGAGATCGAGTTAAACCAACTTTTGAAAAATATAAGTACATTTTAAAAAATTACTTTTCAAGCATATAAAAAAAGATGTCAACAAATTCTGAGATAAAGAATCAACGTTTACATAAATATGTCTATCTAAAATGTATAGGTTATATTGCAACTGAAAACGTTTTGGCTAAAAACAGATTGTAATATAAATGAGATATAAAAGATGCAAAGCAATCTACTTTATCACGCTTCGTAGACTATTTTCTTGATGAAGAAGTATCGCGATATATGTATGTATATGATTGCCAACCTCACAGTATCTCAATTCTCAACAACAATCGCTGCTTTTTGAGTAGCTGTTTTTGAGTACGCTTTAATAGACGGCATCAAGTATGGCAATAATCGTGTGTACCAATAGTACTATATAGAAGTCACTATAGGGGCTGGCTGAAGTCTAAAGACTGTTAAGCTGATAAGCGTCACACAAGTTGACTTTAGGGTTGGGCTGATGTTAAGTTGTTAAGTTAGGTACAGCGGAAATCGAAACGTGAAAATGACGTGACCAATGTCGCGTAGCAAAAAATAAATGGCAAATACGACAGCAAAAATAATAAAAATAAATAACACCAAAAAGGGCGCAAAAATTACGCCCAGACTTAACGGCTGCAAAAATTAATTATTGCTGATTGCGAAAAGCTGTTGGTTTTTTTTTACTGTTTATAGTTGTTGTTTTAGTGAAGCATGTACCGCCTTTGTGGTGTGATTACATTTTCATTTTGTTTGCACTAATTTGCTTGGCAAGAAACCGTTGCAAATTCAAAAAGAAAAAGATAAGGAAATAAAGAAATTCAATTTACAAATACCCTTTACTTACAATGAATAACAAGAAATAATAACTAAGAGACTACTTGACTTGGTAAATAGATTTTGTATGTATATGTACCTGTTAACTAACACTTATTTGCTGAAAGACCCCTTAGAGCATTTGCAGAGTATGGCATATTTGCAAACCAAATGAACGGCTCAATTCCTTTGCGTTATGTTTGAAGTCCTAATTACTTTCAGGCATACCTGTGCTAATGAGAACAGTTCCACAAGTGTTCCCAGCATGAAGTTACACGCACGCGCCCGTCGAGATAACGATAGAGTAAAAAGCGTTATGACAAACGCAAACACAAACGCAAATACGACAAAATACAAATTAAACAACTGGCAAAACAATGTGCAAATATTTGCCAAAAGCAAAATGCGAACAACGAAAGCAACCCGAGAGAACATGTGTATCGACTTTTTGCACCTCTCCACAGTCGGAATTCGCCAGCGTCGTTGACTCAAATGAAAGATAACAGATTTCAAACGAACCCTCCGATC
Source organism: Drosophila siamana (assembly GCA_035047445.1). Classification (NCBI taxonomy): domain Eukaryota; kingdom Metazoa; phylum Arthropoda; class Insecta; order Diptera; family Drosophilidae; genus Drosophila; species Drosophila siamana. The sequence continues at coordinate 510,637 of JAWNPP010000014.1, read as the reverse complement.
ACAATGGGGGGCACGGGGCAGCTGTGCAAGGGGAGGGAACGCGGCAAATGCTAATTTGCAAGGTCGTTGCTTATCGTGGATGCCAAAGAAATGGAACACTGAACTCCACGAAACGAGTTAACTACTCGCATGTGAGATTTTCACGATAATTATAGAATTCATCGTTAATAGCGTGCAACTATTTAGAGTTCAAATGCTCGTTAGACAGCTTGAGCTGAGGTGTTGTGTTATACCCTGTAAACATTAAAAAACATGTTTGGAATTTTAAAATCAATTGGAAATGTTACTGTTCTTTAAATGTTTTATATAGAAGAGGAAATGATGAATGATGGCTTAACAAAAGTTGGCAGTTGGATTAAAATAGAGAATGTCAACTAGAATAAAGTAAAGTAAATTGACGTTGACTATAATAAATTATATGCCAATATAATTCTAAAAACATCACTAATCCCCTAAAATATGATGATAAATGAAATTAGAAAATTTTCTAGATGACAAGACAAATAAAAAACTAGTTTTGACAAATACTTAGAAGTTAAGACGTATTCTTAGGATTTGCATTTTAATTTCCGCATCATTTTAATAGAGTATATGCTTAATTAATTAATTGAAATTAATACCAAGATAAGCATGACGTTTAGACGTATTAAGTTGCAGTCTGCAGTAAAAGATACATTTGAACATGAGCTGAGACACATTTTGATGATGTAATTGAATTACAGTAGAAACGGAGCAATAACTTTAACCCATTTACAGGCTCCGGCGCGTGGCAGTCTTGTCCAGCAAGTGCGTTACGTACAGCAACAACGTAACATATCTGTATCTGCAATTGTATCTGCATCTGCAGTCGTATCTGTAGCTTGGCTTGCAGCTGTAGCTCTGGCTGTAGATGTAACCGTGTGGATATTTCATTTTTGGCTTTGGTTTTGTTGGGTCGGCGCATTTGCATTCACAATATTCGCACACCTTGCGCCGTGGCTAAGTTTTGAGCGACAAGCGCGACAAGATAACAAAAAGGCCAGCGACGGCGGCGCAGACGAGGGATTGAAGCTGGCGTCGAGCGTGGAGCTATTAAATCTTTTGACTATGGCGCCGTCTGTCCAGCTGCAGACCTGCGAATACGCTTGTTGCTCTGGCTGGAGTTGATCAAGTGGTCGCCGTGCGTGGGCGTTTGTCTAGCGCCTGTTTGGCGACAGCTTGAGGCGATCGACGGGCTGGCGGGCTGTTTGTAATTAAAAATTGCCCCGTTTGCACCGTTAAGAGCTTGTGCAGCTAAGCAACTTGTTGCTTGCAACTGCAAAACTGCCGTCAATTGCAGCACAACACTGCACACTCTGCCTACGCCGAGCACATTCCAAGGCTCTCGAATCTCTCACAAATTGTATGTTCAGTTTTATTTTTCTTGCTTTTCCCTCCTGACAGTTTTTTTTTGTGTTGTTTTTTGCATTGAAATACGAGTATGCAAAACGCCCCTGCCTGCCCCTTAAGCTGTTAGTTGCTGTGCCTGTGGCATATGTTTTGCCTTGATTAATTTTGATTTCAATTTCGCTGCTGGAGTTCCAGTAGCCGCCTAAGCTGACTGCCAACCTCTTAACGTCTGTCAAATGGGTTTTGTGTCCACCTTTCAATTGCCAGCAATTGTCTGGAGCAACAACTAAACGACTATAATTATTATAGTTTTTATCTCGGGCATACAAATGCAAAAGCTCTGCAAGAAACTACGAGACATTTTTTCTACGATTTGACTGCATAGAATTTATAGTTTATTATATTTTGTAATAGAAATCCATTTGCTGTACATTGATTTTGTGGATATCTGGATTCATTTAATTTAATTCTTGGAATTGTGTAAACATTGCTTAAATAAAATATAAGCAAGTTCTCTGCTTACGTATACTTGATAAACGTGCCGTAAACACAACTTTCAGCTCAATTTCTAAGCATAACTGATATGCACACATCATATTATGTTTCTCAAAGAATTTTGTAATGGTCAACATGTACATATTTTGTGTACGGTTTCCTTGTTTAAACAAAATCATGTTCAGTCACATGTATAAACATTTCAAATGCTTCGCATGGTCCATTTGCGACAAAGCCACAGCACCGAACACAAAAAAAAAAAATGAAAATGAAAAAAAAGCGAAGTTTAATAAAAGGTTTTGCTGCTCGAAAGTGCAGGGGCAATGAAAGGGAAAGGGAAAACAAAATGGTATATTATTTAAAATGCAGTCTATATCAAATTTCGGGCCGCAAGACCCCAAATGGACTGCACATGACAGCAACAGCAACAACAGCAACTGCAAATGACGGGGCGTGCAGTCGGCTCGTCACTCTTCACCCCTCAATTGCCACCCCCCTTACTCGTCACTCGCCTCTCGTTACTCGTCATGGGAGCCACTGGAGTACTTGAGATCGTCCCCGGCTTGTCGCAATATGAATGCCGCGCACCGAACTCGTAATCCGAGCCTTTAGTCGTGTCAAGTGTGTGTGTTTATGTCTGTGTTTGTGTTTTTGTGTAAGACAGACAGACCAGGAGCATTGTCACGATATTGGTTCGTAGTGTATACAACATTAATACTCGCACACAGACTTTGGCACTACAATTACCCTGCGCTTTTATGAGCCGACCACAAAATCATAAAACTAAACAAAAAAAATATAAAAATTATTCCACTGCCAACAGTTGAAAAAATATTGCTACAATTAAATTGCGGTTTGTGATTAGAAGAAGGTCCGCATGCGGTTCCTATATGCCACATCGAAAATATAACAGATCGCATGTTGTCAACTGTGCGATACCCCTCACATACATGACAGCAATAAGAAATATTTGATAAACTATCGCCGAGAAATTTCCTCAACAAAGCTCAGCTACACTTGGTCCAATATTCTTTATTATTGCTAAAATGATGATATTACACAGTAAGGACACTTTGTCCTATAAAAATATGTATTTTCGCAATTGATGAACTTCAGATGAACTTTATGATACAGGGTATATAGTCCACACATACATACATCAACTGTCATTTGCGAATAAGTGGAGCGCTGTGGTCATTGATTTAATTTAACGAGAATAATGTATACAGAATAATTGCAAGTTTCAACGAGAAGAATTGAAAAGCTTTCAAGAACGACAAATTCCGTTGAAGAAGACTATTTAAAAAGTAGGCTAAAGTCGTAGAAAACCCCATATTTCATTTCAGTTATTGCACAACTGTCGCCCATTGTATTAATTAATATCTAGGGAATGCGATACCGATGCCTTAAGACCCAACATAAAGGTATTATAGGTATGCTTTGCTGACCGTTGGAGCGTCCAGTCTAGTCACAACGATTTAATGTTATTATCAAAATCGAAGCCCACATTTTATAAAGAAACTACATTTAATGTGCCCACACAGTTATCTATGAAACTTGCTATCTCTACGACGCCTACTTGCCGTACTCGTAGTACAACCTAGCTAGTAAGTGGAGCAACTTCCCTTCGTTATCATCGGAGACGAAGAAAAGAGGGGAAAAAAAGTGTGTGATTTGGTGACGAATGATTGACGACAGCAGGGACTAAAGAAGACTGTGTGGAACGACGAAAACAAAAAGAGCGACAACATTATGATAAACGAGGCAATTCTGTATCTGTATCTCAAGGTGCACATATATATGTATGATGTGGCAAGGGGTTAAGATCTGTGTTGGGGACAACGTTTCGGTCTTATCTGGCCGTTCTCAGGCGAGTAAATGAAAAACAAACTCTGGCTAGAAGAATACCTACAATATACACACTACCTACAAAAGGTACCATCTACCATTAAATTGCTTCACAAATACAGTCGGTCAGGCAACGTGTAACGTATCTACGAGTACGCGCAAAGTATCTGTATCTCACTTGTTTTATTAACTTGTTCTGTTTCTGCTGTTTCTGTTTGTACTATCATTAGTTTCTTCTCAAGAGAGATCGCGCCACAGAGAAACGGGGATAGAGATAAGTCTCGCTGATAAGCTGAAGATTTGTTTAACTTGCTGCGTGCGCTTTCGGTTTTATTGCGAGATCTTCTGATCCCATGCCAAAAAAAAACCCTCTTATAAATTTTTCGTTTACGCAATACGTTGCCGATAATACGATTTAAACGGGGGACTTACTATTTGGCTAAGTTCAATTGGTTCCGTACACTCATAATTATAAAGTCTATGACTATTACACCTATATATAATACATTTTAACTCTTACCTAGCACCGACAATAACTTGGTTTCTGGACACATCGTACAGCACCTCGGAGTACCAAGTCGTTTCGGGGTCGTAGAATCGTTTGGCTGATGACATTAAATCTGAAAAAATGCAATACAAAATTCTTAAAATCGTAATGGCACTAAAACAAAAACACTGTTTCGAAATTACAAAAATATAATGCATGTTCAAGCTTATATGCAGGGTAAAGCCAAGTCGCCTATAAAAAGCTTTTTTTAATTGTTATGTCTGTGCATAATAGTTGCCTAGAAAGCGAAGTTACGAACACCAAACTTATGAGACATAAACAAAAAATATGAAAAAAATCCCCATAAAATACTCATACTCATATACCATATATTTACTATATTATACGATACTATATGAAAACCAGAGTCAATACAACATGTTGTCGTTTTTGTTGTTGCACTACTGAGTTAGCGCTTCGCGAAGTCGTACTTCAAGATGCATTCCACGCGAAAAATACAGCTTGCAAATATTTAAACAATAAACACGAAGCGTTTTCTGATTAAGCCCCAGGTTTGCTCAGATTCATCAGAATTGACATCTCTTGTGAAGTGCAATTGGAATTTTACAACCTGTTTCGCCCTCAAGTTGCGTAAGACTCGAATAAAGTACTTTGACGATCAGCTACTTAGAACTGACAGACATCAACCCAATTTTCCCCCTGAGTGTTCAACTTGATTGATTGCTTAGCAATTGACACACTTTTTATTTTTGTAAATGTTATTTCCTCATCATAATGTTTTTTGATAATCCAACACTTACCTTGATATGATATATAACGCGAATCATTTTCCAATAGTTCATAGTTGGATTGAGCTTGGTAGGTGTTCATTAGGGCCCTTGTATTCTTGGGGGCCTCTAGGGTTAAGAAAAGCAGTATTAGAAGCCACAGCTGGTGCTGCATTTTGTCAAATTTTAAAATTAACATGCTGCAAAAAAGAGAAGAACAATAGATCCAAAGATTAGCAAAAGCTGTTTTGTTTACAATCTGGTATAACCAGTGTCTAAATATTTTGTATTTTATGAGTCATAATAAACCTTTCGATTCGCATGTTATATAACCAAAATAGATGTGGGCTAAGTGAAAGCGTTACTTTTTGGCTTAACTGAAAACTCAGACTTAGTCTACAGTATAACAGTATAACTGATTAACTTAAGAGCTCTTCGAATAAACTTACTTTATATATTGTCACGTAGTGTGAAAACAGATAATGCTATTCCATTCAGCTTTAATGCAAGAGAGTAAGTACTTGTATTATTCATAGGCTTGATAGCGGATCACTTTGCATATAGCAAAAAAAAATAATCATTCTAGCACATTTCATATAATAGAAAACACACACACAGCACAAAATAGAATTCTTATTTTTTTTCTTTTTTTTGTAGTTAGGGATTATAAACGGAACCGGAGTTTCGATGTTTGATAGAGTTGAAATACTGAAGGCGAGTAGCGCACCGTGGAAACAAATCGAAGTTAACCGCGCAACGAGCCAAAGCGAACTAAGCGTCAATGCAGCAAATGCAGCAGAAGATACTCATACCACAAGCGAATAAGCGTGGAAACAACAAAGCAAGCAAAGAGCGAACGAATGCGAGAGCCAACCAGTGAGCAAACAAACGAGTGAGTGAGCACACAATAGAGCGCGAGAACCAGTAGGAGAGCTATTGAGCGAATGAGCGTGCGTAGCAAAAAGGCACAAAACGCCGACGCAAAGCGAAGCGAGTTGCCTGCGCGATGTACGGCCCACGACGACGACAACGTTGACAACGACGATGTTTGTTTTAAAGAACCGGCTTCAGCCTGCGCAGAGAGCTCTGCGCCGACAACAACAAAAGCAATGGCAGCCTGGGCTTGGGCCTGCGGGGCTTAGTGTCGAGTTTGGCTGGGCGCGGTTGCAGTCGGCAGCGGCAGCAGCAGGGCTGGGCGCTGCTCATATATCATGCGACAACTACTACTACTACGAGCCCAATAACAACAACAATAAGAACAGCCATAACGTTCGGTAGAATCTTTGGAATCGTCGCCACACTCAGCAGATTGACAGACGACGCGACGTCCGGACTCCGGACTTGCTACAAGGGACGTGCCCAGAACAAGGACAAAACTTTGCCGAGTAGACAGTTTTAATTTGGTAGCCCAACAAATTGACATTAGTGTCGCGACGCATTTGGGCACGTGATATACCCGCCCGACGATGTCTGACCCAACGATCTTATCGCAACACGAAACCAATGGAAAGTCATATGCTAGGAAAAAGGCCATGCAGTTAAGACTTAATTAACAATTAGTTGATATTCGAGGAAACTGTCTATTGCTTATTTTCCAGCTAATAGTTATCACAAGAAAGTTAGGCATAGAAGTGCACAAACTAAATGGTTATTACGAATTATTTACGTACGTCACAATATACCAAAACATACAGAATAGAGACTACATCTTTCCTCACACAAAAAAAATAAATAGTAAGAAAAAACATTACTTTACTTTAATTTTGAAATCGTATAGAACTTCAAAACAATGTCTCTGCAGGTTATCTGACAGCACTTCAATTATTTGAAATCTTATTGAATATTATCGTGAACTGTGACATTTATTTGTTTTAATCAAACTGAATGAAGTATTGGAAAACATACTTGTGTCTCCTTTATGATCAGTGTAATAAGATCAGTTTCGCCCACGTTCTACTCGAGAAGAGTCAGACCAAAGTCAACACTAACCTTGACTTTCAAATCTCGCTTGAAAACACAGCTGGTGTTAAACTCAAGACGAAAAAAAACAATACGAATACGATCTTTGAGGATCGATGCGTTGTTCGATGTCGTGTTTGTTTATGCTAGAGCATGTACAGCAGACCAAATCTCACAAAGAAAAGACATTAGACTATAGCACTACTCAAGACTCGAGTAGAGAATGACTACCTAAGCCATTGTCTGGGATATCTTTGGTGTGGTACCAAATATGCTAATTGTGGTACCAGTCACCGAAGACAGAAGACGACTTGCAGTGTTACAGTGTTGCCCTGTTGCATTTACAGACCTTGGTAATTTACAGCTTTACCTCGGGCAAGGCAATTGTAATGCTAATGCCCAGGTAGATTGTATCGATAGTTTCCTTTTGCGGTTGAGTCATTTGCACGCACGGAAGTGCCCATAAATTTAGGTACAACCGTAGAAAGAGAAGGAACACCAACAAAGTATGACAAAGTGAGAGAGCGAAGGCAATTGAAATCCTGCCCCTTCCGGGGTTATTTTATGATTTTCACCTGTCAATTTTTGTTATAAATATGTTCGACTACCGTCCGTTTATAAAGGGTTTCTTTCAGCACGCAGTTAGAAGTTAGGGGAAAGTGAAGGCATATATTTGAGTGGCTCGAAATATGAAACAAAAATGAATTATTACCCCGAGATAACACAAATAATCGCACATAAAAATTGTGGGTCTTTGAACCCATACATAAGTTCCATATTGGCTTCAAGCACTCATATCATATTATCCAGGTGTTCGTGGTCGGGAATATACATATTTATATAGGTCACACTTTCCCAGCTGAGGCATTTATGGAATTCTGAATTAGCTAAAGCACACTCTTAATGAATTTCTTTCATTGTTGGCTTTTGAGCCTATACGATGGCAATAAATACAATATTTATACTATTAAATTCACGACAGGAACTCCATTTCATTGCATCCATAGTCGCATAATTTTAAATCTTTGACTTTCGAATCGTATGCACGTCTGCACTGGGCATTAAAATGTTATGGCCTGGCCAATAAATTAATAATTATTGAAACGTTCGAGAGCGAATAGTGCAGATTTGTCTGTCTCGCTTCCTCTGGGCGTCCCAATCAACATTTGCTAATTGAAAAGACCTTAAAATAGAATTGAAGCCAATAAAGGAAGTACGTGATGGAACATGACAGTAAGCGATTGGTCCATTTCACTGAGTGCTCATCGATTGACAGCACAACAATATATTGACTGAATAAGCGGAACGGAAAAATCGAATAGAAAATGCTCATATAAAAATACCCTGCAAATGTACATATCTTAAATCATGACAAGCTATGTCATTAATGAATTATTAAATTATTGAGAAATTCTTAAGTGGTAACCAAAGGAGCTAATAAAGTAGTAATACAAAAAAGAAGCTTACGATGTCCTCAAGAAAAGAAAACTCGTAAAAGTTTATTGCAAAACCATGATGATTCTTTTAGGATACCTTGAAGTGCTAATAAAAAATAAATATTTCTACAACTTACAAGTTCCTTTTATTAATGGGAAAATAATATTCGAATTCTAAATGTGGCGTGCAAATTTACGATAAATAAAGTAATGGGTAAGATCACTTATCTACTTGATTAATCTATGGAGAGGCCCATGCTACTCGTTTCGATATTTATGGGAAGTGGGTATTTACAAAATTAAAACAATCGTAAATCTAAAGCTCGTTGACGACAATTAAAATGCTTTGGTGTCACACAGTTAATTTCCAAACAATTAAAATAAAACATAAAATATGCATGCTAAACGACTTTCCACTAAAAAAACGCATACCAAATATGCAGTAAAATATGACGACAAAAACGAGTAGAAAATTCCATAAAATAAAATTGAAATAAGGCTATTGCACTGGAAGATACCCTACATTTGTCCTCGATCACGTTTACGAACTACACCAGGATTGTAATGTCAGGTAACTTTAAAAATACTACTTTTTAATGTGCTTTCAAATTTTTAAGTTTATCGACAGTATCATTTTGGATTTGTTCTTAAATCGTACAGGGTATATGCTATCAAAATTGTCGGTCAATTAAGCTCGCGTCGAGCGAGTTTTCGAAATGTTAATCGCCTGAACTCATCAGTAAACAAAATATGATTCGGCGACCCGCCTTATGCTCAGGTTCAAGCGCAGATCGCTGCGACAGCCAAGAAATTTATGGCGTCATTTATGGGCGATAAGCGCTCAAAAATATTCGAAAATCTCAAATCAATAGCGGAACCAAACGCAAACCACACGCGCTGAGCGTTTGGCAACTGATTTAAATTGAAATTACATTTTTCATTTGAGAATTGTGTAAATATTTTTTGAAATGCTAACAAATCAAGTGTCGAAAATATTAATAATATCAATACAAACTACTGAGCAAAATGATTGTCGCCTCGTTTAGCTTAAATATATGTTAAGATATTCAATGCACAATTAATTCAAATGTGCTCAATGGCATATTAGAGCCTATGCTTATCGATTTTTAATCTAACCCCATACTCTATCTGAGCTAAGTTAACTTTAATAGATTTCAGTGATTTTAATTGATTAACTCATGTTTTTGCGTCATCAGTATTTTCTATATTTTAGTCTTATTTATAATTTATCAATTATTTATAAATAAACCAACCAAACTACAGATCTAAATCCTTTGAATTTATAAATGCATTCGATCCATTTTTAATTGTCTGCTTTGTTGCCCCTCAATAACTTTCTCTATACCTTTCCCAATTTGTCTCTTGTATTATTATCGACTTTACATCCCGCATTAGCAACTATAAATAACTAAAGCATTATAATATATAAGATCCCCCATGAAGTCACAAATGGTAATTTACATATTAATTGCGTTACGAAGTTTCCATTTAAATTACAATTTATTGTAGTTTAACTAATTTATAAATTTTCTTTTATATAAAATACAATCCGTGCCAATGAAATAAATAAGTTTTAACAGCTCCTACTGTAACATTGTAAATAAATGGGCTTTGCTCCGACTTTATGCAAATCCCGGTGTTTTCAGTCCGTAATTTACGAAACAACAACAGCTACAACAATAATAGCAACACCAACATCATAATATTTATATTTAACAATTCCACCTGCTGTGGCCCTAATGATCTCAACTCCGTGAACCCAAAAATTAAATATTCCAAGCACGCCGCATGCCAAAAACCAACAACAATGCGTGATCTACTTGCCTATACCCTTTAAAACATTTAAGATACTCTGTATAGTAGCACTCTTCATAAGTTTGAAGCATTAAACAAACTAAACAACTGAAATACCCCATTAAACATAATTGTGCAGTACAGAGTACGGCAACCACTTTGAATTGGAAATGGAAACTCGCGCAAATCGGTTACAGAAGTTTCTTGAAAGCAACATCAAATTTAGATCGCACTTTTGCCATTTTTGGAGCTCCATCAATTTACAACTTTTGCGCTGAATTAAAAAAAAAGAAAAAACTGAAACAACACTCAAAAGCAATTCTTTTTTATTTCAGTTGAATCGTTGTGTTCTTTATTTAGACAGATTAATGAGTGCTCTGGCTCTAGCTGTGTCTCTAGCAGTGGTGTCATTTTATTCTTTTCAGTTGTCAAATTAAAGCCTATGCAATGATCAGACAGTCTGTGCTCTTAATAGCCTTCAGCTGACAACGTACGTTTAGTTATGACGGACACTGTGCAAATTAGTGCCATTATAATGGACATGCTTAAGTGTAAGAATCAACAGCCTACATTTTCAATAAATGCCTTGAAAGACAAAGAAGGATCTGCAAGATGAGAGATTGTAGATTGCAGATGATCTTGTTAAGCTAGCGACTATATTGCAGACATTTCTAAACGGGTTGCTTTCAGCTGAAATCTAGAACTCTTTTAATTAATTGCTTATATAATAAAGTCGAACGATCTACAATTTTTATAACACCACACATCGGGTTAACCGGTCAAGCAGATGTTTTCTTACATGGACATTGTGGCGTTACGAGTTACGAGTACTCAGCAATAGTGTTGCTTTAATGGGTTGTGTTTCTTTTTCTTCGCTTTTTTTGTAGCATGTTGTTGTACTTGTAGTTGTTAAAAGTTGTGTGAAAACAAGTTGCTTTTATTTGTTGCGAAGAATTGCCCAAGCCTCGGGACCACACACCGTGTGTTGGTTTAGGATCTTTTTTAGGAGCGAAATTCGTAGAGTCATAAAGGTAAATAGAAACTTGGCCAAAGTAAAAGCTACAAAGTCAAAGCCAACACCAAAAAAAAAAACAAAAACGAAACAACATTCGAATTGGGGGGAATTGTGGTATGACGAGCTCTCTGATCCAGAAGCCACAAAAGTTCCATAATGAAATAATATTCATATTTACATAAATTTCAATTGGCGCGCCTTCCTATTTCTTTCGTCTCTGCTAACTCGTTAAATGTCTTCATTTCAACATAATTTCTACTCGTTGTTTCTCCGTGTTTTTCACTCTGAACTGTGGGTGTTGCGAGTCACACAATTTATGGGCAACAGTGAAAGCCATAGAAATATGAGGCATACGAAATGCCTGACATATAAATCAAGTTATACGTCTTATGTCCCATGGCAATGCACCCTTTTGCTTTTATACTCTTTGTTGTTTGATTGCCTCCTTCCACATCAAAAGGATTAAATGCTCACAGAATGACCCCCAAAATGACGATAATATGCTTGTGTGTGGTCTGTCTTCACAACATCGTAAAAAAGAAATAAACTTATTTCTTTTTATAACAAAATTCCATTGAATTCGTATTCGCCTGCCAAAGTTCAACGTACAATTGGGAAAACTGAATTAAAACAACCGAAACAAGAAGAAACTACAAATTATTTACATTGTTTTCCTTCGATTAAATTCAGTTATCTATTTATTATTGTTATCATAGTATAAATAGCTTTTGATTTCCTGAAACTTTTTCACAGTCTGTAAATTGCATTAGAATTATTACAACAGATATGAATATTTAAAAACAAGTAAGAAAGCTACAGTCGAGTGTGCTCGACTGTGATATACCCGCTACCCAGCTCAAATATACTAAAATATACCAAAAAGTATTTTTGGTATATTTGCACAGTCATATTGCATCACATCCTGAATATCGTATAAAGTATAAAATATACCATGCACGGTCACATTGTTCACCAGAAACACTCCACGTGCAGCTGCCTATGGATTTTCCAATACAAAACTGTTTTCTGAATAACTTCCAAGTTTTTCATCCGATCGCGACCAAATTCTCGGGAATCATCAAGACTGTTATTATCTTCAAATGTACCAAAAATATCTTTAAAATTGCGCTAGTAAATTGTTTTTTTTTTTCGATTTTAGGGGGCGGAAAGGGGCGTGGCATAAATCTAAAATAAACTTGATCTGCGTAGGACATACACCATTACTGGTACCAAGTTTGAAATCTCTATCTCTTATAGTCTCTGAGATCTAGGTGTTCATACTGACAGACGGATAGACGGCCAGACGGACAGACGGACATGGCTATATCGACTCGGCTGGTGACCCTGACCAAGAAGATATATACTTTATGGGGTCGGAAATGCTTCCATCTGCCTGTTACATACATTTCCTGAAGTCACAAAGCTATAATACCCTTCTACCCTATGGGTAGCGGGTATAAACAGCGTGAACTTCATCTTCAAATATCACACACCATTGATACTTCTCATATTGTTAATTTACTCACTAAGCTGGCAAAACAACACAAAAATACTTGGCTAAAATATCAGATAACTTAAAAACTATGCGCGACCATTTAGCGTTATGACAAAAGTCAACAACAAAAGGCCATTAAGTAAATTTACATAAATCAAAATTATGTTCGGAACTATGTAAAAATTAAGTAAAAAAAAAAACTAAACAAAACAAATCAGACAATAGAAATCGATCGACGGCAAAAAGGCATTGAATCTGAGGCATTTGTAGAATATTATGCTTAAATAGCAAAATCAATAGTTTGTCTATAAGGATAGAGGAGAAAATGAGGGTGTGCTGAGTGCTCACCGAGAATCTGAAGGTGTCGATAATTTATTATTATTATTAGTATCGCATTGTTGACTTCTATTGTCTGGGCTTGGCTGTTGATCGCTTCACTGAGTACCCCAAGCTCTTCCTCATCAATTTGTAAGGTCTTAGCTAAGATGAACTCTATTTAAACTCATCAGGCTTAATAGATAAATAAATACAGATATTCAAGACCGCTCAATCAAATTAGCTGCGGTTCGTACATCTTATATCTATAAGTCTGTACTTCATTCAAATACAAGCAAAATTTCTAATCTCAACCTGGCATTTGTATTCAAAAATTCTAATCCATCGATTTTATTTATTTTTTCCAACAAAAATATTAAAAAACTACAACAAAATTGAGCTAAATTTTCGGCTGCTCACACAAAATGTCGCTCGCCCAACAGTATTCGAGTATATCAGAAGAGGTAATGGAATATCTATTTGATCAGAAGATCCGGGAACGTGATTTAATTGCCGAAAAGGATGAAATCAAGCAGCGCATGAACAAAATCGAAGAGCAATTGGCCTTGTTGCACAATCGTGACGATGATCAGGCCTGCATGATAGCCATCAATAATGTCTACGAGCTGAGCACTGTCCGATTGGTTCGAGAGTCTCTGTTGGCCAATCTGACGGCCTGCATGCCACCGTATCTGAGGTTGCACCGTAAACTGTTGCGCTTACAGCGTCACATTCGCGAGGATCACAGTGTGTTGTATGCGAATTTGATCACAAACCCGAGTACTTGATGCAGGCGTCAGCTGCAATTTGCACTTACCGACAATATACATTAAATAGACTTGTGTGGCAAAGAACTAAAGCTGTATCTACATATTTTTCAACACATATTTTCATTGAAGTGACATTAGTTTATCATTCCCTTATACCTTTCGGCTACCGGGTATAAATAACAACATCCCACGACAATTTTTTAAGCTGCGTTTCGACCGAATTTCGATTTAATCTCATATATGTACTCATTTATTTTTTTGTGAGTTGGCGGTGAAAAGGCGTCGTCTGCCATGTCCAACTTGTCATAATTAAATGTGTAATATTTGTCTTCCCTTTCGACACCTTTTTACTCTACCTCCACTCCACTCTTGCTCTGCGTATAACCAGCCAGCCCATAGAGTCATCTGCTCAACGAGCCGTGAGCTGCGCACGCGCTCACAACACCAGCCAACTGCTGGTGGCTTCGCGGTGGGGGGGGGGCAATGTGTGTTTTGTGGGGGCAGACGGCGGCGTGTAAATTGTAAAAATCATGCACATTTCATCAGCTTTGGGTCTATTTCTCCTCGATTCCTCAATTCCAACTCGAATGCAACACGGAACGCGTTCCCGTTCCGCTTGCTTCGTTTCAAAAGCGAAAAGTGCGTCGTCGGCTTTTTTGTGGCCCATTGTGTACTGTGCGAGTACGAGTATTTCCCCCCGAGCTTTATGCCTTTTTAACTTTCGTTTCTATGGCTTTTTTTTCCCTCGTGCGCTTTGTCTTGCTTTTTATGGTTGTGCACTATAATTCACGGCTTGTGATTTGGATGCTGACTGGCACGTGCCGTCTACATGAACATTTGGAAACTTTGCTGTAATTCCAGATAACACAATCTCTATATCGCTTGGCAAAGTTATCGAAAGACAAAGGGGAAAACTTAACAGCTTTGTACTTATGATAGTAATCGATCGTTAGACCAGATGGCAAGCAGTTTATCCAAATTACCAACTAATCGTGAACTTATCACTTGGTTACCATTAATTTTTTCACTTTTTTTAATTAATTTATCAAATATTTCAATTAATCACTACGAATTACAACGACTGACAGCACAGTCTATAGAAATAATTAATTTATCGCACCAAACAACGCTTTATAACACTAATTTCAATTCCTAATCAAATACAAATCCATAATCCGATTACAGTTAGCTTTAATGCTCTTTAATTGTTTCAACAAATATTTCAATTAATCACTAACTTATTCGGTTGCATTTTCAATTCGCTGTGATATTTGTACGTATTTATGACTATTTTTCACTGACTTAAAACTCCATCAATATCATTAAATAAGTTCGGTCGACAATTGTATGGGTCGAGACGATTGTCGATTTTTGTATTTGCCTTTTGTGCTGCCTTTTGTGGGCCGTCGAAAAGCCCAAAACCCTTAGCTCGTGTGCCAAGTTGTTAACAAGTCTGATTAATGGGCTCGATTAGCATAAGCAAACATTAAGTAAATTGTGTATGAAATACGCTTTGCGACAGGCACTCAATCGTGATTCAATATTAGATTTACAATATTGCGATATGGCGTCAAACAACAGATTTACTGAGAATTTCGAACAAGTGCACAAACTGAGTGGAAACTTTGTCTCTGTTAATTAAAAAGCAAAACACAAATTTGCATACAAGCCACGAAATTGGTCTCAAAATTGAGTTTGTCTGCGAAAATTGTGTGTGAGGCTAGCCAGAGGCCAATTTGGGGTTTTCAAACGTTGTCACTGTCAACTCTCAGTTGGCAAAACAGACCCAGACACATAAATACCCCGAGGTCCGCTTGGAAAATTCACCCAGAAGACTGGCAAACAAACTCTACCTATGGTATTATTTATCTCAGATAATAAAATATGATAATGTTGGGTTTGTATTAGAAAGTTCAGCTGCGAAATGCGAAATTGTTGAAATAGATTAAAATAAAGCCATAAAATTGGTGATTGATATCATCTTGGTAATGTTATTGATATTAATATATCTTAATTCTCTGGATCCAGATAACGAATTCAACACATTGGAGTTGTTTTGCTTAGAAAGTTCTGCTTTGCTCAGGGGGCAATCTTCAAATGGAAGTTCAATGACATAGAAAATGTTAAAAGGTAGCAAATAAAAATTTCAAAAAAAAAACTCACCTGTCTATATGGAGTCATTCATTAGTTTAGTAGGTGTTGTGATATTTCCAGAAATTGAAAGCTAAAAAGAGAAGAACAAAAGAAAATCGAAATTTTTGAGATTGTTGATTAATAGCATTCACCTAATCCGAAACCACTAAATATAGACGGAATAATTAAGTAGATTCTTTTATTGGCCAACATTAATCAAAGGCCCAGACACTTACAGCCAGAATCAAGACGATCGAGGGCCTCTCGAACGTGTGCCACTCGACAATCGCCCCCGTACTATATGTTTAATACAATGTATAATGTGAACACGATCCCACACATAATCTAGCGATTGCTATGATAGCGAGCGCAATGGTGTCATTTTGATATGCGATGTGCTGCCAACGCCAAAACGGCGCCCCCATGCCACGCCACGATCCATAGTTGGCCTAATCTCAGTTTTGGCCAAGTCGGCTCATCTAGCAAAAGCTCTCGAAGCTCGGCAAGAGTTCGTGTAATGCGTGCGTTTAAACTCATTAATACAACCACTACGATGCGATCTGATCCATGCCGATAGGCTCTGTCCTCGATTTATGTATATATGTATATCCGACGTGCACAGTGGGTCCCATTTGAAGCGTAGATTGTTAACATTTTAGAGATTTTAATGGCGCTTCTGGTCAGGGATTAATGAGTAGTTGGCAATAAGAGGTTATAAGCTGCATTGCTATGCTTGCCCACATTTGAGTCGAATTTATGGTTCCACTTATATCAATCAGTTTTGTAGTAAATTTTGCATCAGTGAAATACATTTTCTTAATTATAATTTTGACGGCCAACTAAATAAATACTTTTCCATTTTTGGTAAAAGCTACTATAAAAATATATTGAAAACCGTATAGCTGCCGCCCACTGTGCTGCAGCAGCGATGTGCAACGTGTGCCTGAACGGCACCTCCAAAATTGTAACCTCAGGGTCTGCGTTGGTGTTGCTGTTGTCTTTGGAGGTGCAGTTGCTGCCGATGTGGCTGGCCAGCAAAGTCAGATTTTAAACGGATTTATTCATCGGCCGCCAGATTTCATACAAATTTCCTAAAGGGTTTCGTTTTCCACTCGTTCCAGCGGTTGTTGTTGCCGCACAATGTTGCGTGGGCCAAGCCATTGGTGCTTTTCATTTCGATGCAAGCGGCTGCAGCAGCCATAAATTGTCGATGTTGTTGTTGTGGCGGTTGTTGTTTTTGTTGTTTTTGTCGTTGTTGCATGTGGCTTGTGGTTTTTTTTCGGTTCGCTGTCGTGAAAGTTGCGTAAATCGCGTGAAGCAGTAGAAGAAAAGTTCAATACTTTTCAAAATAATTGTAGAAAGTTTATTTTTTTTACTTTTTGTATTTTATAGCCCCCTTTCCGTTCCCTATTCACTTTTCCCTGTTGGTTCAAGTGATTATGCAATGGCCAGAGCAAATGATATGATAGACAATCATACATTGTGTATGCGAACTGAGATTTTTGCCTTTGAGCCGTGGATTTTGATTGAAACTTAATTGTCTATCAATTGTGGTTTATAGAGTTTAATAGACACTGACATGATATTAATAGGATGAAATATTGAGTGAGCTTTTTTCCTCAAAGCTTTCTTCAAACTTATAACAGTTGTCACACGCCCGTATAACAGCAATAAGAGTGTATAACAGCTGCAATGAAATTCGAGAGCTATCTCATTTGTAAGAAAAGGATTAATACTGCAAGTAACTGCTACACGATGTCCGGTTTAAGGTGATTAATTAAGGTGGAAGCCCAAGCATTTTGTATACAAAAAGTACTCGTAATGTGGCAAAATAATTTCATATTTGCTCTCGGTCGCGACGATAATAAATATGTATAATGGATAATAACACCTCTTGCTATATTGCCAGATCCCATTGGGCCACTGTGTGTAATAAATCATGATATTATGCGTCGGGGAGATGGAGACCAAGTGTCGCTGCTTGACCCACATACCAAGTACGAGTATGTAAGATTTAAGTAGAAACCAGGCGTCCGGCCAACTCCCCAAATGAAACTTGAGCGCAACTGAAATCAAAATATCTACACACACACACACACAAACTGCAAACTTACAACGTTGCGATGCGAAATGGCGAAAAGAAAATCACGGATCAACTGTGCGCTCGAGCGAACGACCGTCCGGCTGTCTGATTTGCAGTCAGACTGACGACGGCCTGACTAACTGACTGACATAAGCGGAGCGTGTTGCCAAAAAGGAAACCAGTCGACGGCTTTACGATGGGAACCAGCGAAAGAAAAAACAACATTTTGAAAATCGAAAACTGTGTTGACGTCCGCTACAGAAGCAATTAGGCGACTCTTATCAACGTCGTTCAGTTTCGCAAATAAATCTCAGCGACCTACTACTGTACCGTTCAGTACGTACCTACATAAGCATCACCGCCAAGCTAAAGTATGCAAAATCAACAATTAATATCTACTTCAACGAATAATGTACACACTTACATACATATAAAAATCAAGCGCTTTTGAGACTTTAAGTTGTTGAATTCAAATTGCGATGAACAGCAAATTGACAAGCATTTTGTGAACCTGTTAAGACTATCTCAATAAATATTATATGAATAATGTGTTAAGTGAACTTTTAGTATGTCTGTAATACCTTTGGAAAAGCGTTATAACAAGGTCATGGATTTAGAGTAGCTTCAAGATCGTATTCAAGGGAGTAAGTCAACGGAATTCAAAATTCTTTTCGGCATAAAGAAACACTTTGTATCGATAGGGTAAAGAAAATACGAAGAGTGCAAAAGTAACGTATATAAAAACATCAACTGTGCATTGCCTTTAAACGACCTTCGCCATTTCAAGTTGCCTTTAAAAGTATTTCGCTGTTGTTGTTGTTGTTGTTGTCGTTGTCTTCTTTAACATTGTACAAAACTTGTGTATATATAAATTGTTTGTTGCCATTGCCACGGATGCATAAAACATGTTACCGATCGGTTTTGGAGTCGCCTTTGCCTTCGCCTTCAGGTAAACGTAAAACGTAAACATCGAACCTCTTGCGTGCTCATCCGTTTGGCAACATGAAATTTCCGTCAAGTCCCAGCAAGCAGAAACTTGGCAACGCCGCCTCAAGTGGCGTGATCACTCATATGTATACGTGTACATGTGTGTGTGTTTGTGTGTGAAGTGGAGACGGCCGTTTGAAGGTCGCACAATGTTTTCAGTTAGGGGGGAGAGGATGGGCGAACAGAAAGCGCGCCAAAAAGCAGAACCTGTAGCCAGCAATGTTTCGCTGTTGCTGTTGCCAAAGATCGAGTTCAATTTTCAGTTGCACCTAATGATCCACGGAGATTTATGGCAAGGTGTTTTCGGATCTAAGCCATGTTTGGGTCTTTCTGATTTACGGCCTTCAAAACGCTCGCAGCTTATTGGAAATTTCCTTTTTGATTGATGTTCTATCATTGTTCGCGGAATTTTCAACAATTGTTAAAACTGAATAGATTAAAGATATTATTTATCGCGGACAGCATAAAGGCAGAGTGTAACTGTAGATTGTTTCTGTTTTGATTTCTCATTTAAGAAATACCACTTCCAATTTGTAAAGAATTCGAGTTAACAACTATATTCGACAAAATTAGGCGCGCGGAATTAGCTTATGTTTGTTAATTAATACGAAACATATAAATGTTGCTTATACATTATTAAAGAATAGAAATAAATAAAGCCACCAAAGGCTTAAAATTGTCTGTCACTCGTCAAAATACTTAGTAACTACTTCAGATTTCTTTCACTTTTTACAATTTTCTTTTTCGTTTTAAAGTTGGAGTAACCCTGAGAATTTACAGTAAATCTGCCTACACAACAGCTTTTTCAAGAACATCTTGAGTACTTTCGAGAATTTTACCTTCGAAATTGAGTTCAAAATGTGCTGTTATGTTTCACTTAAGCAACTTCAAGCCTAAGACAATGTGCAAACAAAGGTCGTGACATGTCAGGCAAAACAACAGAAAAAACAACAGTTGAACAACATAGTTAAAACATGTGTAAAAAGCTCAATTACATAAGCAGAAAATAGTTAAATCACCTCAACACTTAACGTAATTTACATGTGTTGCCTGAGACCTTAAGAAAACAATAAAAAGTCTACACACAAAGTGCAAATTCATTTGCATATTAAGACTCTCTAGCATATCTAATTGCGTGGGTGAGGCTATTAACAATTACTCTATATAAATACATATTGTTTGTAGAGAAGGCCGACTGAGTTATCGGTCGGACGAGAATTAAATGATCATCTCTAGTTCCATCTCAATTTCCGTTGTAAAGCAATCGATAATCGTCAGTCATTGTAAATTTGCTCACGATAATTATCGTGTAACAACATGTAGCCATCACCAACCGCAAATGAAGGGCTCGAGTTGAGTGGTGTTAAAATTTTGTACGCAATTCGATTAACAAACAGAGACTATGAAAAAAGCAAAAAAAAACTAGTCTATGTGGGCTACCGCTAGACAAGTGAATGACCATGATCGCCGCTGGGCCATAAATTTGTGGAGAGCGCCAAGTTGTTGTCGGTCGGTCGTCTTTATCAATATGAACAGCCGTGGATGCAAATTGACAAGCGCAACTCTGGCTTTGTAACTGAACTCAAGTGAAAATGATTGCAGTTGAAAAGCGAAGGCGAAACCAGATACGCCTTCAATCGTTCGATCAGCTGAGCAGAAGGGAAGCAAGAGAAGAGCAAGCGAACTGAGAAACAGCCAAGAAGTAGGAGAGGAAGGAGAAGAAGCTGCGATGAAACCACTCGAATCACTCTGGCCGCTTGTCAAGGGGGCAACCGAGTGCAAAGGCGTCAGTTTGCATTCGATGAATTCCAATCACACGCATATCACTTGCCACTTCAAACAAATAAATAACTAACTATCCTCAAGTAACTGACGAGTGATGGACATAACTCGATTATTCGATTGAGTACTCGACACTATAGTTTAAACGATATGAGCGCACAGAGATTATCTTTCCTAAAATACAATTTAAACATTTTGTAGAGATTAACTTTAAATGCTAGAAAATTAAATATTTTAAGCGTCATTGGCAATATCATATGACTTGTCATCATAACGCAAAACTTTGAAACGATTTAAAATAAAGTTAATTGATAGAAATCTTTGAAATTATTTTCTTTAAGTAAAGTTAACTGACTACATTATATACATATATGTATATATTGTTAAATATATAAAAAAGCTCAATTTATCAAATTAAACTAGAAATGAACAAGTCGAACTATTCACTAAAAAAGTGAATCATTCGAGTAGATTAAAAACGTATCTTGCATTTCCTGGAAGGCAAGCGTTTTTATGACTACGCAAACACATTGGTCAAGTAGCTGCCAGCTATACAAGTGTATAAGAGTATTGCGCAAATAAAATCTTAATACACATGTCGAAAACTCGACAAACAGTGCTGGGATCTATGTCAGCAAGTTCTTCGGCTATTAAAATCCATTTCTTGACTCAGCCTTGAGCTCTGACTGTTGCTGTCGATGTTGTGTTGTGGCACACAAAGCTGTTCATTCATTCAATAATTGAAAGTTACATATAGATTGGGAAAATATGTATGCTACTTATATAGGAGTCTGAACACATAGGAGTACATAGCAGGAAGTGCAGCGTATGGTAGCAACATTTGCTCTTGTTGTTTTTTGTGCAAACAAATGTAGCTGGAGGCACACATTGAGGCATGCTGCCGGATGATTTAGTAGGCGTTGCAACATGCGCCATATGCATGCAGCATGCCCATCCACAACGCGCAGCCACTTAAAATTTAAAAGGCTGCCACAAAACGCAGCAGCAGCAACAACAAGCAACAACAAAAACGACAACAATACCAACACAACACACACTCAACTGTTTTTTGCCTTGATGCGCAGCAAAGTTTTCGCGCCTGCTTTCAATAGTTGCTTAAGGTTTCCTTCTGATGTGGGCAGTCGTCAATATTGCCACCTCCCTCCCGCCTCCCTATCCCACACATCCCCTACTTGCCACATACAGCTTCCACAGCCTCCGTTCAGCCTCATTGGGGGCAACGCATGCGCAATTTACGCGCCGGCTGCGGTGGCAATAAATTCATAAAAATCATTAAGCAGAATTTAAAATCCAAAAGACTTTTCTGCACATGTGCAACCCAAGGGAATCGGTGGCAAGGGGCAAGGGGCATGCGGAAAGCGGGCCCGAGATGGCAAAGGGACAAAGCTGATGCGGCAAGTTGTCGCATTAATTTCAAGCTTAAGCGCAGGATTCAACCCATAAATGCAATCTTAAGCACACCGCAAACTCATAAATTGAACTCAATCCGAAGCCAGCTTAATGCAGTTCACGATGAAGATGCAAACCAGGTGCAATCATCATACATTTGATACTAGTATGGCTTGATGTGGTATAGAAGACGTTAGAATTCCAAGGAATAAAATCGTGACATTTATTTATTGTTGTGGCTGAATCATGATGGGTTTATTGAAAGACAGACAGTCAGCAAGTCACATATTATTTTCCGCAACAAAGTGTCCAACAAGATAATAAACTATGTAGATTAGATTCTCCAGTGAGGCAACGTGTACTAAGTGAACTTGGAAAACAAGTTATGGGCAATTTAAATGCATCGCACTCAGCCATAAGGCTCAATAAAAGAAAATACAAAGTAATACTTCAAAGAAGTTAACGTGAAGGTTTTTATGCATCTGAACAACTGCCAAGCTTGATTAACATGTTAAAAGTAGATTTTAAAACTCAATTTAATTGACCCTAAAAATAAAATACAAATTAGTAATTGTATTAGTTCTTTGCGAACAATTTAAGTCATAACCCATAAACACTTTAGTAAACCAACAATGGGGGAGAATGCTAACACTTTTGAAGATATTCCCATTACGTCAACTAAGTACAAACAATCTTTCAGTACTGATCATTAAGATCTCATCATAAAATACAGTGTGCAAAATGTTCATTGAACTATGCCACAAACGGGTAATAAACTAAAGATATAAGTCAATGCTATAAATAAATATGTCTGCTCTGGCAGCATTATGGCCGAAACGGGCCAAAAAAAAGCGGAAAACAAAGGCAATCAACAACGAAAATTTTGCATGCTGCGCATGAACTCCAAGAAGACACAACAAATGACACCACACAACTGAAAAGAACCGAACCGAAACGAAAACAAAAAAAAAATAAATTTAATTTTCAGCTACGCTTCGTGCATGTATTTGAGATACCCTAACTTGAGGATTTGTTAGTTTTTCCATTGAGCAGAGAATGTTAAAACCTGCAATTAACAAAATGAATCAAAGTTTAACCGAGTAATATTTATTATTTATCAGAACTAAGAGCTGCAAAATTTAGAATTTTGAGGCATCCAACTTGAAAAAGTGTATGAAGCGTATTAAGGGTTCGTTTTCTTAACTTTCTTTACTTTATTTTTTGGGAAGCATTCGCAAGGCGTCAACAGCATATTTTGTTTATATTTCTTGACAGTCAAATAAACGAAGTATGCCGCAGAGGGTGTGGCAAATATGCGCAGCTTGCAGATACAGATACAGCTAGGGAGCCAGAGATACAGATACGAATACAGATACAGATACAGATACAACAGATCCAAGATATAGTGTTAAACGCGTACTCTCGTACTCGTGCTCAAAAATATGCATATTCATATTATGCGGCATATGAGCATATGGTAAATTTATGTGACATTCGCATTGGAAATTAACAGCGGACTGTTTTAAATTAATGTTGACACTTGTTGGCTTTGCATGTCTCTCGCTTTACTGCTGCAAATAACTCATTAGAAACTCCGAGCGACTGAAGCCGGCTCAAGGTTAAACCTTAAAGGGGGACATTAACGCTTAAGCTAACCCCTAATAAAAAAAAGCCTCCGTCGTCTTGCAGTCTATTCTCTTTTCATTTTTTTCTTTAACATATTTTTTGTTGCTCGTCTTTCTGCTTTAAACTCTTTTTTTCCATTTTGTAAAACAGCAGTCTCTGTGTGTCCAAACAAAAGCGAGTCTCATTGTTGATAAATCTTTTCAACTTGCCCCTTTCCTTTAGCACCGTCCAACATCCAATTCAAGAGGACTTTGCCTGCTCTTGGACTTATCGACATGTCTATATCTCTCTTAATTCCCGCAGCTGTGTCGCATGTTTGAGGCTGCTCTGTAATTTCATATAATATTCAACAAGTTTTGTCAACATTTTTGTACTCTACCTTCGTTCTTAATAGATCTGGTCAGAGGTAATTTTTTTGTATACAAATTTTGTACGTTCAAACAACTTAAACGAGTATAAAAAATATTACTGAATACTCTTTGATAGTAAAAATAAATGTTTAATATATTATATTTGTAAGTATTTCTGTATCTTCGCAACTCTAAAACGCTTATAATAAATCTCCCAATCCAATAAAATTGTTTCCTGAACTTTATGCAGCTTTTAGCTTATCGAATTTATTTTCGAGGTAAGTTAAAGTTGCTTGATACTAACTTTCTTTGGCCACAGTCACTTCCTAATGTCTAATGTCCAATGCCTAATGCCAATCTGGCTGAAGTCATAACACACATTACTCATCTGGCCATAAGTAAGTATCTCTCTGGCTCTCTGACGGGCTAACATTACAGCACTTGAGCTAAAGCAGGCTTTATGCCGTCTCTAGCCATGGCTTAAGTAGCAAACGATCATCGTCTGGCTCTGAACAAAACTCCTTCGCCCGCTCTTCTCCATGGACCACATGTGGTGTTTGTTATGCACACACAGACACACACACACACACACAGACTCACAAATAAACAGCAACACACTCTACTATATCAATGCGGTTTTCACCGCGTGTTCTGGCAAATGTTTGCCATTTGACAACAGCAGCCCGCGTTGTGTTTTCTCCAATCTTCGCTGGCCGATCTTCGGTTTTGGATTCGGATTCGGTTTCGGTTGCGGGCTCTTGCCAACATTTCTATTATTTATACCAGTTTAACATTCAGCACCACCACCAGCATCAAAGCAGAGCTCATCCAGTTTTTCACACTTTCCACATGGCCGCTGGCTGTGGAAGTGTGCGGCTCTTGTAGCAATTAAAAATAATTTGTTTGTCTTGTTTTGTGTCAAAACTCATGAAAATACATCATAATAATAATATTATTAAAGGAGCAGCTCTAGCACAAGGATGTTGTTGTTGCTACTGATGTTGCTGCTGTTGCTTATATTCAATTTCGTGATACATACGAAGATTAAGTCAAATTGACCCCAAGACAAGCCTTGCTTCGCAGTGATCTCTCTGACCACATCCCATTAAATGTGCGTTTTATACCGCACTGAGGGAAAAGGGTGAGCGAGCGGCTATGTTTTTATTATTTTTTATTCTTGTCGTATTTTTAATAGCTTCATGAGAGCTATCTTCCCACTTTCGTAGAGTTTCCTTTAGAGTATTTAAAATGTAATTAGGAACTTTTAAATTTGTAATATTCGTGTTATTTCAGTGGAGTGAATTAAGACATGTCTTTTTCGTTTTTCACTAAAGTTATTTCATCCTGAGTTATTTTAAAACTTTTATTTTCCCATGTTCCTCTTCAATATTAATATCTCAATGCCTTTCCAACGCTTTTTTCTAGAATATTTTAAGAACGCTTTAGAAATAAATAACTTGTTAAACCTTTGTCAATTCTATCCACTCCGACTTCTTTCAGATGTATCTATATTACAGCTGTCATACACTTGACTTAGGAACTGCCCCATAGACTTGAAACTTCCGAGAGCTGAGGCCTTGAGAGCTTTTGTTAACTGGTTATTAGCTGCGTTATTTGCGTATTGCCAGTGCCCGATTCAAGTAGCACTTGAAAATGCTGCAAAATGTGGTAGTAAACCTTTTTGCTCAGTTCAGTTCACGACTTGGCACAACTCGATTCGCCTCAGCTCGCAACGGCGCGACTCAGATTTTGATTGAAAGGCAAATAAGCTGCCGTTTCAAAGAAAAAACAAAAAAGGGGTTGGAGATGGTATGTATGGGAGTACGTGGAGTATATACACAGTCTGTGTATAATGAAAATCCATCTTGATGCCGATGACAGCGGCGACAATAACAACAGCAACAGCAACAACAACAAATAGACACGAAGCGCATAAATCATTTGCGTGGACAGAAATGCAAATCTTTGCCAGATTAAAACAAAAGCAAAAACAATGCCATATAAAATGCTCGCAAGCATCAAGCGCGACTCAAGACGGCGAAAAATTAAAACCTAAACCTGTCAAATCCACGCTATCGTGAAGATAAGACCCGTCGACTTCAACGTCTATCGGCTATCGTATATGGCATACGCAGTACAGTGGGACAATAAACCACAAAAAGGCCTACAAATTAGATATATAATTCTTCTTACCCGGATGCAAATGTATTTTCGCTATTCCACGAATTTTCAATGAATTTTTCCGTAATTTATATATACTGTCATTTCAGAAATATATTTCGAAATAAATTGTATTAATTACGGAAGTACTTCCAATATCATTTTCTCTAATGTTCTCCATTGTTAATGGTTTAAAGTTTTTAACTATTTCAATTAGCTCCACTGTGCATTGTCCACATTTCAATGAGTGCGTTCCGACTGTCCGTGAGATGCGGGGAACTGTGTGAAGATTTGTTTTAATTAAATGCCAATCGATGTACGTAATTGCGGCACATTAGGCAGCGAATATACAGCAACAAGCACAAATAATATAAAATATCGTATAACTAAAATGCCAGACGTAAGTATTATCTGCTCAAATTGAAATCGAAGCTGACATTAATTGACTAACCTGATAAGCTGGCAGTTGAAAGTCGTTTTCAAGCATCTAACTAAATATGTGAAACTGTAGGCTTGAAATATTCATGCTCTCTTATATCGTATCTGGTCAGTAAAAGGCAGCAAGATAGGATTCAAGTGGTGCTCTAAGTAAAGCCCACATTCTTGTGAGCCAACATCAATTAGTTGTTAGCTGATTATTTGATACTCTGTAGTCAGTTCAATTGGAGGAAAAAGTATGTACCAAACTATAAATAGTTTCTTTAATAATATTTTTGAAATTTATGTTGCAATTTTTTATATTTATAATAAAGTTCTATCTGATAACTTCAAAATTAATCTTCCATACCGACAACCAATTTATTTTCTCCACTCTAACTTTAATTATTGCACTTATATCTTCAACTACAATCTGCTTTTTTAATCATCAACTTCCACATTCAAAATTCATCTGTCTTCAGTCTTCCACTTCTAGATTGAATTTATAGCTTCTATTTCTATCTTCAACTTTAATCTACACCTACATTAAACTTATATTCTCTATTACTTTTACCCTTCTATCTTCAATCTCAACCTGAAACTTTAATTGTCAACTTCAGTATTCAAAATATATCTGCAAACATTCATTTCACATTAATTTTTTATTTGTGCGCTTCCATATTCAACACTAATAGTCAACTTCTAATATATCAAGTTCTATCTTCAACTTCGATCTTCAGCTTCACGCTTCAACTTTTTGATTTCAACCTCAATTTTCAATTTCCAATTGCAATTTCAACGTCAACGACTGAAACCTGTTGATAGATCTAAAACAAGCAGCTGACGCAAATTATCATTCATTGTAAATGTTAATAACAATAAACAAAACAGACCGAAAAGTGTTTTCGTATCAATAATTATATTAATTACAACAATTACAATAACTATCATTATTATCTATTATACCGAACCAATGGAAAAAACAATACAAATACAAGAGACCTTGACGTCAACTTTAGTCAACTTGCACTTTTGGCCAATAATTTTGCCAAAAGCAACAAACACATTTCAGATTGTTACTTGCAGTTAACAAATTTCTGTTTTATTGTGTTATTCTTTTTCGCCAATGAAGGTCAAGAAATTAGGCGAATACGTTTGGATCTCTATACTTTGGCTATGGTAATTGCAATTTGTTGGTTTAGGCTCAACGAAGTTGGGTTCAACTTGAGCTACGGCCCCAGGGCTGTAAGCCACGAGATGTTGGTAAAGGTCAATGATACGGTTTCGGCTTCAAGTATTTCCTATGGGGCGTCGCTGAATACTTAATGAGCACTCACAAGGTACAACATGACCACAGAGTAGTTTAATTAAGGCTAAAGGTCATTAAGTGAAGGATTTGCTTGAGATCTTTTGGAGATCAGTCAGTCTGGACTCATAAATAATACAAAATAGCAGCCTAGTCTACAAATACCCGTTCTACTGTCTATCTATCAATTTAACCGTCTGTGCGCCCGTCAGTCTGGATATAAAAATGACAATAGCTAGGTCTCTAAATCTTCAATATGTATTCGCGTATACTACACACTAGGCACCATTTATAGTATTTTTAATCTACAAATATTTTTATTCTCCTATAAACCAAGAAAAGAATTTTAAATACAAGTGCCTGATGCACCTATAAAAATAACATGTAACTCAATCCGAAATACAATGGTAATTCTCAAGCATACCCCATTGATCGCCCCCACGCAAGCATAACGCGCTGTTGTTTGTTGTTGCTTTTAATTAATGATCGTTTCGTGCTGCATTGCAAATTAATCAAAATCTTTAATTAATTGACAAAATGGCATATTGAATAGTGTGCACTTTACGGCTTACAACAATTTATTATCAGATGCAAATCGCTGTCGCCAACGTGCAAATTGTCTAGTCAAGTAATGCCACCGAGTATGCCCGCACCACGACTCAATTTGTGTGTGTGGGTAGAGCTAGAAGGTCGCCCTGTGTGGGGGCAACAGATACCAACCAAATTGTTGAGAATGGGCCATTAGGCTTTGTTTCCACTGTGCCAAGAACAATTGAAATGATTTATGCATGAAACTCAATAAAAGTGTACAGATTATTGATATTTATTTTATGGTTATTTCTTATTGAATTATTTTAATATGTATTCAACTTATTTTATTTATTATTATTATTTAGTATTTTATTTATGCAACTTACATATGTATTTACATGACGATGATCACGATGCTGCTGGCGATCATCGTCGTTTATCTCGGCATGCGATCGTGGCGTGCAATTAGAAAATTTATCGATTTTCCAATAGTTTCCGTTCATGTATAAAATCTATCATCTCCTCAAATGCTAGCCCCTACTTTCCTCCCTCCCTCTTTGGTCTTTCTTCTGCTATCTGTCTGATGGCGAGTGCATGCAACATTTCATGCAAGAATTCTCAAAACCAGAGTTCGTGCTCTTGGCCAGATGCACTCATTAATGCATAATTGTACACAATTAAGTGTGGACCGAACGCAGGCGGGGAACTGGGGAGTGAAGAGCTTAGGCTAATGCCAATGGAAATTGCCAATCAATGTGGGGAGAGAATTGCAACAATTTGCCTAAAACGAAAACCGCAGCAAAGTTCGATCTAGATCCAGACACAACAGAGTTGCTCGCTTGCAATCGATACAAGTACGAATACGTGTAATCTATGAGTACGTTTGTGTTTTGGTAAGTGGGTACCAGGGGGTACTCCAACAGTACACTCGACAAGTACTCGCACTCGTCGTATTCATACTCGAACTCGTACTCACGCTCGTACTTGTATTTGCTCTGGTTTTCTTTTCATGTCGCCACAAAATGCAACGCGTGAGCGATTTTCCGCAACGAACGTTGTTTGTTTAAACTTTTAACGCTTTTCAGCTTGACTTGATTTTGGGGCGTTCGCCGCAGTAAAAAAAAAAAGAAAAAATAAGAAAAATGGAAAAAAAACGTAAAACAACAACAACATTAGCTGCAATGACGTTGAACTCGTTTTCCCACGTTGGAAATTCTTCAATTTGCATGCCACAAATGCGCAATCACAACTGACACCTTTTCAGCAAATAGATACACGTACTACACTCACTTCAGATACACTTTGTTGTATGTTGAAATTCCGCAGAAATGTCGAGTGTATCACCACCTTTTTTGTTTATTATTTGTTTTCTATGCAAATTTCCCTGCAGTAATGCGAGAAAAACGCATTCGAAATGAAGATATCGATACAAATCGATCTATATTTGTCAAAGAATTCTATTAGTGCCCAAAACACCATTAAAAGCCATTATAAACGCCATTTTTCCAGACGTTTCGATGCGATATCTCAGGATCAGTTTATAACATAAAGTCGCAATTTGGTGGTACATAAAAAGCTAACGTGCAACCATTAATATTTTGAAAATTAATATAAGCACATAGTCTAGCTATCAATTTCTCTTTTGCTATCCCACGTTCCCGAAAAAGTGCTTACTGCATGTGCGAATCATTGAATAACCAGCAAATGTACGAAATCATTAAGAAAACAACTGTAGACATTTTTTTTTCTTTTTTGGTTAGATGCTTAAGCCGAATCCAAAGTTTTGGCAAAATTGTGCTACGAATACTATAAATAAAGAAAACAAGCAACGACATTCACAAATCAAAAAGGTGTGTGACAAATTTTGAGCTACAAATCATCATCAAAACAATGCGAAAAAAAACAAACAAAACAAAAATCTGACTAGAAATTGACACAGATTTCAAGCATCACATCCCATTGTGTATTTTTGAAATACGCGTAGTTTTGTGAATGAATGAAAATTATACTTGTAGTATATAATTTCACTGGGCGTTGTTAGATAACATTTTGATGATTGCAAATGATGATTTTTAGTGTTTCCTTAATTGGCTAAACAAAAAAGTTACATTTTAGATTAAAAATGTGTTTTTAGCTACATTTTATTCGGACTAGTTAAACTGGTTCCGACGCTGAACTGGTAACGCCCCACAAAAGCCCTCGCGTGCTTCTCTTTCCGGTCGAAAACAAAATTCGTGTCAAAAGTATTTTCAAAGTCAAGACTCCAAAACCGGATCTAGCAAAACTCATGAATATTTAAAACACTTTTTTTTTTAGATTTTGCTTTTTTAATTTTATTCAAATTCAAACGCGCTACTTAATTACAGCGATGTGAGTTAGCGTAGGCAATATGGATGGATCTCCTACCCAGGGGTTCACTCAACTCGAAAATACATTAATCCATAGATAAACATGGCAAAACAGCAACAACTCAACTCCAAGCACACATATCTCTGACATTATGATAAATGCGATGCGGCTCATTAAATCAAACCGAAATTATTTTTGCCATTTTTGTGCCATGTTGTGTAGTTTTTGTTATTGTCGTACCATTATTATTACGACTATTATTATTATTTTTATGAGTGAGAGTGACCGTCAATAGTTTATGCTTTTTTAATTGTTAGCTCTTGTGCTGTGTGGCAAAAGCGGAAAAAATATGATTTATATTAATTAGTTTTTTCTTTGCCAAAAAAAAATATCATAATTAAGTTGAACATTACATTTCCACAGAAAACCGCAGATACAAGATTTATTATCGACTGAGCTGTTTATGGACATGTAGGATTGTTAATGTTCGTCTTGTCGATTTTTTTGCGACAAATATTTATTAATGGACCTCGGAATTGGTTAATGCGCCAATATTTAATAAGTATAGGTCACTGGTTTTACTTTTTGCATATGCTTAAATAATAATTGGATTACTGTTAGCTTACTTTGATATATTCAACAAAAACTGGCTCAAATATGCGCTCATAAATCTGCAGAGATATATTTTTAATTAAGATCTTGAAATAGTTATGCAAAAGCTTCGACAAACTTCGACTTAATACGTAGTTTGTTTTTTTCATATGAAGGACAGTTAAACAAATATCGGCATTCATCGGGATTATTATGCAATAATATTTATATTTTACATATTCCGTTTTTGAAAACCAACTTTCCAGTAATATAATAATGATCGCGGTGAGGTTAAACATTGTTCGCAAAAAAGTAATATAAACTTACTTTAGAGACTAAAAAGTAAAAAAAAAAACACAATAACAAGCACAGTATTGTCCATTAGAAATTTCCTTTTTTTTAAGTTTTACTAAAACTTGAAATTGTGTCTTTTTTTAAATATTATATTTTACTTCATTTTCAAATTATCTGCAGAGGCTGTGAAAGTTTGTACAACTGAATATCAAAAGTACTACCAAGTAAAAATGTCTTTCTCTTGCATTTTTAAAACTACAGCCTACAGGGTATTGGTGCGCCGTAAACTTGTCGATCAACCGTACGTATGAACATTCTGCAGCACATTTCAATTGGTAGTCGGCACAACTGGCAGCATAACATTGGCGAAAATGCATTCATCAGCATAATTAAGTCGTCAATATAGTCGCTGTCGGAGCGGAGTGGACAATTTATGTCATTAGCAAATGAACGAGCAGCGACTCCGACAACAGCAACTACAACTGCAATTGCAACTCCGGCTTCTACTCCGAAAGTTGGAAGAGCGATGAATTTATCGAGTACATGTTAAACCAAGCCATACCTTGCCGAACTGTACGATAACATATCACACCACAGTCGGGCATTACATAACCTGCAACAATATGTACCGTTAAACGACTCGTTAATGAGCGCTTGCTTACCTCCCTCTCCATCTGACTCTCTTGCTCTCACTCAGCTCAGCCTCATTCAACGCACGTAAGGTGCACTAGAAGACAAGACACGAGACAAGACAAGACAAGGCAAGACCCAGAAGCACGAAGAAATGTGTGCATATTAAGATAAGAATGCAATGGTCAGACTCCAAGTCCAACTGCAGCAACAACTGCAACTGCAGTTGGAGATCAGCACTCGACAGTGGCCGCCAAAAGTTGGCGGCCAAGGAAAGGCAAGGAATGCCAATGAAGTTTCAGTTTCGGACCATGTACAACATGCACTCGACTTGCAACTGGTCTGGTCGTCTATTATAGTAGTAGATTCTATTGAGGGGGGATTCTCTAGGTTTTGTCTGAGCCGTCAGTCTGGTTTTTCCTCTACTTCTTGATTTCTTTTCTTTTCTTGCAGCATCGCCTTAAGCTCTGAAATGGGTCGATTTAGTGACAAGCGAGGCAGCACTTTTTTTTTAAGATATTTCTTAGCGGGATTGAAGTACATGACAAACACTTGAAATATGCCTGAATCATAGCAAATTTCTTAACCATATAGTATCGAACAATTAAACAATGCCAAATAGTTGCGTTTAAAATGTTAATCACTTGTGTTTATCAAGCAAACATTCATTCAACTTGAGTACATTTCCAGGAAATACTTTGTACCCGTATTATCGAATAATGTGTATATATATTTCCCGATTAAAACACTTGCACTACTTATTGCTGGCTATTATCAAGAAGTTTTGGAAAGAACACAATATGAACTTGTCACCACGTTTCAAACAGATAAACAAAATCCACGAAACATTGGTAAAATACCGATAACTTTTATCGTATGCAGAGATTTATGATAGATACTAGGTAAAATTTGGTAGGCGTGCACTTAACATATTTTCTACATCGATCCACCCACTATGGAGCCAGCCATATGCATAGCTTTGCACTCGGACTTGGACTTGCTGTAATCAATTAAGTCCGAGAATTATGCGACTGACGAGGGCGCTGGCGGTTGGCATTGAAATGGTTCGTGGGGCGTGGGTCCGGATAGTTTTCCAGAGTATTTTTTTATTAAAAAAAAAATATGAACCTCAAGAGGCGGAAACTTCATGGCGTTAATAAATTAGACCAACATGACCAAGCCTGACAGTCTTACTTTTATCAATTGAACAATTATATTTTTATTTTGTTTTTCGTATTCTTTTTTTTGGCAATAAGTTCAAGCGAAGGTTTCCCTGTGAGCAAAGCGGCCCACTCGTTTTGGCAAGCACGCAAACTAGTCACGAATGGAACCATACCCTGGCCTAAAGATCGAGCCCAGGTGCGCTATCTTAAAGATGACGCCGAGCAAAAAAAAATAAAACCCCTCCAATCCGTTTCCAGCCTTAACTTATTAATTTAACCCAGTTTTACTATCGTGCCACAACAGTTCAATAAAAAATAGTAGCTAACTATGAAAGGAATTATCTATTAATTATAGCATGAATCGATAGGATGCAATGATTAAATTAGTATTAAAAATACCGATTTGTAAAATTGTTCGATCTTTCCTATAGCATGGAAAGTAAAAGATTTGTTTGATTTTTCAATGGATTGTAAATGTTTAAAAACCAAAATTTGATCAACAAAAGTCATTAACAACTCAGCTTGATTTTGTTGTCGAGGTCAGTTTTATAACGCATTTAAAAATAGCCTATTGTCCTCATCTAACTTGTGTAACATGCATATCAAAGTGTTCCCATTATTTACTTGTATTTATGTATATGTGGTGCTTGTACATACCTATATTAATTCCTGGGAAGCTTTTACGGTTTTTTTTTTGTCAGTCAGCAAACTTTCTTTGCACACTATTTCACCTAAGGTTTGGTTTTGATTTTTTATTTTGATCAGTTGATAGGTAATTTTTAGAGGTTGTTCACTTTGTTGAGGTGTAGTGTCCGAGACGATTATGGAAACAGTTTCCGCTTAAATGGGCGATCGATTAAAAACTGTTTAGCGTTTTGTTGATGAAAAGCTCTTAATTTGTTGGACAATAACAAGGCATAGAAAACAGACGCACAGAATAATGCCACGAAACACACACGTCTATTGCGAACGAGCCTTAAACGGCAACTGAACCTGAAACGGAGCTTGGCTTCAAACACTGAACGCGTGAGCTTACACACACAACACTCACACAAACAAGTCACAATAAGGAGCTCTCTTTCGTTCTCTCAGTTGTCGTATTGGTGTGATTAGGTTTTTGTTAGTGTGTGGGAGTGCAAAACTGGTTTGTTTGAGTGGCAAATGCTTGTTTGCTCGATCTGCCGCTGCTGCTGCTCATCTCGCTCTCACTCCCTCTCCATCAACATAGCTTGCGCTGCTCTCTCGCAAGCAACGCGCGAGCGTTGCACGTTTTATGCTGCTTCGCCAGCAACTTTTTTAAATTAAAAGCCATCAGCTTGGTTTTTTCGTTCGTTCATTTTATTTATTTTTTTTTTATTTTTCATTTCTTTTACTCATTCTCTTCCTCTTGGGCTTCTGCTTTTGTTTGTCACATAATCAAAACAAACGCGCTTTTCGATCACGATGCGTTCGTTCTTTGTTTTTGTTTTGACTTCTGGTGGTTGTTGCCATTGCTTTTTTTTATTTCGCTTGCGTTCGTTCTCTGTACTCATTAACTTTTTACAGCTACTGTTCTCTCTCACTCATACGTATGTATGTAGGTAATTAATTTGATGGCCCCGAATTGTTGTTAGAAGCGCACACAAGCCGCCCAGATAAGCCGCAACCCATCGCATACGAGACAACTCGTAAATTGTCTTTCGTCAAATCAAATTAGCGTCAGAGTTCAATCTGAGCATCTATCCAGCGAGGTGATATTTGTGCTTAGTGGAATCTTTATTAGTTATCTCTGGCTCTTCCTAGCTTTTGGCCTTGCATTGAGGTCACTGCTCATCACAGATTTGGACGTTGGCACAACTGATCACTTTGAAAGGAGACAGTGGTGACAGATGTGCTCCTAATGAAAAACTGTTCCCAAACCAGCGAAGTGTTCCCAGCTCAGTTTAAGGCAAAAGTTAATGACACTTTTGCAGGCTCGTAACAGATGTGTTCCTAGTTATCTAAGGGTTTCTTGTCAATGTGAATGAAGAGTTGTGGTACTTCGACTGACTAGGGAACGGTACTGTTTTGCCACATTTATGTAGATTTTTTGTAAGGCTTAAGAAAACACATATTATCTATACGCAACTCCCACTTCGACTTATGGCGGACTTGAATAAATAACGTTATGTCTGTTGTACGTGTGAATCCTATGTGGATACAGGTAGAGATGGGTGCGTGACACGACATCGAATGGCACACCCAGAAAGAAGCAAAACGCAAAAAGTGCCACAAACCAGTTAAGTTAAAGCTTAAGAAATACATGCGACCCACGTCAAAAAGGGACATGGCAAACATAAACGCAATTGAGCGACATGGGGCATGCAAGCCTATGGGATACACAGGCAACATGTCAGCAGTGTGGAGTTTTGGATGAGACGGAGCCTTGGACAACAGACCGCACATGACAACCTGCAATCAAACGTAAACAGCCAGCAGCAGCAAATGCAACAGCAAAAGCCGCATCCACAGCAAGCTGCAGAGTCGAGCTTGGGCCCGGCCAACAGCAACATGCTGCTTGCAACAAGATATAGCGTAGGCAACAAACAGTCGTTGCAACAATGACGTGACATTTGTTCAGGGTTTTTCAGTTAAATTATGCCCCAAACAAATAAGGTCTCGCCATCGCCATAATGAAGTTAAAGCATGGCCAATAATCAAGTTGCCAATTGCAAGTTGTGAGCTTTGCGATGTCGCCAGTTCCACCAAGTCATGGTCGTTGGACAGCGAGCTACAAATGCTGTTAAGGCAAAAGCAGAAGAAACGTTCGCAAAAAGACCGCCGACAGCCACAAGAAACAATTAAGTTTAGGGAGTTGATCACACACACGCACATACACAGTTCAATTAAAAACTTTAGGAACAACACACAGCTGGTTCATCTATTAACGCAAGCTTCAACTGTTGTGAACGAACAGCTGGTTCAACAATTGAACCACGCGCCACCATAAACACGGGGTACGCGAAGCCAATGCAAAACTGCACCTGTGGCATTCAATAAACTTTAATTTGCGATTAAGTGACAATTTAAGTGTTGAAATTTTGGGCAGCCGCAGAAACAGCAGCTGCGTGCCAAGTAGGCACGAGCCAAACATTTAAGCATCCGGCTTAAATCACCTGCACTGCAAAATCGTCGACTGCTCCTCTAAACCGGTTGCAAAACTGCTCCCACAGGCAACGCACAATTTTAACTGATAGCTTTCATGTGGACGACGTCGGTTCTCGGTCTGACAACACTTGAGGCCGCATAGCTGCAAAACTAAGCCGATGGGGTTCTCTTTTTTTTTCAATTTTCAATTCACTTCAAAGATGGCATCGCTCCCATTAGACTGTAAATCGTGCTGCAATTGTCGTTGATTGTTGTCGTCCGTTTTTCACTTGCGCTCATTTCTATCTGCTCCAGCTCTCCCAAATATAGTTGACGATTTGGTTGATTAGCTAAAATGCGTGCGAATCGGGCAATTGGAGATTTCAGCAATTTTTTTATTTATTGTAACCATCTAATGTTCTTTATTTACACCTTCTTATGAGATCATGCTTATTTATAGTATCAAATTACTATATGTGCAAATTTTCTTAAATGAACTTTAACGCCATATTCCAAATTGACCCACCATCCAAATGCCCTCCATCCACTAATAACACACACCGTATATTTTTAAAACAATTAATCACGAATGAAAAATGTTATTCAAAACACCGAAATTAAAGTTTAATATTAGGGCGCGAAATGTCTTGCATATCAAACCGATGCTAGTTCTAGCTCATAGGGAACCTATCGAATATCGATTTTCGAATATTCGTCTAGAGAAGGTCGGAAACAAAAAAATTTTCAGCGAAACTAACATACATGTATTTATGTTTTGTGTTCAACTATTTTTAATTTTAAATCCTTATATAATAAACGAAAGTTCACAAAAATTAGATTAAACCCTTTACAGTTTACAACTAACCAAAGTGAAACCAAGCTTGTTGTGTTATGGTATATTTTGAATTACGTGCTACAGCCACACTATTTCTAGCAAAACTCCGCGGGCGTCAATATTATTATGATTTCTTTTAGTAAGTAGAACGTAAATAAATAATAAGAGGGACATTACGATGAGGACAACCAATGGTCACTCCTCCCCCCAAATCTATCGAGTAGTCAATACGAATAAAGGACAAAGAATGCCGGTAAAGGCAAAGTTACCTCCACAACGCGTAAATCGTCTAGTGGCAACCAAATTCATGACGCAAACAGACTCCAAGAGTACAACAGCAAATGATGAATACGATGAAGATGATTTCTACAGCGATCTTGAAGAGGAAATGGCTGATTCAGAGGTGTGTTAATAACTAAAGAATACTTCTACATTTATTAAACAAAAGATTTTATAGTGGCATCCACAACCGCTGAAACAACCTAGGCGTGTACTTAAGTCGTCCCCAATACGACCACTTCTACAATTGCTTTCGGAAGAATCCTCAGCTGACACTCGTCAACGTCCACGAATCCACACGTCGTCAACAGTAAACGAGAAGAAGAAATGTCAGGAGTTAGACCTCCTCTCGGAGGATGAAGAAATAATCCCAAAGTTCAAACCTGAAGAACCGGAAATTTCCGATGATATTATGGAATATGAAAACTCACCACAAAGAGAAGTACCTATAAGAAACGTACGCCGATTTTTATGGACACCGAAGTCGACAAGTCGTTTTCTGGATTTGTGGGAGAAGCATCTCAAGGATATTCGCGGCAAGCGCAAAAATACCCTAGTACACAAGCAAATGGCGATGGAAATGAGCGAATACGGTTTAACACACAAAGAAATGAAATTTAAAATGGACAGTCTTACCAAGAAATACAAGTAATTTATGGAAAATATTAATTATGGGAAAGCTCAAGCTAATTAATCTCTTTTTTAATTTACAGAGTGGAATTGGAAAAAATAGTGTCAGGAAAATCGACAAATTGGCGTTATTTCAAACGTGTTAAATATCTGCTATTTGGCGAAGTCGATTTTGAGCAGATTATGTTCGACAAAACTGATTCTTCCCCATTATATGAGTTTGACCACAGTGATGCTGGCAGCCAAGACCTTGATATTTCTCAGGAAGATTTACAGCTCAAAGAAGAAGTGGAGCAAGAAGAGGAAAATATAAAAGATGAACCACCGGCAAATGTTATAAAAAAGCCGGAAAAAAATAAACATCACGCCAAGTTATTGTCGTATATATCTGCTTCCAAATCACACAAAATGCTGCAAATTGAGCAGGAGAAACTAGAGATTGAGAAGCAAAAATTGATGGTGATGAAACATATATCGCAGAACTTGGAATCGATTAGCAAAACGCTAATCGAACTGCTGCGCAACACAAAAAAATAAATAATCATTATTGAAGGACAAAGCCATTCCTAATAAGTGACTGCCCAAGATATATTAAATAAACAATATAATAAAGCCAAAATCTGAACTCCTTATTATTATGTTACCTTTAATCAGCTTGGTAATAAGTATTTTTTGTTTAGACTGAGGTATTTTTTTAAATATCGTAAGCGGACACACTGCTTCTAAGCTATGGCAAAAACTGCAAAACAACAAGCTATGTTTGTTATAAATGTTCAGGAAGAAGAGGCAAAATGCACAGAATCGCAACTCGATATATTACTCAAGATCCACGACGGACAATATAGACTGGTAAAGAAGTACAAACGCAGCTCCGTATGGAACGTATACCGGGAAATCGCTCGTCCTGACGGCAGCAAACTTAAATGGCGTTATTATTGCACAGGCTGCAAGCGGGTAATGCAATCAACTGGAGGCACAACATCCAATCTGCGCATACACAAATGTCATGTGCGCTATCTGAAACAGCACGGTCGTGACAATGGCCAGCAACAGCAGAGGGAGCAGTCGCAACAGCAAGATCAGCAGAAGCATCCACAACGCAGTCACGTTAATATCCAACGAGTGCCCACGACGACTATTAAACGACAAACGTCGCCCTACCAAGAGATTTATCAGGTCAAAACATCGCAATACAGCGATGTTGAAGAAGAAGAAGACGACTACGAAGATGCGCACAGCTCAACTGCCCACCCGCATCCCGAAGATAGCGTAAGTGCAATCCCTTTAATTCAATAATTCACCTGCGATGATTAACTCATTTTGTGACTTTCAGATTGAGCAACTTGATTCGCCGGAGTCGTCGGAGATGGCGACCAGTGAGCGACCTCTATTGAAACTCTTCTCCGAAGAAGATTCATGGTCACCGGAAATTACCGAGGTGCAGCCCATTGATGTGGCTCAACTAGCGGAGGAGCAATCGCAACACTTTAGCCAGGAAACAATCAAACCAAACTCTGCTCACTCAATTCATATCGATGCCACTGCAGTATCCGAGGCTGAAAGCTACGCTCGAGCATGGGCACATGCGTTCCTCAAGCTGAGCGAGGATCAAAAAGTTTACGCGAAGCGATCCATCGATGAGCTACTGATCCTGGGCCGCTTGGAACGGTTGAATATCTCAACAGTGACATCGCTCACAACCAATTTATAAACTACGAACTTAGAACTTGGTTTAAGTTAAATATAGTATGCTATCGGCAGTTCTAAAATAAATAACGTACCACTTTCTCCAATTTAATTTTAATTGCCACTTGATTTTGCTTCTTAAGTTAATAAACTACAAATTATCATTAAACTACCCAACTTTCGACCAACATAAAATAATTTATTTTTGAAATATCGCTTGTTCGAACCAATTTTAATTCCCCCTTTCTTCTTTCCCCATATAATTAATTTTTTTTTTTACTACGATTTAAAACTTTAAAATTGCATTTTTCAACTTTGTGTTCTTTTCCAATATGTAGACTAAAATTTATTATCAATGTTTTCAAAGTTTTTGAGGATTCTCAAATACAACTTTCCCAAAATTATTAATTAACCAAAAGTTATCAATTGCATATGCAACTATTTGTAACTTTCCCATTTTGTATGTATTAAAATTGTAAAAATAACTGCTAAATGCGTTTTAATGTTTTTCAATTTTTTTATTTTTTCCAATATATTTTTTTAGTTTTTCTTTTTTTAAACGTTTTTTTTTCTTTGTTGCATTTTTTTTTTTTTTTGCATTTTGTATATACTTTCTTTGCATTTTGCTGTGAATTACAAGTTGTTTCTCTCATTTGCTTTTTTTGTTTTGCTTGATGTTCGCTTACATTTGTGGGGCTTTCTTATGGTATTCTCGCCTGTTTTACTCTTTCTCTGGAGCTTTCGTATTGTTGATGTGTTGCTTCCGATAGTGTGTATGAAAGTGTATTTGTGTGTTTTTGTATGAATGTATGTATAACGTATTGAAATCATATTAAAGATGAGGGTATGAGAGGATCTTAAGACACGAAACTCTTTTCTCCTTACTTTTAAATTTGAAAGTCGACAAAAACGCACAACAAAACGTGCATGTAAAATTGCAAATAAATAAATTGTCAATCAAATGCATTCTATAAATATGTGTATAATCATAATAATAAATATATTTCTTTGCTTTGCTCTCATTTTAGTTTCGCCTGCATTTAAGTTGATTATTTTGGTTTGCTGACACTTACATATAATACAATTGAAATTTATGCAATTCCCTCATTTACTTCTCAGATTTTCTTTCGATCTCTAGCTTTGCGTTTCCCGTACACATTTTACACATTTGTTTTGCTGTCGTTTTTTGTCCCAGATAAAAGCAAAAAGAAGTCAAACAAAATCAACACGGCGGCCCCGTTTAAAAATTTCACATTCTTCCTTCCTCCTCCGCAATTCGATGTTGTTTATCATCTGCTTGGTGTTGTTATTGATGATTGTTGCGGTTGTAGTTCTGATAATTTTCTATGCGGTGCTTTCTGTTGTTGTATTTTGCAGCTCTTGAGCGCCGTTCTGTGTGAGTTTCGGTGGAAAATACGAAGGGAGTGGATGGTTGGAGTGTAGCAGGGTCAATAATTGAAATAATAATAGATAAAAAAATAAGAACAAAATAATTAAAAATAAAAATCGAAAACTGTTGAAAAAATTGCATTTTGGAAATTGTATGTACACATTTCGTAGCATTCGCATTCGGTTATCCCACAGTTATGTTAATTCTATGTTAAGTCAGCCACACGCTGTTACATGCATGTTAAAGGAAATGTTAAGAACCAAAGCCTCTTAAGTATACGATTGTATTTGTGTTTACGTGTATGTGTGTGTGGGTGTTTTAGTTGTTAATTATGAGCACATTTTTAATGCATTCTTGCCGTTGTTAGTTGTTGACGTTGTTCTAGTTGCCTCCACCGAAAGCCTTGTTGCTGTTATTATTATAATTGATGTTGTTTTTGTTGTTGATGTTGTAGTTGCGGTGCTGCTAGTAGTTATTTAGTTGTTGTGATTGTTGTTTTGTTATCGTTGGTGTTTGATTTGTTCTATTTTTTGGCTTTTAGTTCATTACCTGCTGTGGCTGCTGTTCCATGCCACCGCCATTGGGTTTACGATTTTGGCGACGCGGACGGAACGGCTGGCGCGGCGGTCCTTGGCCGCCCTGAACTGCCGAAAGAAGATTGAAGTGATAAGACTAAAGTTTGACGAAACAATACTGATTAACATTTCAAGGCAACACTCACTGTATTCGCCGCCATCACGACGCGGAGGTGGCCCGTTGCGTCGGAAGAAGCGTCGCTGGGGTCCACCGAGGCCACCGCCACCACCACGACGTGGCTGTCCATCGCCACCGCGCTGCACACCATCGGGA
Source organism: Drosophila siamana (assembly GCA_035047445.1). NCBI lineage: Eukaryota > Metazoa > Arthropoda > Insecta > Diptera > Drosophilidae > Drosophila > Drosophila siamana. The sequence goes on along the minus strand of JAWNPP010000014.1, from coordinate 468,260 downwards.
TTCTGATCGTGAACACCGGGCTCAGCGCTGCCATCGCCGCCGCCGAGCACGCGTCGCGTTTGACGTGGATAGTAGTTGTTGAAGCGACGCTGTCCGGGTCCACCGGGTGGTCCGCCTGGACCACCGCCGCCACGTGGAGCACCGCGTGGGCCACCGGGTGGACCACCAGGGCCGCCACCGGGACCACGACGATAGTTCTGACGTGGCTGACGTGGTCCGCCCTGCATCTGCTGCTGCTGGCCATCGAGTGACGGCTGCTGCTGTTGTTGTTGCTGCTGTTGCGGCGCCAGCTCATCGCCTTCGTTGTCACCATCGCCGGGCTGCTTGCGGCGATTCTTCTTCATCCAGGGGCGGAAGTTGCGACGCTTGTCGGCAGCAAACTGACTGCCGCGCACCGGTTCGCCAGATGGGCCGGTCACATTGGCCGCCTCGTTGCCCTTCTCTCCAATGACCACATCGAACTCAACAAGCTCGCCATCGCCCACCGAACGCACTGCCTTCTTGGGATTGTTGCGCGCTATGGCGCTCTGGTGCACGAAGACATCCTCTTTGGTGTCGCTGCGATTGATGAAGCCGTAACCGCTCTTCACGTTGAACCATTTGACCGTGCCGGTGACTTTAGTGGCTGCAAGCAAACGAAACAGTTTAATAAGCAATTACACAGTATTAAAATTAAACTATTTTCGTCTCATAAATTGAAATCATGTTTGTATCTCCTAAAAACATAAAGTACAATGGGGGTTTTTTAAACTGGTTGGACGACAATTTTTTAATGTTTACTTTTAATCTTTTCTAAAATCGGAATATTTGAAGTTATTAAAAATAATAATAAATCATGAAATGAGAACGGATCTACTTATGATTTTATATTATACATATATATAATATAGTATACAGTACAAATGTACATAATAAATAACCAGCTTTCATAATATAATTCAAGTTTTGTAAACAAATCCATTTTTTCTTATATAAAAATTATTGAGCAATTGTGAGGTTAGAATCGAATCACAACATTTGTAATTCAAACACAATTTGAAATCGGCTGAATATTTCAACGTAAAAAATACACTCAAAAGCTATAAGGTTATGCATAACGCCATAAATATTTGGATACCTTCTAATATAGCAATTGCAAAGAAAAGATAATGTAAAATTTCAGAAGGCATTATTTTGGTATAGCGCTGCCTTGTAGCACATGCTGTGGAAGAAGTTAAGTTGGGTGGCTCGAGTACAAGTGTATACAAATAAAGTTACCAAAACAATGAACGCACACACATGCAAAACAAATGAATTTTACTCTCTCTCGTTTTGCTAGAGAGAGCGCGCATGGAATTTGAGAGTGAGGGAGGGCGAGCAAGAGCGAACGACGTTGGCGGCTAACAAATTGGGTTGCCAACATTTGTTCGGTTGGGCGCGCGCGCTTAACGCGGGCAGCGCGGGGGCGGGGGCTGCCTGTGCCTCCACCGGCAAAAAGCAGAATTTTCATTTCGTTTCTTGTGCCCGCTTTTCTCATGCGGCCGGCAAACGTGTGAATTTGTATGTATGTATGAGCCGCATACAAAATGGCGTCGCGCGTATATTTTAAGACACGCACACACACGCATATTTTTGTATATGTATGTATGTGGTATCAAAGCAGCACGCCGCCGCCGTTCATCATTCCTTTCTATTGCTATTTTGGTAGCACTCGCGCTGGTCGCGGCCATGTGTTTGCATGAATGAAAATGCAAATTAAATTCAATGCTTACCAATAATTTCCTTTGGTGGCGGCGCTGGCTTGCCCTGCGCTTGCTGACCATCATCCTGCAGTTCTTCCTGGGCCAGCGGTTGTTGCTGTTCAATGGGTAGCTGCTGCTGCTGTTTTTCTGAGTCTGCCATCCTTTCTAGCTACGCTACGTTGTTCGTTGTTCGTTTTATTCCTCAAAACGCGCACAAACACCTACACACACACTCACACGCACGCGCTTCCAAAAATAAAAGCAAGAAAAAATAAAGTACCCTCCTCTTGCGGCGGCAAAGTTTTCGTTATGCTGGGGCGGCCGATGCTGATATTTAGAGTTTAGTAGTTGCCGCAAAACTTTGTTTTTCTTGACTTGAATTTTTGGCTGCTACACGTTAATTTGCTGGTTGGTGTTGGTATAAGTGCGGTTCGAGTTGTGGCACTCTTTCAACTACCACTTTGATGTTATTTTCGAGTGTGATGTTAAAACACTCACTCGCAGGGTTTTCTTGGCGATTCTATTTTGTTCGCAAGCACAGGAAGTAAAACATGGCAGCTATATCTAGTGTTGTACAATTTTTCGATTTCAATTGCTCCGCTACAGAGTTGCTATCATTATTTCGATAGGTAAACCATACAATAAAATGTAGATTTTAATGTTATGCCAGCATGGTTACACTCATCGCGCTTATTTCGATACTTGTCACATTTTTCTGTAATGTGACCAGAAGTGATATATTATACACTTGTTAGTACCAAAATTTTGAAGTCAACACAGGTGCTTTTTAATAAATGTCGAGCTTTAATGTTAAATAAACAACTTAATTGTATTTAGATACTACATGTTTAATTAATTTTAAACTTAACCAATTTGAATAATAAACTTGAAATTTATAATAAAAATTATCTATACAATGTCTTTTAGAAAATTCACATTTTTTAAAAACTTGCGCCAATAGATTTTTTAGTATATTTCTGTTGACATAGAAAGATTATTTTTAAATTAATGTTGCGGTCACGCTATGCTGATTTCACTTCAGAGTTTGTAATTTCGTAAATGTGTAAGCTGGTTTGCTTCCACAAACCGATAATAATTTGTTAATTACCCTTTAAAAAGGGGCCCATAAACACTAAGAATGTGCGTAATAAGCATGACAATAAATTAATGGTGTAAGAAATTTGCCAACAGCTATAACTATGGCCAACAATAAACCGCAATAGGTTTTTAAACAGCAAAAAAGTGCTATTGAAAAGGTTGGTATATTTTCAAAGTTATAGAGGATTAAAAGACATTGAAATGTTTAGTTTAAATAAATAGTTTGAGCTGTTGAAACACTTAAGTGCCAGTGAGACATAATTGAGTGGTGACTTTTTACTTGTAAAGCGGCGGTGACAACGCTGTTGTACCCTCAGTCACATCGTATGATTCTTGGCGCGCATTCTGATTGGCTGATCAACTTTTGCATGTTTACTTGCGTGTACGTCTGTATTTGTGCACGAGCGTGCTTGTGTGTTTATTATTGTTGTGTTGTTGTTTTGCTCGTTATTGTTATTGCGCCGCTCGGATTATAGCATGTGCGCCCTGTATGCCGAGGGCCAGAGTATGTGCAAGTCGTTCACTTATTTTTGTTTATCAGCAGATAAGAAATTAATGTAAACAAACAAACACGTCAGCGCTTGAGAAAATATGGAGATGAATATTGAACATGACCTGGACTTCTTCACTGAAAGCTCCATAGAGCTGATGAAGGAGGAAGAGGATGCGCTCAATATCATCAAGGAGATGATACCGTCGGAGATGTTAAACAACTTCCTCACTGAAATGGATTTGGATCCTGCCCAACTAGCTGATGAGATCAACATGGACCTGGGCACGGCGCCGCCGTTACTTGACTGTGTTTTAGATTTGCCACAGCAGTCGACGGTACAAGCACAGCCTCAGCTGTCGCCCACGCTTCCCATCCAACAGCAGCAGCAACAACAGCAGCATCGTGTGAAGAGCGAGCATACGTCGCCGCAGCACATCAAGGAAGAGCTGCTGTTGCAGCGACAACAACAACTGCAATTGTACAAATCGGATCAGTTGATGGCCTCCTCCAATGGCAGCTTTAGCCCGCAAGCAATGCCGCAGCTGATCAAACCGCAGCCGCAGCCCACCATGACTATACATCACATGGACATGAATCAGACGTCGCCACAACAGCAACCATCAACCGCAATCCTCTTTGCGTCCCCTACGAACAATGGGTTTGTCTATCAGGTGCCCATTGAATCATCATCGCCACCGCTTCAAACAGCTGTCACAAGTGCAGCAACTGCAACTAAGAAGCCGCCTGCAGCAGAGAAAAAGTGGCAGCCTTATTCCGGCAAGAAGTCCTATTATATTATGGCACCTGAGGCGAATTTCGTGGTGGAGCAGCCCAACAAAGAATTTATCTTGCAGACAGCCGCAACATCAACATCCCCGACTGTGGTCAGTCCCAAGAGCAGTCGCAAGTCAACAGCCGTCGAATTGGCACCGACTCCAGCACCAACCACAGCGTCATCTACGCCCGCTGTCAATGCCAAGGTCCCCATACAGCGTGTGCAGCCGAAGGTAAAGGAGGTGAAGCGTTCGGCGCACAATGCAATCGAGCGACGCTATCGCACATCCATCAACGACAAAATCACAGAGTTGAAAAACCTCGTCGTGGGCGATGCCGCAAAGTTGAACAAATCTGCTGTTCTGCGCAAGTCCATTGACAAGATACGGGATTTGCAACGTCAGAACTACGAGTTGAAGTCGGAGCTGCAGCGATTGCAGCGCGAACTGATGGCTAGGGATGGTTCGAAGGTGAAGGACCTTCTGCAATTGGGCAGCAGCGGCATTGTCAGCTCCACATCGAGCTCGAAGAAGCGTCGCCAGCAATCGCTGGCCTGCGATACGGACGCAGGCTTGACGCCACCACGCAGCGATGTTTCTGATCCGTCGCTATCGCCGGTGCACTCGGACATCTCGATGCCGCCATCGCCATACGACGGCTCCACGGTCAGCTGCACCAGCGGCAACAGCAGCCAGGAGGATGTGCTTGTGGTGCCCAGCTCAATGAGCGGTATGGCCACGCACTCGCGTCTGATCATCTGTATGTTTATGTTCGCCGTGCTTGCAGTGAATCCTCTCAAGCAGCTGTTGCAGCGTAGCCAATATGCCGGAGATGATTTTGAAGACGATTTGGGTGGGCATCAACAGCGTAACATTCTCAACTACGATACGGATGGTAGCTATGACTTGAAATAATTATTTATTACATCTATTCATGATAACGTCTTAGCAGATGATAGGGATTACATTGGCTGGCATCAGAGTTCCTGGCTGTGGCTCCTGAATCCCTTGCTCATACTGGGCTGCTTGGTCAAGCTCTTGGTCTACGGTGATCCGCAGTTGGACACGCAAACCGATGCCTACTATCAACACAAGCAACGCGCCGAGACTCACTTTGCCAAGGGCCAAGCTTCGCAAGCTTATGCCGCCTACTTGAATTGTCTGCACATGTTTGGGATCAGTTTGCCTGCTACTAGACTCGAGTGTTATTCGCAGACCTGCTGGCAGTTTCTACGCTTTCTGTTTCATCGTCTTTGGCTGGGTCGAGTGCTCTCGCGTCGCGCGGGCGGCTTATTCTGCAGTTCAACTAGACGTAAACGTGGCTTGTCTTCAGCTCGAGAGCTGGCTTTGCTCTTCAACCGTCTGAATCAATTACACTTAACGGGCAATCAAAACTGCGATCGCAATGGAATTATGCTGGCTCTCTATGCGAGCAACATGGCTGAAGTTGCGCATAGTTTGCTGACGCCACGCGAGATCATCTGCATACACGTAATGGCCGCGTTGAGAATGAAGCGCAGTTGTCCCAAGTTGCTGCAGAAGCTCTGCGCTCGCTACTACATGAGTCGCGCACGCTTGGAATGCGGACGCACTCGGGCCGCAGAGCAAACGCAGGAGTTGCGCTGGGCATTCACTAACTATGGCTATGGCTATTGTGCCGCGCATGTGTTCGACTACGAACTGAACGCCAGCGAGTCGGATGGCTTCTTTACGCGTCTGGTTAATCCGTGCGATCCGGCGGCCCATGCTATCAAGGTGAGCAGATAAATTTTTTAGGATATAAGACACGAAATTGTTTATTTGTTGAAATTGTTTTTAATTTCAGTCAGTCGGAACACAGAATTCTACCTTTAAATAATTGACTGCTATTACTAAATTCTGCTTTCGCTTACAGCAATATCGCGAGCATCTGCTGTACAAGGCGTTGCAGTGTCTTGTCGGCGCTGGTTCCCATAAATCCAACAAATCGGCACCGAACAGCAGCAACAACTCGAACGCAGGCAGCGATACAGCGGAGCACAGTGGCACCATTGTCAGCAATGTGCTTAAGTACACATCGCTGTTGCGGGAGACACTCTGGGCCGATGAGGATGATCGCGATACTAATGTTGTGTGGTGGACCAATGTGCTTGAGATTGCAGTGCACTGGATGCTGGGCGAGGATACACTGGCAGAACAATTGTACGAAACCATCGAACAGCTGCCGCCACGACTAAAACACAATAGCGACAACGAACAGTTGCCGCAAGCGCTTCACGCCGTGCTGCTCGCTAAAATGGGTCTGCTCATGTGAGTTGTGTGTGAGATTTGAGTCGTTTCCCCCATACTAATCTAAATCTCCCGTATTGCAGGAACAATGGCAACACGGACAAACGCTTGAAGCAGTTCGTCAATCAGCTGTGCGATGAGTCCAGCGTGAGGCTGCAGGAATGTCTTACCGTCAACCGCATCACCAACGCCAAGGGCATCAAATTGGTAAGCCCCTCTCGACCTCGATACAGTGCATGCCGCCAAATACCGTAAATCCTCTAGAGCTGTCACACGAAGGTGCATTGTAGTCGCATTGTCTGTCCCCTGTTTCGAGCGAGGCAATACAACTGCAGTGCAAGCTTCGTGCAGCTTCCCAGCAACATCAGCAGCAGTCGCACAACCACCATCCGGTTCCCAATATGTGTTGGTTGAGTATGATCTAATTTAATTTCTGCTGCAGTTATTCCAGCTGCTGACCTGCGACTGGCTACTGGAGACACGCACCGCTTTATGGGAGCTGGAGCATATGTCTATCGAGGAGGATGGCTACTACCAAGTGCCTGGCGATGTGCTCGAAAAGTTCCAAACCGATTTGAATTCGCTGCGCAGCATTGTCGAAAATATTCCTGTAAGTTAAGCATCTTTTCACCATGTTTGCCACTCTTCTAAACGCTTTATTGCTCCATTAGAATGCCCAATCGCGCATCTATTTGTATGAGGCAGTATGTCGTCTGATGGCCGGTGCCTCGCCGTGTCCCACGCAACAACTACTGGACCGCAGTCTGCGCTCGCGTAATGCCCACTCCTCCATCTTTTGTGGCAGCAAGGATCGTCGACATCAGAACTTTGAGGGCGGTGAAAGAGAGCGTGCAGCTGCCATGTATGTGGCCTGCAAATATCTCCCGCCAGCTCTATTGAGTTCACCAGGTGAGCGGGCTGGCTTGCTGGCTGAGGCGGCTAAGACACTGGAAAAAGTGGGCGATAAGCGAAAGCTGAAGGAATGCTATCAATTGATGAAGTCCTTGGGCAGCGTAGGTGGCACTGTCAAACAGTGACCAATGTCGTAAAGCTCACACAGCTGCATTTGGCTTTTCGTGTAAACATTTCAGCAAATCACTAAAGTCAAAATTACAACACCAAAAGGAGGAATTTGAATAGTGCCCTTCCTAACCTCCCCTACCCCTAATACGCTTTGTCTTGGTAAATTCAGTTTAAGTTATTATAATACAAAAGGCGATATGCTGATAATTTAAGTTTAATATAGTTTATCTATTCTTGAACGATTACCATAATTTTTCTGTAACGATCATATATATTTATTTCAATAAATATTTCAACAGTTTCTTTGCGTGCAGTTAAAAATCGAATTATTTACTGACTTTATTGGCACTTCTATTTAAATGTCCGCCCCTCAAATTAGAAGAAAATAGCGACTAACTAGGGATGCATGTGTATTTGGATTATAAAGTTTCACTTTATCATTACAATTTTTTGTTGCAATTTGAAAAGTCTAAACAATATATGCGTTTTTAAAACAAAGTTGTAATTTTTAACTTGCAATGAATATCGCATTTCTTACACAATAATTTTGAAACGTGGATAATTTTAATGTTTGCTCATTTTATAGTGTCTAGTAATAACTACGAATTAGAAATATTTAGATATAATAAAATGTATGTCTAAATACTAAGTTTATTGTTTTTCTTAACGTGCAATAATTATGGTATTGCTCAATACGGAACAATTTTTATTTAAGGAGGATAAAGGTAAAATGACCTAATAAAAAATTTAATAATAAATTGCTACAATTGCTTTGTAAAATAATGCAATTTAGTAAAGGTACAATGTGTAGCAAAATTCAATGATATGTTTTTCCTCTGAATAATGCAACCCTAGAACAAACGCTCATTATTTCGCCTACATATATGTATATATAGCCCCTCTTTGGCATCCTATAGTGCAAAGCTAAGCAACATGTCGGTCATGCTGGTAGCAACTAATTATTGGTCAACAGTTTTAAGTTTTCTTGGTAAGTTTTGCTCAGTTGAGTTAAAGAATAAATAATAATAATTAATTTAAATGATGTAGCACAACATTACTTGATGGATTCGCTTGCCACATGCATTCTGCGGCATAAATATTTTGACGTATGGCTGGAAACTAACGCACCACTTGCCGTAGTACATTTAGAGCCACAAAAGTGGTTTAGTTGGGAGGATAACGCAGATTTAGAGCGCAAACGTGCAGAGCTCGAGGAGAATCGTGTGAACTACAATGAATGGATACTACGACTAACTTTAGCCATTGAGCAGACACATTGCGAGGTGAGCTCAATCCAGGAATACTTCATGTTTGGTGTGTCGATCCGATGTACACAAATCACAAGCCATGCGTCGCCAGTCGAGCTGCAGCAACTGCGAGTTTGTCATCTGCCGCAACTGCAATAGATAACCGATATAAGTATGTAAAAAGTTTACATTCAGTTGCAAAAAGTAACCTGATATTGCAAATCATCTGATGCTATCGACTCCAGTGTTAGCAACAAAGCGGGACGTACTTTTTGTGTACGCAACGCTTGCTGAGCTGCACTAACGAATTCCTCCAGCTGTTCGCTCAGCCAGCGCTTGCCCAGCTTCAAGTGCTGCAGCCTATGACAATTGATAATCACATCCAGCAGCTGCATCAAACTCACCGCAGCTTCAGTGCATTGCAAAACCAAGCACTGCAGTTGTTGCAGCAGACACAAGTTGCTCAGCGCTTCCTGCGGCCACATTGGACAAGTAAGCATCTTGAGATTGGACAGCGCTGTTATATACTCCGCCTGTTGCGGCTTTACCATGGTCAATTGCAACTGCTCCAAACGATCCGCATAACGCTTGGCCAGCGTGCGAAAGATATTGTTATTCAGTTGAGTGACGAGGCGCCAAATCAAATTCAACGATTTCAATGCCGGAAAATCACCCAAATCACTCAGCGTAGTCTCAAAATTCTCCAGCGACAAATGCTCCAATTGTGGACAGTGATTAGCAAGTGGTGGAAACTGTCGTCGGCAGGCGAACCTTAACGAAAGGCGGCGTAATGCTGGTAGCGCCTGCAGCTGCTGCATGAATTCGACATCCAACAGCTCCTCATCGAAGCCATCAATATGCAGCGCCTCTAGCTGTTTGAAATGATGCAGTTCCATCACTGAAATCAAAATGAAGTATATATATTTATTTAAATATATATAAATAAAAGTAGATAATATACCGATGGGGGCATTGGCATCAGTTAGGCTGAGGCTTTTGAGATCATTCCGCTGCATCACTTGCAGTATGTTGACCTCAGCGCCCTGCGTCTGTGTCAAAGGCACGTAATGCACAAAGATCAGGTGCAAGTGCCGCATATTGCGGCAATGGTCATTTAATAACGCCAGAAATGGCAACGTGATGTTATCATCCCAACGTCCATGTCGCAGCTCGCACTCCAGCACACTATCGCCGCACATTCGCAGCAGATAATCCCAATCTGCCAGGCTTCGCAGCATTCGCATGTTGATTTTGCCAAAGCGACGTGGCGCCTCCTGCATGAAAACATCGCGAAATTGCGGATGCGCCCTGGCCAGATTCAGTTTGTCATCGAGTGCTGTCAGATACGCAAATATCTCCACACAACAGTCGTAGTTCAGATCCAATATAACCGTTTTCGACTTTTGCTGTTTGTTAACTAAGAAACCCAGCGGACATCCGAGTCCAAGTCTCTGCATTGTTTACATTTAACCGGGTGACGCACGTCCAGTGAGACCAGTGTGCTGTAGATATTACCCAAATTTGAGCTTTTGTGTAACCAGCAGTCATTAGGCAAATTTCTCCTGTTGCTATTTAGAATTTACCAACACTACAAACATATGAATTGAAAACGCTCTGAAATTGACATATTATATTTATAACAATATCATTGTAATAACGTAATATTTTTCTTCTAGAGCTTTATAGTATTTCAGGAGCACATTCCACAATTCGCGCATTCTTTTTATAATGCCAGCAGCTATTCAATTTGGCGTTCCACACGCAATCGTTTTATTTTTGTATATACAGATGAAATGCTGCCACCATCTTTTGATGCAGCCGGTTATTTTGATGGTTACATATTTCATGGTAATTTATTGTAAAATAATTTCATAAATACAAATATAATCTACGTCAACTTTTTAGTGCAGATCAACCCAATATTTTGCTTGTCAGTGCACCGTTTCTTAACGCAACTATATTTGAAATCAAATCGAATCAATTTGCGAGACCTCGTTATTTTGGGAAGGATCCAAAACCTGTAAAGTTCGATATGCTGCACCTTTATGACGCACGGTTCGGTGAGGTTATATGGGATAGTACCAGTGATCTCTCTAGCAAACTAAGAAATCTGCAAGGCCGTGAAATTATTGTGGGCATTTTTAACTACAAACCGTTCATGCTCCTCGATTATGTATGCCAATTAGTTAATTTCATTCGTGAAATAAGTAATTCATGGCTAAATTCTAATAGGACAAGCAGCCCAAGGTCTACAATCGAGCGCAACATGGAGCTGAGGTACACATCGATGGCACAGAAGTGCGTCTTCTACTCATATTTTGCGAGTTTCACAATTGCACGCTTCAAGCGGATACATGTAAGTCAAATGATAGATTCTTTAAAAACATCAATCGGACCGGATATCCTAAAATACAAGTGTAGAATCCCAAATACAATAGTGTACCTTAACAACACAGTGGTGTATTTAAGATTGAGTCAAACCCCATACGTATGAGGATTAATAATGATGCCTCTGCAGTCTGTCGCTGTATAGGCTGGTGTGTCTACCAATTTGTTCCTCGATAGTGATTATTTTGAGATCCCTATGTAACTTAGAGCTCCGCACCTACCAGGGACAGTTTGTTATCAGCCTTAATGCCTATATCATTAATGTCATTTGATTTTGCCGCGCTGCCCCATATTTAAATGGCGTATAGCCATATTGGACATATTCAATGGATATACGTAAGACAAATAAGACTTGAGGAGTCTGTAGTAGGATGCTGGCAGTAGTTGTTTGATTTTATATAACAAGCCGTTGAGCTGGACTCTATCAAAAGCCTGCTGCATATCGATGAAGACTGCATTGCAGTATTCAAGTTTGCCGAAGGCCTGTAGAATATGTAGGACCTGCTCCATTGTCCCGTGTCCCTGTCGGAAGCCAAACTGGGTGGTGTTAGCGTGTTGCCGTGGTCTTCAGCGATGCCATTTGCTTCACGATCAATTGGTCCCGCGTTCAATTAAATGATTAACAATTGTAAAAAACCAGCAAAAATATCGTTGATAAACTGTTAATAATCGCATCTGAATTTCACCAATTGCAGCTGAGCCTACAGAATGGGGCGTCATATATGCAAACTACACAGGCTTCGGCTTGATGGGCATGGTGCTGGACCGTAGAATTGACTACGGTATCGGCGGTCTATATGTGTGGTACGAAGCCTATCTCCGCATGGAGATAACATCATTTTTGGGGCGTTCCGGTGTCACTTGCCTAGTGCCCGCACCGCATCCAATGATCAACTGGGCGCTGCCCTTGCGCCCTTTTCAGGCCACGCTCTGGCTGTGTGTGATCGCCTGTCTCATGCTGGAGTGCCTATCACTGGCCTGCACGCGTCAATGGGAGCGAACTTCAGCTCAGTGTTGGCAGCAGAGTCTGTGCTTTGGCTGCGTGAGCACGCTCAAGCTGTTCGTCAATCAGAGCACCAGTTATGTGACCACATCCTATGCCTTACGCACTGTTTTGCTGGCCAGCTACATGATAGACATAATTTTGACGACTGTTTATGGTGGCGGACTTGCCGCTATACTGACTTTGCCGAAGCTTGAGGAAGCCGCCGATTCTCGGCAGCGACTCTATGAGCACAAGTTGCCATGGTCGGCTACATCGTACGCTTGGATTAATATATTCGATGCTGGCACAGTTGATGTAAGTAGAAATTTTTTTATTGTTTATGTGATTAGCAAATTATCAGCTCAATTTACTTGCAGTCGGTTTTATCGGGGCTTATGGAACGTTTCCGGGTCTACGATGCCGATGACATAGCCATTAAATCGCGCACCGACCAAATGGCTTTCGTTGTAGAGCGTATGCAATTTGGTCACCTGGGCAATGCCGAAATAATACCCGATGATGCGCTGTTTCGCCTCAAGCTAATGGTTGACGATATCTATTTTGCATATACGGTAGCTTATGTGCCACGTTTGTGGGCACATTTCGAGGCCCACAGTCAGTTCACACTCGCCTGGCATTCATCTGGATTCGACAAGTACTGGGAATGGAAGATTGCTGCCGATTATATGAGTGCCAATAGGCAGAATCGCATGGCAACATCACAGATACCCAAACTGGATATTGGACCCGTTAAATTGGACGTCGACAACTTTATTGGTCTCATATTGTTGTGGTGCTTTGGCATGACTTGTAGCTTGCTGATTTTTGTCGTCGAGTTGTGGTGGAACACAGTTAAAAAATATTAGAAAATAGTACATATGTAGTTTATAATTTCAAAATAATTAATTCGAATTTATCCTTGCAATAGTAGGACCTGATCTGTAACACGCGTTATCAAAGCGCCCAGTTCATTGTCCGGTATCTGGCGCCACAGTTTGCTCAGCGTATTAATGGCCAGTTGGGTTGGATTGCCGCCAGCGGTTGGTAGATCTGTGTGCAGGGTTAAAAAGATAACCACATCTGGTGCAATGGGACTGTAGGTTTCACAAATGGTGTGCAGAGCTCGGGCTGCATTCAATGGAATCTGTGAATGATATAATGTTAAGTAAAGATAGCTGCCACTTGTGTCTTTGAGATACTTGCATCATTGAGATCGACGATTAAAAAGACGTCGCCATGCTTCAGTTTGTTTTTGTACTGCTCAATGGGATAGCCGTAGTCGTCGCCATCCTGTGTCTCAAAATCCTGCAGACTCATCTCGATAGGTTTTTCGCCATCTGATGAAAGAATTTAGAAAGTTTAAGTCACGTTTAAAAGTGAAATATAATTTTTACATATATTATTATTCTTACTAAAGCATTTTGATGTCTCAAGCGCAATGTTATGAATAAGTTTTTGCATTCGTTCGCCTATATCCTTATCCGAGTGCAGTAGTAAGTAAACATTTGGAGACTTGGACAATTTATTCAGCAACAATTCATTGTTGGTCCTGAGTGTGCTCCACACTTCCGGTGATTGTAATGGCTGCTGCTTACTTAGTGCATCAAAGCTGCAGACTTTCCACACCGGCTCAGGCTTCGACCTAAACATTTGCGACAATATAAACAGCGACAATAGGCAAACAATTGCAGAAAAGACGTATTGTAGATTAATATCTAGACCCTTGCCCCCATTGCTGGGTGGCTGCTGCAATTTTGGTTTCGCAACTTCCTGTTTTCGAGGTCGAAGCCTGGGCGATGAATTGACAGCAGATTTGGGCGTGCAGGGGTTGGTAGTTTTTTCTAGCTGATGTCGTACGAGTTGTGTGCTGAACTTCAGCTTCAGCTTCAAATTCAGTTTCAGTTTCATTCGTCACGTTATTTGAGCTGATTTCAAGTGAAATTGTTGCACTTCTTGGAGTCTTGTTGCCACTTTGATTTAAACTTCTTGAAGGCGATTCAGAGTCACACACATCGTTACGTGTATAAAGAGCTCTTCTAGTCGACATTGTACTACAAATTTTTAAAAATATTAGCGGCAGATTAACAAAAAAAAAAAAAAAGCGCAGCCGGCAAAAAAATTATTGCTTGTTGCTTACACTGCAATTATGCACTTCACATGTTCATATGTAAAGCTCAATAGAATAAAATCATTGCAAGTAAAGGAACCAGTTTATTTATCGACTTTTATTGTAATATTTGCTGAAAAATTAGTATATTTTAAAATACAATTTGCGGCACAATTGAAATATCAAATTTGTATTATTTAATTGCAATTATTAAAGAAATACCTTTTAATGATGAACTGAATATTCTCAATAAACAGCAGTAGCTGTTAATGATCATGGGACTCGGCAAGTTGAAACATAATCGATTTATTTAAACAAACTATCGATTTAAATTAGAGTCGATCCCAGCACTACAGTGGTCTTAAGTAGCAAAATCTACCTCCCATTGTCCGTGATTTATTTTTGCATTTCAGCAACAATGCCAATATATTTTTTGAATTAATGAAACGATTTTGTCAGGTGGGAAGTAATAGACTTTCCAAGACTACAAATCTATATTTATGCATTTTCTTAACAGTGACCAGAGAATTGATCAAATAAATATGTATGTAGTATGTATGTACATTATCATTATTATTTACATGCATGTATAGTATAGTGAAGCTTAAAGTTATAATTATAAACTATATAAATATTTATATATGCATAGAGAACGTCACTCAGTTACTGATGGCACAGTGTTGAGCGTTAAGCGCCTTAAACGCCCTAGCACAAATATCTCATCAATAGCTCGTTTGGCATAGAATTTTTGATCCTCGGTCAGCTTGCGATATTCCAACGACCAGGTTTGTGCATATATCGCTGACTCCTCAGCCCCGCTGACATCGTGGGAAACAAAGACATCTGACAGTCGAGAGCTAGAGTTAGGAAAGCTCGTTGCACTAACATTAACTTGATCATCATGGCTCTTATAAGCATTCTCGCTATTAGCATCACTTGATTCAGTCGCAGCTGCAGCACCTCGAAGGGCAATAAATGCAGCAACGTCCGTTGGTGTGGGTTTCTTGTCTATTTCCTCTGTCATTAACTGCGCTTCCGAACTCTCTTCGTTATCGACTTTTAGCTCGGCCTCAGCCTCTAATAGAATATCCTCAACAGTCATCTCGCTATCGTCCTTAAACCATTCCTTGGTATTGTTTGCATCCGCATAGCCGTTGCAATACGCCTGTTTCTTCAAGTATTGCAAGTGGCATTTGTGGCGACGCAAATTAGTTGTTGACTTGTGCGTGAAGGACATTAAATTTTTGCATCCTATGCAATACAAGACATGCTCCAAAATGCTGCCGTCTTCTTTTTCAATCTTGCGATAAACGCGCCATACCGTGCTTCGTGTGCTTTTGTCGTTAGTTGCCAATTTATATATGCCATTCTCTATTTTATCCCGAATGTCCTCGTGTTTGGCTCCCATTTCGCATGTTTTGTTTGTTATTTTAATAAATTTTGTTATTATTCTTCCACCCACTTACAGAGTGACCACAATCAAAATGCTCGAATATACCTATAATAAAACAAAAATAGTATTTGTCAGTATCCTGTCATCGGTCCACTGACTATGTATCGAAGCACTATCGATAAAAATGATAAAGCAATTCTAGCAGATTTTTAGAAACATTTTATTGATAAAAGAAAGAATGAAATTCATTGCACAGAAACTTAAATTTTATTTGATTTTAATTTTACCGACGCTCGCTCCAAAAAGAAGATCGATACTTTTGATGTTTGCATAAATAATGTGGCAACGCTTTTAAAAGGCACATTGCGCCGGCATAATATACATGTATATTTTTGTTTTTTAATAATTTAATTGAACATATTGCAATACATAAATGGCTGTTTACTGCTTTGACTTTCTGGGCTTCCAGGTAAGTCAAATTCAAAACGAAATAATTAAAATTCTTTATCTATTGGGTATAATGTAATTGAGAATAGGAGACCCTAAAGAAGATGCGAGATGTGGATGACAAAATTATTTACGCTCTTAATGCACTTCCAACGGAATCGTTCAAGGGTCAAGTGAATAGTGAGAGCACGTGCCGGGATCTGTACGCCAAGCTGCAACAGTCACATCTATCTAGGGTAAATTTGTATATGCGAAAGCATTCAAATTCATCAAACTCTCATTCCATTTTGAATCCCGCCAGCAAACCAACATACGTAATTGCATAACTTTATCAGCGACAACTCTGAAGAATCTGCGCGAGCAGCGGGAGGCGAATCCCAATGATGTTGAGACTGATAGCAAGTTTAAGGCGGAGCAACGCAAGGTAAAAACATATTTACTTGTTTAGACGAAGTAACAAGATGTTCTAATTTTGCCAGTTGAGAGTTCTGCAAGCTGAGCTTAATGTCGAGGACATCATTAAGGAGCGAACGTACAAGGCATTTAATGAGCGGTGCAGGTCATATTTCCATGCTGAATAAATAACTTGGGCTAGCTTCAAACAAATCAACAACTGAGCGTTTCGATGCCGTAAATTGTCTAGTTATAAGTAAAATTATTAGTTTTATACACGACACATTAACTGCCAAGCAAAATTTTGTATAACCAATGTTGTTTATTGGCAACTGGTTCTCTTTATTATAACAAAAAGTTGCACATTTTGTGGACAATCATTCATTGTTTGGCAGATTGTATAGTTTGTACATTTCCTTAACGGGTAACCCTTTTGCTTGTGCCAATGCTCCCAGCACAACTTCGGTGGCGTCTTTAAGATCATTGTACTGGTGCAAAAGTCGCATATAATTTTGTTTTTGTTGCTCCTCAATTGTTGCGGAATTTGTTACTTTCTCAATGTCATTTTGTTGTTTAGACTTGGAAGTGTTCATGATTGGCGCTGCGGTTTAATAAAATGAGTTGTTTATCGTTATCGAAAGCAATCAACTTGCACAATCAGCTGTAAGTTGTGAAAAGAGTCTGGCAACATTATACGCCTAACTAAAAACGTGTGGCGTATCGTGACTAAAATTTGCATTTTTGTTTTGTACTATTAATAGACGCATCAAATTGGCAGATACACAGGTAAACTAATAACAACGTATGCTAATAGTACGCATTCATGGCAAAGGATTGACTTTAAAAAACCAGTAAAGGGAAAAAAGTGAGAGCATGCAGTATTTGCTGACGCTGACCTAAGCCCATCAAACACACACACGCAACTTATACGCATATGTTTGTATGAATGAGTGTATGTATGTATTTACAATTAGAATGTGAAAGTGTTGTCACTGTGCAAATAAAAAGAACTCGTAAAGGTGTTTATAGAGTACCCTACACCAATGAGACTCTACACTCAAACTCACTTAACTTTACGTTCAGCAAGTGCATAAGATGACAACCCTAAGTGAATGTACAAAAACTGCATAGTAAAAGTAAAGTACGAGGAGTGATCGACTTTACTATACCCTATTCATAAAATAGTTTGTATAATTAAAACATCTTAAAATTTATCTGTTATATTTTTAAGAAATGTGGTACAAGTATATCATAAAAGCCGCTTTCACTATGGAGTCAGCTTATTCATAACAAGTTTAATAATTAACAATAGTTTGGCTACATACAACTATTTTTATGGTACTAATGATAGTCATATTATTTTATCTATACGAATTATAATCTTGATTATTAATATATGAAATACTATGAAATATAATATATGAATAATAATTAGTTACAAAATTTAAGAAGCAAAACGGATTCATAATTGTGATTACGATTATAAACCAAAATATATGATAGTGCACGTTGTGTAATATCATGCGTACTACATATGATCATGCGTGCCCTTAACACCTGTTTTACAAGTATTCCACTTTATATATGTAATCTCTGTAAAAGTAGCCCTATCATATTTGGGTAACATGTATGGGCCCCATATTTGTTGAACTCACTATATAGAAATTGTGATTACATGTAGCAAACAAAATGAACAAATATATTTTTATAGTCGCTATTTATAATTTTGAATTGATTTTGCAGCATTGCTAACAATAACATTAGACAGACAATGTCATCGACCAACCATAAGCAACGTTATAAAAATGCCGCTCTGGACTCAACAGAGATGCGGCGACGTCGCGAAGAAATCGGTATTCAGTTGCGTAAAACGAAGAGAGAACAGCAATTATCGAAGCGACGTAACGTTTTCCTGGATTCAGCCCCAACCGGCACACCCGGGGTCGAAGGTGGCATTAACAGTGGTGATCTGCACACTAACGATATGCATATGGCCGATAGCACAAGCCAGGGCGGTATGCAATCGCAGTCCGAGTTGGATGTCAGCGGTGGCCAATCGATAATTAGCGCTGAAATGATTCAAATGTTGTATAGCGAGAAGGAGAGCGACCAATTAGAGGCAACACAAACATTTCGCAAGTTATTATCCCGCGATCCCAATCCACCCATCGAAGAAGTTATACAAAAGGATATTGTGCCGCAGTTTGTAACATTTTTGCGCAACAACACAAATGCGACGCTGCAATTTGAGGCCGCCTGGACACTGACAAACATTGCTTCTGGCACCTCGCAACAAACAAAGATTGTGATTGAGGCCGGTGCTGTGCCCATATTTATAGAATTGCTCTCGAGTCCCCATGACGATGTGCAGGAGCAGGCTGTCTGGGCATTAGGTAATATTGCCGGCGATTCAGCCACGTATCGTGATCATCTGCTTAACTCTGGCATCCTTATGCCACTCTTGCAGTGAGTTGTTTTCTCGGAGAATCCCCGATTAATTGTGGCAGCTAATAACAAGTGTTTTTTCTTTTCTAGTGTTTTGAGCCATTCGGAACGGATAACCATGATACGAAATGCTGTTTGGACGCT
Organism: Drosophila siamana; assembly: GCA_035047445.1. Taxonomy (NCBI): domain Eukaryota; kingdom Metazoa; phylum Arthropoda; class Insecta; order Diptera; family Drosophilidae; genus Drosophila; species Drosophila siamana. The sequence continues at coordinate 449,335 of JAWNPP010000014.1, read as the reverse complement.
CTCGAATCTGTGCCGAGGTAAGAATCCGCCAGCAGACTTCTCGAAAATCGTGCACGGTTTGCCAATATTGGCGCTATTGCTCGACTACACCGACGTGGAGGTGCTGAGCGATACATGTTGGGCCATTAGCTATCTATCGGATGGACCCAATGATAAAATTCAGGCTGTCATTGATGCGGGGGTCTGTCGACGTCTCGTAGAGCTGCTATTGTGAGTCATTTTTTAATACTATACAAAAATATTATTAACAGATTACCATTTTTTTAGGCATCCACAGCAGAATGTAAGTACGGCAGCTCTGCGTGCTGTGGGCAATATTGTAACCGGCGATGATCAGCAAACTCAAACCATATTGAGCCATAATGCCTTGCCGTGCATCAGTCACTTGCTGTACTCGCCAATTGAAACGATTAAGAAGGAATCGTGCTGGACCATATCGAATATTGCTGCCGGCAATCGGGAACAGATTCAGGCAATAATCAGTGCCAATATATTTCCACAATTGATGAATATCATGCAAACGGCCGATTTTAAGACGCGCAAAGAGGCCGCCTGGGCCATAACGAATGCCACAAGTAGTGGCACCTCGGAACAGATTCACTATTTGGTTAAAATTGGCTGTGTGCCTCACATGTGCAATTTCCTCACGGTTGTCGATGCAGACATTGTGCAGGTGGCGTTGAATGCGCTGGAGAACATTCTGAAAGCTGGCGAAAAGTTTCAGGAGCGACCAAATCCCTATGCTATCGCCATTGAGGAGTGCGGCGGTAAGTTCTACGAATTTATAGTGCAAAACTTGTGAAATGTATCATCTACTTTGATTGATTGCAGGTCTCGATAAAATTGAATATCTGCAAGCGCATGAGAATCGCGACATCTACCATAAATCATTCTACATTATCGAGCAGTACTTTGGCAACGAGGATGAGGACACGCGTGTGGCGCCCGTTGCTGGCAGTCAACAGTATGAGTTCAATCCGGACACCATACCCGATGGCTTCAATTTCTAGCATGAAAATGTCGTAACGCAAACGCAATCGCAGAATACAACAGCAGATACATACAGACTAAATAAAAAAATGGGTAACTATTGTGTGCATTTCAGCAATCTGATTCTGAATGTGTGTGCTCGGGAGAGTGTATCCCATCCTATGCACGGGAAGAAACGACAGACACTGTGCAGTCATTAGCATTTTAAGCGTCATATAGGCCCGACATTTGTTTCATGTTGTTCATTTGTTGTTTCCTCCTTTTGTTACATACTCTTAACCTTAATTCACCTTTACGATTATGATAATTACTTTTTTGCGAAAGCGATACAGAAAATTCGATGTGTGCAGTAAGAGGTCTAGGACCATCATAAATCCTGCATTATGTAATCCAAAAAAAATTTTCAGACCCAGCTTGTATGGATATGTATGTATTTGTATGTGTGTGTGTGCGTGTGCGCATATAGACGCAAACAAACAAGATCGATTTATATAGCTAGATACATTTTGGTATATCTAAAGATTTCCCAATGGTTGTAAATATTTTCATGAGGCATGCATACCTACAGATTACATACATATGTACATACATGTATAGTAATATTTTATTTGATCAATTATGTACATATGTTGTGTGCAGCAAAGTTAGTAGCGTTAGAAGCCGGCTTTGGTGTTGTTATTTATACATAATACAATATGTACACTTTCATCTACATTTTGTTACAAAAAATTTACAATTCGTTTAAGCTTAAATCATATATTCTTAGTTAAATTTTAATTTGTGACTCAATAAAGAATCCGATCTGAAAAAATTATTTTGGAATATATTTAAAATTCGCAATTTTATGTACGTGTACAATTTTTATATTTGATCTCGAAATTACATTGTTTTTGATATCCCGCAATTTATTAAATTAAAGGAAATTCCCAAAAGACCTCAACTAAAATGAGTTTTGAAGACACAACAAACTAACTCACACAGTAAACTACAAATGAAGAAATTATAAAACGAAAATTTATTTATAAGAGTCGAATAAATCATTTACAAATACGTTAAATCATTATTTTACTCTTCAAAAGTTCGATGGACGAACTCGGAATTTTAAAGCAGACCAACCAATGCCATAAAGTTTTTATTTGGCAGTTTTCCGAAAAAATAACCGTGGTCACATTGTTGATGGAGTAGTTGTACGCTTCGCTCGCAAGTTGCAAGATGTCATTGGTAAGCTCCAATCAGGGTTATACGATCATCAGCCGGTGGATGCACAGGACCCTAGCCGACTGGCGGAAAGTTCTTGAGAAGAATGGTGTAGATGTCCAAATGTACGAAGAATACATTGATTTTACAAAAAGTAAAGAGCATTTTGACAATTTTATGCATTTACTGCGCCAATATTGTCCAAATTTAACGCATGTGCGTCTGTTATACTCTGGTGAAAGGAATGATATTCCAGAAGATGGCCTCGTGAAGGCCGTTTTAAGATTGCCAAATGTTCAGTGCCTTACTCTAATTGATGCACCCTCCACAGCGTGTAAGTAAACGTTTAAAGAATGCGTCATGCCGTATTGACATCATAAAATTGGGGGCTTTTTCCGTTATCAGCAGTATGGCCAAATAGAAAAAGAAAAGCTTGCGTGCACGAAATTTGCAGCACTGCTATTATAAACTCTGAATTGATTTGAAATTAAAAATTTGTTAAATTTTTTAGTGTTTGAACTGCAGAATGTTTGCAATCAATTGACAACATTAAACTTATATGGAAGTGATATGAAGGTAATAAACTCTTTATATGATATACTTGGATCCCTGCAAAAGCTACATAGCCTAGTTTATAACTACAAAGACGGCAACGATCAAATTGTTGAGGCTTTGGTGAATTTATCAAATCTTAAAGCATTAGCTCTACACTATATGCCACGAAGCGAATGTAAGTCAAGCAAATGAATATTAATCTATTTCCATGTTCTAAATTGTGTTACTATTTATTTTCAGTTTTACAATTGAAAAACTGCGATCAGCTGGAAGTACTGCACCTTTTCATTATTACTGAGAAGATAAGCACCGAAGAATTTTTTGATGTCTTCAGTTCAAAGCGCAATATGCATACTTTATCAATTGTCTTTTTGGAGGAAAATATGCATCTAATCAAAGAATTCTACAAATTGAATACATTTTGTCCGCAACTAACTTATCTAACTGTAAACTGTTGTTTAGACAGTTTCGGAGATTTCGCAAATTTGAAATATCTGAAAATTGATGATGAATCGTCATCAATTCAATTGAAAGAAGTGATCCCATTACTTTTGCCAATTTATGCAAATCGATTGCAAGTTCTGGACATAAACGGATCCCATGCAAATTGTGAGGAAATTACAAAGCTAGAATCCTTAAAAGCTTTCTTATGTGCGACATGTTCAAAAAATATGTATGCATGTTTTTCTAAGATATTAGATCTTCAATTTCTTTCCTTAGAAGTATTTGCGGATAACTTGAGTGACATTACAAATATGATCGAGTCTTGTAGCAAGCTTAAATATCTGCGTTTACCTTTGAAAATTGAAGAGGTTGAGCAACTTATTCAGGTTTTGCCAGATGTTCTACATAGACATAAAAATAAGCTAGTTGATCCATTCATGTTGTCTCTAAACATTGGAGATGCAATTGAGGAAATAGAAACAAAGGTAATACGATCGACTATCGCTTATTGATTTTATAATATTTTCCACAATATTTTCCACAGTTAAAAAGCCATCCGCATGGTGACTTGCTGCAGTTGGATTGGAATGGCAAAATGTTTGCCTCTAAACTGAAAGATCTAATCTCTTTGTTAAGGATCACTTCAGTGGAGGAAACTCCATTGAAATCTATATTTCGAGATCCTTGCAAAACCGCTGGTGATCGTTTTTATTTAGACGATCAATGGATGTCTAGTATGAATTATAAACTAGCGCTCAAATCATGTAGTAATAAATTTAGTCTGGAGTATGATGAAGAGTTGATTAACAGGTGCCGAGATATGACTATTAATAATGTTGAGTATGTGTTCGAGAATATGGTACATGCTTTTAATTTTAAGTATGATGCGTTAGATGCGCATAATGAATTATAAAGTAATTAAATTAAAATTATAAAACTACGCCATATTCTATAAATCATTTAAATATATTGTTTTTATCACATATACATGATTAAATGCAATGTTAAAATGTTTAAAAAAAACATTCAGGAATGCACATTTCTCTTGATCTACAATTCGATTATTCAAGCTTTTTCAAAATAACTGCCAGTGGCGGCTAGCCGATAAATGAGAAATCGATAGAATGCAAAGACTGCCAATCCGCTTCGTTGAAATTACAGTTACAAAAGCACACATAGCAAGCTGGTTGTTTATTTGCAATTCAGATTCAATGTGAAAATCATAAATATATATCTATGTATATGTATTTGAAACTGATTCAATCACGCTTGACGAATTGCACCTTGTACGGCTTGGGAGTCAGCGTGATGCCTGGCTGCAGGACCAATGAAGGCGTTTCGCCAACCGGCAGCACAATGCGAAAATGCTGCAAAATCCGCACAAGAAACGAGAAAATGCAGGCGCGTGCCAGCGCATCGCCCAAGCAGCGACGTCGCCCTAAACCGAATGGCATAAAATACTCGTCCTTGCGGCACTTACCGGCGCCATCAAGAAAACGTTCCGGTCGAAACTCGTGCGGCTGCTGCCAATGCTGCTCATCCAAATGCACGGAACGCAAACTAATCAATATGGTGGAATTCTTGGGTATATCATAGTCGCCCAGTTTAGTGTTCCACAGCGCACGACGCGGTCCCGTTATGGGTGTGATGTGAAAGAAACGCTGCACTTCCATGATGAAAGCGTCCATATAGTGGAAGGCTTCCCGGCGACTCAGATGCGGGAAGGCGTCCGTGGTGCCGCTCATGTTGGCTGCCACTTCAGAGTGCAGCTGCTGCTGCACATCCGGACGCATGGCCAGAATCATCATGGCCAGATTTATGGTATTGCTGGTGGTCTGTGAGCCGGCTATAAAAAAGTCCAAAATAGTCATCACCAGCTGCGTCTCATTGAAGCTATTCGTGTCCTGCTTGGGTTGTTGCATCTCCTGCAGATACGCATAGATGAGATCGCTTTCGGGCAGCTGCTCTCCACGCTCTGTGCATTGCAGCATGCGACGTCGATGCTCATTGATGGTCACCAGAAAGAAGCCATGCAACTCCGCATTCAGCTGCCTTATCAGGTTGTAGCCGGTACGATTAGGCGCCACATAACGTAGCCAGGGAAACTGCGCCAACAGCCCGCCGCAAATGTCAAACAGTCGCGAGCGACGATTCATCAGCTCCAGTAGACGACGCAACGTGCTGTCCTCGGTGCTGGCAATGCGCTCGCCCGCAATGAGACACCACAACACATTGAGCACACTTTGGGCCAGCCAATTGACGGGCTCGATGGGCGCTGCTTGTGTGGCTTGTAGTTGCTGTAACAACTCGGCTGCCTCGTGCTCGATTTGCTGCTCCATCTGACTGCGACCATAGCCCACATGGCGCATCTGCTTCATGGCAAAGTTTCGATGCTCGTACCACAGCTGGCCATCGGTGCATGTGATGCCCTTGCGTGTGCCCATCGTGCGCAGTCGCAGAAAGAAGTTGTCGGGTCGCCCCTCGAACACCTCCTGCAGCTGCACCTCGCGCACCATTTCGTGACCAAGTGCAACCACTACATACTCCTGGCCCAGCTTCAGACCGAGTATCTGGCTTTGGTAGCATTTCGACCACTGCTCGAAGAGCATGTGCTGACCGCCAGCTGCGCGCGCTTCGCGGCGGAACTGCAACGTGTTACCCATCCAGGGCAGGAAACCAGGACCTGATTGAGCGGAATAGCACAAAGTTAACCAGAAAAGAAGAGTATAGGTAAGCAATAGAAGAGAATCATCATACATTAATGCATTATTTGCTTTATAAAAAAAGTTGTTTGTACTTTGTAATTTTTGTTGCTTTATAAAATGAAAATCGCCTAATCCACAACATTTAGCAATTGAATATTTATATTTATATAAAACGTAATCCAAATTTAAAGATTCTATATATAGAATAGATAGTGGACATAATAGCTATAATGATCGCATAAACAAACTGTAACGAAATGGGAAGACAAAGTCTTCCCATTTATATTTATCTATTGTTACAAATTAAATTAAATGTACTAAAAATTTGTTCCAAGGATCATCACATAAATTGAATAGACCGCTTTATTCCCGAGTAGTTGGAGTGAGTAGCACGTTTTTCTTAATCTTATCGCCAGCACTATTTGGCACTACCGAAAATATAAGATAATCACTAAATCAATAAATCGACTGTAAGAAATCTCTATCTAATGGCTTATCGATAGATGTTATGTGTGCGACACATGGAGTAGTTGGTTTTTTTAGTTTCTTAAATAGAATAATATAATTAAGTTAATTATTTCATTTGTATCGGACAGTTGCATAACCAGACTTGGAAAATGCATAAAAATGTAAACTACGACTTGAAATGGTTTGACAAGGTGTCAAGTCAGTAATGTGGTATTATGTGTGACAGTTTCATCTATGGAAAATCGAATTGGAATGCTAGACGCGTGTCGTTTGCAGTCGTCGCTGTGGGCTGCGGCTAGTTGACCATTTCCAGTTGGAAATGCGTTGGCCAATAAGAAACTCTGATCTGAACTGAGTTGCCAAGGGAACGTGGGGCAGGTCGAGGGGATCAGTTCGTGTTGAATTACTTTAAATGATGTTTTATCTTCGACAAACTCGAAACCAGTTGCAAAACTTTTAAGTAAACAATAAGAAAAACGTCGAATTTGTTTCGCCTTTTGAATGTTACTTAATTTGAGCTTTAAAAGAATTTGCTGACTCAAGGCGATCAATTGAAAGAACTTTGAAAGATTGAGTTGCAACTAATTGGCACTCACCAGGTGGAAAATTCTTGGGGCGTCGCATTGAATTGTACAAGGAATAGATGATAAAGCCCACGAGAATCGTGGTCAGAAAGATAAGGGCGCTCATCTTGCTAGATCCGATTTACTGAAGTGTCCTATTAGAAAAATCAGATGACAATCACTGCAAGTGCACAACACGTCCACACACTTCGCACACACAATGCCAACTAAAACATAGTCCAATTGGATATGCCCGAGCACGAGCGCCACGAAATACGAGAGCGTCGACACGGGAGCGCGTACTTACTCAGACACGCACATAAATGTGGCCGGCTTTTTGTTTATGTGGGTCCATTCACTGAACGATAAATGAGCGGCGGCAGCTGATAAAAACAAATGCCGAGAACTATCTGTGATAACTGTACAAGAGAGAATGAGAGCATGCACCCACGCTCTTAAATAAAATAGTAATATAATAATCATTCAAATTTCTATGTTTGACTTCGTAAATTAGAAAAATAAATAATTTCCTTAATTTGAAATTAAATTATTTTTTATTTAACTAGAAGTTGTAGTTTCTTTTTCATGTAAATCCATCCTATTACAGAATGAAATATTAAACATTTCACCAGTATTATTTTCTAAAATTTAAAATAAAGTATATAAAATTGTTTTCTATATAAATCATTTGCTTTTAGTTGTAAAGTTGTACATTTATGTCTTTATTGTGAATATAGGAATTTATATGAGTCTATGTACATACATACACACAAAAATTCATCAAAATTGGAATGCAAATTGAGAAAATTTGAGAATCATTTAAATAATGGAAGATGCTTGGAATGAAAGGATATCCGTCCGTTGTCTTAGAGGAATACCGAATTTTTGGCAATAATATAGTCGATATCATTTGTCCACGGATTTCTGAAAGCACGCCACTCACTCTGCAGCTGAACGTAACCATTGTCCTTGCAGCGAAAGCGATAAACCTGCGTGGTCACCTTCTCCTGCACTTGCATGACCATTTTGTGGGATTCGACCAAAGCAGAGATGTCCTCGTTGTGGAAATATTCATAGAAACTAGTGCCCAATATTTCCTGCGGCAGAAAACCAATCACCAACGTGGCACTAAAACAAAGTAGCGCAAAATTATATTGACAGTACAAATACAGTGAATCAATTAAAGGACCAACCGTTGATCAATGAACAGGAACTTGCCCTCGGAGGAATGGCGCGATATGAAGAGCACATGTCGTATATTTGGCTGATTGTCCAGCGAGGAGGGAACATTGGAATTGAGCACATTGGTGGGCGTGCGTCCAATGGCCACAAGGCAAGAGAGATTCGTTGTCTGATCTTCACAGTCGCCATCCTGATCCTCATCCTTAATTGGCGTCCAAGACTTCAGGTAGCCCGTGCACTGTATCACCTGATACTTGTGGTCCATGCTGAGCTTGGATTTGCGCTTCGTGGAGCTGCGCGAGCTCGATGATGTATCCGATTCCTCTTTAATTTGATTGTTTGTCGCACGCAGCTTCATGCGACAGAAGAAGGAGCGACGTGCACCAGGACAAAGTCGGCATAAACTCTGTGGGACATCCGTCTTGACAGGTAGCATGGCTTTAAATCTAAAAGAAGGATTAAAGATTGGGATTTGTGATGGAACTTCGCACTTACTCTTGGCATCGATGAGACGCTCACGTGGACACTGCTCCAGCGAAGAAAGCTGCTCCTTCACCTTGCCAATATCCTTGGGATGCAGCACATCAAACCAACTCTGGCCCAGCAGATCAGCCTGCGTGCAGTTCAAGACACTGGACACCGAATCGGATACGTAGAGAATGCGTCCACGATCACAACCCACCACAAATAGGAATCCCTCCGATGCCTGCAGTATGATCATCTTCAATTCCTGATCGGACAGAAAACTGGGCCTATAGTCGCCCCCATTGTAAGGATGGAGACTGCCACGTATGCCACGCAAATGCTGCACAGCCATTCGCAGCACGGTGAGCTTGTCCAGCTTGCGTTGCATGGCATAACACATGGGTATCATCGAGGAGAGCTCATTGATGTAGGTGTTCATTTTGTCGCGACGTCTTTTCTCGATCTCGCTGTGATTTTGCCTAAGAAACGGATATAACCTGTGCTTATTCGAATATTTATATTTTTATCTACACATCAACATCATCATGTCACATACTTGCGATTCTCATCCGATGTGCGCGCCGATTTCTCATCATCGTATGTGTCATCCTCCAGCTCCTCCAGATTTTCACTGCAAAAGGAACGATTAACGATTAACATTTTCCACTTTATGTTAAATGTCGCTGCTGGGTATCTTGAACTCTTGGCTGTTATTTATAATTAACATCTTTGACTTTATGTTAAATGGCGCTGTTAAGTGGGGGTAACTTGAACTGTTAGCTGCCAATAGCATTCACATATCGAACAATCGCAATCCACCCCATTAAAATAATGAGGCAACTGTTGCTGCCGCCCACTCGAAAAACACATGTAAACCGCATTCATATTTGTGTGTGTTTGGGCAATTTCCACGCACACACACAGTCAAACACATGCAAATTTAGGCATTAGAACATATTAAATATAGTTTGCATTTGCAATTTACTTACCAAAACTCTTGCATATTTATTGCGACCAACAATCGTTCGCAAATTAACTATTTATTAAACTTATTGTTTATTTGTTTACAAACAATTGCAAGAACCGACAAGAGCAGCAGCAACAAATAAACACGAACACGACAATTGCCAAAAGTATCTGCAATCTAAGCAACTGTCTGTCAAGCTTTTGCTGTTTAAGCTTTTCCGCGTGTCTGGTCACACCACACGACGTTGCATCGTAAGCTCATTGCACTGAATGTGCAAGCTTTTTTGTTAGCATAATTTTGCTTTGGTTTTTAGGTCAAAAAGGTTCTTTAATTTAATGCTAAAATAAATATATAACAAATTATATATACAATACAAAAACACACTTAATTATATATGGTACATTTTATCTAGACATATGGTTATAACCTGCATATAACGATCCCATAAACAACGCGTTTCCTGATCACTATAAAGCAAATAAATTAATTAATTGTACACAAATAAATAAATTAAATTTATAACTTGTTTAAACTTACCGTGATATTTCCAAGTCAAGAACGCTCTGCGTTATCGAAGACAGAAATTTATTGACTTGGTCGTGATTCCAGCCATTCTGACGCCAAGGTTCTACCAATTTCTCACAGAGATCGACAAATAGATCACGTAATTCGCGATTACGATGCAGATTACAAGCAATGGTGATAAGAGCACGCCAATAGGAACGGAAGTTGCCATCTAGCTCGTGAAAAGCACGCTCCAACAGCACAGGCTTCAGCCGCAGACAGACTAGACTGCATTAAACAGAGATATTGTGGCAATACGTATATTAAAACTAAATTAAATCTCTTACTGTTTGATCTCCTTTTCCTTGTCTAGCAGACATCGAAGTTCACGCAAATCGAGCAAAAATTCCTTGTCCATTTCCGTATCGTAATACTCAGGCCCAGTGTGCTAATTTGAAAAAATATATATCTATTTATACACACAGTAAACGACAATCTGTTCCATGCTTTATACCTGATAGGTATATGTCCAATAGATCATTATCGAGTGGGAACAGGTGAGCAAATCGCTAAAACTCAAATACTGTAGTTTCTTTTTGGATGTCTCGAAACGTAAGCAAGCCAAGAAGACAATGCATGCATATTTTCTGCGATTAAAAAATATTAAATTTAGCGAATATACTAATGGGTGATGGATTTACTTGGCTAGTTCGTTGGATATGAAGAAATGCTGTTTTATGTTGTTGGTCAGAGTACCCGGCAGCTCCTCGACAGCTCTAAATATGCGCTTTACGTTATCAAATTGACGACTGTTGAACAAACATATTATGAAACTCAGTAATAATAGTAAACTGTCTCTACATACCGACAGGACTTCAGTTTAACGCAGGTTTTCTCGCCGACCTCATCGAGGTCCTTGCGATAACGTGAAGTTAGCTTTTTTCCCAGAATCTCACGGGCAACAACATCATCAATGGAATAGTATTTCTCAATAATCAAATCACGCGTTTGCGGTTCTAGTTGGAAACATGATTGTTCCATCAATTTGGTAGGTGCATGTAAATATAGTTCAATCAGCGAATAGGTGCGATAATGATCCAAGACATCCGAAGCAATTAGATCAATGGGCGCACCCATTGAATGCCCAAATCCCTTTTGTTTCAAATAGCATACTGCTTCGCTGGCTGCAAAAAAAAGGTACCAAAATTATACGATTAAGGTCATGAAAAAGCGTGAATAATAAACATACACGAGAAGCCCTCAATCCATAGTTGATAGATTTCTGGATCAACAAGCGTGTAGTTGCTTATAAATACGTCAACATCTGCCTGAAAGAGACCATTCCTTATTTATTTGACTAAACATTTAGCTGATAATGTAAAACCTCACCATGTTTGTTTGTTATTATTAGATTTTGTATCGAATAATTGGGAACAAGTTCGATAAAAACAATGTATTTTCAGTAGCGACACATTTCGATAAGTTTCGCTTTTTCACAGAAAAATAAATTTGAATTTCATTTAAATTAGTATCCAATAAACATTTGTTTAATTAATTTATTGGTATTGAATATGGAATAATGAAACAATAATCAACATGAATTCAACAGTTGCCAAAATATTCGATAAACGCACGCCTGCTAGCGCATGTTAAAACAAGAAGACTTTATGCTTCGGACACTAACAAAAAAGCTAACTTATAACTTCATTACATAAATTTACTTAATCAAAAATTAACTATACGTATTATCTAATTAATAGTTAATTTCAGTTTATATTTGTTCGATATAAATTGAATTATAAAAGCCATCGACTAATTAAATCGAATAGTGAAATTTATTCGTGAGCTATCAGCTATATCGATACATCGGTGTGTTTCTAATATTGCTGAGGATATCAACTTAAGAAATGTAAAAATGTAAATTGCAACATATAATTAATTGTAAATAGCCAAAGGCATCGTGCACTAAACGGATTTCAGTGTAAATGGTGTGCGCGCCAATAATTTGCAAACGCAACAAGAGCCGCAACAACAACAACAACAAAACTAACGACAAACAGACATCGTTGTCGTCGTCGTTTGTAGTCGTCGTCGTCGTCGTCGTCTACTTAGACCAAGTGCATTTGCAACAATTCGATGAACAACTTTACGTTGATATCCAGCAAACAACAACAACAACAGCAGCAACAACAACAGCAAAAGGCAAGCAATAGAATCAGAAGAGAAAGAAGAGGAAACAACAACATTATTATATCGCGTTGTTGTGGTGGTGCAGAATGGAACAGGATTCCACAACTGAGCTGCATTTGAGCAGAATACGTGAAGTGAAAGATTTGGCCGCATTAACCGACGACGTGCGCGATGTTGTGAAAGAAGAGGTCATAGTAGAGAATCACCATCATCATCAGGTAAATCACACACGACACCACAACACCAGCAACTGAGCTTCAAGCTCTCAGTGCTCTGCTGTGTTGTGCTGTTGTGGCTGTTGGCGGCAAGGGTGGTTCGTTCGTTCGTTCACTCGTTTGATTCCGCTTTCGATTCCTTCGTATCCAAAACACATCGTTTCGCTCGTGTCTCGTGTCGTTTCGTGTCTCTGGATGCCCGCGCAGCCATCGCGCAGTTGTAGAACGCGCTGCCTGCCTAGCTTGTTTCTGTGTGTGTGTGTGTGCCTGTATGTGAGTGTGTATATCTATGTTATATGTGTATGTATATTGGCCTCTCTATAGAACAAGTGGTGCGCTTGTGTATGTGTGTGTGTGTGTGGGGGGGGTGGGCGGAGAAGGCGGCGCAACAAAAATGCGCGCGATGCTTTCGCCCTACACGACCCACTAGAGCACCGAGGCAAAAGCTAAGGCTAAAAGCCCGCCACCACCAGAAGAGCTCCACACACATACACACTCGCACACACCATACTCACCCTTCCTTATAGCCCACAATACCATCACTACCACCAATTGTCGTACGTACGAAACCCACAACGCGCAAAACTCCCAATACAAAACGTCAGAATTTTGTGTGTGGCGCACAAATTGTTGTGTATACCGATTTTCATTTTTCCCATGCTGTGTTGTTTACTTACACAAACGAAATTTTCGTTTTTCATTTCTTCTCTCTTCCATGTGCAACACACAACAAATTCAATTCGCGAAAATTGTTAAATAAATCTATACACGAAAATGTGCTGAAAACGGTGTATTAAAATTGTGTTGGCTGCTCAACAACAACACCAACAACTACCATCAAAATTGTCAACGCGCTATTTGCGACTCCTGCGACTTCTGTGATGTGCGCTATGGTAATGCAGTTGGATACGAAAGTTCGCATGGTCACATCCTCCTCAAACGATAATAGCGGCAGCGGCGGCGGCGGTGGCGCAGGAGGAGGTGGTGGCGGAGGGGCAGGAGGAGGAGGTGGCAATAACGGTGGCGGTGGTGGTGTTGTATCAGTGCCCGTTTCCCTGCCAATTGGTTCAATGATAACCGGTACGGCCTTTAACGTGATTACGCCCGATCAGCTGCCGCACTTTAAGCCGATGCTGTGCGTCGACAACAATGGTTACCTGTCCAGCGGCGCGGTCAGTATGGGCGGTGACCTCAAAACGATTGTCATCCAACAGCAGCAGCAGCAACAGACACAACAGCAACAGCAGAGCGGCAATAGCAATGCTGGGAACACAAACACCACCGCCACAAATACCATTGGACTGAATCACGATGGCTCTGGTAGCAATAATAGCCATGATAGCATGGGTACGCTCGAGCAAGCGGCCGGCGGTGTCGGCGGTGTTGGCGGCAACGGTGTCGGCGGCGGTGCTGGCAACACATCGGGCTCCACGGGCTGGGCGGAAACCACGTCGAGCACTCAGCACATGGAGGTCTTCCAGATACGCTGTAAAACCACCTGCGCTGAGCTGTATCGCAGCAAACTGGGCTCTGGCGGACGCGGCCGGTGCGTTAAATACAAGGATAAATGGCATACGCCAAGTGAATTTGAGCATGTCTGTGGTCGCGGCTCCAGCAAGGATTGGAAACGTTCCATCAAATACGGCGGCAAATCGCTGCAGTCGCTGATCGATGAGGGCACGTTAACGCCGCACGCAACCAACTGCAGTTGCACAGTCTGCTGTGACGACGAAGCAGGTGAGTCAGGTGAGAGTTTGCATACATACATATATCATAACAACTACAACTACGAATTAACCACTCACCCATTCAACTAATCGAAATCCTTTTACTAAAAATGCTCAAAGCTCCTTTATATCTTTACTAAAAACCAACTAAAACCTATAACAATTTCTTTGAAAAGCATCTGAAAATCTGACAGATAATGTTTAACATTGCCCAAAATCGATTTTGGACGATCTATTATCGTTTATTCGCGCCCTTCAATACTACACTTCGAGAAAAACTCAAAATTCAATGTATTCGGTTAGCATCATGATAAATTTCCTATGCTATCAGTTATTAAGAATTGAACATTTGTGACAGGTTCAATGTTATATAGTTTCTAATTACTGTATTTAAAACAGATTTGGAAACTTAATTCACTACTTATTTTTAAAAACGCTAAAAGTATATCGTTTTTTTTTTTTTGGTTTAAATCGATAAGGCTCATAGAAATCTGTTTATAATAGCAAAATATCCTAAATAGCAGCAAATAGATTCTTTTTATTTAAAAATTATTGTAAAAAGCTAATAGATTCTTCACGTTTTTAAAAACTAATATACCCGACCTGAGAAACGTTATAAATTCTGATCGGAAATACTTTTCTGAATATAGTTGCCTCGAAAATTCTTTATACTTCTGATCTTTCCGTCTATAGCCTCACTCCAACAGTCGCCCAATATTGTAATCCGCTTTCATCATTGCAATTACTCTTTGCAGCCTCCGGCCCTGTACGTCTATTTACGCCGTACAAGCGACGAAAGCGGAATCAAACCGATCTCGATGTGGAACCGGGGCCCAAACGTAAACGCAATACGCATAGCAACAATAATAATAATAACAATAATAGCAACACCAATAACAACAACACCAGCGGCAGCAGCATTAATAACAATAATGTGGATCCAACGCAAGCTGCGGCCGCCAGTGTCGTCGATGAGAACAATATGTTTCTTGCCGAGGACAATATTACGTCCAAGGATGAGCCATGGGCGACGCTCAATGACAGCTTAGACACCTCCACCGAACTGGTTGACCAGACGCAAATGGGCAACCCGTATGAGCGTGAAACGTTTGTGGTTAATATCAATGATACCGGCTCCATTGCCGTCCTGGACAGCAGTCAATCGATGAAGAACATTGAGCATGTCTACTGCACAATGGTCAAGGCCACTGGCGACTTCAAGCGGCTGCTCAACGACCTGAAACAGAACTATGAGCGACGCATCGAAGTGTTGCAAAAGGAGCGCGATGCGGCTGTCAGTGCGATGCGTGTCCAGGTCCACACAGATATTGATGATCCCAACATATCGGGCTCATTGCATGGCAACGAGATTATCTCAGCCAAGAAGGTATACATGGTAGTAGTTGCGATTACGAAAGAGTTTCCCTTCTAAAAATTTCTGTTGTTACTTTTTTCAGTGCGCCAACTGCAATCGGGAAGCTTTGGCCGAGTGCTCGCTGTGTCGAAAGACGCCGTATTGCTCGGAATTCTGCCAGCGTAAGGATTGGAATGCGCATCAAGTGGAGTGTGCAAGAAATCCACAAACGACAACGCAACAGGTCATGTTATTGATCGATGATCAGTCCTAAGCAACGTAACGAATTGTACATACAAATTTTACTACTAATTAAATATATGATTATGCAAGGCTCCCCTCCCGTCCCAATATTCTCAATTCCCTTCAAATACCCACTACTCCCGACCCCAACAAATCCTTCAGAATAACTGGTTGCTCAGCCACAGTTCCCAATTGCAAGTAATCCCCTGTCCAGACATCCTTAGCAAGCCTTTCCCAATTAGACTTATGTCCTATAATAATGTAATTCTTAAACGTACATATTAACTACATAAATATATATGTATATATATTTATATATACATTTTACTATCGATCGTAGAAAAACAAAAACAAAACAAAAAAAGAATAAGGAAAAATAATCAGAAAGTTTGTAGCAAGCGTAAAAATCAAAGCAAGCATCGACTTGGCCTAGCATAAATGGATAAAGTTTTAGCTACGATTTGATAGAATGCAACAAAAACCCGATGAAAAACGAAGAAACAAAAAAAAGGAACCCAAGAAAAGAAAACTTAACTTGTAATTCAATTTAAATTAAATTTATAAATAGTTGCAAAGCGCATAGCATTATAACACAACCGAATGAGAACCCTTCCCCGTCCCCTGTTCCCATCCTCCGGACTCCTGTTCCAAATACTTTCCTTACTGCTTGACAACTTTTTGCATAAAAGAAACAACAAAAAACATAAAAAAAACCAATTAAAAAAAGAGAAAAGGAAAACCAAAATGCGAGGGATATAAGCAGAGTTCAGTTAAGCAGATTAAGCAGAAATACAATACATATTCGTCTATGTATACATTTTTCATTAGACACTAAGCACATAGTTAAACTTTTAACATTTTACGATTATAATTTCTATATGGATCTACTGCCCGTCGTTACAAGCATCCAATAAAGATTTCAAAATAGAAAAAAACAAACTAAATACAACAAGAACGCATGTGAAGAGAACCACACACACGCACACAGAGATACACATGAGCAAACGTACATTTAATTATAAATAATTGACAAACAATTTGTGTGTATGCATGTGTGTGCATTTTCAGTATCGTTATGCCCCCCATTTTCCAATATTTCCTTTGTAAAGTTATTTGACGTCCCCACATCCGTTTCCTTCTTATTGTCCTCCTCCGTGTCCACCTTAAGCAGCTGTAACAATTTCTAGTAGTCTGTAGTCCATATGCAAATACATTCATATATACCTATGTATGTAGTATATATCTCTATATACACGTATATATATCTTTAAACTAGCTATATATTCCGGTTCACACACTGATAAAACAAACGGGACACACACACATACAGCCACTGACACAAAAATAAATCCAGTAAATCGCTTACAGTTCAAGAGAATTCGCGTCCATTATTGATTCGAATTTGAAATCTTTGTTCTCAGATGTCTGTAACGTTATCGGAAGAATAACAAAAATACACCCAAACAAACAACACACCCCCCACACAAGCAGACAGAAAGTGCTGAATTATCAATGCGATGATTGAAAAGATTTAAGAAAAAAATGAAGAAAATATATACATACATTTAAATGTACAACGCTTACTTTTTGTCGTATTCTTTGTTGATTCTTCTATTTGTTTTGAATGTCTTTTGATTTTAAGTGTTATTATTCTGTAGACATTCGACGCCTTCCAATAAGGTAAGTACATTTTGGTGGATCTAAAAATGAAGCATATATTGTTGCACCACGAAGTCCTGTTCCAAAGTTCTAATTAGATGTCTACCAAAAGTGATCAATACTTACAGTATTTATGCGAATTTGGACAACATGTGCTTATAAGATAATAGATTATATGAGATTACTAGATTGTCAATTATATCAGTGAAGGAAAGATAATTATTTTTTTGGGATAAGAAAAATATTACCTTGAAAAGTAATATTATTTGGTTATGCAATTGGTTTTAAATGTACAATAAGTTGTAAACAAAATGTTGTTGTACTTTCTGGTTCGTGGAATGAACAGTTTTTAATATTCCCAGAGTTTTTATTTATGAATTGTGTAAAATACAGTCATAGTGCTGCCCATGTTTTTCCGACAACTACTTTGAAATGCCCTCCAATTCAATAACTTTCTGAAAAAATTAATGAAAGTATTAACGATATCAGTAGAAAAAAACACGTATTTGCAAAAATTTTGTTGTTAGTTCATATTATGCACATGTTTCATTTATTATTGCATTTTGCGTTTTTGCATTATTATCAGTATGCTTACTATAATAGTCTATTACCAAAAATAATTTCTTAAAACTTGTTTACTCGTTTCATTTATTTATAGGTATGCTTTTAATTTCTTTAAGTTTTGCTCGCTTAGAGTTCTGTTGTTATCTGCCGTTGTTCGTAATCCTTTTTCTTCTGATTTGCATTTGTATTTTTTTGTTTATAGTAGATAATTCGATTTAATTTTGCTTGCGTTTTACCAGCGATAACTTTGTTCTGTTCGAAAACACACGAAACTTTGAAGAACGTTAAGGAAAAACTACAAGAGAAACGCTAAATTATTTAAGAGTGTAATCATGGATTGGGGATCTCTGGTTTGTGTGTACATTGAAAGAAACCGACATTAAATACGTACATCTGATTGGTAACTAATTTGTGTGTTCTTGTTCTCGTATGTGATTATGTGAGGCTGATTTTCGTGTTTTGTTTGAGTGTTTGCTTTGTAATACATACAATATGCGCGTGTGTTTGTTGTGTTTCATAATTAATAAATATATAAAATATACATATGTAAGTATATTAAATAACGTGCCTAAATTTAAAACATTTCACAATTGCCTAAATAATAATATTGTGTTTAAACATTTTACTTTTCTTTTTTAAATATGAAATTTATCAACAAATTTCGCAGCTGCCCAATGAATGAAAAAACAAATAGTACATATTATGTAAATTTTATAAACAATTGCCAAATTGATTATTCAATTCAAAGGAGAAATGGGGGTTGCGGGAGAGTGGTGTTAAACGAAGCCATACACGTACACAGTGGAGCATTTTAGTTAGTAGAAGCATCTAACTTAATTTGAGGCTCAAAACATTTACAATACATATCGTTACTTTTTTTGTTTCTCGTTACTTGTTCTCATTTCTTGCTGTTTCGTTTTTGTTTTGTTGCTTTTTTGTTTTTTTTTTTGTTGTTTTTTTTTTGGAATCACAAATGTTAGCTATAGTATTTAAATACACATGTAGGTAAGACATTGAAAAGGAAAATTAAGTTTTCTAGCGTTGGAGAATGCTGATGTTGATGATGCTGTTGTTAGAGAGACTGCGATTGCAATTGATGATGCTGTGTTTTTTTTTATGCTGCTGGTGGAGTTGTGGTGTAAGTTATTCTTGTTTTTTTTCTTATTGTTGGTGGTGATGGTGGTTTTTGTTGATGTGGGATTGGTGGCAAACTATGGCAACCGGCAAGCCGCGCAGCTTCACTCCAAATTTCGCACCTCAAAGCGCTTGTACGTGTAATTGATGAAGACCCAATCCTTGGCAATTTCGCCGCCCTGCGGCACAGGCGCTGATGCTGTAAGTTAGCATATTAAAATTAAGTGTTTGATATAACTACTAAAGTTAACAAGTTTTGTCACTTACGTATCTCCAGTGAGACATCGGGAAATTCATCGAAATTGGACGTATCGTCAATGGATCGCACCTCGACGGGTATGGCGGCGGGACGCTCACGAATGTGTTCCCAGTCGACGCCACGAAAGAACGGCACCGACTTGAGATCCTCGAGACCACGCTGTGAGCCCAGACGCCGATCAGCCTCGCAGCAAAAATTAATGATCGTCTCTTTCGCCTCCTCCGATATGGGGATTTCGGGCGGAAAGATTAATGTCTCGCGCCAGTTCATCACCTTGCGATACGTGTCTTGCGGATTGTCCGAACAGAATGGCGGATAACCCATAAGCATTTCATACATAATTACGCCAAGCGACCACCAATCGCAGGCGGGTCCATAGCCGGTTTGCAGGAATACTTCGGGTGCTATATAATCGGGTGTGCCCACTGTGCTGTAGGCGAGGGCGCGACGATTTCGTTTCCACGATTCGGCACGTCGCTTCGAGTCCATTGGACTGTAAGATATGTCAAGTTAATGCTTATATTTTGATATTATTATTCAAAACTGACCTGGCGCATGTGCCAATGAAATCGGATGGTTTCGCCTGCGACAGATCACGATAAAAGTCTGTGCGATGCGACTTCTTTAGACCTGTGCACAGTCCAAAATCAGAGAGCTGTAATGCAAGACAAATTTAATAAAATATGCGCCAATTTGAAAAACTACGCAATTGGTTACTTTTAGATGCCCTCGCGCGTCCAGCAGCAAGTTGTCCGGCTTAATATCCCTGTGTATGAAACCGAGCTTATGTATCGAGTCAATCGCTAACGCCGTTTCGCTTATGTAGAACTGTGTGCACTCTTCAGATAGCGTGTCCTTTTTCATTAGAAGCGTCATCATATCACCGCCAGGCAAGAACTCCATTATCAAATACAAATTGACCTGGTCCTGTTTTGTCGGTAAATTACAAGCCATTAATAAACTGCACTAGCTTAAACGTATTATGTGTTATTTAATCAATCAATTATTGTAATTTTATTTTTCATTTCGATTATTTATAATATAAATTCAATTTGCGTTTACTTTGAAATAAAAAAAGCCTCATCATTAATTTTTCGCGGACAATAATTTTATTTGTAGTACCCTATTTCAGCAGGTTTTTCATGTCTAAAAGTTCTGTTGGGTACTCATATACATACATATACATGTAAACGTGTCTTTGTGTGCGTGTGTTGCTCTGCTTGTATGCGAAAACTTTCACCAAGAACAAAATCAAAACAACAACGACAACAATAAAGGCACACGCAGACCATATGATTTGGCAAGCGCGTTTGCGCTTGTATTGGTTTATTGATTTTCAACTGCAATATAACGATGATGACTCGGATTTGAGCGACGACGACTGTGATTTAATTTGAAGTGATGACAGACTGAACCTACCTGAAAACTGTAGTACATTTTGACCACCCACTGATGATCGGCCTCAACGAGAACATCGCGCTCAGCGCGTACGTGGGCCACTTGCTCCTTTTCCAGCATGTCTGCTTTGCGTAGCACCTTCATTGCATACACATGTCCTGTGTCCTTTTTTTGCACTAAACGCACCTCACCAAAGGCTCCACGACCAATCACTTTCAATGCCTCAAAGTCCTCGACACCGAGACGCAATCGTTTGAGGCGCAAATATTCCGTCTCCTTTTGCGCATGTTGTAAGCGTTTCTCCTGCCTTTGCGACTCTGTTAGACTCTCGTCCTTCAGCTGCGCTTCCAATTTGGCCAGGCGCTGTTTGCGTTCGCCGTATTGTGTTACCAAATTGCTGTAGTAGTTCTCCAACGTCACCTTGGCCTTCGTCGCTTTGTCCAGTGTGTGATCGCTGAAACGTATCGAGGAGCCGTCAGAGTCCGTTCTGCTGCTCATCATCTAATCTGTGTGTGTGTGTTGTGTGTGTATGTGTGTGTTTTGTGTTTGTGTGCTGCTGCTCCCGTGGGGTTGTGTGTGTGCGTGCGTGTGTTTATGTGTAGGTGTATCGTGGTTAAGACCGTCCTTGCACAAATTGTACACTTGCTTAAAACACACACACAGCTTGCAATAATTGTATTTGCTCTTTTTTCCTTTGTAATTTATTAAATTGCGCTGCCTCCTCTTTCTTGTTTCGTTATCGTCGTCAGCGTGACCGCAAGCTGAATATAAAAATATACTACAGCTTCTCTGCACAAAATACCACTTTTAAAGTAGCCACTCTGGTTACACCTTGGTAGCGATGGAAAAATTTTCCAATAAGCTTTAACGTAAAAAGGAGAAAGTTTTCGAATGACTCTTTACAAATAAGGTTTCTTAAATTCCCTGAAGCACAAATAACATTTTAGTAATCAGTTGGAAGTTCTTCTTGACTTGCGTAAAGTAGTTTCAAAATGTTGGTCTTAAAGACGATAATAAAAAATGTACCATAACATTGAATCAGAAATATACCAAAGCGGAATATTCCAAAATTACCGCGGTATCAAAAATATATCGAATTAATTTCTATCGAATGATGAGCTCATACTCTGATAAGAACGATAAGTTCGTAGTTGACCAACTGCTTTATGCAGTCATTCCTGCAGCATTATCGATATCGTCATCTAACGATACATTTTTGACAAACAGCTGATAATTAATTACCTTTTGTTGCAAAATATGTGTTTGTTTTTCACAAATCGAGCGCTCACACAATTATGGCGCGGACAACGGACTTTTCGGACATTAGTTTTAACTGCTTGCTGTTGATATTCAAACTACTCCACAATCTCGAGGATCAGGTCAATTTCGCACTATGCGGTCGCAGATTTCGTGATGCCTTTGTTTATATGCATCGCCGGCGCTTCGAGGAAATTGTTGACAGTGATATCAAATTGAAGAGTCTAGATGACTGGCGTGCCTTTTTATGGATGTGTGGTGGCAACGTGAAAACATTGCAGTGCCACCGCGATGATGACCACCCATTGCAGCTGATGCCATTGGTGGCCAAGTATTGTGTGCGCCTGGAGAGTATCACACTGCGAAATGCGACGGTTGCGAGAACGCAGCCCTATTTGCTGCAGCTAGGCACATTAAGGAAGGTCTATGTGCGTAATTACAAGAGCACAAGCAAAGATCTAATCAGAAACATGCGTTTTCGCTTGCCTTATATACAGAACCTGGGCTTGGAGTGCTTTGAACGTCGCGAACGTGAGTTATTATCTTTTGAAATCCTTTGTATACCCGGTACACCTAAGAAATAGAGGTATAATAGTTTATGTAAAAAAAAACCATTTAAACTCGTACACTTCATAAATGTATGTATATTTGGGGTATATGCTTGTTTTATTGTCTATACGATTAACACCCAAATCTGAGAAAATATAAAAGCTAAATAAATAAAATTTAAACATAGAATCTCCGAAGATTGTATGCAGATAAAACTTTTTTAAGATTCAGTCACGTGACAATCTGAACTCTTAAATAAAAAACAGTAACGAACTTTGCTTCAAAGCTGCACTATAAAATAATATCAGGCATCATTTTTCGGTGGATTTGAATACAATACTTAGTAGTCGAACATGTTTTATTTTATCTACAGCACTTTGTTTGTTACCACAGAGAGAAATATCAGAATACTATTTTTAAAATAATTATCGTGTTTAACCGTTCCGCCCGTTCGCCAATGAAGTAATATATAAAATGAGTGTAAATATTTCGATTACAAAATGTATTCATAAAATTTTATAAAAAATAGTCACATTAACATAATAAATTGGGAACTCGGGAGCATATATTAAAAATAATTAACCGTCGGTTACACGACTGAAATCTATTAAACTACAAATATATTTTTATTATTAACAGTACAAGAACTGCGCTATTTTGTAAATCTCGAGGAGCTGCAAATGTACGACGAGGTGACGCCATCGGACTTTATTGCTATCACCAAATCCCTCAGGAGCTTGCGTATTCTGCAGCTGCGCAATGCCAAGAGATTTTTGACCACACAAACGCTGAAACATTTGGCCGCCCATTGTGGACGTCTGGAGAAGTTATCATTTCAAGACAGCGATGCTGAACTCACTGCCCTCACACTCTTTACTTATCTACGATATTTACAACTTTACTGTCCTGATAATCAAAAGACACGCTTATTTAAAACGCTTGCCAACAAATGCGCACCACATTTGGAATATCTGATATTGCATCGCAAGCAGTGGATAGACGAGGAGCAGGCGCAATTCATTGGATCGATCAAATTTCTAAAGTGGCTCGTGTGCAAGCCGCGTAATGATCGCTGTGTCTATCATTTGGGGAATCTGACACAACTGGAGTGCCTTTCAGTGCAATGTGCTCGTGATATTGGCGAAACGGAGCTACTGCATCTAATACGCAACAATGATCAGTTGCGCTATCTAAACATTTGCTATTGCCTGGGCATAACAGACGCGTTTGTGGTGGATATGCTGGATATACTAGCTAAGCGACACAATCGTCAGCCGCTGGAACTCTACGCGGCTGCCACAGATATAAGACACGACATCATGGAAAAAGTAAGCTTTAGAATTCGCAACTTTCTTTATTTTGTTAATTAATTTAATACTCGATTTCAGCTGCCAGCTGACTATGCGTCCAAATTGTTAATACTGCACTTTGAGTGCAGTCAAGGCATACGTTCTAGTGAGCATTATTACAACGACGAACCAGAATTTGATCGGTAAACGATCAGCGATATATATACGAATATGCATCATTCTGCAATTAATAAGCAACAACCAAGGAAAATACCAATAATTATTATCTATACTAAACTATATACTCACAATTTTGATATAATAACACTACATACATTCATATACTATAGACAAAAAATACCGGTAAATTGTTTAAAAATCTACAAACTTTTTAATTCCAATTCTAACTTTATTTCATCCCTATCAAAATAGTCTCCTCCGGCTGCAATACACTTGTGCCAACGGTTTCACCAATTCTCAAAACATGCTGCAAAGTCCGCTTTGGGTATTGCTTTCAATTCTCTTTCTGTCTCCGTTTTTACTGCTGCTACCGATTGAGAATGATGGTTCCTCAGTTTGGTAAATAGCCAAAAGTCGCATGGTGCTAAGTCTGGAGAATACGGCGGTTGGGAAACAATGTGCGTGGAGTTCTTGGCGAAATAATCACGAACTTCGTGTGTATTATAAGATAGTGCATTATTGTGATGCAAAAGCCAAGAATTGTCGCTCCACAAGTCCGGTCGTTTTTCTTGCACAGCATTACTAAGGCGACGTAAAATATCAAAATAATATTCAGTATTGGTGGATTTATCATTTGAATGGAATTCATAATGCACCACGCCACGATAATCAAAGAAAACTGTAAACTTGATCCCCATGTTCGACTTGCTTAGAAGAGGTTTTTTCGATCTATGCTCAACCGTTAGATCAATAATTTCCGGTTCGTAGGAATAAATAAAAGTCTCATCGCCAGTAATTATGCATTCCATTTTCTCCTGATAATCCACAGACTTTAATGCAGTGTTGTTTTTCCAAGAAACTGAGTGGTTTTGGTACCAATATAGAAGTCACTTTTCTGAGACCTAAATGGTCACTTAAAATGGTTTTCACTGATCCTTCCGATATGCCAGCAAGGTAGCTAAGATCTTGTATTATCAATCGACGATTTTGTAGTACCATTTCTTTGACTTTTTCGATGTGTAGCTCATCAGTAGAAGTTGAAGGTCGTCCTGGCCGTACCTCGTCTTCAACGCTTTCTCTACCCTCTTTAAACATTTTGTACCATTCATAAACTCTGGTTTTTGATAGAGTGTACTCCCCGAAGGCCATTTGGAGCATTTTTATCGTGTCGACAGCAGAAATTTTATTTCGAACACAAAATTTAATAGAACTGCGTTGTTGAATAGTTATAGACATTATAAAATACTCTTTTTAGGCGGTTCTTCAACGGACATTCACTAGTGCATATTTCAAGTGTGATTTTTCTCAGCTGTCAGCCAATTTCCAAATGAAAACATTTTTTCGCTAAAGGAATCCCAAATAACCAAAATGCATACTTCCCGGTATTTTTTGCTCACATCAGTATTTTTAATGAACTTGTTATTTCACAATTTAAATGTTTCTATTTTAATCAATCTCATTTTTGAGGCTTATTTCACAAATAAATAAGACATATTTTATAATCAAAACGAACAACTATTTAATAAAAAGTTAAGCAAATGGACTTGAATTTGAATTCAAATGTTGGCTAGTGAAGTGCTGTATAACATTACAATTTCTACCAAAGACAATATCGATTCAAAATTTATCGAGCTGCACTGCAGAATCGAAAGCAATCGAGTGCTGGTAAAACTCAAAACTTTGCAGGTGGCAAGCCTACAGTACATCACTATTTTTGTTACAATTTTATTTTGGTGTATCTCTCCTTTAATTTTTCTATAATTTAATTAGTGTGATGTAAAGTGAAAAACTTTTTCCTTTTTTTTCGTTGTTTCGAACGCTGATAAAAACGGAAAAGTGAGTTTAGCATTTAGTTGTGCACTTGAATGCATTGGAATGCATCTGTTCTGTTTGTCGTATACGCGTATTAGTGACACTTGCGATATTTGTTAGCTGGCAACTCTGTGCTGCACTCGTACTGAAGTTGTCTGCAAGACATTTTTCTTGTGGTCCCCCAAACCAACCAGCTAAAAAAAAGTGCAAAAATCCATATAAATTGTGTGCTTTACGGGTAAATTTGTGAAGAAAAGTGTTTGCGTTGCTGACACGCTAGAATATGTCCTGCGCTGCGACTTTAACAGCGGCGAAAGACTCAACAAATGCGGCTGCCAGCGGAGCATCTTCAGCCAATTCGGCATCTACAGTGGGTGTGGTAGTCAGTGGAGGCAGCACTGCTGTCGCAGCTGGTGTGGGCAATGGGGGCAGCGGTGGTGGCAGCGCTGGAACTGCGACTGGCTCGGCCGCAGCTGTCGTTCGTCGCTTCTCCATGGAAGGAGTAGGGGCGCGTGTGATACGCGGTCCAGACTGGAAGTGGAACAAGCAGGTGAGTTAACGCTAGATAAATTCAAAAATATGTATAAATTGCCTATCAATTGGCACCAATTTAATTGAATAAATGCGTCCCTGAACATTGGAATAACAAGCAGTGTGCAACACTGTGTGAGTGTGTGAAAGAGAGGCAAAGCGTGAACGAGAGAGTGAGAACGAGAGGGAAAGCGTGTGAGAATGGGGGGCGAGATATGACGACTTTGTCTTCAGCTTAGCTTTGAGTACAGTTAAAGCTGCCAAATTTGTGCTTTTAATAGATTTCGGCATTTTCATTGAATTTGAAGAGACATTAAATTTAGTTACTATATATTTGTAGTCATTGAAATTGCGTGCAGGTTATTTTCATTTCTATTATACTCTGTAATGTGAGAAATACAAACGTCAAAG
The DNA here is from genome assembly GCA_035047445.1 of Drosophila siamana. NCBI lineage: Eukaryota > Metazoa > Arthropoda > Insecta > Diptera > Drosophilidae > Drosophila > Drosophila siamana. The sequence goes on along the minus strand of JAWNPP010000014.1, from coordinate 422,523 downwards.
TTTTGATTCGATTGTCTTTTTACAGAACTATGGCTACGATATTTGAGAACGACAGTTAAAATTGAAACTGTTTTTGCTTATATTTTAGTAATTCTTCAATTTCACCTGTTCACAGTCGACTTGCATTTGTAATAACAATAAAAATATCTACGACCGACGCACACCTTTTTGCCGACATGTAAGCAACAATTATCTGCGACCCTTAAAAGTATGTTCCTGGTAAGCTAGAGCTGCTGAGCCGATAATGCCAAGTCCGTATGTTTGTCGGACCGCTCATAAAATAGTCCAGATCTTAGAGGTTGTAAGCGCTATTTCAAATAGATTTGGCGAAAGTGTACATTGGAGTTGCACGTAGATATAGTTTTGTTGTGCAACAAGCTGTACTTTCTTGCAACCCAAAGCGCTTCCTTAAATAAACCCAATTTCCTTTTTTACATGCGAGGTTGGGATCAAGAAAGCGATCGGTAAAGTATTTTCCACACATTGCACTTGAGACAAACAAAATGCTAAGTTATATTGGTCACATGCGGGTTTCTCTGTATTGGGTGTGTCAAAGTCGAACACTGTCGCCTAACGCATTCTTGTTATTTTTCACACTGACACTGACCTAGACGAGGGAGGTGCCTTGGGGTCGATCTTTGGAGATCGGCGACTTGATTGTGTGAAACAATATGCGACTGCACCCTTAACAGTTCTGTTTAGTTGATTGTGGACGGTGATGCAAAGAGGAGCGTGATTAAGCAAATGCGCTTCAATTATAATTTTCGCGTTGTGATAAGCGTGCGTTTTGCTCTCTCTCTCTCTGTTTGTTGAATCGAAGAAATAACGTGTTTGTCACGTCTCTCACTTATTTTTCAGGATGGCGGCGAGGGTCATGTGGGCACCGTACGCAACTTCGAATCCGCCGAGGAAGTGGTCGTTGTTTGGGACAACGGCACAGCGGCCAATTATCGCTGTGCCGGCGCCTACGATTTGCGCATCCTGGACAGCGCACCCACGGGCGTGAAGCACGAGGGCACCATGTGCGACACCTGCAGACAACAACCGATCTTCGGCATACGCTGGAAGTGTGCCGAGTGCATCAACTATGATCTGTGCTCGATTTGCTATCATGGCGACAAGCATCATTTGCGCCATCGCTTCTACAGGATCAGTACACCCGGCGGCGAGCGAGCTATGCTGGAGCCACGTCGCAAATCTAAAAAGGTGCTGGCACGCGGCATCTTTCCAGGCGCACGCGTTGTACGCGGCGTCGACTGGCAGTGGGAGGATCAGGACGGCGGCGTCGGACGCCGTGGCAAAGTCAATGAAATACAGGACTGGTCGTCGGCCTCGCCACGCTCCGCGGCCTATGTTATCTGGGACAATGGCTCGAAGAATCTCTATCGCGTGGGCTTCGAGGGCATGGCCGACCTCAAGGTGGTGAACGATGCCAAGGGCAGCAATGTGTATCGCGATCACCTGCCGTTGCTCGGCGAGAACGGTCCGGGGAAGGGGCCGCACGGTTTTCAAATTGGCGACAAGGTTACCGTAGATTTGGACCTGGAGATTGTGCAATCACTGCAGCACGGACACGGCGGCTGGACCGACGGCATGTTCGAGTGCCTCAGCAATGCCGGCATGGTGGTGGGCATCGACGAGGATCACGACATTGTGGTGGCCTATAATTCCGGCAATCGCTGGACCTTTAATCCGGCGGTGCTCACTAAGGTGTCGTCGCCGACGACAGCGCCACCTGAATTCCAAGTGGGCGACATTGTCAAAATCTGTTCGGACGTGGAGAGCATCAAGATGTTGCAGCGTGGCCACGGTGAATGGGCCGACGCCATGCAGTTGACGCTGGGCAAGATTGGACGTGTGCAGCAGGTGTATCATGACAATGACCTCAAGGTGGAGGTGGGCAACACCTCGTGGACCTACAATCCGTTGGCAGTCTGTAAGGTGCTGTCCACAGGTTCCGCAGGGACTGCCACCAATGCAGTGGGCGATGGCAACTGTGTGCCGGTTATTCCCAGTGGCGAGCGCTTGTCCGCCATACTCAAGAAGCTCTTCGAGCCAAATGTGTCGGGCGATGCCACCGAGGAGTTCGTCAAGGCCGCTGCCAATGGATTTGCCGTGAGTTGTAGTTGCAAGTATTTTACCTTTCATTTGCTAATTGCTTTTTCTGCTTTGTAGTCGCGCTGCGAGGAGTATTTGGCAGGTGCTGGACAGCCGTCGACTTCGAGTGCTGCAGCCGCTGCAGCTGCTGGAAGTCCCAGTGGCGTTGCTGTGCCCGAGGTGAATGTGAATGGAGTCTTTGCGGGTCACACAGCTCTGCAGGCGGCCAGCCAGAACGGGCATATTGAGGTCATTCAAGTGCTTTTGCGACATGCGGTCGATGTGGAGATCGAGGATAAGGACGGCGATCGCGCTGTGCATCACGCCGCCTTTGGCGATGAGGCGGCTGTCATTGAGATATTGGCCAAGGCTGGAGCTGATTTAAATGCGCGCAACAAGCGTCGCCAGACATCGCTCCACATTGCCGTAAACAAGGGACATTTGAATGTAGTGAAAACGCTACTCACGCTGGGCTGCCATCCCAGTCTGCAGGACTCCGAGGGCGACACTCCGCTGCACGATGCCATTTCAAAGGTAGCTCCATATTTTCTATTAACCTTTCTAATTAAACTGGCGACTATGAACTATACTTTACTCTGAACATAGCATAAAGTAGCAGAATCTTTAATGTATTTAAAACACTTTGTACACTGACGGGCGGCTCAACTAAACCAGCATAGTACTAATAACAGTAATTTTCATGCAACTTTGTACTGAGCATATAATCATCTGTTCCAAGGTTGACTGAAAAAACTATTTAAGCACATGAAACTCTAAAGCTGTAATTTAAAAAATTAATAGTTTTTAACGATTAATCATTTGAATTGAAGCTAGTGAACCTAAACATTAACTCCTATTAGTTTTAACCAAGTTTAGCTGGTAAGATTAAGTGGTGTATTAGGAAGTTGAATACTTGAATTGCAATCGAGAAGACACAAAACTATTCTGAACATGTATCTAAATTGGATTTAAATGATTTATTCTTTGTAGGAACACGATGAGATGCTGTCGCTACTGCTGGACTTTGGCGCCGACATTACGCTGAACAACAACAACGGCTTCAATGCCTTGCACCATGCAGCTCTTAAAGGAAACCCCAGCGCCATGCGCATACTTTTAACGAAAACGAATCGACCCTGGATTGTCGAGGAAAAGAAGGACGACGGCTACACCGCACTTCACTTGGCGGCACTCAACAATCACGTGGAAATCGCTGAGTTGCTCGTGCACATGGGCAAAGCAAACATGGATCGACAGAACGTCAATCTACAGACGGCTTTGCATTTGGCTGTAGAGCGTCAGCATGTGCAGATTGTGAAGCTGCTGGTGCAGGATGGCGCCGATTTGAATATAGCCGATAAGGATGGCGATACGCCGCTGCATGAGGCGCTGCGTCATCACACTCTGTCGCAGCTGAAGCAATTGCAGGACGTCGAGGGATTTGGCAAGCTGCTGATGGGACTGCGCAATGCCAATAACAAAAAGGCATCGGCATCGATTGCCTGCTTCTTGGCAGCTAATGGCGCTGACTTGACGCTCAAGAATCGCAAGTTGCAGACGCCGCTGGATCTGTGTCCCGATCCCAACCTGTGCAAGACGCTGCTCAAGTGCTACAACGAGCGCAAAACCGACGACGCTGAGTTGCCCGGCAATGTGGCCGGCACCAGCCTCAATGCTCGTGCTCGGGCTCTGAGCGCTGCAGCGGGTGGTGGCGGCGGCGGCGGCGGGACTGCAGCCGGCATGCATCAGTCGGCCACGGCGAATATTCCACTCAATACAGTGGCCTCAGGTAGCGCGTTCAATCTCAATGGCCTCGCTGCTGACATGGCGCAATCACAGCACGCCGAGTCGAGCAGCATCCGTAAGAATAGCGCTGCAGCTGGCAACAATAACACGAAGCCAGCCAGCTTGGAGGAGTGTCTGGTGTGCTCGGATGCCAAGCGGGATACGGTGTTCAAGCCGTGTGGCCATGTCAGCTGCTGCGAGACATGCGCACCGCGTGTCAAGAAGTGTCTCATCTGCCGCGAAACGGTGGCATCGCGTGAGAAGATTGACGAATGTCTCGTCTGCTCCGATCGACGGGCTGCCGTCTTCTTTCGTCCTTGCGGCCACATGGTTGCCTGCGAGCATTGTAGTGCGCTGATGAAGAAGTGTGTGCTCTGTCGCACCCAAATCGATGAGATGCTCTCGTTTACACTCTGTTGCGGCGGCAATGGCACCGCCGAGAAAGTCAGCATTACTGGCACCGCTTGTTTGACGGCCAGTGAGGACAAGTTCATCGAGCCGCCATGTGTGAACACTTCAGGACATAGTGTAGCCATGAACAACACGGTTGTCACTCCAGTGGCTGGCAGTGGCAACGGCGGCGGCACTAGCAGCAATCAGTTAAATAGCCAGAACAATCTGTTGGTGGCTGCGGCAACTGCGAATGTGAACAGTGTGTCAGCCAGTGGCATGTTGGCGCCATCTAATGTAAACAATTTCCAAATGGACGATGTGCAGAAGCTGAAGCAACAGCTCCAGGACATTAAGGAACAGGTGAGAGCGGCGATTTCCATTTAAAAGTTGTTGGGACTAGCTAATTTAGTTATGCATTACAACAGACTTCTGAAAAGTACAAAATTTCTGGTACATAGCAATGTTATGTAGCTCTGCATTACAGACTCGTTAACAATATTGTAACAGATTCCTGCAATGTAACAGACGTAACCTTTCAGAACTCTGTCACATAGCAGATGCTTTAACTAAGCACTGTAAAGCACAGAAGTCTGTTATATCCTCTGCTGAAAATAAGTTTCTAATTACATTTATTTTACATTCTTCTTGCAGACCATGTGCCCCGTTTGCTTCGATCGCATAAAAAACATGGTCTTTCTGTGTGGCCACGGCACTTGTCAGATGTGCGGCGATCAAATCGAGGGTTGTCCCATTTGCCGGAAGACGGTGGAGAAGCGCATCTTGTTATTCTGAAGCACAACAACGCATCCGTATCCATGCCATGCTGGCACACATTCTGCGCACACGGTCTCGAAGCACATCAAGCAAGCGAATCTGCCTTAAATTAAGTATTATTTAGCGAATATATCTATACATACAGCAAGTTATGTAGACATATAGACACCATTACACATATATCGTCTTATAAAGCAAAAATATAATATATTTTTAACAAATATTTCACAAACATCCCCAAAAACACGAATTATGCGGAAACGCTCTTGATTTTTTCGACACCATCTTTGCTCATCAGATCCTTAAGTATGTCTTTCTTGGCCTCAAAGTAATCGCGGAACCACAATATGTGCTCCTGCTTCTCCTTAGCCGTCACATACGGATTCTTGGAGAGACCCACGCACACAAGCTCCATGAAGTGACGCACTGGTCCCTTGCTGGGACACCAGCCCTCCAGATGCTGTTCAAGAAAGATGTGCTCGGAGAAATCTACGTCCACCTCTTCCTGCAAGTCTTGCTCGTTGTTGATGGGGAATCGCCACAGCTTACCCTGCGTTGTCCACTGAATCATTTGCTCGAAATGATTGGCTGGCGGCTGTGCTGCCTGCAGTTGCAGTTCGCGCTCATTGAGCGAGGACCAGGTGGCTAGCATGTCCGTTGACGGCTGCAACGTGGACGTAGCTTTGGTGAAGATGCCCAGAGGTTCGCTTCCATATAAATTGACGCTGCCTGTGAAGACTTCGGCTTCACGTTTAACGTGACGTTCTGGTCGCTGCTGCTGTTTGCGATCGTCCGATCGAGCTCTGGGGCGAGATGCCAGCGTGCGACGTACATATTCGCCGCGTGTCTGCTCCTGCTGCGCGGGTTGCTGGCGACGATCGATCTTCATGCCCACAATGATGTCACTAAAGAAGGGAAAATTTATTAGTACTAGCTCCATGAAGCAGCTAAGATTTACCTCAAGTTCAGTTCCTTGTCTATGGTCGTGGCTTCCGCTTTTGTGGCTTTGACATCACCTGAATTGGCATCTGCAGCAGCAGGTGCCGCAGCTTCGGTATTGTGTCCCAGCAGCTTGGCCAGCAACTCGGATTCTGTTTGCTTTTTTTCGCTGTCGTTGCCGCCCAACATGCTGGCAATATTCTTGGCCGCTGTAATTATATCCTTGTTAGACGTGTCCTGCTTTAGCGCCTCACGGCGACGTCGATTTGCATCGCCGGGACGTGGAAAATCGGTGGCCGTCAGCGGATCGCTGGACTGCGTTTGCATACTGCCCAGCAAACGATTCAATCGCTGTGCTGCTGTTTCTTTGGGCTCTGCTGGCTTGCGTGGCTTCTTTGTTTTCTTCTCATCGTCGGACGATGACGAGCCATCATCGTCTTTGGATTGCGAGGAGTTGGAAAACTTGACGACTCCCACGTTTTTGTAGACAACCGGCAAGAGAGCACTGGAGAAAAACTGTAGTTTAGCAGGCAAACCAATTGTGTTGACCAACAGATAGTTTACCGAATGCCGAGTCTTTGTGTGCTGCACAGTGCCAGCATTTTAGATAATTTCTTTGACAATTTTCCAAAAACAAAAACTTTTTCGTGCAGCTTGCGCTCGCGTAACAATAATAATTGTGGCTGACGAGGTGGCAACGCTGCCATTAATTACTGCTGCTATCGAAAACGCTTATCAGTTAGAACTATTTGTATATAATTAAAATTGATTCTAAACGCTAAAATTTCTATCGTTCTCTATAGCAGTTTAAGTTTTGAATAATTGCGATATTTTGTATATCATTTATTTAATTGCGCCAATCAAAATCAAGTGTAACCAAACTTGAAGCAGGTTTGGCGATGTAGTATATTTTCCACCGAGAAACACGATTTTTTTGCATCACAAGCTGAGGTCACTTTGAGGTAAACAAACGGCGTTTATGTTGTTTTCTTAATCTCAGCTGTTTTGCAAGATGAGTGCAAACGCTTTTAACTTTGAAATAAAGTTGAAACGCGAAAACAAAGTGTACTACGAGAATGTAAGTGTGTGTAATAGTTGAAATCAACTTGATATTAACCATAAAATCACCTACAAAGGACATGCTGATAGGCTGCGTGCAGTTTCAGTGCCAAAGCGAAACGAAACATGATGGAATACTTTTAACCCTCGACGGAATCGTCAATTTGCAGCTCAGCAGCAAAACTGTCGGTCTCTTTGATGCCTTCTATAACTCTGTCAAACCCATCACGCTACTCCAGAACAGCCTGGAGCTGTCGGCACCCGGAAAACTTTCAGCGGGCAACTCCGAGTTTCACTTCGAGCTGCCGTTGGTGTGCAAAAAGGAGCCCCGAAAGTTGTATGAAACCTATCACGGCGTCTTTATCAGCATTAACTATCAGTTGAAATGCGACGTGAATGTGAAGCGAAATTTTCTCGGCAAATCATTGCAGAAGGTGCAACAATTCTGTGTGCAATACAAACCCTTGCCACTCAACGGCGAAGCCTCGCATCTCGCGGCGCCCTTTAGCTTGAGTATGAGCAATGCCAAGGACCGCGTCACAATGCCCAGATTCATGATTACGGGTCGCTTGGATCGTCTAGAGTCCTGCGTGACAATGCCGATTACAGGCAGCCTGACCGTGCAACATACAGAGGCGCCCATCAAGTCCATTGAACTGCAGCTGGTGCGTGTGGAAACCTGTGGTTGCGATGAAGGCTACTCCAAGGATGCCACTGAAGTGCAGACCATCCAAATAGCCGATGGCAATGTAATGCCCAAACTCGAAATACCCATTTATATGGTGTTGCCGCGACTCTTTACTTGCCCCACTCTTCTGACGAAGAACTTTAAAATTGGTCAGTTCGAATGTTGTGTAATATAGTCAATTGATTAACTATTTATTTCTGCAGAGTTTGAACTGAATCTGGTGGTGCTCTTCAAGGAGGATCATAGCGTCAGTGAGAACTTTAAAATTGTTCTTAAACGTGCGACAGGACCATTGCCAAGCAAATTAACAACAACGGGACGCTGAATAATTCGAATAATTCAGCATAAATTTGCTGATCTTCCTAAACTTTTGTTGAATTTTAGATATACATATAAAACAATGTTACAAGGGAAATTGCTTTTATTTTGCTATGTGGATTCTAAAATGTTGAAATTTCGAAATTGAGTACAGTTTTGCACGTTAGTAATAATGAGAACAGATTGTAGGCGATATAGTTCGCCATATAAACTAATCACAGCCACTTTAGTTGCCCATACGATCTAACTGCCATCAAGGATCACATTAACGCCCTTTTTCAAATGCAAATTTTATAATTTGTAAGCTTCCAAAATACCATTGTTAGATACAAAGAGTGTTGCCACGTAGGTCGAAAAAGAAGATATTGCAATAAAGTAATAAAAAAGGACATTAGCTGCCATTGAAATTGGCGGGAAATGCGTAAAAATCGTAGTCGCTTTAAAATATTGGTTACAAATCGCAGCGATTGCAACGCCCCAGAGCGTAAAATGAAGAATATATGGCAATTATCAAACACACAAAGTGAACAAACATACAGGTAACTATCTATAACGCCTGAAATCGATTTGCTTGCGATGCCGCCCACCATCTTTCGCTTTGCAAGCTGATTATTATCTTTCAATTTGCAGCCCAGCTGCCAAAACAAACTCCACCTTAGGCGGATATTCTACTGAAATAATATGCTTTACGTGCCTGCGTGTGTGTGTGCGAGCGAGAGAGTGTGTAAGTGTGGGAATGTGTGTGTATACAAATATATTTTGGAGTTTAAGATGGCACCTTCTTTATTATTCTTATATTCCTGACTGTTGCTGCTGTTTTGCTGCTACTGTAGCCACCGGTAAGTGCATTTCAATTTCCTGCTTGCAAAAACTTTAAATCTTTAATAAGTATGTGGGAGTATGCCAGCGCACGTGTGAGTGTCGATATGGGTGTATGTCGATGTACATACAATCTATCTATCTTATCTCAAGCAAACACACACAGACACAAATTCACACACATAAGCATCGCTTTTTATATCTGCACAGAGCTTCAAATATAAATTACTTAGCATAAAATGCCTGACTCTCTTTTCTTTACGTTACGTTGCTTGGTGCTTGAGCTTCGTCCAGCTCTTTTACATTCAATATATTTCTGCTACCTGCTTGCATATATGTACGTACGACGACATCGCAACTTTCAAGTTCACTAAATTATGTACATACACACACACACAGACACACTTGCTGTATGTGTTAAAGTAATGTCAGTAAGTACATATGCACATATATTTATTTTACTTGGCGGCGCAACTTTGCTCCATAAAGTAACGCTCACACACATACTAACACACTTGCTACACTCCTGCACACAAACGTATTTATTTAAGCTAAATAACAAAAAAAAACATGAAAAACTGTTGCTTTCTCTTTCTGCTAACACCGACTGTCGAGTGTGCGGGGATTTTGTATGTGTGTGTGCGTGTGTGTGGAGGCTTCAAACTGAAATTGAGTTGAGAAGCTGTTGATGCCTGCTCCGACCCCCCGCGAAGCCCGCTCTTAGTGCCAGTCGCCAGCAATTTGTGTGTCACCAAATGTACCACTAACAAAAGCATCGCACTGACAAAGTTTTGCGAGACTTGTATTATTTTTTGTTTTTTTCCCCTGTTCTGTTCTGTTTTTTTGTAGTCGTTGTGTCGAAATGAATAGAAGGACGCTTGGGTTTCAACTTTTAAAGTAGAATACGGAAAGTTTTCACACCAAATGTTGCCAACATGGCTGCTGCTGTTGCTGTTGTTGTTGTTGCTGCTGCTGTCGCATTATACACAGATTTCGATATTAGTTGGCATTGTTCATGGGCAGCACTGGCAGCTGTCAATGCCGCGACGCATTGTGTGTGTGTGTGTCTGCGTGTGTGTGTGGTGGATTGAGGGTGTGGTGGCTTAGGGCTTGTGGGATTGGGCTTAACATTAAAGTGCCGTCACGTCGTGTAATTGATTTAAAATTAGCACATCGCTTACAAATTTAAATTGTTTACATGTGCCTGGGGACAGCTGCTGTTGCTGTTATGCAAGTGTGTGTGTGTGAATGTGAGTGTGTTTATGCATGTTTAATGAACATGGAGCACTCTCCCGCCAGGGCTGCTGTAATCGCATTTCAATATGCTACGTAACACAAGCCAAGTCCCGTTGCAAGCTGCTGCTTCGCTTCCCTGGCTCCACTTCGTTGTCGCTCGCTTTTGTTCTACTCTGCACCATCTGCTGCTACTATTGCAGCCGCTACTGCTGCTGTTGCCGCCCTTCGTATTGCAACGGCAATTTAGTTTTGTGCGACAGCAAACTTTTCATAGCTGCTCTGACCCGTAAACGAGGTCAACGCAAAAAACATTTTGAAAAATTCATATGCAAACGTATTTTCAGTTGCAGTTGCAGCTTGCCGCTTGCAGGTGCCAGATTGCAAAAACAGAAATTCCCCTTTTCAAGTGCCCTGGCCATAGAAAAACTTTTTAATGGCCGCACATTTTAATAGGTGCGTTGCTCAGGGTTACACTATTCATGCATCGGTATAGATAGAGTGCCCAATAGTCTCGCTCCTTTCGCACACACAAATCACTTTTAGATTCCGTTCTTTAGAATTAAAATTGAAAGAAACTTTATGCGCTCAATTTGGCCAGATGACGTAACAGTTTTGCTCTGCTATTAATTGGCACTGTCAATGCCAATCAATTATCGGTCTTTATCGATTGTGGCATTAAGTGCAGCCAGCTTTGCTCAATTGATTTGCATGGCTTGCGCTTTACGCATTTTTAAGCTCTTAATTCCCAGTGCATTAGCTAATTGTTTGCGCTAGCCGTGCGGAAGTCTTTTAACTCTTCCCCTCACCTCTCGCTTCTCTGCCTCTAACTCTCGTTCCAAAGTGAAACGTTCACTGTGTGTGCTTTAAGATAATAGCGCCGCATCGTTGACCATTGACCATTTGACCATTGCTCCCATCGCCCCAAAACCCCGTCGCTCCCGCGGCCGGCTTAAGTGTGCGCCCCGCTCGACAAAAAGTTTTGACTAAACCCGGTGTTGCTAATTGTTACACGGGTCTGCAGCTACAAGTCCATGAGTAATTAGGGTCTGGATTAGCGATACGGCGAGCGCTATATATCGGCTAGGCTCTATGCTCTAATAAATTTGTTGGCCTAAAGGCGTACCCAGGCTTTTATCCGGTGACCGTCCGCATTTCGCGTCCGGGGCGTTGTCCGGAACGTGCAAAGCATGCGAGGGGCGAAGCGGGTGGAGGGGAAGTGTCTTCCTATCAGGACTTGGGCTGCCTGGCAGCATTATGGCAACTTGCGTCCGTTGACGCTGATGTACGTACGTGTTTCGGCGTGTTTCCGTGATAATTTCAAACTTTTGCACCAATTATGTGCACGGCAGCGTCGATTCTCTTCATCTATACGAGTGTGTGTATGTATGTGCGTGTGTGTGTGTGGAAGTTACCTTCGCTTTTTGTGCTTGTAGTTTATGCTCATTACGTGAGTGCTGCGCGCAGCAAACTCACAAATTGTTGTACAAGAAATGCCGCCAACGGCGTTACACGGGTCCATAGCACACACACACACACACAGACCTACACAACTACACACACATACACATTTACGCACACACACACATATACTTGTGCGCTGAATGCAAAGGAATTATTTTTGCTTTTGCAGCGTATTTTCGAATTTAATTTTCAGGTTAACTGCGCGCTTCCCAAAAGTTCTTACGACTCTTATATAGCTATAGCTATAGCTCTATGGCTCTGCTTGTGGCTGTGTTCCACGTGGCGCATACGCGCTTTTTTCATTGCCCATTTCATTTGCAGCTGACGTCGCTGGTGAGCGAGGGCCGCTCATTAAGTAATGTGCAGTGCGCCCCATAAAACTGTCAAAACTTTATCACTTTGCTAATTAACTGCCTAAAATGAAATTGTTTCGCATTTGCATCTGGCATGGTATTTTAATTAATAGCTTGTTGAGCGCATTTTCAAACTATTAATAATCCAATGAAAATTCGCAAGTTTTCAACTTGCCTCAACTACTATTTGAGTTGCCCTCGTTGCCTAAGCTGCATCTACGTGGCAACGAGCTATCTTTCCTTGTCTACGTCTGTTTGTCTGGCCACGCCCATCCACTATGACTTGACATATAATTAAGGCGTGTTACAGTCGTGGCCGTCAACGACTTTAGTTGAGTGAGTGCTTCACTGTGGTGGATGCTCTGTTTAAGAGTAGATATAAAAGTTGACTTCCACTTGACGTGGTCCAAATGTTGACACTTGAATTTTTGGCTTGTTTACCTTTTGGACATTTCCTGGCCAACATCCTGCGAGGCAGCTGAAGCTGAATCTGAAGCTGCAGCTAAAAACCTGTCGCTAGTTTCTTCGCTACTTAGTTTACTTTCTCCCTTTCTCTCTCTTTCACTCTGTCGCAGCTTATGCTTTGATAAAGCTGCAAAAAAGGAGATATAGAAAAGAAATTCTTGTATTTTGTCATGTCTAGTACAGTGTCATATAACTTTTTTGCCATCTCTCTCTCTCTCTCTCTCTGTATGTCTCCTTTTGAGCTGCAAGTGCATAAGCTAGTACATACGTCGTGGAGTAAAAGGAACAGCTGCCACTGACAGGGGCTAAAAAGTTTTGTGTCGCATTTTCATTGAGGCACAAACTGTGAGATTCTCTCTTGAATATAGTTACATTTTGTTTCTTTGTTTACTTTCAAATTGTAAATGGATTAGCCGCATAGCGGGAGAGAGAACGAAAGAGAAAGAGAGAGAGAGAGTAAAAGGGAATGCGCGCGGCAAGCCTGACAAATTGAATTTGTTACGACTCGCAGCGATGAGAAGTTTTGTGCAAAACTTTTGCTTGCATGGTTGAAGATATTGGACGTGGACGTCGAGGTGGAGTGGATGTGGATGGGGATGGGGGTATCAAGCTTGAAGTGCTATCGCCATAAGCTCCACGCCGCACAAAACTTTGAGCCAGCCAGCGAAAGTGTTGCAAAATAAATTGGCTGTACAGAAGGTGGCCGCAGGCAAACTGATGGCAAGGAGTTAACAGCTATTAAGAGAGTGAGAGAGTGAGTGAAACAACCATACACGCTCACACAATCAGCTCCCTTTCCATTGTTATGTGTGCGTGCGTGTAGCTAGCTGATGAAAACTACTGGCAAAGTGCCACCAATACTGATGCTCAACTTGAAAATTACCCGAAAAACAAATGCCAGATTTTAAGCTTAAAGTGTTGATAGCCCATCAGGATTAATGCACAAAGCACAGCAGATCTGTGCAGTTAAGTTAACTACATAATTTATTACTGGCAACCTTATTTGGCAGAGTTGTCCATTCTGTGAATCGTTTGTAAACAGCATTTACAAAATACTATATCGCTTTTTATCAATAACTTCAAAAGCTCGCACTGTCGATCAAAATTACTGCAGCTAACTTCATGTAATCACTGGCACAGCCAACTTCATGTAATCACTGCTGCTAACTGCCACGGCAACTTCATGTAATTGCTGCTGGTGCAATTTCCGCAGTCAACTTAACATAATCGCTGCAGATCATTAAGCTAATCTATGTTAACGACATGTCAACAGCTTTTACTCACCTGCTCCCAGTCATGTGAATGATGTTTTAAGCCATTTGGGTTGGCCCAAAATTGTTGCATTTAGGCTAATTGTGAGAGGAAATTATATAAGGCACACCACATTTGGAGCATGTAATCCAAAACGTAACTCCGGCCACGCCCAGCGTCGTCACTTAAATAAAACCCTTTTTGCTAGTTATGTTAAATCCATGTAACGACCACTGTCACTCTCAGTCTCTCCCCCTCATTCCTGCACACGCTGGCACGCTGTGTCTCGCTCACTTTGGCTATACGTCATTTACATTATTATGATGAGATGCAAATCTCGTTAAAGGACACTTCAGTCGGGGTGCCGCAGTCACCCAGTTGCTCTGTTGCTGTGTTGCTCTTCTCATGGTCCTTTCGCCATACTTCAATTTGTGTGCCATATGCCCCAGTACGGTGTGTTGGTGTCTCTATCTATGCATTATGTGTGTGTCTGTCTGCCTTTGGCTCTGTGTGTGCGTGTGTGTGCTTGTGTGTGTGTGTTATTCTTATGCAAATTACATTTCCTCTGTTTGAGCTACACAGCTTGTAGATACATGTGTACGTGTGGATATATATGTACGTACTATACGTTGTGTTATGTTAGTCTGTGTGCTTATTTTGCATGCAGACACACATTTAGTACAAAATATTATACAATTCTTTTGAAAAAGTCAACAACAGACAGGCCAGGCCAGAGCGGCAGCTCATAAATGTTTCGCTCTCCCTTGCACACACTATCATTATCCCATCTCTCTATGTCGCTCTATCAGTATTTGGCTCTCACACAGTTTACTGCTGAGTGCATATTTGTGTCCCGTTATGACATATTTGTTGCTGGCGTCAGAATTTGTTTAGCATCTGATTTGCATTTGTAAACTTTACTATGGCATGTGTCCATTTGTTTTGTTAGCATTTTTGCAGATTTACGTATCAGTTACAGCCATAACCAAAGCGAAAGTCATATAATACACCTACACACACGGAAAACACATACGTGAAGGATACAATATGTGTGTGTGTGTGTATGGGTGTGACGCCCTCCTGCTGCGCCACCTTTGAGGTTAGGGTCGCGCACACGTGCGCATTTTCATTTTATTTGAAACTCATTAGCTGTTAGAGCTTTTTATCAGTAGTGAAATGCAGCATCAGCACATAATACACTCGCTGAATCCGAGCACATTACATTTGCTGCTTATGCAACATTTGATTCTTGCCTGAAAGGGTTGCCAACATGTTTAATAGTTATCTCAGGTTTAATCTAACCCAACTTTCATTATGCATAACACATAAAATCTCCATGAAAACTGTTAATTAAGCCAATAGCAAGTGTATAAAGGATTCGTTCGGTGAATTGCGTATTGCAGGCGCACAATATTCGTCGATTTCTCATTGTCTGTCTGTCTGTCGTTTCTGTCTCAGTTGGGTCCTTATCCCCCCTGCGCTCTGGTTAATGGATGACAGGCAGCACGTCTGACAATTGGGAAATTGGAAGTTAAAACCATTAAATAAATGAGCGTCACACAAGAGTCACCACAGAATCACATTGCCCATGGTGCGGGCGTTGTTGGCTGCTGGCTTCAATTTTTATCTTTTTCGATTTGCACAGTCATTCAATAACCCGCCCGATTCCAATGCCGGAATGTATGGCTGTGGGCTGAAATTGGGTGCGGATGATATCGATAGTGATGGCCAAGGGCGAAACGAGCGATGAACACGACTTTTCTCTGACATACAAAAAGAAAAACTCTGAAAAGAAAACTTTTGTTTTGATTTAATGCATTAAATGATAATAATAAATAATGCAACATTTTTTTATGGCAATCAAAATATTGTTATTTTCGCAAAAATACTGTGTAAATTATAAACACAGACCTTTAACATAACAAAAGGGATGTTTGGATTTCGTTAATTGCGAATATTACGTATACGCAGAATTAATGGAAGTATTGTAAACATGAATTTGTTTATGATTTTGTAACAGTATTTGAATGGATTTAATTAATTAAATTAAAATATTAATTTGTGTTGAGATTTTCAACAAAAGAATATTGCTTTTACAGTAGTTTAGATTCGAAAGCTGGTGTTATATTATTTTTAATTGTTTTGGTAAATTAAATCGAGAAAAATAGATTTTCTAACGCCAAAATATTGAAAAAATCAGAAAAAAAAAAATGGTAGAGAAAAAGATACATACAAATTCTAACTGTGTTTTGCGGTAAATAATGATTTTTTTTGCTAAAGTAATACAAAATGAGATGAAAACATTAATCACAAAAGTTTTAAACGCATTTGGAGTTGGGAATAAAACACGACACGGGTTCAACGCTAGCCAGGATTCTCCGACAGACCACATGAATTTGGGCCCGCATTTTTCCCCCAATGGCGAAAGGCAAGAAATCTCTGCTTGAAAGTCATGCATGTTAACCTTTCGTGTCGCGAGCAGAGAAATCGAAACAGACATAGACAGAAACAGTGAGAGAGAGAGAGAGAGAGAGAGAGAGAGAGAGAGTAAGACAGAGGACTCGCGTGCAACTCTAGGCTGGAATAAGTCGGGCCACTTTGATTTGGTCGCTCGCACTTTTTGGGCGAGAGAAAAGGCAAAACATCAGGCGTTGGGTGGGGCGAACAGAATAGGAAGCACTGTTTGAAAGTCAACAGTTTTAACCTAATCACAGTGGATTTTATTGCCCGCTGCCAAAACGATAGCGAACGACGACGCAGCTAAAGGACGAAACCTGCTGAAGATGATGATGATGCCGCATCAGCAGTGGCCACAATCCCAAAAAACACAACCCTCCACTAACCACTAGTCCCTGGCTCTAACCCAAGCCCGGGCCGGCAATTGTGGAGCGCCACAGGATGCGCTATATGGACTCCCTAAAAGAAGCAGGGAGGGAAAAAAAAACGAGAAGTCGGAAGTCTGAAGTCCTAAGGATTCATTAGGTTTTTATAGGCTAGTGCTGCGTAAGAATTTTCGGGTGCGTTAAGTGCCTCAAGCGTTTGGGTTGCGTATTTGCCTTGGCTTTCGAATGGCTTTCGCTTGCCGTGGAAGGGCTGCAAGAATAGAAGGATGACGTTGACGATGACGATGTTGTAAGCTCCCAATGTTATTTATCTCTAGATTAAATGGATTTGTGTGCAAAATTGTCTATTTAGCTCAGTGTGGCGACTGTAGAGAGGCAGCTTTCCCCCAGTTCATTGTTTGAACTTTTCGCAACGTGAACGATTTGATTGAGTTTGGAACATTGAATGGCCAATAGCGGCGTGTGCGGGTGCGAGTGCGAGTGTGGGGGCGGGCGTGGGTCGGTTAGCTCACTCATTGAGAGGAAGTGCAGCTTAACGCTTTACAATTTGCTGGTTTTAGAGGCAATTAGAACTGACAAGTGCCTGTCGATTGATTTGGATTGGTTGGACCTTCTGCTATTGTCAAATGAAGGCCGTTACGAACAGGACAGGTTGACAGGAATCCATTGCAGCTGCTTCACTATATCCACCCACCTTCCCTCCTCGCCCTCTTTGCGCGCGCTCCCGCTTATGTGTGTGTGTGTGTGTGTGTGTGTGTGTGTGTGTGTGTGTGTGTGTGTACAAACGTTGAGTGGATGTCAACAGGCGAGTCATCCAATGTTGGAGCAGTCAAAGTATTTGCTTGCCCTGTGCGATAACTATTGCTATTCCTATTTTTAGCCCAGATTTGGGCACAAAAAGGATTGTCGGGCCCTTAATAAAGGCACTTCAATCGATTAATTTCAGTTTCAATTGATTGAAAAGTTGACAACATCTGATGGAAGTTATCCAGGCAGAAAAGGTAGAGAGCCGCGATAAGATTAAGGCTACCTTTGCTAGCACATTAAAAGTTTCTTGCCAACGATTGACTATTTATATAATGGTTTGCAAGAAATTGATTTTTCTCAAGGTACGTGTTCACAAAATATATAGAAATTTCTTTAACTGTTGGCATTGGATAAGTAACTATTTACGCTAAGATTAAATATTAAGATATTCAATTCTTTTAAAAGTTTTATATTTATTTACATAATATACTCGTCGCCAGTCAATTTATGTTATTGTATTTATCATATTTTAAGTAGGGTTTGTGCTTTGTTAGTTTACATTCGGTTGAAATATTTCTTTTTAATAGTATGATAAATTGAATATATATTCGTACTTTTTTAAAAAGAAAATCGGAAGCTTTCCCTTTTAAAGTATTTTTCTTTAGAAAATACACTTCCTTTCACAGTCCATCTATTATTCCAAACGGTTTTATAAATTACTTTTACAGGAATACATAAACCGCTTTATTATCATTTCCATTTAACAACCTGTCGTATCGATAACTTTGCTTATTTCTTGCCATAATCCCCCCTTAATTGCACTCACAACAATCACAATGGGGGGTGGCAGAGCGTTGGAGTACATTCACTGTTAGGTACGCATCGATGACCCCGTACAATCGTTTGCAACCTTTCGATTACAGTCGAATGCAACTTTCTTATTTTCTGTGTACTCGCATAGAATGCCAAACAACCATTGACAATAGAATGCTAGCTCAAAGCAAAGCTCAGCTTACAACAGACAATGGACCACAGACAGCTAACAGCTCTCAGAGAAAAAGCGAAGCGAGAGGGGGAATAGAGAGATATAGAAGTGCCAAAACTGAATGGCGAACAGCGAGCAGCGGACATCTAACAATGGTCAAGGCAATTTAAAATAATAGTCTAATAAAGTTACTTAGCTGGCGCGCAACTGATTAGGTTGCGTCTAGATGTGGCAAAGCAGTTGAGCAGCTGAACAGCTGAGCATCAGCAGTTTGGGTTCTGCGGCGCATCCCCATATTAAAGCCAATTTCCCAATTTTATTATTGCGCTTTTTCCAGTTGGACAGCGCAGCTTGCCAGGCCACAGCAAAGCAAGTAGCGTCAGCAGCGTACAGCAAAAAAATATATAATATATGCTATAGCTGTACGTGATCCTAGACTGCAAGATATCCTGCATGAATTCCATTTGATGTTTCTTGGAAATTCAACTTAATATGGGGAAGGGTTAAATTATTGCAAAAAATGCTGGTTCCTTAAAATGAAATGATAATTATATGCACTAATTAAGCCGAATATAGTATAGATTTATTATTTAGGCTGATTTGTAGGAAATAAACTTTTTTTTCAATTAATCATCAATAACTTAGCTTTTAAATTTTGTACACGATTTACAATTAGAGACTGCAATTTTATAGTTATAGTTATAGTTTAGAATAAGACTTTAAATTGTCTCTTATATATGTCTTTTAGCCAACGTTGTTTAAGAGTATTTTACGCGTTAGAGAATGTAACAAATTCAGAATTCTTTAGAAATATTTGAAGATGATTTGGAGACATATTTTCCGGACAAATTTCAGATATTTCCCAACACAATGTTCTATTGAGAGGTATGCCAATAAATAAAAGCTAAAGATAGCAATCGAAAATCGATTTTGAAATTAAGCAGAGATATTATTTAAATTGGACTATGCATATTTCCAGAAATAATGGAATGGACAGGAAATGGTGCATTGACTATAGCTGATCGCAATTGTATTACAGGATATTTTGAGCGTTGATTCGTTTGCTGCCGCGGTCGTTTGGATAATGCGCCATGTGCCGTTGTTACTGTGTCTGTTGCTGTTGCTGCTGTGGCAATGGCGATGGCGATGGCGATGGCAATGGCGATGGCCTTTTTGTGCTTATGGGTGAGAAATGCTTTCTTTATGTATTAATAGTACTCCCTTCTGCACTCGAGAGCCAATGCGGGACTCCCCACTAAGAGGATGCGATGCGGTGCGGGAGGCGAAGGCGGCAGTGTTTGTTCCCCGAGCACATTTATACCGGCGAATGACTTTAGTGTTGTAGTATCACGTAGTAAATAATTCCTTTGTGGCATTGTCTCGGTTTGGTTGGCTTTCGGCTTTCGGCATTGGCTTTGGCTTTGGCTTTAGCTCTCGCTGGCTTTGGTGTTGGCTTTTGCCTTAGCTGCTTCTGCTTCTGGTTCGAGTTCGAGTTCAGGTTGAGCATCAGCTTTGCCTGCCACATACAGTCAGCCTTACAGTCAGGCAGCCTGTCCTTTTGTCCCTATTTACCGTTGCGCTCCTCTCCTATGAAATTGGCCTAGACACGGGCGTGTCAGCAGTAAACGGGGGCATTGTGTCCGGGGACGTGGGGAGAGGAGGGTGGTAGCTACAGATTGTCTGCTTTTATTGTTACGTAGCAAATACAACATAAAACGAACGTGTAAATGTTATTTCTTGATTTATTTTAGTGGTGCATGCAGATGCTTACGCCAACAATTTAAAGGTTTTTTGCTTTTCCACACAAACGAATACTTGAGTGAATACCTATACGAGTGCAAAATTCGAATATAAAAATTCTGCTTACCTTGCACAAATATTTATACATTTTTGTAGCTACATAATATAAAATTACACGTGTGTCTCTTCTGTATTATTGCTACTGCTTCCATCGTTCTCTCGTTCTCTCTCTTTCTCTCTATCTCGTTCTGCTTGTGACTGTGGGTGTGCGATATTGTTGAATTTGGCAATTTGTTGTTGCTGTAGCATTTTTCGATTTTGTTGTTTTATTTTTCTTTTATTTTTACATTCGTTCTGTTTGCTGAGCATTTTGTAATATTTCCCTCACCCTGCACCAGTCAACGACTTGTATGCCATATAGCATAGCATTCTCATAGGTTGATATATTCGTTCATACAGTTTCTGCTCATTTTAATTTACATTCCAAGTTTTATTATGAAATGAATGCCAATTTTGTACTAATTTATTGTATTTTAATTCTCTGCTTTGGATCTGCAGTTTTTCTTTTGTTTTTTTTTTATCTCAATGTGTTAAGTATTTCTTTCGAACAAAATTTCAACATTAGAATTTTTTATAATCTTGACGCCA
The DNA here is from genome assembly GCA_035047445.1 of Drosophila siamana. NCBI lineage: Eukaryota > Metazoa > Arthropoda > Insecta > Diptera > Drosophilidae > Drosophila > Drosophila siamana. The sequence goes on along the minus strand of JAWNPP010000014.1, from coordinate 401,922 downwards.
TTGTTGTAGTTTCTCTTTAATAGGCTTTGTAACATTAGTTGAGGTAAGTTTCTATGGTATTCGAGCATTTTACTTGCAATATAACATACTATAACAATTCCATATTGTAGCTGATCAGCAGTTTAAACCTGGGTACAGTTCTAAATCGTGAGGTAGTCCCTGGCTTCGGATGTCCTATTTTCCAAGAAATAGTTTTGAATTGAAGTAGCAATTTTTCATACTTGATTCTACATACTCGAAAAGAGTCGGTGTGAACACCTGGCGCTCGTGCACGCTATATACATAATGTAAAAAAAAAAAGAGGTAATGAAATGTGTATATATAGAGATCAAATGACTTTAAATTGTATCTATTTTATTATCTGTAATAATTGGTGGCATTGTCCATAAAAGCCTTTTAAAGCAGGTAAAGCATTTTTTTATGGCTTGTCAAATTAAATTCATTGCTTTCCTGATAATATCATCTACTAAGTAGACTCCTGGAACCTAATAATTTGCTGTTCTGCTGTTACCTTCTTATTAAATGTGCCTCATTAAAGTAATCTTCTCAAATACCTAGGGTATTTCGCTTTTGTGGCGACATTTAACGCTTAGCTTGTCGCCACGCAAATCAGTTCGGGGACTGTTGAGTAGCCTCACCAGGTTAGCACCTTGTAAGCACCACGCCAGACTAGGCCTGCTCCCCAGATGCAGGTGTGTAGCTGTATTTGCGTTGTCTCTCAGCTGCTAAGCGTTAGTTACTCTGGCTACCAGGGTGTGAATATGTGTGTGTGTATATGATATGTAGCTGTCTACATATTTATTTGAGTTTTTTGTTGTGTGTGTGCGCGTGTTGTTGCTGCTGTTGTTGTATTTTATGTGGGGGGTTTTCGGTTTCCATGTTGTGCCTGTTGACGCAAATTGCCAAAATTGCCTGCGGTTGTGTTTACATGGCGAATGTAACAGACAAGTGACAGCCGCACGCAGCAAATTCAAATAAAAGCCAATGCCAGCGAGTAGGAGACAAGTGCCAGAGGAGCGTACAATATAAGGATCCATGCATATATATATATATATATATGTATTTGTATATACTAGAAAGAGACAGCGATGCGATGAAGGATGGGGCAGCAATCGTGCGTTACATTATTTAATTTTGACATGTGCTTGAGGTTTTGCCTTCAAACATATGCAAGCAAGAGTGTTGTGCGATTTTGTGTGTGTGTGCGAGCGTTGTGCGTGTGTGTGCGAGTGTTGTGCGATTGTGTGTGTGTGAATTGCCAATTCAAATTTAAGCTAATGTTCCTTTGATATATGTGCGGCTTTTCATTCACACAGACACATCGACGCGTATAGTTGGCCCAGAGTCATTTGCAGCTATCAATAAATGGATTGCCATCTTTGATTATTTATTGCCTCTTCATGTCAAGTCGTCCATATACAAATATTGTACTATATATGTACATATGTACGTTTACTATGTTTGTTTGTTTGTGTACATCACATATCATATACATACATATTTATATTTGCCTTCCAATTTGTTTGTTTATGCATTTGCCTTTGTTTCCGTCGTTGTTGTTTTTTAGTCTGCTTTCACTTTCGTCCCCCACAAAAATATGTATTTTCGCACTTTTATGTCGTCGTCTTTAAGCTCGCTTTAACGATTTCTGTTTACGTTGCTTCTTAGTTTCAGTTTTCTGTTTGCTCTTGCTTTACTTTGTTTTGCGACATGATTTTGATTGCTTCGACACTTTATTTCGTATGCATCCTTATTCAGCGTGCTCCTTAAAGTCCTTTTTCTTGAATGCCTTCTTTCAACAGTTGGCTGTTGTCACAGCCTCCGATGGCTCTGATAGTCCTTTAGATATACATTTCACAGCATCAATCCCATTCCATACTGCGTTCCCATTTTGCGTCCAAAAGCGGGTTGCTTGTCGCCACAGCTGACTGTAAATCTTTTAGCGGAAAATCTAAAACTCAATATTTTCGAAGCTTTGAAGTTTTTCATTGAAAGAACCAACAGACTGTTCCATTCTTATGATTGAAATATAATTACATATACTATGTTTGAATACCTTTTCAGACATCTGCGAAACATATATAGTCAATATAAGTGTTTTACACATTTTAAATACTTTTTGTATAACAATATAATATATTTTATTAAAGTAATTGACGAAGAATTCAACTAGTTGTAATAAGTAAGCAATAATCTCTTTTAAAAGGAATGTTATATTATGCTTACACCAATAAAATGGGGGTCTTCATAATTGTACTTTATATGTTTGGAGTAGATATATTTTTTGTCTTAGCCTGCCAACCAATTGCTTATAAGTATCTTTCAGTTGTTCTTGTGAACAATTAGCTCACATCTGTTACGCATTCAGACAGATTTTCTTCGTTTTGCAGTCGCTTCCCCCCTTTTATATTTTCTGCCCCTTGCCACTTTCGGCTGCAGGTTTTTTTTAAAGCACAGCTTTGGACTGGACGTCGTTGTATAGTAAGTGCTGTTTTGCCCTTATCAAACGCTGCTTTAGGCAGACGCTTTTCACCTTTTTTTTGCATTCGTTTTTGCCAGTGTTGCTGTTGTTTTTGCCGTTGTTATTGTATGAGATGGGTGACTTTCTATCTGCACCCTCAATAAATCTACCATCGCATATCTTTCGGGGTTCGGCTCGTGTTTTTACAGCATCAACAAAATAACTCAAAGTGTCATCCAAGGCTCTTGAAGTCTATTGTGTTATGCCTTTTGTTATTGTTATGCTTTGTATTTGTTGGCTGTTCGCTGCTGCCTGCTATCTGGTAGTCGACTCGCTCGCTTCGACTTCCTTGAGCCGCACTCACAATCGCAATCGTAGTCGCAGTCGCAGCAGCTATGACTATTTCTCAGAGCTCTCCCCAGAGCTGTTTGCCGTTTGCTTATCCCGCAAACAAAACGTTTGTGTCGTTTTGTCGCCTGCAATCGTTCTTGGCTTTGCCAGTTACACGTGTAACCTTTGTTACAATGCCTTATGTTCGTACTTGGTATTTGCTTTGCTTTCAGCAAAATTGAGGCGATTGGTCCTTACGACAGCCCTTCGTTCCCGCCCCGTCCATCGCGCCTACAAGCGAAAGCACCATTTTTATTAGGTGTGCTTTTCTTGTCGAGCCTCGGCGACACGGCACACAGTCTCGACATTTGTAAATCACTATGCGACGCATGAGGGACAGCGACGATCGGGGGCGGCGGTCTGGCAGCCACTCAAATGCATATACATTCTTTTACTTATACTCATACACATAAATATACATATATATATATACTCGAATATACGCACACTTCTATGTGTGTGTTTTATTCATGGCTTTTTAGTGTTTGATAACAATCTAAGCAAAATGTAAGACATTGTTGGGCCTTCCATCTTGAAGAGGCCCCGACGTGCGGTAGGTCGAGGTGCCGAGCTGCCTGCCACAAAACCAGAGGGGTGCTTCCATGCCCACGCTCGTGCCCTCACTATATTCCCTAGATACCTTGATGTATTTTGTATTTACACCGCGCAACCAGAGGCTAAAAAGGTGCTATAAATTAGTGGCCACCTCAATACGCCCATCAACAATATATATAGGTTTCATTAATAACTGAGACAACAGAAGCAAGTCAAATGCAAGTATTTTCTGGCTTAATGAGTGCTATAAATTAGTGCCATCTTCTCTGAGCACATCAAGTAAATATATGCTTTATTAATAACTAAACAAAATAGTCAAATCTGTTTTCCAAGTTAGCAGAATATTTCTTATAACTTTACCTTATATCGTAGAAGTTTGTCTTGAAATTTTCTTGACGTAGTTCGAATGTTATTATATATTCGATATCCTTGAAGCAGCGCGTATCTCACAGTCGAGCACATTCTGCTTGCTTGCTTAGTTGTGTTTGAGTTTGGTATTTTGTGTGTTGTGTGTGCGCTGTGCTTTGTGCCTTGTTGCCCACTTTAACATTTTGAGGGGCATTGGCAATGCATTGAAATTATTACATATTATAAATCATATCATGGCATCACATTATGCTCTCCGCATATCATATCATATCATTTCGCATATCGCACATACAATTTGCCCAGCTTTCAGTGTGCAACCTTTTTGTGTTGTTTGGTTTTTTTTTTTCCTTTCATTTCGTATTTTTGTTGTGCGCTTTTGTTGTGTGCTCGGCGGCATCTGGGGAAATTTTCAAGTCGAAACATTTTGTGGCAACCGCCTTCGCCCACTTTACTAGTTTGCCACTTTAGTTTGTTAGACTTTTGACAATGTTACTAGAGTTTTTTCACCTGCGCTCATAAAAATACACACACACGCATGCAGTTGATTCATTGAAATAGGAGACGCCACTTATCACACCTATCTTATGAGTAACATACGAGTGCTCATTTGTGTCTCGCTGAATATGGCCAAGTGTCTGCAGTTACAAATGTTTGTCGGTCTGTCTGTCAGCTCGGCATTCGATGCTCAAGGTTTTTGGTTTCAAGTTTTTCGGTCCCATAGTGAAAATGGATCATTCAACTGCCATCCAGGTGTCTCGATATGGTATCTATAATGCTTGTGATTGAATGACCTATGAAACTGTTGCCAGCAAACAGTATTTTACTCAATTTAGCCCCCAAGTTACAAATATATCCAAGTGCGTATACGTAATAAATGACTTTATTGCTGTACTTACGAGCGCCAAGTTCAAGGAGCAAATGTACGCAAGTGCCTATAATATACAGCTAGATGATTGCAAAGCATCAGCGACTTCAGAAGTGCCTGGAAGTGACCAATTAACTTTGTGAATAAAACAAGTTAAATTGAAGTATTTATTATAATTTTATTTTATTGGTATTGCTGCCTATCCATCTGTCACTTTTCCAATTGCTTAATTGCGTTTGGGAATAATCTTTAAAGTTGCATTTGTTTATCTGGAATATGGAATATTACACAGAGTGGTGAAATATTTTATTTGTCTATTTATTTACTCATTCGTCATATTTTTGTGCCTCCAAGTGTGCAAATTGAAAGGCTTTAAATTATCCTACAATGCTGGAACACACTTGTATATCAAAATGAGCTATTCATAATTTTGCGTCATTAATTGACTTATTGTTGCTGCTCGATGCTGCCACACACACGTTGATACACAGCTACACACAAACAGACAGGCAGCTCCTGCTAATTGCTGTGTGTATTGATTGATTAATAATGTTATTTCTGCTTGTTTATTTTTTCCCAGCTGGAGCATTAAACACAACAAATATATATATGAATGTTGGTGTGTTTGCGCGCTCGCCATTCGTTTTCGCATTCGAATGCAGTAATTTTCACATTTTGGGATGATTCGATGACCCCTCGAAGTGCCTATAAAAAGACATTCCGATGCCGCAAGAAAAATAAACTCATTTCGTTGGCCATATTATGCGCTTTATCAGATTTTCTTCTTTTTTTTTTGTTTTGTTTTTGTTTTGTGGTTTTTGTGTGCGTTTTATTCATGTTTTTATTTATTTAGATGTTTAGGGGGAATAATTAGGTTTATGATATACAATAACGGCAACGATCAGCAGCTGATTAATGTAGATTGATCCATTTGCTTATACTTTCGATAGCGCGGCATTTTGATTTCATTGTTTTATTGAATTGTTTGTTTGTTTATAGCATTTGTTTTTAACATATACTTATTAACAAATATCACATAGATATTCTAGCTTAGCTGCTAACTTATTATCCCTTATTTTTATAGTATACAAACTATGGCGAACGAGGTTAGCCTCAACACTAACCTCACATTCCTAGCGTATCCCGTACATAACCTCACATTCATGCATGTATGTCGGTACTCTTTATTTGCTTTTATTCGCGTTCGTCATATCAAATAATATTTTGGCATTTTAGTTCGTGCATAATATAATAAACCATTGGTGTGGCTTAATACTAGTTCGCTGATGGGGTTGTATATACAACATGCTCCTCTCTTCCCTCTTCTCTCTCTTCATCTTCTCCTTTTACTACTATTTTTTTCTCTTGCATTAAAACTCTTTTCTTTTCTTTTTGTTTTGTTTTGTTTTGTTTCTTGCTAGAAATAGTAACTTTTTCTTTGCGCGTAATTTCATAAGAATACTTTGCTTTTGCGTCTGCGGATGTCTGCTTGGAAGTGAAAGTGAAATTAAAATGAGATCTTTTAGATAAAAAATAATAATATAAAACACAAAACTCAAAACAAACAAACAAAATAATGGTGAAAAATATTGAAAAACAAAGTTGCATACTTTCTTTGTTATTTTTCCAAATCGTCATTGAGTTCTGCTTAACGTTCTAATTCATTCTGTATTTTACTCCTATACAATTTGAAGTTCTAGGAGTTCATTTTAATTTTTAACTTTTTTTTTTTGTGACAACATTGCATTTTTTTTTAATTTAGATTTGTAAATTGGTAAAATTTTCTTTTAGCTAATTTTTCTTTTCTATTCTCATTTTCATTTTGCAATTGTTTGTCTCTATCTATAGGTTTTATTATCTATTTTGGATACTCTTGCTGAATTTTGAAAACTTCAGCTAGCTTTCTTTCATTTTGTCCCCCCGTTCTTCATTATTTCTTCTTTTTTTTTTTTTGCGAAAGCTTGTACGCTCTTTTACACATCAGATTCTTCTTTTTAGCTATGTCTCCCCATCTGTATCTCTCCCTCTATGGCTGTCTACACCTTGTCGTCAAAGTTGGACACTGGCCTGTAGGAACGTTGTTTGGCAAGCAGATGCCTGATGTACAAGTAGAGTCCTGCTATGATAACTAGCAGCAAGACGATGATCACATAATAGACGTGATCATCGATTTTCGGGTGCACAACCTCAACCACATTAGCAAAGTCATGCTGGCAAGGTGATGGCGATGCTGTGGTTTGTGCTTTAGTGGTGGTGCTGGGCGTAGTTGTGGTGCTAGCGCTGCTGCTGGGCTGCTGGCTGTGGTGGATGGCTGCTCGGTGGTATTTTCCGTATCCAGTTGTTGCTTGGGCTCCTCACGCTCGCGCGAATAGCCGTAGCCCTCGTCGTAGTTGCCCGAGCTGGGCATGGGCGCATCCTTGGGCCAGCAGATGGGGCAGCAGCTGTCCTTGAGCGTCACCTGGCGATTGCTGGGGCAGCTGAGGGAGCCGCAAAACGAGATCGTGCACTTCTCCTCCCCCTTGACGCACTGACACTGATAGCAGCCGTCAACCCAGCTCTCGCCGTTCTTGAAGAACGTGTTCAGGTTCTTCGACTCGCAGATGGCATTGTTGCTCTCGTCGCAGCTCTGTTCGCATATCTTGGTACCCGACTTGCAGCTGCAGCGCTGGCAGCTCTGCAGCCAATTGAAATCGGTCTCACGCACCTTCGTGCAGTTGGGCTCCAGCTGGCATTCGTAGTCGCCGCAGCATTGGCCGGGCGTGTCCATTGCCTCGGGCTCCAGCTCGACGACAACTTCGCCGGCGTCCGTGTTGCAGTCGGGGATGTAGCAAGTCTTGCAGACACATTTCTTAGACAGACAGCACTGCGCATAAATATCGTCGCTGAGCAGGCTGCTATTGAACGCGCTGCTCTCGGTGGTGGCCATCAGAGATGCGATGCTGGCGACGCCGCTGCTGCCCACTGCACTGCTGATGAGATCCACATTCATTTCACGCAGCTCACGTATCGAGCTGTCCTCCGGACACTGCATGTCCGCGTCCGGCGGACACACGATTCCATCGCACAGCAGCGGAATGGGCGCCATGTCCAGCGCTGCAAAGTGCAAAATGGAAAGCAAAACGAGAATGTATAGTTAGATATATTTGTTGTCAAGTGATTAATGCACAGACTAGTCTAGAGCTTGCAATAATTAAGCATTTCTAATTGTTTAGAAATATTTTAAACGACTGAAATAAATAAACTCGTTTAAGTAACATACATAAACCCGTGCAACAAGTTTGCAGCTTCTAACTTGCATGGTTGTTCGTGCAGACAGACAGATAAATTTCGGTCAAGAATATAGAATTTAATACAAGTTTAGTTTAGATACTTTCTTTTTTAGAAACTTTAAAAACATTTTTTACTTATTCGAGCAACAGCTATGTTGAAATTATTATTGCTAGGATTTTTTTTATAAAATATAAATCATATTCATTTATTTCTGCGATTATTATAAGAACAGCTGTGTGTTTAAAATTTTCAAATTATATACATATGTATGAAATCTTTGTGTATTTGTTAATTCCTTTATTTGACTGTATTTTGTTTCTCTAGTGTTACGTTTTCGTAATGTTTTCTATTAGTATTATATAGTGCTAAAATGGTATTTAATTTGCCTAATAGTCAGCTAGTATCTGTTGAATGTTTATCATGAATAATGAATAATGAATAATTGAAATATCAGCCAAAATCGGATATCAGCAGATGATTTGCATATTAAGTGAGTAGCTGTTCCACACGTATTGATTGTGATCAAGTAGATTGGCAGACAGCATAATAATATCATAATAATACAATAAAAAAATGTTCTTTTGCGCTGCATAAAATTAGCTTGCAATGGCAAACAAGTTCTCAGAGTTTCGCCCCATTTCAGCTCGTTAGCGACCCGAAATGGGTTTCAGTCGACATCTAAATTTGAGCTAATTTCAATTTGTGTTACACAATTCCAGTTTCGAAATGCAACATTAGCGGCCGCATTGGAGTGAATTTTAACACAGTCGTGCAAATGAAATGTACATTTAAGAAATTAACACGAAACTCGCAGCTTTCTTCGTGTCGCATTATCTGCAAATTGAATCGACAACTTGTCGGGTGGGTGTATCCGTGTGGGTGTGTTTGTGTGCGTGTGTATGTGTGTCTGTGTGTATGTGACTCTGTCACTGTCTCTGTATGTATTCGCTTACAACCTTTCACTAAAGTCTCGAATTTACCTTTACACTCAGCCGCACTTTTGTTTGCCAATTGGGTTTGGCAGCTGCGAAACTTTGCGGCTTCCTTTGAGCTCAAGTTAATTTGTCATTTTCACTCGCCCATATAATGGGAATTTCTTTTCGCTCGCTGTTTTCATTTTGGCATTCCATTTTTTTTTGCTTCTGCTTGTGCTTCATCTTTTCCTGCTTCTTTTCATTTTTTGATTCTTCGAAGTTTTCCACGCCAACAATGAACTTTGCCCTTTGCCTTCTCCATTCTTGACTTTTTGACTGTGTTTTTTTTTTTGTATTTTTCTCTTCGGCCAAGACAAAACAGCAAGTATCTTATATAAGAATCAACTTGATTTACTCGAAAGGAATACGATACGAGACAATCTCGGCGCATGCACAAATTAAGAGCCTCCTATCCCTGCCTCCCTCCTGCAATTGTCTCCTGCACTTCGTTTGATCTCAATACACAAAATTCATGCAGTCAAAGTCCTCGACTTGACACCACTCCCCACATCTCTCCATACCCTGTCAGTCACTCTTTCTCCCTCTGTCTCTCCCTCTCCCTCTCTCTCTCTCTCTCTGTTCGCGTGGCGACTCGTCGCGCTGTCAGCGTTGAAGGGCCTTCAACAAACTTCTTACACTTTATTTAATTAAAGTTTATTTTTCTTTTCGTTCTTTCGTTATATTTTTTATTTGGTATATATATATGTGTGTGTGTTTGTGTGTCTCGGTCTCTATCGTCACTGCTTATCAACGGACCAGCTTAGACAGTGTTGGGACAGTTGTTCGCTGCTTTTATTTCTGTATTGAGTCCGCAATCTGACTTTTAAGTGTAGCGCCCGCTGCGTCTGCTATGGGAGGGAGTGGGGAGGGATCGAGGGGAGATCGAGAGGTCTCTGGTTTTTTAATGCCAGATTAGATTTGTACAACATAGAAATTCGCTCGTCTCCCGCCGACACGACTATAAGTTACCCATTTGCTAATTACGACAAATCAATCGTTAATTTGTCCCAGTTGCACAATCAAAATGTATAATATATTTTAAGTTCAAGCTGTTTAAATGTTAAGCCAACTTTCTTCGAAATTTTGTTGTTCCAATCGTTATTGTCGCTGCGTTGCTCGAGGCTAATTGCAGAGCATAACTGCAAAAAGCAATTTATTTTGCATTATGTATTTAATATTGTTTGTTCGAAGTATGCTGGTTCTGGTATAAGAGTAAATATTTTTCCAATATTTTTGCAATCTCGGTCGGATTTGCATACCCTTCTCTCAGCTACCAGCAAGTACAAGGTATGAAAGCGAAAAAGCTGTTGCTGCTGAGCGAAATAGCGTAAAATGTGAATGAATTAGCCTTCAGAGTGTGACAGTGGAAAGTCAAGCAACTGTCAGACTATCCAGACAGCCAGACACAGCCAGACGAAGAGACAAAAAGACGCCAGCAAGTTAGGAGTTGGGCAGGATGAAACGAAACGAAATGAAAAGCGAAAGGAAGCGAAGATAGAGCTAGTCATATAGCCTAACCTAGATAAAAACCACACACTTGGCTGCCTACAAGAGTGTGGCAAGCTGAGTGCGGCAATAACAGGAAAAAAGCATATAGAAAGTTGCAGCAACATGGCCTTTTTTTTTTCTTTTTCTTATTTTACATATACATTTTTTTTAATTTTATTTTCATCTTGCCCTCGCTCCTTCGTCTCCCTTTCACTCTATCTGCAACTTATAAACAACGCAGAAAGTTTACCATAAAGGCTAAAGTACATATAGAACTCGAGTGTTTTGCATTTTATGTTGCATGAAACACGGAAAAAACGCAAAAAAAAAAAACAGAGCGGGGGAAAAACTCTTTAAAGTGAAAACTTTTTTAATAATACAACGACTGCGACTGCGACAAAGACGAGAGCAAACGTTTTCTTTTTTGTTTTTGCCTTTTTTTCTCTCAGTGTACACGATGCAAAAGTCCCTCTCAGACACGTCCCGCTCCGCCCTGGCCAGTAAGCAACCCACTTGAGCAAAACCATTGTGTAAAGAATTTAAATTGTTAGTTTATCTCCTGACACTGATTGGAATCACGATTTTAAAACATGCTCATGCCGACAGCTACCCGGAACGTGCAGCTTAATGCCAAAATACCTAAAAGCTTTTAGTTTGACATGTAATAAGCGAAAGCTGTTTGAAGCTAGCTTGGGAGCTGAGATTATCAGCTCAGTTCAAATAAGAGCAAGGCAAATTAGTTTCTGGCGAATTTCTCAATGCTTTTGATTCCTTTGAACCTAATTAAAATTGCCCGCAGCAGCATGTTATTTTTGTGTTTGTTTGCAAAAGTTTTCTGTCGATATAGAACGACATAAGTTATAGGCACGCAATTTAATATAACGTCACAAAAATAAAAATAAATAAATGCTACTAACATAATACGTGTTGTATGCATTCTGAATTTCTGAATTTGCGTCGGTCAAAATAACATATTCCATTGAGACTAACAACCAACAACCAAAATAATTACCAGCTTAAAGAGCCAATGAAAGAGAAATCTTAAACAATGCGCTTTTGAAAGCTGTTCAAGTTATGGCTATACTTTGAAAGTTGGCTAGGTTAAAATTAATTTTGCTTACACAAAAAAATGGGATATTTCGCATTAAAAACTTATTAAACTTGACGCTAATTTTACAATGTGCCTCAGCAGCTTTCTTGTACTTTCAAGTTGATGGTATAGAAATTGCATTTTAAATAAATAAACATTGGAAACTGTAACGTTTGCTACGAAACTCATTGAGCTCTCTTACAAACTTCACAATGTACTTTAGTTGCTTGCATCAACGTTTAGTTGTGCTGCAAAGTAAATTGAAATTCAAGTAAATAAAGTTGCAGCAAGTTGCTTTCATTACTTTACTTTGTCTGTCGCTCTGGCCACTCAGTTCAGCGTATCTCCAGCGTCTTTTACTAGTTCAGTCGCGTCTAATAGCCTGTGACTAGCGGGTTAATTGGAAGAACTGGCGATTGCAACAGGAGCGGAGATTTTCGCTCCGTTTTAACCCTTTGTTTCGCTGCCGCGCAATCCTTTTGTTTGCTGTCTTGTGCTGGTTGAGTGAATGCCTTGGCTCAACGGAATTCAATCAGACTAATAGCCTGACCAAGGTCACTGGCTGGCAGGTGGGTGTATCATCGTGATTTCAATTATGGCCACGCACAATGCGCACTGCACAGGGATTCAGGTGCTGTTGTAGGGCCAGGTTAGTTTGTCCATTCAGTCTGTCAGGCAGTTAGTTCTTGTGAAGTTTGCCAATGCCAAGCATGTTGCGTCTGTTGCAGCATCTGCTCACAAACGCCACGCTGCGTGGCATTTATGTGTTGAGCCGACTTCTTGGCCTCATGGCCGCCACAATGCCACACACTGATGGCGTCACAGGGGTGCGGAGTGTGTGGTATTGGCGCCTGCATGGCTACCTTGTGGCAGTGTTTGTCTTGTGCTATTCACCGCATGCCATCCACATGATCTACACACGCATGCACTTCCTGCGCCAGAATCGATTGCTGCTCATCGTTGGCTTACAGCATTACGTCGTGCTCTTGGTCTCCACGTGCTTCATGCTCTACAAGCATACGACACGACAACTGTGCTTCGTCAGGTGGCTCAATAAGCTGCTTTCGTGTCGCCGCCAGCTGCTGCAACTGCTGCACGACACCACACGGCTGCACACACGTCACCATCTCGGCGTTCTCTTCCTCCTGACGGCCGCCATCATCGGTTCAAGTAGCCACACTGTGTTCATTCTGATCCACGATACGGCGGCACATCGCAGTGCCTTATATTTTGCGAGTGTCGTCTTCTTTTATGGCCTCCAGCTGGGTTTGCAAGTGTGCTTGGCGCTGTATCTGCTGGCGCTGCTGTTGATAAGCCACTTGTTGCACCATTGTAATCTCCACTTGGACCACATTCTGAAGGATGCCTTGCACACGCATCGCACACATCTCTATGGTTGGGGCATGCCACAGCGCTGGCGTTTGCATGCTTCCCAGCAGCATTGGCTGGCCCTGGAATTGTGGCGTCTCTGGCGTCTGCACAATCGGCTTTGGCAGCTCAGTCATCAGCTCTGTACGCTGCACAGCGTCCAGCTGCTCATCTTCGTCATCTTTGCACCCATCGAGTGTGTGATGCACGGTTTCTTCACCTACTTTGTGCACTTCAGTCGCTGGTTTCCACGCCACAATATCAAACACCCTGAATTCAATGTATTTGGCTTGTTGTTTATCGGCTCGCTGCTTCTGCAACTCTTCTTGGTCATCATGCAGACGCATCGACAGCGACGCCTCTACTGCGAGACGCGCCACAGCTTGCAAAGTGCTAGTTTGGCGCTGCCAACTGACTGCAGCAAAGCTCTTAAGCAGACGGTAAGTTAGAGATGGCAGCAGCTTAACTAGAGATAGCCCTAGATTTTGTTTAGCATTCACCCGATAATTAAACAAAAACAATTACAATGGTGTGCAATGCCTAATAAGCTTTGCGACTATCGACATGTCACCGAAGAAAGTCTAGTTACAATACTTGAAAGGTGCTCACAATTGATTGCATCACAATTAACTGCATCATAAATTCCAAGTAAAACCATAAATTATTGCTTTTTGCCCTAAGGGCTGCATATATCTAAATGTCTTTGCGTCAATTATTCACAAAATCTAACATCTTATTCACGTCTTAAATTCGAGCAGCAATTGCAAATGCATAATAAAATCTATTTAAAATGTTTTGCAATCAATTATTATTGCTTTCACGAGCTTCCGTTGCGAGACGATTGCCAAACGGTTAATTATCGACGTTTTGCTAACACAAAAAGACACAAATTCTTAACTCAAGTCCTAAAATTGTCAATAAAAGTTTGTTGAACTGAAAAACAAAGAGAAATGCGGATGCAGAAAGTAGCAAGTGAATAACCGATAACGTATCGTTCTTAATCAGCTCGATCTGTATGGACTTCAGCTGCAGCTGAGCGAACGCATTTACAAGTTCTCTGCGTCTGGACTCTTCGAGCTGAACAATGGCCTCTTATTTGGCATAATGCAAACAATAATAATCTACATAATGATACTCATACAATTTGATAAGATCATTTACACATAATGATGTTTGCACAGTGAATACGCTGATCGTGATAAAATTATATACATATGTACATATATACAAAGATGCAGATGCTCAAGTAATTAAGGCTAAAAATTGAGGTAAATATTTGTCAGACTTACGTGTCGTTGCTGCGGCGGTATTCATCTGGAACGTCACCCAAGTGAGTACAAGGATAAATGTCCTGTAACTGGGAGCATGGAAGTCCATGCAGCTGGCAGGCGACATTTCGCTGATGTGTTATATCGATAAATTGGAGCTGACAATCGTTATGACCTTGCGGCGAGGCAAGACACGGCTATAAAGAGTTCTCGAGAGTCTGCGATCGCAGTTACGAATGTGTGTTTCTTGATTCCTTTATTGCGAAATCAGAACCAATTGAATTTCGTCGTATATCATCTGTGAAGGAAAGCAAGCAAAGCAATGAAAAATGAAAACAAATTAACGAATCCAAAATAAAATTGTTGCCTCGTAATTTTATTTTTATTCAATTTTAATAGCCGGGACCCAGTCACAATATTCCACAGCTACAGATACAACAACAGCTAGAGCTACAACAACAGCTACAGATTCGGCCGCGTCTTTATGTGTTTATTCAAATGTATGTACAGTCAAACCTTTCTATAATAAACGACACGGCGGTCTATACAAATTATTGCTTGGAATAAATGTATATTTAATGCTGCATAGTACAGTGGAACGTCATTGTAAATGCGAAATAAATAGTGGATATGTTTATAAGAGTTGTGAAAATGTATATTAAATTTTGTTAATTAATTTCGCTTTGATTTTGATTTCAATTATAATACGTACAAAAACATATTAATTTGCATGTCATGTATTTTATGTGAAAATTGTATTTTCGTAGTAAAAATTTGACACTGCATTTTTATAGTGAAAAATAAATATTATCGTATGAATAGCACGAAGTTCATTACAGATTGACCTGACTGAATTGTAAATACTTCCTCACCAAGATTAGTATTTTAGTTTGATGTTGACGCGCAACAGTGAAGCTTGACTTGCAGTGTTACTATCAACAGTTTAAAGAGTTTAAACTTCAATTTAATTGCTAAAGGAAAAATTCGTTTTATTTTGTCGCATTAGTTTTAAGATTTATTGTTGGCTAAATTTGGAAGGATTAAGCTTCACAAGGATGTTCAATATATTAATATCTCGATTTATGAGACTGCTCCAATGATTAGCAGAGCGTTTGCTTTAGCAGTGCTCAACTGTATATTAATTTAATTGCAGTGCAAAACAGGGCAGTAAACACTGAGAAGCGTTACTAAGTCACCCACTGGGGGAGGGGTGGAGGGGGTCAGCGGGGACAGTGGAGAGTCGACGGTGGACTGTGAACAGCGAACACGGGCCTGTTGTATCACTGCTAAAAATAGCAACCTTTTTTGGATTTGTGCGAATAGTTTTTAATGACCGGAGGCAACCCGACGGCAACCCGGCACACATTTCACTCACTCATGAGATACAGATACTCGCACTATGAGGATGAGAGTATCTCGTATCTCGTATCTCGAGCACACGCCACAAAAGCAAAACCGAAACTGAAAAGTGTTGCTTTTTGTCCATGGTTGTTGTTGTGGCCGTTGCTTTTGCTGTTGCTTTTGTTGCTGCCCCATCTTCATCGCTATTGCTGTGCTGCTGTCGCTTTTGTTTTTGTGGCCTGAATGGAGCAACCATGCCAAAGCTGATAAACGTTGCTGCCACAAGAGGCAAGCTGGCTGCCTCGCAGCCAGGCAGGCAGAGAAAAGGCACAGGTAGTCAGTCGTTGCTGGTGGTGCCTCTTTTTTGGCTCAGATTGGGAACTCGCATCAATTTTGCTGCTGCTGCTTTTCATATTCATTCAATCAAATGCTAAAACGAGTCACTGAGGCAGATTCACAGCTTGCAATTTATGGCAAGCGGATTGCTACCGAAGGCCACTCCGGTTGCCTTTAAAAACGTTGCGGCTTTAAATGAATGGCAAATGCGAATGCGAGTGCGAATCGCAAATGGAAAGGAAAGCAAAAGCAAGGCAAGGCAAGGAAAGGCGAACTGCAACTATCAATCAAACTGTTAATCGAATTGTTAATTAATCAGCAACAACAACACTTCCGATTGCCACTGAATAGCTTAGCTTCGGCAATGGGCATGGGAACATCTCGCTGCTAGACATCATAATAAATGGCTTGCTTTCAATTTTATAAGGTATTTAAGCGAGTGTGCATGTGAATAACAAGTAAGTGTGTTTCATTTTTCTGTTTTCTTTTCTTTTTTAGCTCGAGTCTATTCAGTTCTTGATTCTTCCAATTGAATGCACCCATGCGGCTGCATCAGTTGCTAGGTAAATATTTATATAATCAACCCACTCCATTAACCGAGAGATGATTCAACCAGGTTCTTAAATTCTACTCCCATTATGACAGCAAGGGAAGCGAGTGTGGTCTCGTTTTATATAACATGATTCATAGATGGTTCATTCACATTTCGGGTTTCGGTTCTTCGCTTTTCTCCGTGTACTTTGAATGTTTTGACAGTCGACTCAATTTGCGAAAGAATTTTCAGTGTGTACACAGCAAATCGAATTGAATTGGATTCGCTAATTTTGTGTTAATAATAGAATAGAATTCTTCATGATGAATTGTTTACGCCATCAATTGAATGCAATTTATATACAGCTTTATCGAAATAAAAGTGTCTGCGCATACAAAGCAAAATATACAACGTTTCCAATAAATAGTTTGCCGACTATCTATCTTCTAGATCATTATTCCTCAGTTTAAAATTCTTGCAAAATTGCCAAGCTATGTATCATTAATATAGATATTTATGTTAGATATTAAAAGTTTTGTAAAGAAGATTTCGTTGTGCGTTTAGAAGATATGCTGGATTTTCCGGAAAAGATTTTCCTACGAAAAATTGGCTTTTTGAAGATTGCAAATGTAAGATCAATACTCGGAAATTTCTTGCTGAAATTATTTGCCGAAAAGAATTAAAAAAATATATTAAATAAATATCGCAGATCATCAGTTGGAAATTTTTTTGTATCTATTTTAGGATTTTCTTACGAATAAAAGAATTCAACAATTTGTCAGTGGCCTAAATAGATTAAGATAATTGAAAATGCACTTTCTTTGTGTCGTTCAAGCTCGCGCTGAAAAGCTGAGTAATACTGTTAATGCGGATTTTTATTGGAAATTAAGAAAAACAATTAAGAATTTTGATGGGAAATTAAGAAGTATTTCAAGATTGCTTCCTGGCAGTGCATAATAAACACATAGTAAAAAAAAAATAGCAAAAATATGCGTACGAAATTTGTAATTGGTTTTCTTTGTATCAGCGTCGAGCTGAAAGAACTGCGCAATTCTGGCAAAAGAGTTGGCGAACTCTATGGCTACTAGATTGAAGAGAAATGGGAGCAAGCAGAAGAGATGAATAAGAATGGATGGCTTAAGAAGTACGAGTGTTTCTTTGTATTCGCTTCGCTCTTCTGTCTATTTCAACTCTAGCGTGTTCGCTGGTTAATCTAGCTCTTCCCGTTTGTCAGGTTACCAACTTTCTTATCGCAATAGCGCAAATA
Source organism: Drosophila siamana (assembly GCA_035047445.1). Lineage (NCBI taxonomy): Eukaryota > Metazoa > Arthropoda > Insecta > Diptera > Drosophilidae > Drosophila > Drosophila siamana. The sequence continues at coordinate 384,348 of JAWNPP010000014.1, read as the reverse complement.
TAACTATCTATATTTTCCACATATTTAATCATTGCTTTTCCAGCTAATGCCCGGTGTAGTACTTGACTATGTATTTATTGGTATGAGTCTCTGAAGCCTCTGAACATTCTTTTCGAACTGTAATTTATCTTTCTCTTGCCCTCTCTTTGCGCATATTTGTGGAGATGACTAAACATTGATACCGAGCGTATGTACTACTCATACACTCGGTACACTCGCGGGTCTTGAGCTCGATGTTTGTCCGCAACAACAACAACAACAACGACAACTGCGATCAGTTGAGAAGGGTGTCCTCCCGACGTTGAGTTAAGTACTCGCAAAGCTTAAGTCCCGTCGTCGTTGTGTGTCTAGAGTTTGGGTTTGGGTTTGGGCGCTACCCAATGCTAACTGTAAGTTTTTACCCCGAAAGCAAGATAAGCTTTATGATTCCCATAAATTTCACTTGAATGCGAAATCTGATGCATCTATTTCATGCCTTCGTTTTGGCTGAGTTTTTTCCATCAAACTCTCTGTCTCTCTCTTTGTCCTCTCTCTCTCTCTCTTTCTTTCATCTGCTGCTGGTTCTGCTGTTTTGTTATTTATCTTGAGACGCAACACATGCAAAACAGCAGCAACAACGTCCAAGTTGACGGTCTCTGCTTGCTCGCTTGTGTGTGTGTGTGTGTTTGTCTGTGTGTGTGTGAGTGAGTATGTGCGAGTGTATTTACTCGTGTTCGCGTACAATAATTTCACGTTCAACAACTTTTGGCTTTTTTGATGAGCCAGCAGCAAAAGCAACAGAAACAGCAGCAGCAACACTTGAAAGGAACGTCGGTGGAGCGGGTGTTGCAAAGAGGGGGCGGTGGCAGAGGCACGGTTGTTGTTGCTATAGCTACCGCAGAAAATAAAGCTCGTCATCTCGTTTCAACAACAACAACACAACACACATACATATATATAAAATTACATATACATATATACATGCATCGCAACCCGGCCACAACATAGCCTCGGCTATGGGTCCAACTCTGGCCTGGTCTGCTGGATGGCTGGATTGCTGGATGGCCGGATGGCTCGTCGTTTATGCTCTGGACTTTGGCTATGGCTTTTTGCTTTGACTTTGGTTGCTGGCTCTGTGGCCGCCACTTGGCAGTCACTTCACTCCACTCCACTTCACATCACTTTGTTCTGCACTCTGCACTCTTCGTTCTTCGCTCGCCACACTCGGATCTCCATTTCCATACACTTGCAAGCGGCATAATTGCTTTCGCTATGACTTTGCAGCATGTTGCATGAAACGAACCGACTTCGTAATCATTTCATGTTTCAACGTAACCAGCTTCTGCATTTTTCACTGATTCTCGTTTCAAACTCGAAAAAATAGTTGTATAGAAATCGTAGAGCGAAAGCTTCTTTAATTAGAATAAACACAGTTTGGGATTGTTGTATTAATTTCGAAAGATTGAGTTACGACTTCGGCACTAATTGAAGTTTTGCTGCTTACCCCATAAATTATAAAGTTAAAAAATTAAAAATGCTTTGCAACGATATTCGTCAAGTAAACCAAAACAGTTTTCTATGAAAACTTGGAGCATTTGTCTAGAAGCAAATCTTTTTAATGCGTTTTTTCCAAACAGCAAACTTGGCATTAATACTTTTTTCGGGTAAAAAATGGAACAGTGAATAATTCAAGTTTGTCGACAATAGTAACGCTAACTTATGATGGAATAAACAAGAACTGCAAATTATTTACGCTTTTAATAGCATTTTTCTTGCCACTTTCAGAGATAATATGATTATCCAAATGGAATCAGTGTCAGTTTATGTGAAAAGATATGCCAAAAAAAGAAAAGAAAACGATAAAATTTTAGAGCGTTGTTATTGATTGGCGTAAGGCTATGCAAATCGCGAATTTACTCGTTGATAATTAATCATATTAATTTAATCGGATTACTTGCAGTTAAAACTTCAGCCAGACATCGGGCAATTAAAGTCGACTTATGTCTCAGTTACAAGTTTATGTGTGTCGACCTTAACTGCATATTTCGGACATGTCCAAGATCAAAAAAAGAAAAAGAAAAACAAAAAACCAAAACAGAAAAATGAAACTCTTTAAAAAGAGTTGTGTATAGTCAAAAGAGTATGAAAGCTTCGACTCTTACTGAGCGTAAGCTTAACTTTCTTGTTTTTTGTTTTGCGTATTTTGATTCTTTTTTCGTTTTGTTTTTGTTTTTGCTCTGGTTTAAGGCATGGGCTCAGCTTACTGGTAGTTGCTGCTGCTGCGCTGCGCCGCGTTGTGTGATGGACGACGCTCTCCAACTTCAACTAGCAGTCGACGCTCTACGCTTTACGCTTTAATAGACATCGCATGGCTCATTTTGGTACTTATGGTTAATGCTGCCGCAGCATACACACAGTCACACACACACAAACACATACGCATACAAACTTACGCAGTATGAGTATGTACATACACAGGCATTTTTTCGATCATTGCTCGTTTATTGAGCGATATATTTATTTGCTTCCACCTTTTACGCTTGTCGCTTTGCGCTTTTAACCTTGATTTTTGTGTAAACAAAATACACACACACACAGATGTTCACAACTACAAATAATATACTACACACAGATATGCATCATATTCTCAAAGCAAGCAAAAGCGAAAAAGCAAAAAAAAAAAGCTTTCGGCGTTGTGTGCGTTTTTCATTTGTCTCTTTTGTATACCTTTGCGTGCGCATGTGAATGTGTGTGCTGATGTATGTGTGTTTGTTCATTTTGTTTAGTTTCTAGTTTACTGTACATTTATTAAGTTACCTATTTATAATTTGTTTATTATTTAGCAAAAATGCCAGTGCCAAAAGACAGCACGAACGCAAACCAATAAAATGCGTGTACGCACATGCAATGCGATTTTGAATTGGAACGGAACGGAACTGGAAGCTGGGAACTGGAAACACTAAATGAACAGCACAATATAAACAAATTGAAATTGCTTTTCGGTTTTTTTTTTTTTCATTTGGTTGTCGAGCATATGACGTTATGGCCGTTTTGTGTGATATTATTAGATATGCGCTATCTTATCTGTATGGCAACATACAGCTTTTCCACATGTGTCTGCGGGTCTGTGTATGTGTGTGTGTGTGTCTCGAGTCACAAACTAACCAAGGCCCCAACTAAAAAAAGTCAACAAAACAAGCAAGCAACGGGCCATAATACATTGCGCGGCTTATATAATCAGCAAAAAATGCTCCCTATGCATGTGGGTGCTTTGCTCGATTCAAAGGCATAAAAACAACGAGAACGAGGTGGAAGGGGAGGCTTGCATACAATCCGCATAATATGCTCATTCTTATATAGATTATGTCTTTAGAATTTCTACTTTGTGTGTGTGGAATGTATAGATTGTGGAATGAGCGCTGAGTAAAGCGGTCTACACACCTGCCACGTAAATTTTGTAAGCTCTTTCAACATTCAGAGCATAAATATTGTTTCTTCGTTTACAGCTGCGCTTCACGACTTCACATGCTGCTTGGCTGGACGGGCGGGGGAGTAGGACGGACGGCGACGGGGTGTGAGAGAGTTTTGTGCAGTTTATTCACTTTGGACCTCACACTTTATTACACCTTCTTTCGTTCGTTTGTATTTTTCGGTTGTTTTTTCGACCGATTGCGCGTTGCTACTTTACGTTGTTATTTTCTCACTCTTCCGTTGCTGTTAATTGTTAAATTACATTTAGTTGGGTTTTGCTTTATCGATCTTAGGGCATCTCTTGCTTGTCTACGTCTCACTTCACTTCACTGCACAACACACGCGCACTGATACCGATCGAACAAATAGTAGTCGTGCCCTCTTTGGCTATCACTCGCTCACTAAAGCGCTTAAGTATGCGACACACAAATTTAAAGCTCTCCAATCGCTGCTAGCGTTGCCGCTGCCAGCGTCGACGCTCAACGCTCGACGATCGGCCAGGTTGAAGCAGCGCACAGTGGTTCCGCGTTTAGTTTTTACCTTTTAAAAAAATGAATGCTGAGCTGAACCAGCGACCTAAGTAAACTGCTATTGACCTTAACATTCATAAATAACTAAAGTTAACATGTGATTCTAATGGAGAGCAGCCCCAAGCTGCGTTGATCTCAGCACTGTAAGCCGGTTTTTTGTTCTGCGCTCTCTTGTTTAACTTTCTCACGTTCTCACGTTCTGCCACTTGTGTGCTGTTGGACTCTCGCACACCCTTCACGCTGTTACTTTGAGTGGTCAGCCGGTTAACCGGCTAGCCGGCAACCTGTGTATGTGCTCTGCTTCTGCTCTCTCTGCTGCTCTTCTAAGCACTTATAATTGTGTTGCTCTTACGTGACAAAAGCTCTTTTGAGCTTTTGATAAACGAACTGTTGCTTGGTGTGCAGATCGTTATTGGCAAACTTTTAGCATGCGTTGCGTAGAACACTCAAAAATGGTGCCGCTAAGGAATTTTGGGTGAGTGTTGAATGAATGGTGAGTGCATCACACGCACTCGTCACGTGCGCATGCATTTCCATTCCAATTCCCATTCCCATTTCAATTCCAAGACCAAAGCGATCGATCGATCACACTTACATATTCATGCATACTTCACTTATTAAAAGATCGTTGCCTTCGTTCTTGGCTTTCCAGGCCAAGGCGTGTGTGAAATGCCAATGTAGAATCATGCAAATATAAAAAAAAAAAAATTGAATATCATGACAACACCCTCAATCTCCCTTCTCCTCTGCATTCCCTCTCTGTCGCTGTGCTTCCTCGTTCCCATCGGATTAATGTAAAAATGCAGATATACAATCGCAACAAGTCCAAAAGTGTTCGAGTATTTGCATGCATAATATTTCAATGTTTTCTTGGCATTTGCACAGATCGCTCAGGTGACTAATTGGCCACGTCTGCAGAATGACTAATCATCAGGTGTTGTCATTGCATTAAATGCTAGTTACAAATCTGATAAGCTAACAAATGCACGCTGACGAAGCAGGAGCATCTTGATAGAGAAAAAGATAAACCTTACTATAATTATTTACAAATTGTCTTTTAGAACTAAGGATGTCTCTATAAAGATGTGTTTCGTTGTGATAATGCTTATGTAAAATAGAAGAATTAGTTACAATGACTTCTTTATTGATATTTGGGCTGGTAACAGAATATTTCTTTAAATAAAAGAAATAGATGTAAAGAAATATTAAATGATTCTAATTAGAATTATAATAAAGAGAGTAATATTTTTATTAAATAGTAAAATAATATATATTTAAACTTAAAACATTATTAAATTAATTCAGCTTTTAAGTGTTATATTTGATGATGATTTCTCAAAAGGGAATAATTATTTGCGACGGTAATCGCATTAGTTAGCGAATTCCTTGTAATGCTATTTGGGCTGCTAACACTAAATAATTGAATTTTCGCATTTTATCTACGCCTATTAAGCATCAAAAACATTAGTCAAAGTTTTGCTCAAAGTCCGCTGTGGCTGTTAAGTTTGTTATTATCTGATAATGGCACATCTTTGTGGCTTAATTTCAGTAGAAAATTGAAGTTGAGTTGAGGATTTCGCTTGCCCCGCACCACCCAGATACAGTTAACACCGAGACGAAGTTTGTTGAAGCTATAAATATCATTATATATGTGTATATATTGTATAGTTGATATGCTTGTGCATTTGGCTTAACAATTTTCATGGTCAGTTGCCTCCGGTGTCACATAAACTGCCGCAGATAACAGCAAAAAGGCAGCCAAATCCTCATAATGAAATAAAAATACATAGCCAAATAAAGCGACGACAGGACAGGACAAGGACAAGACAGGACAGGACGAGACAGGACGAAGCAAAGGCAACGGCAAAGTCAAAGTGAACAGTGAACAGCAAAGAACAAGAACAACAACATTGATTTCACTTTAACGAGCTTGTAATGTCTTCAAGACGATAGTATATAAAAAGCGTTATGTATACGACATGTGTGCAGTGGGTGTATTACACACTCTCTCTCTCTCTCTGTGTATTCGTGTGTGTGTGCGAATGAAAAGTTTCTGAGCTGCTGTCACATCCTAATAGGATAATAACGAGCAAAGCGAAGGCAGGCGAAAGTTGTTGCGCCTGCAACTCCCAAATAAAATATGTAGCCAAACAATAAACGATGATAAGGGGCCATAGAACGTGTCGGCTTTCGGCCCCAGTCTGCAACTAGCTCCACAAGCAGTGTCACCAAAAACTCAACTCACACTCAGCGCAGCAGTCATTATGCCATCTAGCCAGCCAGTGGGACAGCCAGCCAGCCAGCAAGTTCACTTAGCCGTTCACTGCTCATTGGCTCGACGGCGACTCTGGGATGCTTGGCTGTCCGAAAGGACAACCAGAAAAAGCTGATAAGCAAACGACTTGCGGCAAAGTGCGCGTAATGCCCGGCCTAACTCCCTTTCCCTTTTCCCTAACCGAGTCGCAACACAAAAAATAAAAAAACCGAGGCGAAGAAAACCAACTCGCAATGCGGCTTTTCAGTTGCCCTTATGGGCGTCGTAGGCTGTTGTCGGAGTTGGGGCCTGTGGGCGGTGGGCGGGGCCGGATAGGCGTTGCTTGTAACTGCCAAATGGTAATTTATGGGCGGTACATGGCCAAACTTGGTAGGCGGCTTTAAAACTGTGGCTAAATCGTAGTTAGAAGTTCACCGTCGCCACACAAAAATTCCAAGCGATTCTTTGCCCCAAAGAAAAAAAAAATGGAGCCGGGTTACCAAGCTACTTACAACTTTTTCAGGGGTCTCAAGTGCACCTATGGACACACAGCTATTGTGCTGATTGCTCTTTAGTTTAAGTGAGATATTTGTCTTCGCACAATGCACACAGCGAAGGCAATTCTCTCTGTTTGCTCCGCTCCTAATATATTATCTAAATATGTTTAAGGTCCCCGATGGTGCCCGTCATCTTGAAGGCAAATATGGACACAGGTTGGCCGGATATTGCGGACCCTCGCATTTAGAAGTACCGGAAGAATGCCATGCAAAACAGTCTGCTCGGCTTCTAGAAGAAACGAAGAGCGTAAGAGTGATCGACTGCTAGTTACCTGAGATGTTTAAAAAACAAGCCTGTTAGATATTCTAAACATTTAATTTGAATAAATTTATAGGCAATGAATTTATGAAATTATTTTTACGATATAAGTAAAATTTTTGTAGCAGCAAAATAAATTACAATTTTAAGGAAGTACAAATGTACAAATCTTTGTTGCTTTCCTAAAAATGATCGATATCGAAATTGATATCAATTATAGAAATATTAATATCTTTAAGATTGTAATATTACTGTACATGAAATAAGTAAACATAATCTGATGAGTGTTCGGTGCTTGTAATGCTGCGTATAATTGATAAAATGCAATATTCAGCGTAGACTTCATAAAATATACTGTTCTGCGTATACTCAATTAAGTATAATGTTTTCCTTTTACTTTATAACGTTTAATATACTTGCCAAGACGTTGTTTATACTTTATAAAAAATTATAATTCCCTTACTAAAAAGTAGAATATCGCGAATCAAAATCGAAACACAGGAAGAAAAATCGAAAAGAACAAGAAAAAAATAGTATCAAATATCAAAATCGAAACGCTGGAACTCACGGGCGAATAAAGCGAACATATAACAGGGCGCCCGACGTCAGCACAAAGCGAATCTCTTCTGTCCATTTTCAATGTGAGTAGGGTATGCAAAACAAAACAACAAGGCAAAAATGAAGAAAAACTAGGGCAATATGGAAAAGAAGGAGGCGAAATTCTTGGAATTCTTAGACAGTTACTGCATTAAAAATTCCATTTAAAATTTCATATTTCCCGGGTTGGGGTGACGAGCAGGCAATTGCTATATCTTTTATTTTATAACATAATGCAGTAGAAGAAGAACTTAATAAATCTCTTGAAACGTCTTTGTTTCTGCTTCTGTCTCTGCTGTTGCTGCGCTGTCAGCTACAGTTTGTTAAGAAACCTAACAGATTTCCTAGTGATTACTGGTTTTCTCTGAACACACACACACAGGAGGCGAGAGAAAGAAGAAGGAGCGAGAGATGGAGGGAGACTGACAGCTGTACAAACAAGTCATAATTTGACGAGGAAATCGCTGCCATCGTTTTGCAGCTTCCTGCTTCCTGTACATGGTCCCTTTTCCGTCATTTTGCCATTAGTGGAAACCCCTAAACGTTCATTGTTCAACGGCAACATAACGAGTTATTTCTCTAGTCAGGTCGCCCTTCCCGCGCCCCTCTCTCTCGCTCTTTGTCTCTCATTGCTCAATGCTGTTCATCACAGCCAGCTAGCAAAATGTCGCTCATTTATTTTGATTACCTTTTCACGCACACACACAAAAAAAATAAAAAATACGAAATGAAAAGGCGAACGGAAAATACCAACAGATTTTCATTCTCAAGCAATGCGTTTTCATTTTCATTTTCATTTGAGTAGATTTTTAATATACCCTGTCCACTTGGAGTTTATCTTAAGTTGTCGTTGCTTGGCTCAACTCGACTCCTTTGGCTCTCCGTTTGCGTCTCACTGTCTCTTCCTCTCTCTCTCTCTCTCTCTCTCTCTCTCTATCTATCTGTCTTTGCAATTTCCTCTATCTCTTCTTCTTGTTTCCTTCCTTTTCTCGTGCTGTCTTAACTTGAGTTTTAGTTAAGAGTTGAATCATGGTCATCAGCGTTGATGAGCTTAATTCCCCGGTGACACTTTTCCTTCGTACAAATTTAGTGTGGCAAATTTTACACACACTCGCAGACGAACACACACAAATGCGAAATGGCAATAATAAAGTTGCTGCTCCCTTTCAGCTAGCCTTTCGGGTCCTGTTGGGGCCATTGCTTCCGTTACGTCTTGACTTTTGTTATTGTTACCCCGCAACGAAATTCCATTATGAATCCTTGCTCATTGTTTTGTGCATCGTCGGTTTGTGGGTTTATCAAGGGCATGCCCTTCCGTTGTCACCCACAACCCACCTCTTCGCTCTCCTTTCTCTCGCTCTGTTTTCGCTCTTGTGTCGTGTACACAAAATTAATATTACAATTTTTGCGCTGTCGTCGTCGCCGTGGTCATCGTCGTTGTGTTATTTGGGGTCCCGGTAATGGGTCCGGGGTCTGTCATAAGAGCGAAATTATTTCTGAAAGCATATTTCAAAATGAAAATTTTCTTGTGGCTTTTGGCTAAAGCAAATGTTTGGCCTGGTCTCGTTTTCTTTCACTCTCTGTCTCTCTCTGGTTCTGCATTTGGTCGTCTGGCCTGTGTTCGGCTTTTCGGTAAGGTTCCGGGTTTTTGGCCTGGTTTTATAATGAAATAAATTTCATTTGCTCATTGAGTCGACAAGCAGGCTGACTGAATGCCTGGATGGCTGGCTGCCTGGCCGACATGTGTGGCCAGGCATGAAGACGTTGTGGAATTTGCATGTATGTTGGACTCTCAAGTTCGAGTCGGACGCATTAGGACGGACACATTAACAGTGTGCGTGCGCCCGTGTGACCGAGTGTGTGCGAGTGTGCACGAGTGTGTGTGAGAGTGGAGCATACATTTAAGGTATTAAGTCTTGGCCCAAATGAAATATGACATGGTTGACAAAAGGCCTGGCTACTGGGACATCTATTGCCACAAACTAACAGATGGACACACGCCCACAGAGAGAGAAAAAATCAATCGGTTTGGGATTGAGGTCAAAAGACTTGATTCGAGAGCACATTTCTTGACATTGAAAATCGCAAATCGAGTTTAGAATAAATTTAATACGATTTGTTTTCAAATACTCTCAAAATACGGCTGCTGAGGTTAAAATACTTGTTTTGGGAACTATTTTCTGATTGCTACAAATTGTAACTCAAATTTAAAACAAATTAAAAATGATTTAAAATTAATTGATTAATTTTTAATTGATATAGTTTGCGTTTGTACTTTCAAATGAAACATTTGATTTTAGTTGTTTATTATTTTATTTCTTAACATTTTTGTTAATTATGTCATTAGCAAGTAAAAAGAGTTTGTTGATATTATTATTTCCCTGAAGCATTTTCAATGAAATTAGTTGTTCTTTCACAAATAATATTGTGTGTAACAATGCTTTGTGTAAATTCAAAAGTACCCAATTAATAAAATGCAACATAAAATGCTGACACAGTTGCAATATGCAAGGCATTCATTCACATGCGAAAAGCATTACAATGGAGTTATATAAAATAATTTGAGGGAACCCCATAACGGCAAATGTGAAGCAAAGAGAAAGAAAGGCTTGAATCAAAATTTCGAACAAAATTTAGATTGACATATTTCTCGCTGTGCACGCACATGGACATTAAACTCACACCAAGTGCAGTCCCTGGAAACGATGTTCAGCAGCAATCGCCCAAAAGCAAATATTTTGCCTCATGTTGCGCTCTATCGCCAGATATAACATGGAGTCAGTCTCTGATGTCGCTGTCCCTTCATCGTGTCCAGCTGGCTATGCATTAAATGCCATTCTGGCAGCCAGTTCGTTTTAGCTTCACTCACTGCCAGCACGACAACGACAAGCACGACAAGGACGACAAGGACAACGATGAGTTTATTCACCCTTCCTCGTTTCGTTTCTGGCATCGAAAAAAAGAAAAACAAAAAAAAAAACGCAGCGGGCGTTGCGTTGCATACTTTGCAGCTTGTGGCAAAACAGCAATGTCAGCATCATCATCGTCTTTATACCCTGTGTCCCATAAAACTCTACAAATGATGGGTATCATAAAGTTGTGCACATTCATTGTGTGTGAGCTGATTCTCTCGCATTCGTGTTCCGCATAAAAGATACCACCCACAAATTTCGCAGCCGAAAATGACAAAAAAATCGATTGAAAACTGCAGTTTTGGGTAAACAGTTTTGCTTTTCTGACACACGTTTCGATGTTATAAGCGAAATTTTCAAACGATCAGACAACTATTCTGTGGAGATTTTAGTGGAGAAACTTTAATTAAATTAATCAATTATCTTTTATTCGTTTGGTTTTTATTTATCTATTTTAAATTATTTTGTTTTATTTTAGAGACAATCTTAAGATATCCAAGAGCAAATTGTATTAAATTGATTTAGAGAAAATAAAATTTTAATTATTTATATTTTAATTAAATTTGTACATTGCATTTAAGATATAAACATTTTCTGATTTGTTTATAAAAACGCAATTTGTTTAATTAATTATTCAATTTGTTATTGTTAGCATTGAATTTCAATGTTGTTGGACTCAGTCAGAACTTTATTTCGACCAAATTTAGGATATTCTACTTTTGTCAAATATGCGTCGTTTATATGAAATAAATGCGTAAAAAAAATAAAAATTATAGAATTCTTTGAGTTCCACTTAAAGAAATAAAAAAATCACGTCCTCGTGTTGTAATTTTGTAACGTGTCTGAAAGTCGTTGACTCGTCAAACTTTATTAAGCTTACAGTCATGTATTAATTAAGGCAAGCAACATTGCAATGTATGCCACAATTTATGTTTTAATCGGAATTATTGCTATATTTTGGGCAGCTGCAAGATGCTAGTTTTCAAATTATGTTTTATGGTCGACAAAACCACTTCGAATGCAGTGAAAGTTGTCAATTTCTAGACTAAACAATGGATACTCCAATTTCATTGAAGTTGTGGATTATCATGAATGACATTGTCAATTTAGAGGGTAACTGTCAAGTTTTGCTTTCTTACCTGATGTTTTTGTGCTTGTTTTAAAGATAAACAAGTCGACATTTTGACAACCTAAATGTGCGCCTGGCAACAGAATGCGGCGAGTGCGGCGAGTGCGGCACAGTGGCATTGTGGCAACTGCGGCTGCGGCATTTTCTGTCGTGGGCTATTCTGTTTTCTGCTCGCTCTGCTGTCCCTTTTGCTGTTTGCCCGCTTTATGAAAACTCCATAAACTTTCATCAAATAATCGAAATCAACTTTCAACTTCAGCTCGGGATGCCTGCAATTTATATGCAAATTTGATTAAGAAAACACTGCGAGGCTTTGGCTTTCCCTTTGGCCCGATCCACGACCGTCCCCCTCGAGTCTCTATCCAACCCTCCCGTTCGCCATTGCTATCCCCCACCACGCCCTTTGCCTTGGTAAGTAATTGAAACAAAAAATATGCATTTGACTAGCATCGCGTTTCGTGTTGCTCCGCTTAACTAATGTAATTTAAAATGGACGAGTGGCAAATTACTTGCCCTTAAAAACGCGAAACATTTGCGGACATTTCCTTTCCCCATCTGCCTCCCCGACGGTCGCCCCATTGTCCCGTTGCCCCCTCTTGCCGCCTTTGGCATACCCGAAACACACAAAAACAGGAAAAATAATGCCGTTGCGTAAATTGCCCAACGCAAATCCCGTGAAAATAAAAATTGTTAAAATAAATTGTGTGGGCGGTCGCAAATTGGTTTGGCTTTCTGCTTGGCTTAATTTGTAATTCAAATGTTTCTCGTTCGCGTTCTCGTTCCCGTGTCCATTCTTCTTCTATTTGCGAACACTTGTTAAATACGCCCCAACGGTCTCAGCGATCTGGCAGCGCGCTCGCATCGCTCTATGAATCATGGCTGCGTAAGTGGGCAGTGCTGTAAACCGCGATAAAACATCATTAAGTGTTGGCGAACGCAATCTAGGGTAGCGGCTTACGCCAACGGATGAATGGCCAAAGCTAACGATCAGTGCTGTAAAATTACGCGGATTACTATGATGAATGCGTAATGCGAACAATCAGTCCTGTGAAATGCGCTGGAGCGACATAGAGTGTTGCGAAGCTTTCGGAATGCTTTGGATTATTATAGCGAATGAGCTTAGCTTGCAATTTGTGCTCTGTTCAAATTCAGAAAAGAATAGTTAAAGCTAATGATCAATGCCGTCAAGAGAAATTACGTGCAATGAAGTTAAATAGCATTTTATGAAAAGAATGACAACATGATTTAAAATCTGAGCATACTTTCGTGAATTAAATAAAGTCTGCGAATACACACTTATTAAACGGAGTACAACATGATTTAAAATGCCAAATAACATAACAATATGCGCAGTGAAAAGCAACACATTTCACACAGGTTAACTGCAAGCTATTAAAACTATCGATCACAGCTAATTGCATTGCTCTGAAAGGCTTAAAACACAAGCATCAAGTGTTGAGAATCGTTATTAAAAGCTTTTGGCAAACGCTGGGATATTTAGCATTCAACATAAATAGTTAATTATCAGCTCGCTAAATGGAAATTTTGTGCAGCGCAAACATGATGATTAAATTTTAATTGGGCGGCTAAAATGGGTTTGACACACATTCATGCACACACACATACAGACACGTGTGCATATTTTTAGAAAAATTTCAAATATTAATTGCAAAAATTAGTGCAACCCAATTAAAGACGCTAATAACTTGGCTGTCAACTCACACCGACATGAGGAATTTGCTATTTCCGCCCTGAGTTTAATCGAATAAAAAGTGCTCATTTTTTATGCATATTAATTGCTCGAAATGCCTTTGAAATACATTTATCAAATGCCATAAATTCTCTTGTCGATAATGCGCGCAGTTATTTGTATGGCGAGGTGTTGGAAATGTTAATTAAAATCAGTTGATAAATGAGCATAGAGAGAATGTAAAAGTGCAATCAATATTTTAAATGAAAAACAAAAGATTTAAAAGGTTTCGAAGATAATAATGCAGCAAGCTTTGTTTTAATTAAGTGCAGCAACCAAGTACCAGTAATTGACTTGTCAAACTCTACAATTTAGGGAAAAAGACGTGCTGAAGAACAACTACAAGAATTCCTCCAGTTATTATGTTAAACCCAGATGTTCTTTATCCTTCAATTAGCAGCAGTCAAATTGCTTCATAAACTGAGTACTTCCCCACTTAAATTCTATAAAAAATTCCCCATAGAGTCCTGCAAACTGCATGCAAAGAAATGTGTTCCTCTTTTTGTTCGTTTTTCATAGTCTGTCTTTTGTTTTGTTTTGTGTGCGTTCTATGGGAAATATGGCCAATAAAACTGTCATCAAAAAGTTGTAAAGTAATGAAGCATTGCGGGAAAAAATGTAAGAAAAACATTTCGGGAATGAAATGCGCACTTGAGGCAAAACTTTTGCCGCCAGCGATTTGCGCAAAAAAATGGAAGGAGGCAACAAAAAAAAAGGAAGAGAAAGTGAGAGCACAGTAAGAAAATGCCAAAAATGAAATGGGAAGAAAAAGTAAAAATATTAATAAATACTCGTAGATTGTCGAAATGCACATTCACAAAAGAGATTTACATTTTAAGCGGTGCTGAAAAGAAGTCCTTGTGCCCTCCGCCCCCGCCTGACATTGTTCCTCTTTTTGCTTCTCTGTCGTTCAGATCGGTGGCACGATGCAGCAGCCTCACACAAATGTTGCACATTATTTTGCACTCTATCAATTTGAGCTCAAGTTGAGCGCAAGTTTCTCCAGCTGTTCCCCCATACAAATTCATACAATATATCTCTATATTGATACCCTGTAATATGCGTGCCGAGGCTATCTTTATTGTATGTGTGTTGCTGTGCTCCAGCTTTTTGCTTAGGGTAGTTTCAAGTTCATTTGTCACACAGGCGCACAATAAACATGTCTTATTAAAGCCATGAGTCCTAACCGTCCATCTCAATCAATCAAAATGAGTAATTGCCGCCAATATCTATATTGATACCCTATAAAGTTAGACAGTGGCTATTATGCGTTATTCTTTCTTAAAAAGGTCTGCTAAAGATATTAACAAATCGACTGGCTACTAATAATAGAGTAACATATTTAATTTGTTGCAAATAAGTAACACATTTTTGTGCTTATTGTTTTCAAACAAAATTGAGTCTGTTCAATTAAAAAATAAAATTTTAATTAAAGCAGATATTACTTACATTGTTGTTATTCTTTCTTACAATTTGTACTTCGGCACGAATTGAACATATTTCTGGTTTGTCAACTGGATAGTCCAGCCAAGCCTGCTTTTCATGCTCAGCTACAGGGTATTACACTTGACTAAAGCATTCTTCTGCTTGTGCTTTCATTCCTTCCTTCCTTATTTTTTTTTTTATATTTTTGGTATTCCTTTTGACTCGTTGTTATTGTTGTTAAAAAGTTTGCTCCACTCATAATTCCCGATTGCTCTTTTGTTCAATTGCCAAACGTGGAGTGGGCATTGCTTTGACTATGGGGGGTAGGGAGAGTAGGGAGATAGTGAGTGGTAGAGCAGGGGAGGGGTGGGAATAGGAGGTTTCGGAGTCGTAACCAGCAGCCCGCATCGTCAAGTTGTTTTACGCAACATTTACTGTGGACTCGCTGTGGCCAGGCCAAGAAGCCCCCTAAAAGACCAAGAGACCGAAAGGACCAAAAACCAATGCCAACTCTCGACTTTGCCAAAGACTCCGAATGTCTGTGCTGCTGCTGATGCCTCCACATCCTTACGTGTGTGTGTGTGTGTATTTTTTTTCCGCTAATTGGAAAAGTTGCAAGTTGTGCGGGCTGCGTGAGCGGTTAGCTGACTCCTTCCACTGATCTGACGTGCTGAAGTCTTCAATGCCCTGCGGCCCTGTCATTCCGCAAGTCCTGCCGTCCTGCTGTCCTGTCGTCTTGGCCAGGCGGCAGCGGCTTTTATGGCATTTGGAATGCTTATTAGCAGCTGACACGGCGTCAAAGTTTATAAAGCATGAGATTTTACACTCATAATTGCCCATTAGCTGCCTCTCCCCCATCCTCGTCACCCATTTGGGGGCGCCATAATGTAGCCTGATGTGTTGGAGAGATGTGCTGAGATTTGCCTAAGCTGCGTCTTCCTGCGCTTTATGCCATTGTAATTACAATAACCGAATGACTTATATTTTGAGGCAAATGCTTTGCATCCGTCTGATAACTCTGTCGTCTAATCCCCCTCACCGTTGCCCCCTCCCCCGAAATCACCCCGAAATCGCAAATTGAATTCGGCGGCAATGCGCCGACGCTGAGAGAGCGAGAAAAAGCATGAAATACATTGGGATATTTTTGTTCCCTGGCAACAGGACGAAACTGGCAAAAGGTGTTCAGTTACGAGTTTGTTTCGGTTAGTCAGTCTATTGCCATAAATGGCCGCGTGTGGCAGACAAAAGCGCATGAAAAATTCATAAGGCGAATTCCAAAGCGCCACAGCAACGACAGCAACAAAAAGAACAGCAACAGTAGTAACAACAACAACAACAGCCGAGTGAAACCGTTAGCTGTCAACGTAATCATCATCGTCATCGTCATCGGAATCGAATGTTGAGCGGCCAATGAACGGTGCTTTCTAATACCCAAAACATAGAGCTAAAGGTGTGCACTCGTGTGTGTGGGTGTGCGTGTGTGTGTGGGTGAGTGTGTGTGTTAGTGAGTGGCTAACCGAATACTTGACGTTTACTTTCACATAGTTTTCTCAACACAAAAAAAAAAAGAAAATAAAATGAAAGGAAAACTCAGCAACAAAATGCAATGGCAAATCGAAAAGTGCTTGACAAATGAGTATAAAAAATACAAAGAAAAACCAACAACAACAAAAACAACAATAACTGAGACAACATTTCAAGTTTGAGAGTGTGTTTGTGTGTTTTGTGTGTGTGCCAACACAAATACACGAGTGCTTTACGCTCAACAAATTTACGATATGTACAATAAATATATAAGTATATATACATATAGTATGTATGCGAAGTGTATATAAAAGCAGCGCCAACAAAGAGCAAATGTTGATTATTTGGTCATTCGGTTGTGGTCCTAAAATTACCCCCTTCCCCCTTTCAGCACCACACACACATATAGCACTCCGCGGCCCCCGAGGGTATATTGACTGACTGGTGCAGCCCCTGCTAATCCTCCTTTATGTGCAGAAAGAGCCTCAAGTATCATTGAATTGTTAAACACAATTAGTTTTGTTTGCGCTGTTCCCAGCTACGCTATCACTTTAATTACAACAACTTTACGCCTTGCATACTCTGCGGCGTACAGAAGATAAGTTCTCGCCTGCTGCTCGCTCTCGTTCTCTCCATATATTATATTATTATAGCTCAACTTGCTAGTGATAAAAAATAACAGCAAAAGTTTCTGCAAGCTTCAATTGTGAGTTAATTTTTCATAACAAAACTTTTGCTTACTCTCTCTCTCTGTCACACTGTGGGGAGGTTGACGAGGAGGAGCAGCAGCAGGAAGAGAGAAGTTGGAGTGCGTATGTTTGCATACATTCGTTTGCCACAAACAACGCCACAATGTTTCTCATGTGTAAATTAAATAAAATTTCTGTAATTTATTCGCTTGGAATTAATTGAATTCAGCAAAAATTGCATTCACATTCGTCAAAAATGAAGAACAATTACAAAAAATACACACAAATACAATAATTTATTCCTGATGACATTTTGCGTAATTGATTTGGGAAATGCAATTTCCAGAGCTGACAGCATATTAAATGAAGAGCATCAAATGAAAATCAGTTGGCAGCTAAACTGAGCCCAGAAAGCATATAAAAAATTCAAATTTTGGCATTTTTCAATTGTTGATACGCAAATGAAAATCCCCAGTGAATTGTGGGCAATGACTTAAAAATGTATGATTGTGGTAGGTGGCGAATTTTCATCTTGCAGAGAATTAAATTCTCAAGAATTGCTTAATATAAAAGTACTTTTATTTCAGTAAAATAATGCTAGTTATATTTTTTTATTTGTTGAATTAAAATGTTGGAAATATTTAAAATATCCTTTTTGAAGTATGCCGTATTTGAAAACCTCAGTATTGTGTTAATCGCATTTCTACCATCAACTGAGTAATGGAATGAAACAGACTGAAGCTTTGTTCATAATCTGGTGGCTGGCTATTCTATTTGCTAATCCGGCAGCTAAAACAAAAGCCAGAACAAAGTCTGTTTAGCACAGTTTTGCCACGCTGGTTGCTGGCTGCCCAAAAGTATGCTTTCAATTATTTACAACTAGAGTTTTAATGCCGATGCTGTGAGCTGCTCGCTGAACAAATGAAAATGAGACACTTGGCCTTTATGTCGAAACGATTGCAAAGTCCTTCCCATTTATTATGCACAGTTTCGACAGCAATAAACAATAATAAAAAATACACTTGAACTATGGAAAATTCATAAGGAATTTTGTCGAACTAGCGCCGCTACAAAAGGCAGAGAACGAGAAAGTTGGGGCGCAGTCATTGATATACAATATATAAATAAATTGTGCTATTTTAATGAAGAGCCCGAAAGTATGCTGCGGAAATTGGTGTGGCACAATTGAAAGCAGTTTTTGCGTTTGGCCCCAAAAAGTATGCTACGCTTGGCTTAAAGCGGTAAAATTAGGCAAAATATCGTTAGATACCGAATGGCAGCCGCAGCGGTTACATAAAGGCTCCCCCCTCCCATTAAAGCCTTGGACACAAGGCGTGGCATAGTTTATGGCATTTTAATCATTTAACAACGCTTTGGTTTGCAGTCAACATGCAAATTGCCTGGCGAGCAACCAAACAGGACGAACAGACCCAAACAACAAGAACAACAGCAGCAGCGACAGCAGCAAAAACACAATAAAAATTGCCTATAAATGGGCGGAAGAGCAGCAGCAGCAGCAGGAGGAAGTGGAGGTGGAGGAGGTCGAGTAGGTCGACGAGCAGGAGGTGATGGTCGAGGAAATGAAGGAGGCTGCTTTGTGGGTGCAGATGGTGTAGGTGGTGTTGTTGCTATGGCTGCGACTGCGACTGTGACTGGGACCAGCGCCATTGGCATGGATATACGCACAAGGACACCAACAGCAGTAAACAACAACAAAGGCAGTGGTGGAAGCAATAACGGCAACAACAGCAACAACGAATCGACGTCAGTCAAACAGAACAACAATGCGAAACTTCCGCATAGGATGCGACGAAACGGAAGTTATTTTGGTCGCTTGAACGTACGGATCTATCTCATCTATTCATGCTGCTATCTGCTGCTGATAATGGCAGCAGCTGGCAGCAACAATGTGGTAAATGGACTCAAATGCTATTGCAATCCAAAGGAATGCGATGTTATACGGGCCCTCGACTGCCCCGGCAAGGGCCTAATGCTATGGGATCCATGCCAGTAAGTTAAACCACTCATCTGCCATATTTTATGCGTATCTATTCACAATTCGTATATGGCGATTGCGATTCGCATTCGCATTCACATTCGCACACTTTAATTCTATTCATGTGCAGATGCTGCCGCATATGCGCTAAAACGTTGGGCGAATCCTGCGGCGGACCCGGCGGCTTTTCCGGACAGTGTGAGCCGCCCCTACAGTGTGTTACCAAACTGCCCATTAGCAGCGGTCTCGGCGTCTGCATGGGTAAGTCTCTCCCTCTCTCTCTCGCTCGCTTGCTTTGCTTACGTTATATTATTTCCTCTTCTTTTTGTTTTGATTGCATGTTCTTATATTCATTTCGAAAGCAACTTCTCAGCATTTTTTATTATGTTTACCATATCTTAAATACCACTCAAATACCCGGTAGCTTTTGTCTAAAAGTGTGTAACTGGCAAATTTTGAGTGTGTGTTCATGAAAATCACCATAGATCTTTAAAATCTGAAGAACTGAAACAGCAAAATGTTGTCCCTTTCTAGTACGATTCGCAAATTAGGTTAGCAGTATAAAAATACAAATTGCGAACGAAATTTAAAATTCCAGATTAGCATTGAGGCACACGCAAAATAAGCTAATTAAAAATGCATTCAGAGTATTCACGTGCAATAAGATTATTAATTTGATTTCTGTATATTATTTTTGCATTATTATAAATTGAGTTTCAAAGTACTTTATTGTCGATAAGATTTTTACAAACAGTTTTGTAATGATTACCGAAAATGTCCCCAGATTATGCAGACTATTTAAGAAACCATTAAGGTGATGTATTTTAACTTTGCATAATTTAATTCATTTTAATAATTTTAATTTAGTAAAAAAGTAAAAAGGCAAGGATATTTAGCGAGAAATTAAATTTGCGTTACTTTATCAACATTAGTTGGATTATATTTATATAAAAAATATTCAAACGAAATTATAATGCTTTTAACCGTGAATTGCTCATGTGCTTCAATAGTAGATACTGCCTTCTGAAAACAAATGCCCTATGTACGTTTCTCCCCGTTGAAACTGGAGATTCGATTGGTAGCTTAAGTTAAATACTCCGGGTGGGAACATGTCCCTGGCTAGTGTGACATTCTGAATATCATACGTTTTGCACTGCAAATATTGCATGGAATATTATGTTGGCATACTTTAGAGAAATGTATCGAAATACTCACCTCTAGAATAGGGCATTTTGTTGGTAGATTGCTGACACTTTGAATGCGCTGAAAAAACTTGCCGTAGAAGCGGCCAATATTTATGGTACTGAGAAATTGGCATCCATCTATTTTGACATGGGCCAAGTTCAATTTACTGCTATCTCGCTTTAAAATATCGATGGTGATTATTACATTAAATGATCTTATTGTTTCCCTTAAGGCAAAACTTATAGAAATCGATGGATCCGGGCGTGATTTATGTAAAACGCAGTTAAACTGATCCACAATCTGATTTTGCAAGTTTATACAAGTTAGATTTTTTATCTCCACTATGACAGGTGGCTGCGAAAAAATTACTCACTTTTTAATCATAAAAACTCGATTCTATTAATACTGTACCTTTGGATGACTAAAGTCGAGGAAAGTTAGCACAGCCAGGATAAAAAGTAATTGTGGGTACTTCATTATTTTTGTGCGTTTTTTACAGTTGCGGTGAATGTGAGTAAATGAAATCATAAATAAACAAACGAATTTATTTAAGTGGGGCAGCAATCAAACAAATGTCCAATTAAAGCATTTAATAGGAATTTAATATGCTCAATATTAATTGCGACTTTCGTTTTATCGATTCTCCGTCTAATGAGCACACACGTCATAGTTTAATTTGAATTGCAATTGTTTGCTTCTCTCTTTCTCTCTCGCAGATCTGCAGCATTTGACAGCGCTCACATACAGCCAAGTTAGTAATTGTACTGCGGATGAGGCGATTGTATTGGAACCGGGCTGTGAGATAACCAACAAACGCTGCCAATGCTGGCCCACAATGCGCACCTGTCTCAACCAGTTGGCCTCTGATGGCGGCTCGCCAAGCGATTCACGTTGGCACTTCAAAAATCTCGAGGTATTTTTGTGCAGCATACTTATTTGCGCAGCATGCAAATTCATTTTGAGCGCAAAAAGCAAATAGTTTGAGAAAAGTTGCTCTAAATGCGAATTGATTGAGCAGGTGTGATTGTTATTAATTGCATTTTGTGTTTTCTTTTATTTTTTGGGGGGATTTAGGACTGCCAATTGAACTTGCAAAATCTGATTAAACTCGAATTGGAATTCGATGAAGACTATAAAATCTCACCGAGCAAATTTTCATACAAAAAGCTGCGCAGAAAGCGAAAATCGTTGAGAAAACGCATGTGAGTTGAATTTTGATCAGCATTTTGATTTCATTGCGTTCGTACCATCGTTCGGTTGTAATTTATGCATTTGATTTATTTATTGTCGCTTTGATTTATTTATTGCAGCATCATTTTGGAAGATGATGGCATCCAGCAGCAAACCGTCTAAACACGTCCCCCTCTCTCTTCTCATAAATAAAATTCTTGTACAGATAGTATGCTTACTTCTATGAAATGTGGCTATTATAAATATGATAATAAACAACCTATACATATGCAACACAATATACTTATACATGCATTCATAAATAAAAACACACGAGACACACACATTCATTTCGCACACAGAGACAAACAAATACATACGTATTGTGTATGGTAAATATAAACTATTGTATGTATTGTATATCCCTAAGATATTTGTTACTCTATTGTTTTTTAAACAATGTGTGCGCATACATAATGTATTATATATTGCAATTTCTATTCCTAACAAGAAAAAAACCTAAAGACAAAAACAAATACCTAAAGAATACATTTGAAACATTTTACGAATGTTGTTGCTTTCAAAATAATGCGATTATGAAAAGCATCGAAATATATATATATATATACATAAATGGCCAGAAAACCCAGTTTTGTTTGTATTTGCATGGCAAATTATTATTTATTAATGCTTTTAAATTAACATCTATCTTTGAATTTTAAAGGCAAACTGTTCAGAGCTATCAGAGACGAAACTGCTTAGGATCTACTGCAGCTCGATTAGCAACTTAATTCTTTCAGGCTGCTTGCCTTGGCGTATTTCGCATAAAATGTTGCTTAAAATGTGCTACGATTAAACAAGAAAATGTGCTACATAAATATTGTAATAGTAATATTTTCAATAGTTTATAGACCCTTGAACAAATATATCAGCAACGATCTTGCTTTCTTTTTCGATTGGCAAGAGCAATTGATGAGT
Source organism: Drosophila siamana (assembly GCA_035047445.1). Taxonomy (NCBI): domain Eukaryota; kingdom Metazoa; phylum Arthropoda; class Insecta; order Diptera; family Drosophilidae; genus Drosophila; species Drosophila siamana. Next base: position 361,943 of record JAWNPP010000014.1, on the reverse strand, counting down.
CAGAGCTGGAACAGCCAGAGGATATTCGTCAACTAGAACTGTATAATTACGTATCTCAAAGACCTTGACCTAAGAATTTTTAACGTGTTTTTAAATTATGCATTCTTAATAAAGTTCTATACTTAAGGCAGGAATTGGACAAGTGTTGGGTAAATTGCTAACGCTGATAATCCGCTTAAAATAATTGCCAAAAATGTTATTTCCATAAAAACGACTCCAGAAACTTGCAGCCATCGAGTTTGTGTCATCCAGTGCTGATTTTTGTATCATCTTTATTCATAATTCTCACATCGAACCACAGATTAAATGCATTGGCATTTTCTTTAAGACTAAAACGGGCATACATCATAGGGACAATTTTTTTCTATGAAGAATGCAGGTGAACTCATATTTATCTCTATATTAAATATTGAATTTATGCAATTTATTTTCTATTACCTTCGCCTCACTTGTCGACTGATAAGTTAGTACAGCAATCATTAATACAATTGAGCGGTAAGTCATGATTCGGACGTTGACTTCGGAAGACCAGAGTGAAGAATACTTCTACTCTGAGCTAACATACATTAATCTTTTCAAAGCTATTATAAACATAGTATTAACCCATTAACAGGCCTAATGCATTTTTAATATACGTATAAGCATTTACTAAGATAGATAATTAAGTAATACGCTTCGTATTTATTGCAGAAATATGTATTAATACATTTTTATGTATAGGTGATAATACCAAGTACATAAATAATGGCAACTATTTTCTCTCTAAATTCTATTTTCATTCCCCACTCGTAGGTCATTGCAGGAGCACCTGGAGGATATTCCTCTGCCAGAACAGTATAGTTGCGTATCTCAAATACTTTGTTCTACAAACAATAAGCAGGCAATTAAATGTGAAATTCGGTGCACAATAAAGTACTCACCGGTGGAATTGGGCATTTTCTTGGAAAATTGCTGGCAGCTCGAATGCGTTTGAAGAACTTGAAGAAACCTACCTGAGAGTAGAAGGACTCCAAAAATTTGCAACCATCGAGTTTATGGCGCCCAACATTCATCTTAGTATTATCCTTCTTAATCATTGCCAAATTGAAATGTAAATAGAAAGTTTCAGCTTTTTGCCTGAGATTGAATCGCACGGATAATGAAGGAACAATAGTTGCACGATGGAGAGTACAACTGAACTCATGGGCCAACTCGGGTACTAGAGGAATGCAACTAAAGTTTTTTAGCTCAATTAACATCTAAAACAAATAAAAATTATTTTTTTCGCTCAATTGTAATAGGTTAAACATATTTTCACCAACCTTAGACTGATTTGACATCAGCATAGTGAACAATATGTAGGTCAACAGCAAAATACGATAGTCCATGGCTCGGAGCTAGCACTACTGCTAATGTATTAAGTAGACGTGCTGCAGTCGGAATATAAATTCGCTTAAATCAAACATTTTGATTATATCCACTTTTAATATATTCATTAACAATTGCAATTTAAATATCACAATATCATTAGCACACGTCACTTAATTCATCTTGCTCTATAACATCAACTTACTCGCATACTAACTAAATGGCTTCTTTTAAATTGGGCGCCAAATGTTACGCTTCATTTACGAAGCTAAGTGCTATGAACTTTGTAAATCAAGGGCCCATACGAGAATACTGATTGCTATGATGCAACACATATTAAATGTCAAATGTGTATTTGTTAAAAAATTCTAAGAAAATCAATTGTTTAATATAATACTTTTCCCTAAATATATAAATATCAGAAATACATTTAATTTCGACTTCGTCCGTTATAGCAGCTTGCTTGGATATTCTTGCCAATGAATGGTAGAGTTTCGAATCTCAAAGAATATGTTCCAAAAAATATACAAAGTTAAACTTATTCTTTAATGCAATCAATGGTAAATTTACGCCAACAACCGGACAGAATTTAGGTGAATTGCTGAAGATTTGAATCCGTTTATAAAATTTTCCGACGAAGTATAGTACCTCATTTTATAACGCTCTAAGTGCAGATAATATTAAATGCATTTATTCCTTGGTTAAGTTTAAACCGAATAGACAATGAAGATAAGATCTGTTTGCGATGAAGAGTTCAGCTTAGCTCAAGGGCCACCTGAGGACTGTAAGATAAACAGCTAAAATTGCTGATTTAAATTTGGATATGTCGCTAAACTAAACGTTGCGAAATTATTAATTAGACTGGTTTAAATTAGCAACCAATTTTCTTCCCCACAGTAACACTTGTGTCTAGCAGGACCATCTATATAAACATCAATAAGCGTGGCCATTCATGAATCGACCAGCAATGGAAACTGGTTGTAACTTTCAGTAATAGGTACAAATTACGATGCAGATTGTAAACAAATCTCATCTAATTTAACTTTATATTAATGGCAGATTTGTGAAAATTGTCATTAATTGCTTTATGTTTATAATAAGAAATAGTTTAAAATAGTTTATAATAAATTCGAGAAACGCATTTCTAATATCTCTATGCTATAAAATAAAACGATTCATCGTTATAAATGGCTTTATTTAAGTCCAAAAATGAAAGATTGGATAATGAAAATGACATCGCGTGATAATGCGTGGCTTTGAAGTTTTTATAGACTAAATGCATATTTATTGTAAGGACTTGAGTTTGAATATCATCACTACTGAAAATAGATCATTAGAACATATGGAAAAAGGCATATCATAAAAATTCAAAATGCGCCCCAAGTTACACTTCATTTCCAAAGCTAATTGCCATGGAATTTGTCGACCATAAAGTGTTTAATCATGATGCAACTAAAAGCTTAATTCGTTTTTTTAAATTTATTTATTGTGTAATTGGAATATTGTTCCAATATGTATTACAAATGTTTGAGAAATTAGGTATGTTTAATAAAAAATGTTTCCTTTTACAATAATCTCGGCCACAACTATACTTTTGTATTCAAATTTCATTCCAAACTGGTGCGACATTGCTGGTGCTTTAGGTGGATACTCCTCCACGAGAACTGTATAGTTGCGTATCTCAAAAAGTTTATTCTGAAACAATTAAACAGTTATAATTATATAAAATAATCAATCAGTAACTAACTAACTCCAGGAACTGGACATGATTTGGGTAAATTGCCGAAGGTTCGAATGCGTTCATAGAATACTCCTATAATGTTGGCACCATAAAGTGATCTCAGAAGTTGACAGCCATCTAATTTCAGTTGCGCAACAGCAATGGAAGAGTCCTTTTTTAAAATGGCCCAATTGCATAAAATATTAAATGCATTGACTCTCTCCTTCAGCTTAAATCGAACAGACATTGAAGGAACGATGCGTTTCCGATGAAGTGTACAACTGAACTCATGTGCCAACTCAGGGTGATGAGCTATACAGCTAAAATTGTTGATTTCGATTTTCATATGGCGCTAAAAAAAGAAATAACAATTTCATATTACATTATCGTCATCCTTAAATTATGTTTACCTCAGCTAGACTTGTGCTCAGCAAGACAATTATTAAAGTTAATAAAAAATCGCGGCAATTCATGATTCGAGAATCGAACACAACCGATTAGAGGCTTTTGCATACGTAAAATGAAGCAATAAAATAGCACTAATGTTTGATTTACATTTAAATTTTATATTAATAGCTCAATGATTTTAATTTGCTTATAATTTGAAGAATCATTATTATTATTGCTTTGTCATTGTTAATTGTCTAAACAGAGAAGTAGCAATTTAGATTACTCTGAAATGTGGAACATTTGCGAATCGAAACATTTAATTTCAAAAATTTTCTTAACGTTGTATGCAAAATAATTAATAAAAATTCGTGCATCTACGAATGTAAATTCTCACTTAATAAATAACAGAGCCAATATTAAAAATATTACCAAGTGAAATTCCTTCTCTTTCGAATTTGAGAATCATTTGAAATGTCATCGCGGGAGCAAAAGGAGGATACTCTTCAACTAATACTGTATAGTTGCGGACCGCCAGAATTTTATTCTAAAAATGCAGATTATTGTTATAGATACATTCAATATTAAATATTTAATACTTACACCAGGAATTGGGCATTTGTTGGGCAGGTTGCTGACACTCCGAATGCGCTTAAACCACTTTGACAACATATTGTTGCTGTAAAAAGATGCAAGGAAATTGCAGCCATTTAGTTTGTGGCGTGCAATGGTCACTTTGGAATTGTCTTTTTTGACAAGGTACAGCTCATATATCAAATGAAACTCATCGAGGTGTTTAGATAGTTGAAATATCACAGAAACTGTTGGAACTATGCTTCTCCTATGGAGAATACAGGTGAAATCAAGCACCAAAGTCGGATTCAGAAGTGTGCAGGAAAAGTTATGAAATTCAATTGTAAATGGAGGCGGCTGTTTGAAATATAGAAAATTTAATATGTTATAAAACTTTTGAAAAATAATTTCTAACATACTTTTGCAGCTTGGTCCTGGATCACAAATGTTCCGAAAATCAAAAACAAAACGCGATGATACATGATACGTGATTTATAAGAGTAAACTGACATTGCAGTCCCAAAATTCCATAAATTATATACTTCTAATAAATATGCTTAATGCATTTTTAATTTCTCAATTCTATGGCACATGTATGGCAATAACATCGAAATCATGTTTTCAGATATCAGATTTTTTTATTAACTAATATAGCCGATATTCCGATAAGCCGATATTCATGTTTCAGAAACGCATTACGTGCTTAGTGACGCTAATCTGTTCAGATGTGAAGTGAAGATAACTAAACTCTTTGTGTGGTAAAACGACAACATTGTAAATTTTAATCTGGAATTTATTGCATACCTGTGGGCCGGCAATTATTTCACTGACTACGATTAAATCGCGATTAACAAATTTAATTTGAATATAATCTTTACCTCATCTGCTTTTCATCAATTCTAAGTTTACAATTATAATCCAGTTTATAAAAAAAAAAAAAAAAGAAAAAACCCCCCAACACAAACCAAAAAAAAAAAACAAAAAAAAAAAAAAATAAAAAAAAAATATATTATAATAATAATAAAAAACCAACAAAACAAAAAAAAAAAAAAAACAAACACACACCACACCCCCCCCCCACCCCCCACACCCAATAAAAACCCCCCCACCCCCCCCCATCCCTCCACAAAACCCTTCCCCCTTTGCGGTATAAACATTGATGGAAAAATGATTTTTGAAGCTCGCGCCAACTTTAAATCTGCAACAAAAACTGAGAGATACAAATCTCGTGTAATAACGCTTACGCTTGACACAATGCTGATTGCTATATTTTTTGTGACACAGTTGGTTAGTATTTTTGTTTGCATATTTTTGGGCTGTTCAATATATGTAATATTCCAATTTGAACGAGCTTGCAACTAACTTATAAATAACTTCCTGACTACAATTACAATTATTGATCGATACACGGAATACAATAATAATGATGTTAAATCCTGGGATGTCAGTTTAGAGTTCAAGCAGCCAAGCTTCAAAAATATAATATAATGGTGAGGAAAAAAACTTCTGGTTGAAGTCGGCAGTCAAGTGGTGGTCAGTTCTTGAAAAGATCAAAGATACACTTTGGCGCTTAAGTGTTTTGGAGTGGCGCGCAGTCAAGACGAGATGAAATGGAGTTTTGTTTATTGAGTTGTTATATTTTGGGATATTTTATTTTCTGCGTTCTTCTTGTTGTTGTTGTGTACGGACTGTGTTACAAATTATGCTGCGCACCTTAGTGGAGTACACGAAAGCAATTAGACGCCGTCGTTTGACAAGCTGAATGAAATAGTTGAGCTTGAGGTTAAGATCGAGATTGAGATGAAGGACTGAGGATGGCAGATTGAAGAAGGAGGATGGAGGAGGAATGCCAAGCAAATCGTTTATCGACTGGCCACATCGGACAGGTCGATGTCGAATACGAGTGGATGTCTAACTGCCAATGAGCCACTGCCTGAAGTGGCAGAGAAAATAGACAGGGCGGAGTCGGAGGCGGTGGCGGAGGAGAGGTCTGGCAACGGGGGCTACTGTGGCGAGCGCCGGACAATAAAAGAACTCAAGTGGGGATGGCAATACAAAAAGGTGTTAAAAAATTCTACTTTTTATGCTCTTATTATGATTTGATGGACATTTACGATACCAAAGTATGAAGAAACGGAATGTTTTTATACTCGTATGCTTTTTCACTTTGTTTTCAATTTTTTTACATTTCAGTTGTTGTCTTTATCGTGTGTTGTGTTCCCTTGCCTTCCCCCACGCTTATTGTTTCAGTTGTTTGACAAGCGATGCGTACAAATCAAAGCAGGCAACAAACTGGCCCGAGTCTATATCGCTCTCTTTCTTTCCCTATCTCTCTGCCTTCCTTACTCTCGCTTAAGCGGGTTGGATCGGATCGGAATGAAATGGGTTTTTAGTATCGCCTCTGAATCTGATGGGACTGAGAGTATTGAAACTCGGTTTGTTTGATTAATAGCCGCACAATTGATATGTTAAGTGGTAAATTACGCCATTGGCACGCAAATGTGTCCAGAAACGGCAAATTGTTGTTTGTTTAAGGCGCCGCCAACGGGGGCTGCCAAAAGGGGTCGCTCTTGATCTTATCTGCCGGTCCAAAAGGCATAAAGTGATTTAATTTTGAATGGAGAAAGTTGTACAGCCTCGTACAATTATTCAATTACATCGACAGTGCCGCTGAGTGTTTATGACGGGAGGGGAACAGGGGGGCGGTTTTCCCGTAGCTGTGAAAAACTTTAAAGTGCCATAAAGTTCGATGGCGGCTGTTTAAATTAAAGGCCATTAGTCTACTTTTAACACGCTTTGGGGCAGCAAAAACAACAAAAACGTCAACTTCAACGACAACCACATTTACGTGAGCCTGTTTGCATTTTATGGTCTCATTTATATTATTAAATAAAACAAAAGCAACAACAAAAACAAGAACAAAATAAATAAGAAAAAAGGCGCACAAAAATCCATTAAAACCTTTTGCATATTAGAAATACAATAGAGAATGTCATTAAATTTTTGCCACGCCATAAAAATCGAGAAGAAAAACACACACATAACAGCGCAAAAAAAAAAAATTAAATCGAAAAAAAAACCAAACTGAATCGTTGAAGTGTTATAAAAATCATTTAAGAGTCGCGATTGCTATACAGTTTTATGGCCTATTCGTATTGCCTGCCATCTAGCTAGCTGGGGGCCTCGATTCATTTGGATCAGACCACAGAGCTCCATCAGAGTCGGATTCAGATTCAGATTCATGAATGCGCGCCCAACTGAAATGATTCAATTTCGAAACGTGTCGTCCGCTTTTTATGATCGATTTTGCTATAAATAATCGAACTTCATTATTTTTTTATATGATATAGGGGTTGCTAAATACTATTGAAAACTGATTAATAATCCAACTGGTTTCAACGCTCATGTTACTAATCGAAAAACATTGCCTTTTGATCTTGGATTGATATCATTTGAATGTATTGAAGGTATATTTGAATAATAACAATTATTTAATTGCGTACTATATCTCTCAGATTTTACTATAATTAAATAAAAGAAAATATGAAAGTTTTCATTTGCTCGATCGGCGAGAAAGTAACTTAAACTTTGAATGCCTATAAATTAATTATAAATAAATTAATATCTAAATAAATGTGCTCAAGCACAAAACGGTTGTGTTTGTGATTAATGTTGTACTAAGTAATATTTAGGAAGGCTAAGAAATTTATAGAATACCAGTCATCACATATTATCATGTATCTGAAAATATTCTTGAATTTTCTTTGGCAAATCAAGTAATATTTATTGAAGTAATAATGCATTCAATGCATTATCGTAGACTGCATTGAACACAATGCCCACTTTATTCTTTGACGGTAGATCTATTTATATTAATCGCCTCTTCTATTTATTTGTCAGATTGCCAGAGCTCAACTCTAGCAGACGAAATAGAGTTGCCCTCATTTCGAATTCGCATAATGAAACCCTCGAGCACCGAGTGGCCATAAATAAACTGTGGCAAATTCTCTAAGCAACTTGTTGAAGTGTCATAAATAAAGCGAGAAGCACCCAAAGAGCAACGAGCAACGAGCAACGGGCAACAAGCAAACGGACCACAAAACGCACTTCAAGTGGTTGTCATTTAATAAACTACACCACAACTGAATGTGTGTGTGTGTGTGTGTGTGTGTGTGTGTGTGTTAGTGTGTGTGCGCCTGCCGATTGCTGTTATATGATTTCATATATCATCAGTTTGCTGTTTGCTGGACGACGACTCGTAGGGCTTTGCTGTCTGCCTTCTTGGCTGGCTGCTCCAGACTGTGCTTGCTCTTTGCCACTCCTTCCTACCTCACCCCCAGGTCCGCCTCCCCGACCCCCTCTGCTGCGCCCACAAGTGATGGGCAACTTGTTGAGCATTGCGCAGGCGTGCGGCATTTAGTTCAGGCTGTCCGCATGCGCCTCATGTTGTATTTTTTGATAACATTTTATTGTCCGCTTTATAAATTATTGGCGTTTGCAGCCAGAGGGGCAAATAAGAGGGGAGCGGTGCACGGGCAAAGGGGGGAGCTGCGTTAAAAAAGTATCCTTTTACGTGCACATTTTTTGGTATGCAGCGTGTGTCCAAATTTGTGCAGAGCAAATAAATACTATATAGAATATACTAAAGTCTCGGGTTCGATTGCTCTGATGTTCGCTTGACGGTTCTGCGCGTGTTTTGGCCATTTAAGGGCTTGTCGTCCAATACACAATTGAGATTTGTTGCTGCTGCTGGTGCTGCTGCTGCTTTTGTTACTTTGCTCGTAGTGTGAAAGTTGCTTTAAATATCGTAGCGCGATGTGCCACCAAATCAAACCATTTATGTCTGCTCTTCGATCGCAGCTCAAACGACACATTCATCATCGTCAAGTGGCAGCTACAACAACAAGAAGAACAGCAATGAGAGGAGTCCACATTTGTGACACTCTGCCTACTAATGCACCTGTCTGGAACTTGAAAGCTGTCCTTCAATTATATCGCACACCCGCTGAGTTCTACTCGCAACTCCTAACTGGAGCCCTCTGTCATTGACTGCCATCTCTTTCTCTTGATCTTTCTTGCTCTTTCTCTGTATTGTTGTACACTGCTAGATAAGTTGTCCTTATTTCTCACAATTCCGTTGGCATTTAAATCATGCCTTAATATTGTTTATCTTTGCTACACACGGCGCATGATCAATCGAAATGATATAATTATATCCCTTCCACAGAGACAAAGAGCCGAAGAGCACCTCAAGCTGCAGCGCTCTGTGTAAATTGATATCAACAAATTACGCGAAAATATTTCAAAAATATTAACGAATGTGATTGATATAATGATGAGCTGACCAATGTCGACTACACTGCGGAAAAAAATAAAATAAAGCGTATAAGAGCTAATTTGATATCTGTAAAGTAATAAATTGTTACTAAAAATAATGTGAGCTAACTAAAAATGTTGCACTGCTGGGAAGGTTTTGGTTAGTTTACTTTACTTTATAATAAAATAATAAATGTGTTATTTTAAATTTGCAAGTATCAAATTCCAGAAAAATATATGAAATATAATAAATTTAGTTTTTAAATATGGGAAAGGAAAAAATTAAATAGGAGATACTGCTTATTTAAATATATGACCTACAATAAAGATCTTGATTTTAATTAAACGTAGTTCAGAAACTCTGCAAATTCGCACAGTGCATTGGCCAGCCTAATTATGCCCAATTTAAAAAGGGTTAATTAAGGCACAAAACGCAGCACACGATATGTGCACCATCCGGGGCGTTATTAATATGCGACATATCTGATATCTTTTTGTCCCTTGCAATAGCAGCATGATGATACAATGCATACTGTCTGTCCTTCTGTGAGATCATTGCTGCAAAATATATACAATAATTACATACAGCATTTGTCATAACACCAGATATGGACAATGTCTGGCTCGAATGGGGCGCGAATGGGCAACATGAGCGGAGACTTGGTAGCAACAACAGCTTCTGGCCAGGCCGAAAACAATGCGACAAATGTACGCAAAAAATTGTAAATATCATCATCGACATTGCCGCATCAACAGCAGCAGCAGCAGCAACAGCAACAGCAGGAGAAGGGAAAATGCTGGGCATTTTATAAATAAAATAAAATCATAAATGACGCGCCTGCCTCGGGTTTGGGGCAAGGACAGTCAGACACTGACTCTACTCTGACCCTGCAGTCTTTTGTCGATCCATTCGTCTCCGCGGGGACCATTCGGGGTGCCATAATAATTATATATCGGGCCTTTCGCGAGCCATGGGTAGACATTTCGCGCCGGAATTCGGAGCATTGTGTCATATTTAATACAGAAATTTTAATTAAACATAATTTGTAAGAAGTGCACGTCTGCTCAGACCCAGAGAACCATCCCACTTCTCTCTCTCCGGCCTTCCCTCAATCTGCTTCACGTCTAAGTGAATGAGCTCGAGTATTCCCCAGTTGTTTCTCCAGATTGCTCGTTACGATAGCTCTACCTTAAGCTGGAATAGAGTAATTTATAGCATTTTATGGCCTAGGCCCCCATTCGATGGCAGACAGACTTGTGTCTAGCATTCCCAAGGAATGCCTCTGATCGTATCGCAGTGCAAGTCCATCAATTGAGCGATAACAACTCACAAAGCAACTGAAGCCACTTCGACAAATGGCCAAACCACATTCGCATATCTAACTAGGCTCTTCCTCCACTCCACTCCAAGGAGAAGCGTAAAGAAAGCTAAGCGCCTGGAGAGTAAAAATGTGACAACAATATGTTAGTGTTTATTATCCTTTAAAACTATTGCAGCTTTTAATGAGTGTGTCATAGAAATAATATTAAAATAACTTTTAGATGATAATAATATTAAAGAAGACAAATTTTTGCATTCCTTACAATTTTTAAATTGAAACTGGGGCATGTTTACATATGAACAACTTTTATGTCATTTCCTCGTGACTTCAAGTCGCTGTTACAGATTAGCTGTAAGGTAGCCAGTGACATTCCCCACTCCAAGCAACTACTTTAGGGCTTGGCTCAGCTGAGTGGTGAGCGCATTTCTGGTGATTTTTCAAATGATTTAACTAGTTCACAATGTGGACTCGGTTTTGGGGCATTGTTGGGCTCCTCTTACGCCCGGCTGGCTGGGCAATTTGCAGACGCAGCTCTGGGTTGCCTACCAAGTTGAACCCATGTCCGTTTGGTTGGCTCATCGCCGGAGGCTGTATTACATTTCCAAGACAACAATGGGCATTTGGCATTGGCAACTTGCAACTTGCAGTATGCAGTGTGCAGCTTGCAGCTTGCAACGTGCAGCGGCGTTGGGCGTTTTTATTTTTACAGATATTGTTTACTATTTTCGCAGTGGTTTTTTCATCGTCTGCTCTCAAAGTGAGTTCCAGCCAGGGCTTGGGTTCAGCTTCAGCTTGAGCTTCAGTTGGAGCTTCAGCTCGAGCTGTGCCCTCTCATTGTTGTGTTGGCTGCTCCAATCATCATTTTTGCAGCAGTTGGAGTTGTTGTAGATATTCGCTTGGTGATATATTTTGGGTGAGCGCTTCCGGCAAATCGGCGCAGTGAAAGGTCAAGTTGCGGCCAAAGAGAGACTTCTGCCAGGGAGCTGGGAGATTCGTGTGCCAGCGAAATAAACAAATCAAAGTGAGCAAATGTATCCCCAACTCTCTTGCTCTATCTTTCTTTCCTTGCGCTCTCCTTCTGTCTCGCTCTTTGGCATTGTGTTTTGTGCGGTATGTGCTCAATTTTCTATAACATATTTGATCGCTGCGATCTTTGCGATCGCCTGACTTTCCATTTTTCCACTTTTTCCACACAGCTCGCTCGATTCGTGTGTGTGTGTGAGAAAAACTTATCGAAACGTTGCTATCAATGCACCGCAAACCTCTCCTTCGCCTCCTCCTGTCTCGCCCTCTCGCTCTCCCGCTCCCACTGCATCTCCTTGGGGCTGCCTCAAATTAAGCGCAGGTGACCAAAGGCCAACGAGCTGACAAACCTTGGAATTTCTACCGCACGATCCGCAGTGCAAAAGTGGTCACGGGTTGCTGTGGTTTCCAGTGCCATATGACAGCACTCACTACACACCACTCTCAGTTCGAGTTCGAGTCGCAGTCGCTGTCGAAGTCGGAGTCACTGCGACTCAGTCCGAGTTCGAATACGAGTGCAGATAAACGGCTTTGACATGCCCTAACCAGATCATTAATTGCTGATCTAACCGAGAGACTGACGCCAATTTCCGACTAACTGCGAAGTGCAGCCATCGCTGTAGAAGGGGAATTGCTGCAGGCAGACAGACGGACGGACTGATGGACAGACAGACGGAATTGGGTTATGCTTATTGAGATCACTTTGAGTTCAGCTGCGAAAGTGCCTAAGACGAATTTTTTGGGGAGAATTGCATTGAGAACTGACTAAAAAACGAAAAAATAATATTGAAACAATTATGTGAGTATTTGATGGGTGGTATGATTAATTGATCTGCCGAAATAGATGATATTTGAATATGATTGAGACAGAAGTGGGAGATTAACTTGATAAAAGCATTAAATTGATAAAGAAAGGCATTTTTTTAGACATATTCTACGTGAATATGAAAATATAAACAAAGATTTGTATATAAAAATACTAATGGTATCCATCCTAAAATTAATGGAAAAAATTATTTAAATAAAATGTGTGCTAAAAATATACTATGTTGTTTCAAGGTTCCTACCAACTTAAATCCAAGGAGGTTGGTTGATGTTAATAATATTTGCAGCACTTAAGAGCGTTTTAGTTGTAGATAATGTTGCAGAAAAGTATTCTCATATTCGTTTCGACATTTTGCGAACTCTGAAAAGCATTTCGCATGTGAATCAAATCGTAGCTAAAGCCTAAGTAAAACGATCAAAGAGAGATCCCGCACTGCCCAGTCGCCTTATTGTAGTTGGGAGCACACACCCACACTCCCACACAGTGTTTGATCGCATTTAACAATGGTCAGGAGAGAAAGGGAGAGAGTGAGTAGGGGGTGGGTGCGGTTGCGATTGCGATTGCCAGTTGGCAGTTGCAAGTTGGCAGATCGATGCTGCCTGCCTTTTGATGATAGTCAGCCTTGGTTTTGTGTTTTTGTTCGGCTGGCTTGCCTCTGACTTTGGCCCCTAAGGGCGTTACGATTGAACTTGTTCCACATTTTGATTGTAATGCCGTTACGGACCCAGAGACCCCAAACATTTTGTGTTTTTGCTGGATGGTTGGCTGGTTTGGGAAAGCGTGCGAGCGAGCGACCAAGTGAGGGTAAGACAAATATGATTTTCAATTTACTCTGATCGCTTTCACAAGATTTGCATTTCGACCGACTGCTCGAGACTTTTTGTCCGGTTGACCATTAAACACTTGAGCAGCTATAGCTAAAGTTCAATTGGAGTTCAAACTACTACCACCAGTAAAGTAACAACAGCAAAAACGAGAAAAAAAAGAGCAGCAAAGTCATAGCAGTAAAATACCGACTCCTTGACTCATCTCGGCAGCGTTTTGATGGCCCATTAAACAGTCAAATGGAAACCGCTGCGAGTACTCCAATTGGAAACTGCTGCACAACAAATCAAAATATTTATGGCCCCAGTCGGAGCAGCGACCAAGAAGACCCGAAGAGCTAATGAGTCTAGCGATGCTACACGCTGAAAAGCAGACGATCAACTCTTTGTAAAACAAAATGTACTAAAATTTCTATGGGATGCAAAATAATTGAAAAAAAAAAGCATGAAAAATATTGAACAAATCGTTGGAAAATAAAAATAAATGATGTAAAATTGATGTTAGCAAATGGCTAGTTAATAAGCTTCGTTTAAATATGTGAGCAAGATGATGATAATTTATCATTAAAACTCGGAAAAATGTCTTGTAACTATTTGTGATATTATATTTTTTAATATTTAAGCACTTGAATTTCAAAACTTTTTTATTGCCAAACGATTTTTAGTCTTTTCAAATGAAAAAGTCTCTAAAAATTAAGGATTGTGCCATACACGTATGCAAATGGCCATTTTCGAAGCAGTATTTAAAATATTTAATAATTCTATAAGATTTCTCGCAGTGTAGCTGGGAACTTAAGGTGTGTGTGTGCTCGATATACCACCCAAGTAGTTGGAGAACTTGCTCGACTGAATGCACTGCATAAATAGCCACAAAGTGTGTCGTAAATGTCATCGCGATCATATAATGATTTCTGAGGCCCCCATCGAGGATGAGCTGCTATCAGATAGAGCAAGAGAGAGAGAGAGAGAGAGAGAGAGGGAGAGAGAGAGGGAGAGAGAGAGAGAGAGAGAGAGAGAGAGAGAGAGAGAGAGAGAGAGAGAGAGAGAGAGAGAGAGAGAGAGAGAGAGAGAGAGAGGAAGAGAGTGGGGGATCATCCAGTTTATCTGGCGGCGAACAAAATGCAAATTTAAGCTCCAGACGGAGGAAGAGCAAGCGACTGACTGCTAGAACAAGTGCAGACCGGGTAGAAACCATAACTGTGCAAACATTTTAAATGCGCTTCCATACGACTTTGAATTCCCAGCCTCATTCTGATTTTCATTTGCCATTTCCGGTGTCATCTGTGAGTCCCATTCGCAATCCCATTGCCATTGCCATTGCCAAGTGTTGTGTACACTTTGCAGTTTATGGCAAAATGCGTTCGCGCGCACATTTGAATCAATCGTTCGTTCAGTTTTGAGTTGGGAATCGAAATTGGAATTGCGGATTCGATATTTTTGCTTTTATTGATTTGGAGAGACTGGTTTTGGGGCAGCGCGAATGCGACTTTGAACGGCACTGATACCATTTCGTTTCTGACATTTAGCATCGCTAATTCATGCCAAATCACCAGAAGATTATGTTCATAAGCACACATTACGATTACACGTTTATTATAATTTAGGAGTTTAAGGCTCCGCTGCATTCGGGGAGGAGACCTGTTTTCTGCTCTGTGGTCTCGCTGCGAAAGCGTGTGACAAAGTTGTATTCAGAGTGAGAGGTTGACGATGAGGTGGTGTAGGCGCTGTTGCAGATCACTTAGTATATGCATAGATTGGCGACCTAAAAAGGAGCTAAGGGAAAGTTGCACTCGCAAAAGTGACCACGAGAGTAAAGATAAGGTGCTGAAATTCAGACTCACTCACCGATATTTTTAGCTCAGGAAAGAAGTGCAGATTTGCATCTGAAATAGGGGAAAGTTGAAGTGGTCGAAAGTGGCATACTAAGAGTCAACCGCAAAGTAGAAAAATATATTAGAGTGAAACTGTAAATAGGGTTGCCCAACTCTATTTTTATATGTTTTTATTTTATTTTAGTTAAAAAAAGAACAAGGAAAATAAGGGGAGGATGGATGGTAATCTATTTAACTTCAAGATTATGTTCAACAATTAAGTTTGTCACTAGTTATTTCATGTATTTTTCATTTTAGTATTGTCTTATACAATTTTTGTTTGAATGAGGTAGAATTTCATACTTTACGCTGTTAAAATGCAGGAATAACTCGAGAAGGTTCAACTTTTATTATGTTGTTTATAATTTATATTTGTTTTTATCAATAAAACATTGTAAGCCTTGGAATATTATTGAAAGTTTAGATTACTTAAAGAACTGATTTTCTTTTTGTACATTATTTATTAATTCTCTTTTTCTCATATCCTTCACGTTAATCAGAAGTTACCTAATCATAAGTCGTTTAGTTTTATTCAACTACACATTTAAGATATATTTTTTATTAGAAACTTAACTAACAAGATACATTTGTATCTTGGGAATGTGAAAGCCTTTTTGCAGCGTCTTTCAATGAAGTTGCTTTTTATGTGGACTCAAGAAAATCAAGCTGCTAAATGGAACCTTATGGGGGAGTTAGTTAAAGGCAGGTGTACATCTTGAGAGCTGAAGTGTTGAATGGGTTCGTTTGAAGTGCGTTGGGCTTGTCTGTGACATGCGCACGGTTCCAGCAATCAAGAGAAACAAATGGTCATCAGACGAAGCGCCCGACAAGTCGCAGCGATGATGAGGGGGAGGCAGTGTGGAGTGAGAGGGGAGTTTTGAAGTGCGTTGTTCTTGTGTCGTTGTCTCCGCACTAATTGAGCATTTAAATGCAATGTAATTACTTCTCTAACACCTTCATCAGTTGGAACGTCAGTCAACCGGCTGCCTTTGATGCCCACTGCAAATTAGCATATAAATTGTCCCGTGTGAACATAAAGTCAAATGACAACAGACTTTTGGAGTTTGTCAAAAAAAAAAACTTAAAGAAAAGCCGCTGTGAACGCTGAAACAAAAGCTGACGGAAGAGAGGCAATCGCCAGGACATGAGATGGTGAAAAATCCATGAGCGATCTGCGCTGTGCTCAAAAGCAATGCTGTTGTTGTTGTTGCCCCATCATTAGCATAACGAACGTGCAACTAATTGGAAATGGAACAGACTGCACTGTACTTGCAGCGCCCGCAGTACAGTCACTTGGGCAGTTATCAATGGAGCTGAGAATCGAACGGAGTAAACCCCTAAATTCTAACAAGCGGCGCCAGCCAGACGTCTTTATGGCTTTTCAGTTGTTCGGCCCTCGGGCTGCATTCGAAATTCGTTCAAAAGGCCAATTCAATTAATTAAGCATTAAAACAGTTACCTACCTCCTCTATTTCTCTTTCTTTCTCTCTCTATGTCTTGCTCTGTATCGATTCATTCAATGTGTGGGCGAGTTTTTTGACCCGCGCTGGGGGCAGGAAACGCAGCGCGTTCTGAATGCCAAGGCGTAGCGTCAACTCGTTGATGGTTTTTCATCGACGATCGTTGCACAAATGCGCTTTGCATAACTGAGTAATTTGGTGTGGCAACTACCAGTTAGTTGCCTTCTGTTGGCTGGCGTTATGCACTTGTTGCCACATAGCACAGTTCAGTTGGCTGGGCGTCGGGCTCGGGCTCCGACTCGGGATCGGGGTTGCGGTTGGCATCCGGTGACTGCCTTCAGCAGATCAGTTAAAACGATAACTGCATTCGTATATTCATCATACTCAGGCACTCGTAAACTGATTACAATTGCTCGCCACCTTTAAGTGTGCGAGTACAACTTATATTCATATTTTTATTGTTATTTTTAAATCAATTTTTTATAGTTTTTAGTTTGCTGCATTCTTACCCGGAAGTCGTAACCACGATCGAATTAATTTCGATTCCTTGGGGATGCACAGACTTTATTTTTAACGACGATTACGAGCTAATAGTAATTTGTGGTTACAGTTGTAGACTGATTGCATAACTACGATCGAATGTACGTCGATTGATATCGTGATCTGGCGATTGCAACGGCTAATTATATACAAAATGAGATCATGCTTAAATTAAACACTAATTATAATATGCGATGCCCCAACACGATTATTGGTCTGCGATCAAAGTGCGATCGACAGCTGCAAACTTCCCATTTTGTATTGGGAACTTTTTACGGTGTTCGGTTTTATTGATTTTTAGCTAATAATTAATTCGTGTTTACGTTATTCAAATACGATCTACTCTTACGATATACGCAAGATGTGTTTTGCTCACTGAGGGACTTTCCCAACGATCTGTTCATTGACTACGTTATTTCCCGTTAGCTTAACTTGCGGGTGGCTTAAACGGATTATAGAGCATTAGTCGAGGATGTTTTGCCCGTACGGCGAGTGTTCGCTTGGATCGCTCTGCTCGACCAACTTGTGCAATCTTGTAAATTCCAAAGCCAGGATCTAATCAAACAAGTCCCGAGTCGTTTCCACGGATTTAATTGAGATCAGTGTGCTGGAGATGAAGATAGAGTTTGTGTGTGGAAAACCGCGAGAGAGTTTTTCGGAAAATCGCAAAACCAAAAGCAAAACCACAACTGCAGTTTGGACTTCCGTTAGGTGGTTTTGCCCAATCGCAAATTAAATCTTCAACATGTGGCTCCAGAGAAAATGTGTGGTACATTAACATATCGTTAGTTTGTCATGATCTGATCCGTGGGAAGTTTGCTATCTTGGAATCCATTTGGAAACTCCAATCGAAGCGCGAAAGCAAAAAGGATTTCTCGACAGAGCGAAAACTCTTTAATTTATGCAAATTCCTTTACAGGAAAAACATATTTTCCGCATTAAGCCAATGTCATAATTGTAGCGTAATTATTATTAATGGCGTCATGGTTGATTATAGATCGAAATTGAAATGTTTAAATGTTTGCCAAAAGTATTACGTGATCGGCAAACAACCCCTTTCATAATCCACATAATTGATATTTGCATAATTTCATAATTTTGATAATTTTGTAGAATACTCGTACAATGTGAATTGACATGACGATAATATAATGTTATCATGATCACGAGTACAACGAGTTTCTTGATCGTCGCGGTCGTGGAATGCTTTTAGCTATCCGCATTTCTATAGAACAAAAACAGCGAGAGAAAGCCATATATCAATTGGAAAGCAAAGCGCGGCAAACGAGTTTAGTCAGCTGTATTATTGAAGCGCATATACATATATGCTAAACGTAATGAACATATTACCCAACACAATTAAACATAACTTATTTGTCAGTTCGAACCAAACTAGCAACTTATCAAATTCTTATTTTTGCGCAGATCTCGAGAAATTGGCCAAACAAGTTTTATTGACTTTTCCTGTGCGAATTTATTTAAACTTTTTTGCAAACACAACTTTCGGTTAGAGCGAATTTTTCGATCCGCTGTTAAGTTTGTTGGTAAATATAACTATTCATATTTCATATGAATAATTACCATTTTTTTACGCATTGACGTAACGCATTAAATATTGAAATTTAGGACATTAAGACAGCTAAGTACACGTTGTTGATAGATACTTTGAAGACTAACTTGGATCGTACTTCGATTACGGGCTCTAATGAAAATGCTGTGCTGATCACGTAAGATGAAATTAACTTTTGATAGTTTTAGTTTTTATCTACCTAATAAATATCCTTAATATATATATATCAGCAGCTCAGATCGATGTTGACCACTTTATAGGTTTATTTATGCTTGTAGTTGTAGCTCCCCATTAGGGTTTAATACGACAACAATCAGAAATAATCATGCCGGACTTACAGGCATGTAAGGTTCAACTGGTAACAAAAGGCGATATTTCACAGCCCAATCTATTTTATTGGATGGAGCATGTTATAGTAGCAGTTAATCATTGAAATGCTGAGGCGGGAAACGAGAAAATATTGAAGCATGTTTATCGGGTCGTAATACAATATTCTCATATTGATTAGTTTTGTGTCATTATATAAGAAAAACGCCTCATAGACTCGATGAAATAACAACTTTGGCGATGGAAGGAAAAATATGAAACGTCATTGCAAATAATGAATAAACATTTGCATTGTTCGATTATTTAACACAAGCTCCGACGCCGATGATTCGAAGTAACATATAGTATTACAGCCAAATCTATGCGTTTTAGCTATTTGCATCTACTAATGGCCGAGTTAACGTTAAAGTTTACAACGCTTGTGTCAAAATGAAAAATTGAAAAATGTTTCCACTGTTTCATTTTGCTATTTTATTTGGTGGCAAATCTTATCTTTGCGGACCAATGTGGTACAACAGATTAATGTTAGCGCATCAGAAATTCAAATTATTCACACATAATTACAATAACAAAAATGACAAAACAAACACAAAAGCAGATAGAAAACATGAATTGCGGCGATGACGGATAGGGTAATACTCTTTGAACTGAACTTACTGAACTTTACATACCCGAACAATTTATTTTTATGCATTTTTGTTATAAAAGATGACTATCTAGTTTTTAGTAAAACATTCTGTTGTTTAAATAAATGTTTTGAAACATTTATTTTTATTTTTTATTTTTAGTTGATAATAAAATTAAAATTTGTAAAAAATTTAAAGTATTCAGTTGTTTTTGTTATTTTTTCGGCGGTCATTAACTCAGCTGGTTAAACAGATTCATATTAGTTAATGTACTCTCTGCCAGAGTATAGAATAGAGCTAAAACAAAACGCTACGAAACAAAACGAAACGTAGTTTGTTTTAAGACTCGCTCCAATGCGATCTATCGACAATCATTCGGCGAGCTGTTAAATCAAAAATATGCAAATCGTTGCGAGAGCCACACGAGCTGCGGACACAGATACAGATATAGCTACAGATACAAGTAGAGGTGGAGATACGAGGCACAACAGCAGGCATGCGCGTAGAGATAGCGACAGAGAAGGAGATGGAGCAGCAGATAGAGATGGATATACAAAGTGTGCGTTGATTGATATGTGCTGGTTATATGGCCATTTGGCCAAATGATGCAATCAAACTATGTAAATGTGAACGAGTTGACTTTTTGACTCTTTTCGAATAGCTCTCAGGTAATAACAACAACACAAACAGCAAAGAGGAACAGCAACGTAAGCCAAGTCAACTCGTTGAGGCCTAGTCGTATTAAGTAGCTGCCTGTCATTTCCGACTTACATTTTTTATTTCGCATTTTTATGGCTAATTAAAAAGTTGACTTTTTTGTTAACCGTAAAGTCAAAAAGTCAACGCATTTCTTCACTTTTTTAACCGTGTGCATATTTTATTTTTATTTTTTTGTAGTGTCCTTGGGCGATTTCTAGGGAATTCTCAGTTGCATTTTTTACGCAACTTAACGCTAATTTCGAGAGTTTCCAGCAACCAGATGACGGGTGAGAATTTGCCAGAGAAGTCAGAGAAGAGTCGAGCGAGCAGTCAGTCATCCCTTTTCCTCGGTTTTAAGCGGAAAGTGTTACACGGCCGGGCCCGATGCCTGTGATGCTCGACTTTTTATGGTGCCGCTGACTTTATGACTGCACGCTCTTCTTCTTTGTCAACGTCTTCGGCTGCTTGCCACTCGTCGTCAATTGCTTTTTTAGGGCAATTTAGTTTTGCGGCTACCTAAGCTCGCGATTCCGTTACCTAATCGCGGGATCAGCATACCCTAAGCTGCAGATTATCCTAGGATCATAATTATGATGAGCCAGCCACGTCGCCGGGTCGCGCCGCGACGCGACCATCGTTGACCGTGCACCGTGTTGCACCTCACATTCAGACACTCGCAGTACTCGACACTCAACTGGCCGCTGTTTTTGTTGTTTTTTATTTGCAAAAAACTTAAGCCGAGGGGATTAAACCGGATTAAAAGTCACAATGGTCGTTGTCCTTATTTTTTGTTTGTTGTTTTGCCGTTTTTTGCCGTGCTTTCCTTTCGAGCTAACTAATTACGCCCCGAAAATTACCCATTTGCTGCGGAAATTCGCGAAAATTTTCCCTGCATTCTTTTCATCTTTTTTATTGTTGTCGCAAGGCAAAAAACGCGAAAACAGTTAAATTGAATCGATTAGAAACAAAAAAACACGATGCGCAGAAGGTCATCGAAGGTTGCGCGCGTTCCTTGGGTTCTATATTCCTTGACTTTTTTATTATTTTGCAAGCCTTTGTTGGCTATACGCGGAATCGGAGTACTGTTCAGTTGTCGCCTGATGCAATGTGATTTTTTATAGTCAGCATTGAGGTTAGTTTGCTGTTGAGTTGACTTTACTTAAAATAAAAAATGTCGAAAAGAAAAAACACATTTGCTAGGGAAACTACAGCAACACAGTTCCAGGAACAAGCTAAATGCTAAAAATGAAATTTAGTTTACTAATTTTGTATTAGTCAAAGTAGCTAGTCAGAGACGAGTAATAATATTATATCGCACACGGCACTTCACACTTCTCGTTGTGCACTTTCCTTATGCCCTTGCAAGACAATGAAACGGCATAAAAGGGTTAATTTGTGACGGAGAGTGTAAAACAGGTAGCAAAGAGTTAAAGGCAATGAGTTAAAGTCAACGGGTAACGGGTTGAAATGTAATAAAGATGCACAAAAAAGAGTTAATGCGCATCTTTCATTCAATTGTGGCTATGGTGCTCATAAAACAAAGGGTGAAGTCAATGAAGAGTTGACTTAAATAAATCGCAGGGTAATAAAAATGGCAAAAAAAACAATTATTTGAGTTTAATTATTAGCAAGCGTTTTTGGTTGTTTGTTAATTGTTGCTCAAATAAACACGTATGTATCTAAAATAGAAACGTTACTTTTCAGCTAATACGCATATGAGTGCGAGTATTCGTTCAAGTGATTACTTGAAATCGAAGCGCACTTATGTAAAGACACTCAGACAGCCGAGTAAATGAGCCAAAGGCTCCGCCCCTGCTAAATAAAATGAGCCACTGTTTAAAATGAAGTCAAGCATTAGTGTGTGTACGTGTGTGAGTGTACTGCCCTTCACGTGTGCGAGTTTTAATAAATAACCGAATAACGAATAATATCAGAGCAATGCAAATTGAGCGTAACCATTGACTCCACATGAGCGCCCACAGCAGCGTGAGAGCGACAGTCGCAGTCGCAGCCGCATACGCAGCGGGAGCGGGAGCGTAAAACCTGAGCGCAGCGCATGTTCATTGAGCACAGTTAACAGCGACTTAACAGCAGCTCAGGTAGAGAGCGCAACCGAACACTCTGCGCTCAATTGAGTGCATTTGCCATGCGCTCTCTGTGTGCGCGCGCTTAGTTGGAGTAAATATACAGGCGATCTCTGTTAACTGTGAATTATCAGAGAGCCCGTTGCTAGTGGTGGTTTTGCTTGAGTACAATTGGGTGTGTCTGCGTGTGTGTTTGTGAGTGTGTAGTGGAGAATCGTTTGCTCACGCTGCTGTTGCTCTTGTACATAATCGGGAGTTTAGCCAACCGAGGAAACCGAACAGCAATGCTTCTTGCCAGCGACAAGTCGGAGTAAGAAATCAGTCGTCAGCCAGTAGCCAAGGTGTGCGTTACACATCGTGAGTACAGTGCTCGTTGCGTGTGAGAGATCAAACGTCAAATTACAGTACAAATTCCATCAAGAACATTCAATCGCAAAACTGCGTAAAGTGCATAAACAGAGAGAGTGAGAGACTGATCCACCACAGATCAAACTATATACAGAGTGCAGTGTCAAAGAATATATATTGAACAACTAAAGGCGGCAAGTACTGCCACGTGCAATTAAAAAGTCATCAGGCTATAAAAGCAGCAAACGGCGAAAACCCAACAGAACCCAAGGTGAGTTTGCAAGATCAGTTCAAATTGATTTCGAGCTGTGAAATGAGGAAAAACGCGCCCACACTCGCAAAGTCAATTCACGTTTTGTTAGTGTTTCGTTTTTTTCGAATTTCGGTTCGCAGTCGCAGCAGCCGACGGCATATTTTATGAGCCCTGCTTGCACTACTTTGATTTTTTACAGTTTCAAGCTAAACACACACACACACCGTTGCACTTTTATTTTTTTATTTGGGCGCAAACAAAAAATTGGCAAAAACTTGGATGGTGTGTGTGCGTTTATGACACAATACGTCAAGGTCTTAAGGGCTCTACATTTATTTTTTTACCCATAATGACTTCATGTAAACCTTAAAAAATATTGCTAAGAGATAGATAGATGTGTGGGCTCTGCTACCTGCCGCGCATAGGGTTGCATAATCCTGCCGCTGGCTTAAGTTTTTTGCCTGCAGGCCATAAAAATCCACAAAAAATACTCTACGAGGATTTCGCAGTTTTTCGTATAAATTTCCGAGACTGCATCGTCAAGGCATCAGTTGCCCAGCAGCGCAGTTAGCGAAAGCAACACGACAACAGAACGTAGTCAGTCAGAAAAATATTCTTGTTTCAAAAACTTCTAAAAAACTATAAAAATTCACATCGAGCAACGAGCAGCAAAAATGGTGTTCAACTTGGTTAGTTTCCCAGCATGAATTGGATTACGCATTAACCCGTGAAAAGCCTTAAAAAAGTGTTTGCAGAAGCATTAACTTCAAAGTGGTTTAGAGTAAACGACATGCAACGCAGTTAAATGCAACATCTGCTAAACCAAAATCGAGAGTTTTTCGACCGCAACACTTTTTAGCTATTCCCACAACGCTTCCGGATTAACAGTGTTTAATAATCGAATGTCTCTTCTTGCATTGCAGATGAATCAAACGTGCAAAGTGTGCGGCGAACCCGCGGCTGGTTTTCACTTCGGCGCCTTCACATGCGAGGGCTGCAAGGTAAGTTATCAACGCCGACCTATTAACTATATTTACCAATCTTCTTGCTCATTGTTCTGGCCATCAACTAACGAACATTTCACACATTTATTTGCGCTCTTCCGCAGTCGTTCTTCGGCCGCTCGTACAACAACATAAGCACAATCAGTGAGTGCAAGAACGAGGGCAAGTGCATCATCGACAAGAAGAATCGCACTACCTGCAAGGCGTGTCGCCTGCGAAAATGCTACAGCGTGGGCATGTCCAAGGGCGGATCGCGCTACGGCCGCCGCTCCAACTGGTTCAAGATCCACTGTCTGCTGCAGGAGCACGAACAGGCAGCGGCCGCCGCCGCCTCGGCGGGCAAGGCCAGCGGACACGCCACCGGCTCGCCAATGAGCTCGCCCGGCTTCGGTGATCTGGCCGCGCATCTGCAACACCAACACCAACAGCAGCAACAGCAGCAGCAGCAGCAACATAATCATCATCAACAGCAGCAGCAACAACAGCCACAACAGCGCCACCCGCATTTGCCGCCGCTGATCGGCTATCCCGGCTACCACTTGGCCGAGCCCTTTGGTGCACGTCACCCGGCTGACGCTGCTGCCGCAGCTGCTGCGCTGCCCTTCTTCAGCATGATGGCCACACCGCAGTCGCCGTTCCAGCTGCCACCGCACTTGCTCTTCCCCGGCTATCACGCCAGCGCCGCCGCCGCTGCAGCAGCGGATGCTGCGTATCGTCAGGAGATGTACAAGCATCGTCAGAGCGTGGACTCGGCAGCGTCGGCGGAGTCACTCAATCGCTACACGCCGCCACATGTGGTGCGCCAGTTGACGCCACACTCGCCGCCACAGCAGCAGCCACAGCCAGCGGCGTCGCCCATCGATGTCTGCCTGGATGAGGAGGAACAGGAGCAGGAGCAGTCGCTGCACAGCAGTCACAGCCAGAATCACAGTCAGAGTCCGCATGCAATTCACATGCCAGTTGCTATACGTGCCACGCCCACGTTGCAGCCGCAATCAGCATCGCCCACGCCCACAACAACGCCCGCGGCCACGCCCACACCAACAGCGCCCACAGCGAGCAGCCCGCTCAGCTTCGCCGCCAAAATGCAATCACTTTCGCCCGTTTCCATCTGCTCGATTGGCGCTGAGACCAATGCTGCTGCAACAACTGCTGCTGCTGCTGCGGCCGCTGCACAGGATGGGCCCATGGATCTGAGTATGAAGACGTCACGCAGCTCGGTGCACAGCTTTAACGACAGCGACGACGCCGACTGCGAGCTGGCGGAGGCAACGCCAACGTCGACGTCGCAGCGACGCAAGTTCTATCAGTTGGAGGCCGAGTGCAGCGCCACCAGCGCCATCAGCAGCCACAGCAACAGTAGCCACAGCAGCTCGGTCTCCTCTTCGGCATCGGCGTCCGCGGTAGTGAAGCGACAGAAACTGGAGTCGTCGTCGTCGGCGTCGCCGCCATCGTCGCCAGCATTTGGCGGCTTTGCGATGGCTCACAACGCGGCCAGCGCCATGCGGGGCATCTTTGTCTGCGTCTAAGTCGAAAGTCGAGAGTTGAGAATCGCGAGTCGCGACTGAAGAGTGAAGAGTGGAGACTCGAGAATGGGTGGAGCCAAACGGCTGGCAAATCACCACTCACTTCCATGTTTCACTGTTGTTGTTTGTTGTAGTGTTTTTTACACATTTTATTTTTCTCAAACGCGTGTCGTGTTTTTACGGCTGGAATTCGATTTGCGCCGTCGAAATTGAAATTGTCTATTGACAGGTTTGTGCCAGAGAGAGACAGCTAGCTCACATATTCACTCACATACACACACACACACACATGTTGTTGAGAGCTCAATTCCAAAAATTATTTTTACAAAAAGGAGCAAAAGCGTTAGTAATTTTTTACATAATTGTAAATATGTTTTAAAATCGTATTCCATCAAAATTTCTATCAAAACAAAACACACAAAAACATAAAACAAAAGAAAAAACAAAACCCAACCCACCAAAACTTCCCTCCATTGTATTGTACATAAAAATTGTTTAGTCTTAGTGTCATTTTAAAGAAATTTAAGCTTAAGTATTCTATTTTAGTAACTAGTATTTGTGTCCTAAACAATTGGCTTCTCAATTATTATTATATTATTATAATGCAAGAAAATAAAAATTAAAAAAAAAACAAACATTTATCTTTTTATTTAATTAATACAAAAACAAGTGGATTTTCTAGCGGAAGGCAACATTTATTGAAGTTAAAAACAAATAAAATTTAAACTTTCCAAAGTTTTGAGCAAGAAGAAAGAAAGGAAAATAATTGATTTATAATATTTTAAACATGGGAACTGGTCAAAAAATACAGTACAATGAGTACAAAATTATAATTTTGTTACGTTGTAGTTGAACCATAAAGATAATGAAGAATATATTGACGTGCATAACAAAATTATCCCAAGAAAATAACCCATTCTATAGAAGCACAATGTTCAAAAATATTGTATTTCAAAAGCATTCAACTTCTACATTTTTTCAGTCTTAATGACAAACTTTATTTAAATACTTCACTGCTTAATCGATGGTGATCATGAGCCACAAATATTTAATAGAATCAAGTTAAATAAATAGATCTATTCATCATTGTTTTGTAATATACTATATTATTTTTTTATTATCAATTTATACACAATTAACTTTCTAAACTTGAATGTAACCTTCTTAAATGTCATCAGATCTTTTTCTCCGGCTTTTAAGTGTGGTCCAATATCTGCGTCATTGCTTCTATAATTTGTTTTTAATAAGGTGCCATCAAAATACGCTAAAAGCTTAATATTTATTTATACTTATTTATATGCGTTCGCAACTTTAATCGTGAACGTCTTCTGGTAGAACCATTAAGTCATTACTCACTGAATACGCTAAAAGCTCTGAGTTTTATAGGTCTCATTCTTGATCGTTCCATTTGGAATGCCATTTGGGGTATTGATTGCCACGCGGCAAATTTTACTTTACTTTGTACTCAAATCGCCGCGTTTGTATCTCCAACACGGGCGATCAAATGGGCGTGGCTGGCGTATGGGCGGGCGCTCGGTTTAGTTCTCTGGGTACTTCGGGTACTTTTAGTGGCGGTTGTCAACACCAAATGGGTTGGCATAAATTCATCAACGTAGCACACGAAACATTGGTTGCAAGTCCAATCGGATCAAGTCGAGTTGTCCGATAATAAAACCGATATAGTAATGCTTAAGTGCCGTCTGTCTAATGCAATGATTTCTGTAAATTGTAAATTATAAATGCCACAAATGTTACGCTCAGATATTTGTCGTAACTTCCCCCACTTTGTATCTCATCGGTGATTGTAATATGTTTGCTATGCTAGGGGGCCTTTGGGTGCCACATGGACTCGTATATGGGGCTAGTTGATGGGCCGAAAAAGAGGCCTATCGACGGACAGTGCCTGACCACGTGCTGCTTCAAATAATAAACTTTATATTAACACATACAAAAGTCATACGCCTCGGCTATGGTCAGAATTTTAATCACTTAATTAGGCAGACGCGACGTCGACAGAGGCAGCGTCGAGCCGAAGTTGCTTTATAGGCTGCCCCCGAGACATCGAAACGACTGAAGACCTCAGCTCAATGATGAATGGCAAGAAAACTATGCAGGATCGGACAATCGAGTTGATCGCTTGATCGGTTGATCGACTGCCTGCAAATATCGTTTACGACCATTGTAAAATGTGGCTATGTCAGAAAAGTTGACGCCTTAACGGACGACAATAAACAATGAACTGAACCCCAGAGAGCAAACAACCCAACACAACACACACATCATCAATATGCATGATGAGCTGCTTTTCACCAAGTGTAGGTGGCAGCGGGGGCTGTGGGGTGGCAGTGGGGACGAGGGGGAGGGGGGTGGTCAGCGCACGCCATTGTGCGTTTTCTTAACTGCCGCTTCGATCACATTCCAATGTGTGTTTTGTCGTCATTGTTTCTAAATTTATTTTTATAGTTTATTAAACAGTCACAATAGTAATACAAAACCACCAAAATTCAACAACTAACTACAGTTAACCGCATCGCCAAATACTCTAAATTCACATAGCGCTTAAGCAATGATTCAAAATTAAAGAATATAATTACAAATTTCAAAATTAAATTTGGTATTCTTATAATGATCAATAAAAAAATCTTACCAGAAAATCAACGTCAATTTTTTTAAATAATAACAAATACAATTTTAATACTTGTATATTACACTTATTAATAGGTAAATTAAATGCTCTAGTTTACTTTATTATCATATTTTATTGAAGTCCTCAAAGTAACTTAAAAATTTTAACTTAATCCCATTTTAAATTTGTTCCGAAAACTTCCAAAATAAAATACAACTTTATCAAAAACTTTATGTCCAAAAACAAATGCATGCTAAGATTAAGTTTAAACGTTGTAGAGCGCGCTTAGTTTAGGACGGCTGTGCAAGTTCGTTGCCTAAGTCTTTTGTTTGTGATATTTATTTTCATAGCTGTCAGACTGAAAAAAGTGGTTCAACTGTATCGTCGGTTCAATCTCTCCAATCAAAAAGCCATTTAGACAAACAAAAGATCACAAAAGCAGACAAATAAAATCGATGCGACAGAGAGAACACAACAAAAAACAAACTAAAACCAAGAAAAAGTATAACATTTCAAAATTTTATTGACTGTCAAAATGCAGGCGCCGAAATGCATCGAAACAAAGCGGGTCCGATCATATTACGTGGCCCATTGGCGCCACGTCTTGGAACTTAACTTTTAGGTTGTGGCCAAGAGGCTTCAACATGCAGTGACATGCTTTATTAGGTATGCGACATGAAAAATGCATTATTAATAGAGCCCCCAGATTTTGAGAATGGAACAGCGAGCATGAGGCATGTGGGCATCTCTCTGAGTGCATCTTTAAAAATAGTTCAGAGAAGTCAGCTTGGCAGCTGGATGGGCAAAGTCGTAATAAGTTGGCTGAAATAGCTAAATAGTTGGGAACATGTTTATTAAATTAAAAATATACTTAATTGTCAAGGTCTCCTCTAATGCATCATCTAATCAGTTGACGGGCAGAAAAATTTGCATTCGAAACTGACAGAGAACGCAAGATTATTATTGACACATTATAATGGAAACATGTTTTAATGAGAAATTATGCAAAACATGGTCAGCACACAAATACTATGTATGGTATGGTATATAATCAGCAATGCTTTTTTTCGCTTGATTTCTGTTGGTTTCAGTGTCCGGTAGCGGCCTTAATTACCGTCCAGAGTTGGTTGGGGTCGGAGTTACCCATTGCCCCCGTACGAGTTGTATGAGCGTGTTCGGGGCGTGGATTCCACTCTGACTGACAAATAGTCAAAACAAACTAAGTATATGATGCTATGTCATATCTTTTTCTTGACAGCTGCCAGAGAATTGCTTTTATACATATGTAAGTATGTATATGTGTCTATGTATGTGTGTGTGTACTGAAGAGCCAAGATCACATTATAAAGATAAACTTCAAGTCGCTTTACAGCAAGTGTCAGCTAGACAATGCAGGAAGCGAGTGAAGCTGCTTATATAAGATTGCAGCACTAGCATTTGTACGCGTACTCAAATGAAAGATCATATTTTAAAAGCACTTAAATGGATAATTATGAAAGTAACAATATTAAGTGTAGAGTGTATTAGGCTCTGAAATTATAGCGCGAATAATTATACAAACATTATAATTTAAAATTAATATATTTCCGTTTTATTTAACATATTTAAATTGAAGTCAAGAAAAATCTGGATTCATAATTAAAGGGAATAAATATTTTGTAATAAATACTCCAGTATCAAAACCCTTGATAGCAAATTCACATTCTTAAAATATTGCAGTAATAAAGCAATAAATCTTACAATATTTACTAAATTTATGAAAAAAGTTAAAGGAATTGATCCATATGTCTCTGAATGTCTGTCTTATAAAGTATCTTCTGCTAATCAAAAAAAAGTTCAACAAACACTTAGAACATTTTAGAAGACACAAAATACCTTTTGTAGAATACGTGCTCGATATCTCTAGCAAAATGATCTTGAATCGGGCTAAGAGCACACATTAAATTGAGTTACTGCATTTGAATGGCAATGCAAAGCCAGATCAGGTAACGGGCAGCTCCATTGTTTCACAGCGCCGGGGAAACGACATTAACCCATTTAAGGGCGGCCGAAACTTAAGCAAACACTGGACCCACAATCTGGAAACAATCTTTATTGATTTTGGATGCAAGAGAAACCAAAAGCAACAGCACCAGCAACAAAAGCAAAGAAAATACAAAGTTCAGGCTTACATTTGGACGGCGCTTGGCTCACACGATGCTCAGCAGATCGAGTAGTAGGAAGATGAGGAGGCGGGTGACGGGAGAGGAGGACTCTGGGAGGGCTGGGAGGAGTTTGGATCCGACTTGGGCTGGCGCTGGTAATTAGTGATCTGGTGCACTTGATATCTAGCTTAATTTAAACATTTCGTACACACCCAACTCGACTCTTGCACACACGCACAGTGTTCCCCCTCTCTTCTCACTCGTTCTCTGGGTCAGCTGCATGGCCAGTTGAACTCAGTGTTCCCAGCTCGCAAGTTGAATCCCTTTGCTGTTTTTCGCTTAAGCTGCGTGCAGCGCATGCCATTCGCTTGTTCCTTGTTCCCCCATTCTCATTCTTAGTCTCAGACTCAATCCGAGTCCACGTCGCAGTCGCTGTCTGAGTTCTGTTCTCGTTTAAACGTTTATTTAACTTAAACGAACTTTGCGTGTCGATTAAAATGCAGCGATTAAGGTACCCGATGCTCAACGGCTCTAAAGATCTGTGGCCACCTCTATACTCCTCTCTTCCCTTCTTCTTCTTTGCTCACTAGCTCAGTGCGTGTCCAGTGAACTTGCAGGTCAAGCTTTTTGCTTACGCATGCCAAAGTCAGAGACCGGCTTTGTATCGTTTACTGCATCTGTATCTGCTGCTCGTGTATCTTTGTATCTCTTCTTTCACTTTGACCCGGCTGTAAAATCCTTTTCTCGTTTCCCTGACTTTCTCTACTCTTCTCGCCATCACAAGATGGCGTTCCCTTGCTGCTCGTTGATTTTACGACAAATTTGGCCATTGTTCAGCATCGCCTTGCACTGACGACGTCCTTTTGTTTTGCCTGTGACCCCCTGGAACGCAAACAGGACCACAACAGGACCGCACACACAAAATACTTATTAATTTGTGCCTCCAGCACCTAACGAGATGATCGAGTAGATCTTTATCGTTAGTCATATCGTCTCTCGATCTCTCTGTTTCTCTTCTCTCGTTTTTTAATTTCTGCCTTATCGCTGTAGTTCTGTTAACGAAATCAGATTTAAGGGCCAAGTGATTTTGATAGCTCGTAAAGCAGTCAAAAATCCAGTTGAGATCGAGACCAACCGCAGCAGGAGCCTACACAAGAATTTATGTTGTACCTCATTAAATTAGTCTAAATGTGGTCTAAACTCTTCGAAGGCGGGGAAGAGAGAAGAAGTGGGCCAGCTGTTGCAGGTGGTAAAGGGTTCTGCGGTCATCATTAGGACACATAGTACTCTCTACCCCATCTCCCGATCTCCTCTTTGTGGGCACTTTGTGTTGCCAGCAATCAGCAGTGACACTTAAAGCTTCTTCAGCAGCTCGCAACACTTATGCCAACGGTTAGCCAGCTTATTGTATGGTCAACTGATATGCTTAGTGCACTACGTATTAAGACCAGCCGCGCACGCTGCACGTTGCAAGATGCTCGGCTGTTCGGGCAGTAGCTGCTGCTGCTGCAGCCAGTGTCACTGTCAATGTCATTTACTTGGCCAACAAACTCAGCGACCTGCTTTGGCCATGCACTTGGCTCGAATCTCTCGCCTGTTGCCCCTTGTTGCCTGTTCCCTGTTGCCTTGTTGCACGTTGCCTCCAGATCGTGTGATCCATTACCAAACGTGCGCGATCGTTTGCGCCTGTGTTCACTGAAATTTTCCCTCGTTGTTGCCTTATTTTTCTGCCAAGAATACCCTTACTGCATAAAGGGTTCAGCTGAATGAAATGGGCATTTGTATATACATATATATATAGTTAATAACATATAAACTGAATTGGAAATGCAACAACTCAAAAAGACATGTTCCATTGCTGACACTCTAGCTAAATGCTAAAGAGAGTTGGATAAATTTAAAATTCCAATAGCAAAACAACAAGAAAATTATCTGTCATTTATCTGTACTGAGTATCTATCGATTTACATATTTTCGAAGGAACTTTGTAATTATGAATGCATGCAAAGTCAAATTAGAAAAATTTAAATGCAATGGAAACAAAATCAAGTTGAGAAGTAGGATAAATATGCTATTTTATACAAGTATTCTTGGTCTTTGTAAATATGCTAGATGTCAACAAAGGTAACCTTTTTAAAATTTAATTAGAGTAGAGTAATATTGGGTTTAAGCCCTTTTATACATAAAGTGTATTTCGAATTCATTGTAACCTCTGCATTATTTGACTTTTTTAAGCAGCTAGGCTCTGGGCTGCAGTCCAAACATTTTGCATTGACATCTGGTAAATATTGCCAAAGCACAAGGCACAGCTTGAGCTGGAGTCAATAGCAAAAGAAGGAAAAAGTGGAGCCAGAGGAGTGCATTGTGTGGTGTGGCTGGTTGCCAATGACTTGATTTGATTTTCATACTTGACTATGCCTTCTGCTGCATATGCAGAGTACGAGGCTGCAACTGCAACCCAATGAACGTTCCTTGCCATTCCGCACAAGGCACTCAATCAAGCCGCCCGTTGAGCAGGCGAAGAATTGTTTGTCTAGCAGAGATGATGATGATGACGACGATGAACATGCTGATGATGAGGAGGCGAGTCGAGTCTTCGGCACATTCTAATTAACTGCTCTAGCTGGTCAACACAAGCGCGAGCATATCGCGATTGGCTTTTAACTCCTGGCTCAGTTTCAGTTTTTAGATTTCAGTTCTATTTTTTCTCCTTCCCATTTTTTATGACACTCAAAGTGACCATCACAACGCGTTGTACAATAAACTCCTTTCATGCCCCTTTTGGTGCCAGCTTGTTAGGCGGGATTCCTTTGCAGTCCATTAGTCCGTCTGTCTGTCTGTTTGCACAACATGATCTAGGCGAGAGTGCGGCTTATTAGACCAACTTGGGCCTGTGTATTGTTTGCTCACCATTTGGCTAAGGATGCGGCGGTCAAACATAAAAAAAAAAACAAAAAAGAACCAAATCAAATGAAAAAAAGTGGAAAGATGCAAACTAGAGTTAACCCGTTCGCCGACAAACTATTTGACAAATGCAAACAATTTTCCACCGAGTTTTCCGTGTAAAATCAGTTCTTCATTTTGGCTTGTTATTAGAACACATTTTGAGCTGTTTTTAAGCCGTTTCTCCTCGCCTCTTACCCAAAAAGGCCACTTAGGCACGAAACGAATCAACTCTGCCGCTTTCCTCTCATGTCATCTCCCCTGCTCCGCTCGCTGGCTGCATTATGATGTAATATGGCTTTTTGACTTTTGTAGACATGATAAAATACAAAACGTTGCGTGGCAGTTATATTGGCTAATGGCCGCGGCCTTTTAGACCATTTGTGAGTGAAGGTGTCAGAGAGGCGCGCTCTGGCTTCAATGACCGCTCCTCCTCTTGCCCTCGTGCCCCGCTCTACTCACTTTACACTCGCACTCGACGCGGCAACAGATCAAAAGAGCTCTTGTTCTTGTTCTGCCCGTTGGTGGTGGCCGTTTGTGGTGCTTTTTGGTGCACTGTCTGCCTTGCGCCTTGGCTATTGACCAGCGGCCAGCGGGCAGTGTCAGTTGCATTTGCCTTTTGAATGTTGCCCGTGTTTGTTGCCGGTGTTTAGTGCTGTGTTGAGTTGCAAGTGCCTCAATAATGATGAACCTGCCTCTCTGTCTGTTTATCTGTCCAACTGTTCAACTGCTCAGGTCTCCATCTGTCCATCGGCTGCTCCGTCCATTTGTCTGTTGTTGTTTGCTTTAGAAATGGGCTTGCAGTTGTGATTTTTATTTTGTACGTGTTTCTGCCTTTATACGGTCTTTTAGACGGAAACTCTTTTAATCAAAACTCGCATGCATATTGCGAGCTTAACATATTGATGAATTTGACCAAGAGGTCAAACCGCTTGAAGACTGTCATCTCGAATATTATATTGTTTTTCAGACTTTGATTCGCTGTTGATGATCGACAATAACAAAAAGTTTTTCACAGTAAAGTGGGAAAAAGTAATATCGAACTATAATTTTTAGACTTAGTCATTAAATTATATTATATTCACTCACAGAACTAATAGCAAATATTTACAAAGTTTCAAGACCCGCTTGAAACCTCAATGTACTCAGAATATTAAAATATAAAATAATTAGCTTTGGTATACTTATTATTTGTTTTGATCCTAGCCCTTCTAAGTATGTATAAGTAAACTATTTTCTACTTTGCTTTTCTTATCGACCCACCGCAAGTGCATTCACGCATTTCGCATTCGCATAATTCACGCAAAAACAGAAGAGAAGGTGCGAAGGAGGTAGAGGGAAAATATTGCCGCGCCCTGTTTTAAGTTTGGTTTGTGCCCTGCGCATGTCTAGAAGTTGTTCATTGATTGCCCACGTCCCCCTGGACCACCATGCGCTCATTTGTATGCACGGATGCGGCTGGTGACATGTGCTTTATATATAATTTAGAGTTGTGTGTGCTACCGTTGCAAGTTCGAGTTCGTGCCGAGTTTGTGGCGTGCTTTGGCCGTTTGGCCGTTTGGCCACTGGCCAATGGAGCAGCAATGACAACAGCTACAACAATAACAACGCACTAGCGGCAAGCGAATTGGCGATTGAGGTGCGACCAAGTTTGTTGCCTAAGTCTTTTGTTTTATTCACTGGAATTGGCGACTCATTTCCGCAGTTAAACGACAGTGGCATGCTAGTTTTATGTACGCATTATCAACGGGATCACAAAGGAGTATTTGAGACGGGCTCGATTGTTGCGCAAAAACAGGTGC
The DNA here is from genome assembly GCA_035047445.1 of Drosophila siamana. Lineage (NCBI taxonomy): Eukaryota > Metazoa > Arthropoda > Insecta > Diptera > Drosophilidae > Drosophila > Drosophila siamana. The sequence goes on along the minus strand of JAWNPP010000014.1, from coordinate 326,782 downwards.
AAAATCGGTAGCCCGTCGATATAACTCGATATCGGTTGAAGAGGAGGCGACAGACTTCGTTGCGCTTCGCATCGCTTTCGATGTATAATGCGTGCAACTTGCGGCATGTGGAGACTGCGTAAGACGACGTCGAAGACGACGACAATGACAACAATCGAGAGGCTGCTACCGGTGGAACAACGACCATTTACAAGGCAATTAAATGCCAAGCATAACAATCGCAATCATTTGGGATGAGTTTGACCCTTTGCCGAGACAAAGTGGCAAGTGAAGGGTGGGCAGGAGAGTGTGGTGGAGGGGAGGGTATGATGTCGCAGCGATCTGCGAGTCTTATCAAATGCGGTCTATCGGTTTCACATTGCCTCATTTGACAAACAATTAAAAACGATTTAAGAAAGTAAAAACGCCTTTTAGTGTGAATGGGCACAAGAGAGACGCCCCTTCTCCTTCCTCTCCTTTTCGCCTCTCCAACTATCTCCCCACTCCGTCCGCTTGGCCCGCATCCCATGTTAATTAGCTGCCTAGGCGCCAGTCTACCAACTCCAACTCCGACTCCAACTTCAAGTGGTTGTACAATTAAAACGTGATCAGGCAGCAGCTACAAATTTGTCCAACACGCAAAATGTCTGCGTGCCCCAAACAAAATGCAGACGCAAAGTCGCAGTAATCTGGTAGAATGGTGGGGGAGGTGGAGGAAGGGGAGCTAAAACAATTGTTGCATTGGTTTGGTTTTGGTTTTCGGTTTGGGTTGTGCATTTTGTGGATTTGTTTCATTTCGGATTCGATTCCCAGACATGGCCCTAAAAATAAAACTAGTTTTGCATACGTAAACGTTGTCGTCGTCACCGTCTGAACTACTTCCCGAGGGAGCGCAGCCCAGACAAGGCCTTTAAAGTGTACCACAGTCACTCCAGGGACACAGAAAGACAGACATATAGACAGACAGACAGACAGACAGACAGACAGACAGACAGCCAGCCAGCCAGCCAGCCAGCCAGCCAGACAGCCAGCCAGACAGTTCGACAGTGAGCTAGCCAGCGGAGTAGTCTTGTGAGGGAAGCAGGCGATAGACAGGTGGAAAGGGGTAGCTTAAACGAGTGGCGTCAGTGGACACAACCATTTATGAATTGTTAAACGCTTCAAGAAAAAACACACAGAACAACAGTATTAAAGAAATGGTTTACCAAAGTGTTTAAGATGTTTAAGACGTTGTTATACCCTAGTTAATTGCAGCAATTTTACTCATTACGTTGCAATGAACAATTATTATAAATATTAGGAATTTACTTAAACTGTATATCATAAATAATCGACGATGGACAACATTTTTTTGGAATCTCCTGAATCAACACACATACGAAAATTTACAAAAAATTTTTAAAATTAAATAATATATTACAAAAATTATTATTTAATAAAAAAATTAGTATATATTTTGTGACTTCTTAAATATATGTTGTATTTAAAGTAATTATTAAATTTGCAAATTAAAACTATAATTAATTGGTTTACTTAATATTTATAAATAATTAATTTTTGATTTCTATTTCTGCATGAAACTTGCATTCGCATTAAGAATTAAATCGCTCTTCTGCATATACCCGTTTGGCTAGGGTTTCCAGGGTATTCGCGCGTATGCAAGTGCACAACTTGTCAAGGTGTAGACGAGACGTTCTTTATTAGCTTTTTATTGCTACCAATCCAATAATTGTTAGGGTCGCTCTCACTGCTGTTGCTTGTGCTGTGACTGTTGTTGTTCTTTCTGTCGCTGGCCAAATGTCATCACATCCGGTGCCCTGCCTCGCGCTCGCTCCGCATTAGTATTCTAAGTTGATGACTGCAACTGCAACTGCAAGAGCGATGCAGCGATGGCAACTGCAACAGCAACAGCAACGCAACGCAACGTCTATCATAGTGTAAAAAGTGTCAGTTGCAAAGGGTGAGAGGCAAGTGGAAGGAGCGGGGAACGAGGTTTAGGCCATGGCCATGTCACAACAGTTGGCATGGCACTTTGCTTTGATTTGAGTCCCTGATTCGTATGCATTATCATTAATATTTATTTGTTTCATTCGTTCGTCTCGATCATTTCTAGCATAAATTTATGACCATTGACAATCAGTTAAGACTATCGGATATCTGGGGTAATAATTTCTAATGTGCTTGCACTAGTCTAAAAATAGCTATGGAACAATTTCACGATTTGTCTTTGAGGATGCAACACTGAGTTTTTATTGGGTCCGTAATGCGCAGCATACTGAGAGGAAGTTACAAAAGGGCACCCGGCCCTAGGGCACATTTGGTTGTTTGCGCTTCCGTTAGGGAGACTCGCGACATATGACGTCGGATAGGAACTGAAAAAGCGGCAATAAGATCGATTGATCTTTAACTACTAAGAACGGATGAGAAGTAAATTTCAAAGAATTATATATGTTTCTTCATAAGGGATGGAGAAATTTGATGTAAAAAAATAAAATAATCTGCAAAAATGCTGTCAAGTAATTGCTTTTATTTAAGTTCAATTAAATTGCTACAACCAATTTCATAAGTTATTTAGTTTATTTAGAACAAATATTTATATGCTAAATTTTTCAGTATTCTCTAAGGGTTAACATTGTGTTAAGTTTTCACAAGCAATGTCTGCTAAAATCTAAGACAAATATTTTTGGAGGAATTTACAATGTTTCAGTCTGAATATCGTTATTCATGAATAAGCTTGTTTGTTTTTATTTCGCACAGTGTAGAATACAGAGAAAAGCAATTCAGAGCACGAGCACGAGCGAGTCAGAGTGAGATTGCAAGTCGAACAAACATTGACATGATTCATCATTGGCGTTGTCATGCTTTTGGGCTGAGGTTCATTGTCTGTCGCAGCTGTCGCAGTTGCTGTCGAAGTCGCTCTCGTTATTATTGTTGTTGTTGTTGCTCCTCAAGTTGGTCTCAAGTCTGGGCTGAGCCTAATTGAAAGCGCCTCGATGGCGGGGGCATAAACACACACACACACAAAAACAGACTGTGGTCGTAAAATGAACCCAACCAATTCCATAAAAATTAGCTCAAAGATATGCAAAAATGCCCGAGAGCAAAAATGCCAAAAAAAAAAAAAATAATAAATAAATATAAATATTATTCTTTATCCGGCGACCGCAATATTTATCCAAAGTGTCTTCCCGCGCCTTCAAGCCACCGCGCTTACGCAGATCGCTTAACCCAAGTCCAACCAAACCCAAAGCCAAAGCCAGAGGCAAAGCCAAAGTACTTGAGTAAACAGACATCAAAGAGGCTGAAATCAATTGCGAGTTCGAGCTACTTAGATACGAGAAACGACCGCAAATAATTGAAAGACAAAAATCACCGAATCGAGAGCTCTACAAAACGTGTGCGAGTGAGTGAATTGATCTTATATATAGGCATGATATAATTTGTGATATCCCAGCTTATTATAATGGGCACAGTGTTGACACCTCTGGATGATTACTCATGGCATTTCTTGCGGTCTCGTTCTAGCTAATGATCGAACAATTCATCCAACCAACAGGTCAACAGTCTAAATCTACATAAAAGTTTTCTAAAGTTCCAGCTAAATGGAGGATGGGGCCTTTACCTTAACACAGTTTGCAAGTGGAGCTATTAAAATCGAACGCTCCAACAAATTTGACGACATTAATAATGAGTTATGGCAATGATTACTGCGAGTAGTATAAATAAATATACAATGAAATTGAAAATGATAAAAATAATAACGATGCACGTACGATATGAGAATGGCTTAAGGCAATTAATTGTGTAGACTTAATAATAAATGTTCAATGTGGAGCTTTAGCTGAAATTACTGAAGCGTCGACAATAACTTCCCTAACTTGACCTTCAAATATGGGGAGCAAGTCATTAGCGAGCCAAGCGAGCGATACGACAGACAGATCGACTTGAACAATGCACAATTTCAGTTTCTGTGTCACTGAAAACAACAAAAATACTCGCAGCAACAACAGCAGCAGAGGCAAAACAAAAATCACATAAGTCAGCCAACTATAGCCGACTTGGGGGCATAATTGCCGTCACAGCTGAAGGTGCTAGTTGATACAAGGGAGGAGTGTGGCAGCCACTACTAGAGATGGACTTGCAAGTGAACTACAAATGAATTAGCAGGATTTTCCTTTTTATCTTTAGAAAACACTTCGCTGAGAAATACACAAAGTAAATAAAGTATTTGCTACCTACAAATGCAGAAGGTACTAGAAGCTGATTCAGCTCATTGGGAAGAGTAGATTAAATGCTGTCACTGCTTTAATGATTAGTAGCAAATTTTCTAGAACAAACTGTCTACTGGAGATGCTTAAAATAAGTCGTATTGACTCATGTTGAGTCATCTTTTTGTAAGCGATTCATCAATTCTGCTGTCTCTTTATATAAAATACTCAATTAATAAATAATTATGAAAAATATTTGAATTAGATGTACTGATTTCCTGCAATATATTTTATAATATTTGAAAGAGCTTAGTGCTTTCTGTTTCGAATATATGTTTCTATACAAGAAGGCAATAAAAGTCGTAGACATCCGCATATACCTAGGTGAGTCATACTGATTATTATTATTTAGCTTATTAGAGATTTCCATATTCTTATTTAAACACATTTTACGACCAGATAGATTAACTGCTACAAATTGCAATAAATTTTAATTAAATAGTTAATCTCCTATTGTCTCATGTTGACTCATGTCACTACTCGATTTATTAACTGTTTTGGGCGTGTCACGCACCCATCTCTAGTTGAAGTGCAACGTCAATTGCTGCTATAGTCTGTCAATTGCTTAGTTTCTTTTGACTGACTAGCGGGTGGTTAGCTAGTCGTTGGGAGGTTTGACTGTGGCGTGTGCCACAGTGAAATTGGGCGCTTGTTTATTTGAATGATGTGACCTTTTGGCGGGAGCAAAAAGCAAATGCAAAAACAATTGTTCGCTTTGCTGCAAGTAATACACATAATGCAGAGGTAACAACCTTGCAAGGTACAGCAACTGAGCTTCGACTTGTTGTCGATGTGTTAAGCTGGTGCTGAAAAATGTCGTTGCATCATAATCATCGCTGGCACACTTCTAGGGTGCATTGTTCTTGTTATTGCTTCTACTGGTTCTTCTTCCTCTTCTTTGACTTCTCTTTACCGTTCGTTCGACTCATTGAACTCAAGCGCAAGCGCATGACAAACTCAACAAGCTCACAAAACACACACATACAATCGCACATATCATAGCTTTAGAGCCGTTCTTTTGTCTTATTGTTTTTTATGCCCCCACCACAAAACAATACGAAAATAATCAAAAAAAAATCAAAATTTTTTTCTGGGTTAATTTTCATGTTTTGCGTTGTTTTTTCTTTCAATACAATTTGCTGTCAAGGTTGGAATAATTTTCGGAAAATACTTGGCGGAAAATTAATAAACACACACGCATTATGCGCGCCCAAAACAAAAGACTTAGGCAACAAACTCGCTGGCATTATTATGTTCATTTCGTTTTTATTTAGCATGCGCTTCTCTGCGCAATTGAATCTGACTATTTTTCCATAGAACTGCGTACCCAGTGACCTTAACAGAAACCACAAAAAATAGAAGTCTCAAAAAACAGGGAGAAGGAAACTAAAAATAAGGGAAAAAGTGTCAAAGTGGCGCCAGGAGACCACACAGAGAGCAGCGTGTACTACTTAAACAGAAACTGTAGGTGCGAGCTGAACAAGTGATCTATTTACGATATTATGTCTTTATCTTGGAGTCAAGTCAACCACATGCAAAGATAGAGAGCGAGAGAGAGTGAGATAGAGAGACACGAGGACAGTGGCAGTTGAGACAGCTGCAAGCTGATCTTTTGTTAGATCGAAACAGTTGGTGGGCAGACCGAAAGAAACAATTAGTTTGTCTGCCTTTTGTGGCCTGCTCTTCGTTTAACTGTGTGCGTTTGTGCAAAACATAAATCATTACTTTACGTTTTTTTAAGGCTTATAAATCGCGCGTAGTTGCAATCATATTTAGCCAACCGGATATGGCGCATAACTCACAAAAGGAAATGCGCATATCCTTTCGCGTTTGACATTTCATTTGACTTCATAATTTCTCTGCTCTGATCATGAGGCAGCCAGGCAGACTGGCAGGCAAAAACGCTGGCAGGCTGGCAGGCAGGCAGGCGATTAATCTGACTTAAAGTTTGATCACGCCTCGTACGTGATGAGACTCAGCCCAGAACAATTGAGGAAGAGAGTCCATTTGAGGTCCTTTTTCTTCTTGTACGCACTTTATCTTTATTAAGAATTTCAGTAGCTGTTGATATCTTGATTCGATATGATTGTTGTCGTCGTCTGTGTGCGCGTTTGTTTGTGTATGTGTGTGTGTGTGCTACAGGCATTAATCGTATGCATGCATTTTGATTTGTCTTACTCGTTATGTGGCTTGCTTTTCAGTTATTTGTGCTGCATGTTAATTCTCTCAGCTCAACTTGCAACGGAAGCACATTGGGGACAATGACATTGTTGTTGCTGCTGCTTCTTCTCGCTGCTTGCAAAAGTTTCACCACATGAACTCTGACCAGCTGAGTAACAGTGACAAAAACAGCAACAACAACTGCCGCATGTAGACAAATTTGTCAAAACGGATTATAGCCCATTTTCACCCATTGCAGACATTGCGCGGCCTTTTGCTAGTATTTAGACGAACCCATTAAGTGGGGAGGCAGCCTCACTTGATAGGAGTATAGGAGGCATAGGGGGCACAGTCGGCGCTCATCGCATGAAAAATTATCATCGACACCCAAAGCCCGGCAAAGGCGACTGCACAATGGAACTCAACGAACCGCATCCAAAGCATGTTGATAATTTGAGTATCTGAATGGCAACACATGACCAACAGCAGTCTGTTGCGATCTTTAGTCCACAGTCTGTCGTCTACAGTCTGCAGTCTACAGTGAAGACCAGCCCAAGATGCTATGACTGTGGCTTTTGGCAAAGTTGTGGGCTTAAGATGACATACAATCATATTAAAAATGGTTGCCGTTTTATTTGCAACGTTTTCAGGTGACCTCTCTCGTTATACCTCGTGCTAGGCAAGTGTCAAGGGGTATATTTGTTTCCGCGGTAGTCACTGAGGGATTCTTTTGCATTGTAAATATGTTTAGCAATAGAACTTGTGTTTAGTGATTTTTCAACCTAAAATAGGCACTATAAAATATGCTGTCTACTTGTAATCTGTTTAATACTAAACAACATCTAATTTATGAATAATTTATACAGTATATCATAGTTTCCGCTCAACAAATTTCTTATAATTTAATTGTGATCTATAATATTTGTGAGACGCTGGATATGAAATCGTTATATTGAACTGCTGATAAAGTGTTGTCGTGATTATATTTCCTACTTATGCATCTCTCTGCATATATACCTTTGATTTGTCTTTTACAAATAAGCTTTTTAATACAGTCATTGTTAAGCTTAATTACACTAGTGCTTTAACTTGTAGTTCTAAATTAGAAAATACAGCACGTTGATCTTCAGTATCTTAAGCAGTTTACAGCTCAACAGCCAGTCGCTCAATTGCGGCTGTTTGGCTGACAGTGCCTACCACAGCGCACATCGCCTGGCATTATTAATAATGGCCAACTCTGTGCTATGTTGTTGTCTGCTGCGGTGACCACCGCCAAAGCTATAGCTATAGTCGCAGTCAGAGCCAGACCCAGATGCCAAGCTGCGACCCGACAAAGCAGTTTCAAATGCGACTCAATGCAATTTTATTAACGCAACGACAAATGATCTCCAAGCCGGACACCAAGACAAAATGCAGCTGAGGACGAAGAGAGGAAGGAAGGAAGGAGAACACACTGTGTGTGTGTGTGTGTGTGGGGGCGAAGAGTCGCTTTGTAAGTCGCCCCTGGAAGACAGACCCTATTAAAATTGAAAATGTCGCGAGATCACTTATCAGACGTAATAAAAATGGTGCTTTTAAAAAACAATTTGGCTTTTGGGCCGCGTTTTGCGACTCGCGACTTGAGCTGAAACTGTGGGCTGCTATTGTAATTTATATCCAGGTCGATGCGTAGACCTCCAGTTTCGCTAGGGGCTAGAGACGGGCAAGGGCGTCTAATGTTTATGGCAAACAGTTAACGGTTATTGCAACATTTTGCACTCACTTTCTTTCTTCCCCTCAATCCGCAATCCCCCCAATCTCATTCCCGCTGCCCACGCTACAAAAATTGGTGGCTCCCACAATGAAGTTAGCTTCCTTGGATTTCGGTTAGAACCTACAGAGAAAGAGAGAGAGAGAGGTGCTAACTATCGCAATTCGAAATGTAAATAAACTTGTCAAATGTTATTCTAATTTGAATTCCCATAATGAAAGCTTACTCTACACCTTCTCTTACCGCCTATTTCCCCTTGCACAGTCGTCTTCCAGGCATTGTTTAGGCTTTAATAAACGTCTAAATCATACTTTTGTGATGCATGTGCTAAAGACAAACGAATATCAAGTCGCCAAATATGAATGTGGCTATGAGAGACAACAGGAGGGGTCAGTGGAGGGGTCACCTAGACTACACTCGTTGTTCATATGTGGGAGTGGCTCAGTTGGTTTGAGTTGCGTGTGTGTGGTCCCGCTGTTCCGTTGCAACTGGCGAGAAATAGAGACAGACCAAGACATTCAACTGCGACGACTGCGGACCGACAGCAAACTGTGTCAATGAAAATGTAGAAATTGAACAAACGCGTGCTATGCATATGAATTATAGAACTGGGTGGTTCGAATGTCATACTGCGAGTACATGTGTATTTCACATATGGGAAATGTCTTGTGAAATGGTTGAAACAAATAGCAAACAAGTCTCGAATTGAGTTGTTCTAAATAGCGATTACTTCCTGCATTGTGAGAATTGAAAGCATTGCAAATCTGCTGACAAAACAATGTATTCTAAATTCCATATTCGGATGTAATATTATAGTAACGCAAAATAAATTGATAAATGTATGATTTTGGATACTTGATAAAATTATGTAAGTGACAAACAATCGGAATTGTATTTATTGAAATATACGAAATATGAGATGCTACATATTAATTTAAACCAAAACTAATTTTGTTTGCTATTGTCAATCTCCGGAGCTTATTCGTTATAAATAAAGTGTGATTCAAAGCTTAGCAAATTTGCAAATTTCTCTGAATTCTACTGGCAAACTTTTTTTGTTGTAGTTCCTGTTTTTCGAATAATTTCATAAAATTACATTTAAATCGTCATTATATTGAATTCAAATATTATTCTATCAATTGGTTATCGATTGAATTTAAAGTAAACCCCCCAAGATGTTGATTTACTCGATCACTTGTAATTCACCTAATCGCAAAGATTTATAGTTTAGATGTAATTTGTTTCTTCGCTTGAAATGTGTTTAATTGAAAATGTAACCGAAGAAAATAATGATATTATTTCTGGTAATTTCGCTGCCCAGCCGACACCTGAAGCTGCTGCTGATCTATAATTTGTGACTAATTTCTGTGCCCCCATTGCGAGTCATTAGTTTTGATTGCGCTTTACTATACAGTTGCAATTACAATTACCACTGCGAGCGTGAATCGTGTGAGGAGAGAAAAAGGGGAGAGGAGAGATACTCGCTAGTATCTGTTGCTCTTCACACATAGTTGGCATTTCGTTTGAATAACTCAATAAATGATTCGTTAGTTAGTATGAGTCTGAATGCATTTTGCAATGTATTCAATTAGTTGCAGCGTTTGTCGTACAGATCCGGCTCAGCCAACGGGCAAAAGGTTCAGTTTCAATTTCAATTTCAATTGCAATTTCAATATTATTAGATTATCATTTTTTTCTCTACTCTGCCATTGTTTCAATTTTAGTGCTGGATTTCCCCAATGGAAATCTAGTTTAGCAAATCACTTGAGCATGACTAAGTGCTGACTTAAATGCATACAAAATTCCTCACTAAGCGCCCCCGCTCTCCGCTCCCCGTGCTCCAAGTCTCAGCGTGCGACATTAATCGTAATTTAGAGAAGATGAGGCTGTGACTATAATTACAAGGTTTGCGTTGTGTGTTGTCTATTTGTGGCCAGGTGTGAAATGCTGCGAATGTCTTGCCAAATCATGCAAATCATTTTCTGTTGCATTTTTATAGTTCCAATAAACATATTAGCCAAGCCAAGCAGCCAACTCAGCTCGAAGCTCTGCGCTCTGAGCCGTATTTGTAGCTCATTTATTAATATTTTTCCCGCCGCAGCCGCACGTAATTTCTAAACTTAAAGCCGCCGTTTTGCACCGCAATGATTTCCGGCTGACGCGCCCGCTGGCCATGCCTCCTCAATTGCGCCGCCTTCCCTCCTCAATTTCTCCCCCCTCGATCCCCTTCAAAATGGTCACGTCCTCCCGCCACACACTGCACCCAGCTTCAGCTTCGGCAGCAGCAACAGAAACGGCTTGCACACATTGTTAACGTCATTCACTGCCTGAAATATCAAGCGTGAGAAAATCTATTATTATCTATAGCTCGATGTGTGTAGCCACTAGCTCTAGCTGAACTGAGCTTGAGCTTTAGAGCCAGTCGTAGCTTCTAATGCCAGTCGTAAGCGGAACTCGACAGTAGCACGTAGGGACTGGGATTGGATTGGGAGCGGGAGATGACATTGCGACGACGTCATCGACTTAATGGGCCCGACCAGAGCTGCCACTCATTAACTACGAGATATGGGTTAGGTTATGGATATGGATATGAATATGCCACAAATGTAGATTTATAGAAGCAATTATTGTCAACACATTCGATAGAGGTTGTCTGCTAATTTTTAACAATTCACTAAAAATTATAAATTTTATACAAAAACAATATGAATCTTTTTACTTAGTTATCAACAGCTGTATTATAAAGATAGATAAAGATAAAGGGTTATAATCTTTATTTTAATTAGATATTATATTTAATCATTTAAATTTAAATGAATTTAATTATTTGAAGTGTCAGCACATTTTTCGCATCTGCGTCATCTTCATGTTTATCTTTTCCATTTCTGGTGCCTGAATCATAATCAGTTGCTTCTATTTAATCTGTATTTGTATCTCCTTTATCTGAAAATCTTATTTCGGTATCTTTAGATGCGTATCTCACCGTTTTAAATGTTCTCAACCTGTCTCAGTTTTATCTTCGCATTCTGATCTCACTTTATATGTAATTGTATCATCCATATTTATATCGTTTTCAGCTTTTGGTATGTCTTAATAAAACATAATAAAAGTATATTTATCTCAAAACCTGACACAAATCTCTTGGCTTCCCATTGCAGTTTTGCAGCATGTGACGTTATTGTGTTCGCAACTGCAAATTGTAAATAATTGCAACAACTATTAATTAACACCCTTTTTGTGGTAGGTTATGGTTAGGTAAGGTCTATAGCATAACACATTTATAAATAGAGACATGAGTAAATTTATTATATGGCAATGATCTCATTACAATTTAATGCCCGCAAGTCGCGAGTCGCAAGTTGCGAGTTGTGAGTTGCATGTGGAAACTGAGGCAATTGTGCTGTGCGCAAAAAAATTTAAATTAATTTCATTTAAAAACCACTTAGGCCCACCCCCAGTGGCACACAAGTACCACGAGTCGACTTGGCGCTGTAGCTCGACTTGAGCTCTTGAAGTGACAAAGTGCGGCATGGGCCAACTTGTTAGCATATGTTAATTAAAGCGGGCGAAGCGAATAGATTCGAGGCCCAGACACTGATGCAGATGGAGATGGAGATGGAGACCCGTTGCCTGCTGCCAACTGACTTATGGGTGACTTATGGACCCGGGGTCTTGGCAGTCAGTTGGCCATATAACTTCATTTTTGTGCCCAGTGCACAGCAGTTAATGTCAATGCAAATGCCAATAACAATTCACACATACGTGAATGCGAACGCGAACAACAGCGAGTACTCGTATCTTGCAGATACAATTCGATTTGCGCCCAATTTCAACGCCTCAACACAGCGCGAGTGTGACTCACCGACTGCATGCTATACATGTATCTCAATCGCAGTATCTAACTATCTGTGTAGCTGTATATCTGTTTAGCTGCTAACTTTTCAATATTTCTCGCTGCGTTGGCGCTCGAACTGAAACTGATTTGTAATGCATAATATCTGAACTCCTATTGATTTATTTCCATGCATAATTCGCCCATAAACATTGTGGGTGAACTGTCAGCAACTGTGCGCGATCATAGATGCACTGTGAGAAAATCGGAGGCTAATAAACCAATAAAGATATTCCACATAGATACTTACAATATCTGCGCGCTGTCCAAGTGTATCTTGGGGCATTCATCTGAGTATCAGCTGTTGATATTTCGGCGAGCTAATTGGCTCTTTGCGTGTGGCGTTAGATTTTTTTGAATTTGGAGCAGGAAGCGACTGGAAAAATGAAATTAGAAGTATTTTTCGTTCGTTTCGATGTTGTTTTTTATTCCCATAGCACATGGGAATAGCTACCGTCAGTTGAGTTGTGGGACGCGAGAGGAGAGTCAACTGTAACAAGTTGTGGCCCAGTCGTAATTTGGCTCACCTTGTTGGCCAAAAAGGTCTGCTTAAAGGCAAGGAGCCAGCTACTCTACTACTTACTACCGTGGGAGCTATTTAGCTGGTTCTGTGTCTGTCGCTCTCTGTTGTGTGCTTTGCTTCCGTTGCTACAATTTCGTTGTGGTTGGCGTGACCACCGAGTGGATCCAATTCCAATTGCAATACCCACTCCAAAATCAACACCAACTCCAACTCCAACTACAATTCCAACTCCAGCTTCGGGTTGCAGTCCAAGTCGAGTGTCGATGGCGATGTCGACACTCTGTGGGCCTTGCTAAATATCCCCCTGGTTTTCTTCGTTTTTTTTTTTTTTGTTTTGAACTGAAAAACGCGATGCCGATAACAATTTTGCGCCCATGGCGTTGACGTTTTGCACTTATTTATACCAAGGTCTGTTAACTGGGCTCGGTCGCTCTCTCTTTCTATCTTTCTCTGTCTGCGACTCTGATTCGAATCTCTGACTGGAGCTGGATCTGCAGAATTATGGCTGTCATCAGCCGTGCAGTTGACATAAACACTCAGTGGCCGTAGGGGGTCGACTTGCCAGTTGCCCATTGCCCAGTTGATCAGTTGCCCAAGTCCCAAGTTTCTTGTTACCAGTTGTCCATTGCCCATCGCCTGTTACCAGTTGCCTTTTGCCTCTTCAAAGCTGCCTGAATGTCAGAGCCTTTGGCTCATCATCATCATCATCATCAACATCATCATCATCATTATCATCCTCTGTGGGCCATTTGCATGCCCTGCACGCAGCTTTGAGCCTATGAAGCGCTGAGACCTGTGCTTGAATCTGATACACTTGCCTAAGGGAAGCATTACTCAACCATCAAGTGTGACACATATATAAAGGAGAGTTGGCAGAAGAGGGGTATTTCCGTAGTGCGTTACTACATAATGAACAAGGAATGCTTGATGTGAAATAGATAAAATCAAATCAAAAAGCAATACATAATTAAAATCGTGAGGATTTAACCAAGTTCTAAAGAAGTCCAATTATTAATAACAAAATTCTTAATAGTTTAATTGATGGATGGAAGTCGAATCTAATTGAAACACTATTCTTTTTGCGTAATTTTATTTTGAACAGCCGAATTAAATAATATTTAAAAAATATATCAGATGGAACACGATTAAAAATATGTAGGTTGTGGATATTTTGTGCTACAGATTTTAATTAAATCGAAATTTTACACGCCTTCATTCGAAATATACATACTATTTAATTTTTTGAATTTAGAAAATGGCAGAGCATTAAATATTCGAGACCTCAGAAATAAGTCTGATATGTTTTGGCTTAAGATTTTTTATTGTATATCAGCGCACAACTAAATATAAAATATGCTTTTAATCACATTTCCGCTGTGCAATGTTGCTGGTGCTGTTGCTGTTGCTGTTTTTTTTGTAATTGTTGTTTGTTGGCACAACAAATAATTCCACACGAAACTAAAGTAAATCATTTGGAAATTTATGGGCCAGCAAACCAAAATGATGAACGTACGAGCAAACTCACGTCTTATCCAAAGTAGTACCCATATAGTAGTAGACCGCTTAGAGAGCATATCGTAGTCAGAGGAGAGCGGGCAAGGGGGGTCTCTGTGGGGCGAACTGATTAATATGCGCGCCACATTTGTTTTATAAAATCCATAATTGGTTCTACTGTACTTACGCACTGTGTGTGCGCCCCGAACGAGTTGTTGTTGTTGTTGTGGTTTCTGTATTATGATACACAAACAATCGAGACACTTATGGTCAACACTTTAGAGCCAGATTTGGGCCCCTGTCCAAAGCCAAAACATCAAGTGGCTCACAAGAGCCAATGACCTAACTACCGATCATTCGAAGTCGCTATTGAAGTCGCTGTCGCCGTCGCAGTTGAAGCCTCATTCGCGCCCCTATTTGCTTAGGTCGCCAAAAATGGGTCTGGCATACGCATAAATATCAAAGTAAGACATATGATTTCTTACTACTCGCATATATATACATATATATTTTTATCAATATATCCGACTCTGTTGCTCGCTCATTTGTGGCTCATTTTTATTTGTGCTACGTGCTTCGGTTGATCAATGAGGCGTCGTCTCTTCGATTCGGATTCGGCATAGGGCTCGACTATATACGAGTATTTGGCATATGGCATAAGTATGAGTGTACGGGATGCACTATTGCGAAACCTTTTCGTCAATTGTCGATTATACATTTTGGTTATTGGTACAATTATGAGGTTTAATAGACGCCGTTATTGTTGTAAATCAAAGCACATTGTGACACTTATGACAACTAAAGTAGCTCACATAACCGTATTTATAAGATTCGTATTCGTCTTCGAATCCGTTTTCGTATTCGTATTCATATTCGTACTCGCATTTGTCTGCGTATTTGTATTGATTAATCGTTCAATCGCTTACTCTTTATGGTAATGAAATCGATAGCTCGACTTACTTGCGCCTTATGATTAAGTCACAATTCGGCTGTAAGCGTACGAGAATGTAGGTCACTCTGAGCTGGATTATCTCGAGAATGACATAAACTGTTTTTATGAAATGCCACAGGAAGTCAGCAGCGAAAAAGGGAGAATATGACTACTAAAGAATGGAGAAAGGTGAACCAATTCTTTTAAAAAATTGTAAAAATAAAGTTCGCTTACTTTTAATAAATTTGTATGCAATAAAAAAAAAATAAGTTCAAGACTGCCCTTAATAGAAAAGATAGTTACTGCAAAATAGGATTTGATAATTCTGGCTGATAGAGATGTAGATAAACCGAATGGAGTAATAAGCCGAGTATGATATATAAAAATTAGATTTATTTAGAAAATAGTCATTCTCGTATATATTTCCTGATCTTCTAATTTTTGCCCCATGCCTCAACTAACATCTATGACAGCTTCGTCTATGTCATCTTCATATTCTTCTTCGTCCACCATTGATTTATTTTGTCCATATTCCGACTAATGCTCTCCCACACATTTGTTTAAATATGCCCAAAAATTTGGTTCGCCAATTAATCACAACTGGCGCTTGGCAAAAGCAAATCAACTGAATGCCGAACGATACAAGTTTCTTCCATCATGGAAACATTTGTCAAAGGTCACTCTCAAAAAGGGCCACACAAAGCGATTGAGTATGAAGGGAAAAGAGCGAAAGAGAACTGCAAATTGCAGGTTGCTGATTGCAGTGTTACCTGTGCAAACATAATTGATGTCTTACTTTTGCTACAATTTTCAATTTGAAGTTGAGCGTGCGAATTTGGAACCCTAATTATGGGATGACTTCAGTTCGATTGCCGTTCTCTTTTTACGTGTGTATTTCCGCCGGAATTAAATGTATCTTTTAGTCAGGTTTTCTTTTTTTTTTGGCACTTGCCGCCGGCGTCGCAATGGTCACGTCACATCACATTAAAGACGATAATCCTCTTATATAAGAGTAGCAGGTATTCCGTGGTGGGAACGTGGGCGTCAACGGAAGTAACTGTTGAGGGGCCACCTAGGCAGCTTAAGATGGTATTATCTGCATTTTGTGGGTTTCTTTCAATTATCCAAAAATGTGTCTGTTCGTAATTGATACATTGATCTCTAATGAAGTTATTATAGATCACTTGGCACTGGATTATGATTAGATGTTTGCGCTTTGCTCCGCTTTTACTTGGATTATGGAAAGACTTGAGATTAGCGATTAGTATAGAAGCGAATAACGAGTATCGAGTATCTGTTACTTGGTAGCGACTACTGAATCACGATTAAGCAGTTGCTGCATCCATTTACATGCAAGCACATTCAATGGCAAGGAATTCCAGTAGCAAATTGTTGCGTGCGGGCCACATTTGCGGCAACAGTTGCAGATACAATATCTTTCTGCCAACAACTGAGATACAAAACAGCAAACAGCAAGAGCAACAGCAACAGCAACTGCACCTGACATATAGCGCGCGGGGGAGCCCGGGCATCAATTGTCCACGAAGTCGTCGCCGTCGTCGACGCTTTTGGAAAATTTGCGCAAATACTCAAATTAAATTCCAATTCATTGAGGGGCACACAAAACGTTCGTCGCAGCAAAAGAAAAAGTTGCATGTTTTTTTGAGAATCGCATAGGAAGGCGACCATTGCTGTGACTGTTGCTGTTGATGCTGCTTACAATGCGCCATGCTCAGCATTAACATAAAACAAATTATTCCAACGTGACTTAGCCATAAATGAATGAGCCTCAACAAGTCTACAACTTGCTTTGGATTGGTTTTCTTCCTTCAGCCGCCATCGACATCTAGAATTTTCAGGCAACAAATGAGGTCCTAGGCCTAGTTTTGAGAATCACTTACTACCAGTGCTATCAAGCTGGACAATTTATATTCAATCATCTGCATATACCCTTTAAATCAATTAATACGAATATATTTGAATAATGTGTTGACTGAAATATAATTTAAATTGATCAAATTATAAATGCATGAGCATAATAAGAGAAGTCATTTAAATACAATTAAATTATATTCATTCAAATTCAAATTTAAACATGGAAAACATATAAAGATATATTTGCACTTTGTATGATAATCCCAATTAAAGCAATTATTATAATTGTAGTAAAAATATAAATTAATACCAAGATACAAATATGCTAATATTCAAATTTATTATTAAAGCATTTGGAGAGAGAAACACGCACAAAAACTTCGATATGCATAAATAGGGTCGAATAGTATCCAAACTGGCTATAAGCTGTAAGTATTAAGTTTATAAGGGAGAATACAAATAGAGAGCATTCCAGTTTCGTTAATAGTCGATGTAAGTAATTTCCTTGTTTAATAACTGCAGTCATGTTATATCACCTTCTGACATGACATCACAACAGAGGCAAACTGCCAACTGGTAACTAGCAACTAAGAACGCGACCTGGAACTGAGACTGTGATTTGAAGTCGGACTTGCGACTGGCGACTGAAACTGCGGCACGTACGTCACGATATGAGAAAAAAATCAATCGAGTGGCACACAAAGTATAAAAAGAAAAAAGGCAAAAAAATAGTGGAAATATGTGCATTAAATGTGCATTGGCATTAATCGATGATGCCGAACGATCAACGGAGTTGGGAGTAAACGTTCGATGCTCAATGCCCGTTTAACTGTTAGCCGCACAATATCGGTCATGTTCCAGTTGCTGAGACTGTAGCTGTGACTGGGGCTGGTTAAACCACCTCTGACTCGGCGGGTGCGCACCACCGTTGTCAACAGGGTACGTGCAAGGCACCACAACAACTGCAAACAGCAAAATAACAAACAATGTTAAATAATTTATAAATTTATTTGTCATGAATTGTGAACTTCACGTATTCCGATCAAACCTCTGGACTCCAGTGCTGACTCCACAGGTACAGGACAACTTGGACGCCAAACAAGTCGACACAGTTGCATGGCATTAGCATGCACAATTAGCCCTCGAGAGACAAAGGCAAAAACAAAGGCAAAGGCAACAGCAGAGGCAGCGAGAGAGACGCGGGGTGAAAGGTGAAGGCAAGGAGCCAATTGTCGTGATCTAACTGCACATTTATGAGCAACATTTGCGCAAATAAATCAATAGCAGGCTACTGTTATTCTTTCATCAGTTAAACAAACAGGATCAGGACTAAATACGCAGGTGCTAAATTGCCGTCTCATTTAAGAGAGGCTGGAAGCGGGGCGGGGGCATCATCGATTGTGATTGCTGCAGAGTTTTGTGTGGTCTGTGGTTTGTCTATAACGAAATCAAAGGCTTCGCTCAGGCCGCCAAGCAGTGCCAAGCTGTATAGTGCAAACAACCGACCACCGACAACGGACAATCGACAAGCGGCAAGCGGCAAAACCGACAATCAACAGCCAACAATCGACAGCGGACAACGGACAGGCAACAGCAACAGCAGGAACCGTAGATTGCCGGCGATCGGCGGCTTGTTGTCCTAATAATTGTGTAAACAACAATGACGCGTATGCTCCTCTAAACTGCACAACACCTTCGTTTACTCTTTACCTCGGCAGCTCTTCGCTTTTCGGTCTTTAAGCAGAGTAGGCAAACAGAGTAGTCTTCTCTACTACACAGAGCTGGAGCGGCATGCTTTTAACTTGGCCAAGAGGCATGCCAGGGCCAGTCCACTCGTTGTCTAGAACAAAATGCATTTGTCTGGCATTTAGAGTTTAGCTAATTTCCGCGCCGCTCAGCTGCCTCGGCATCTCTTTTGGGCCACTTTTGTGGCCTCTTTGGGCCACTTTGGGAAAGCAGCTTACTTCTTGAGCAATTCAAATACATAGTAATAACAATAATAACAAATACTAATGGTGAACAAATAAGACTGCACAAAGTACGGTCGTAATCCTCAACGGGGATCATTAAAAGTGTTTGGTCATTCGCACTCCACTCTTCTCTAAACACCCGGCTCCCGTCTGCTCACTCAGACAAGTGTTTCAGTTGCAGCTGCAGATGCTGATGCTGTTGCTGACATAACTGTTCGCAGTGCAAAACTTCTGAATATATTCCCTTCCTTCAGCTCCTTCTCACTGGCATTTGAATGAAACACGCCCTGATGTCATTGTTAGCACGTTGACCATTGGCAATTAGCATGATTCAATGATTAAGTTATTACGTTCGATACTTCCGTCTATTAGTTCAATAGAATTACTAATCATACCTTCCTCCCAATGTTATCTGATCTTGTTGGATATTGATTCTCACGGATTGGGTGAAAAACCACAACAATTTTAATAGTTTTATGTAAACAATGCATTTAGCAATTGATGAGTACAAGTGCTTTTATTGGAAGCCGGAATAATCAATTGGAATGTTGTTGACTTTAAGTTAAGCAAATGGTATCGTTTAATTGTGATCGATTTCTGAAAATCCAGGTGGTTATAAAGAAAACTCCCAACTCTATGTTGAGTAATCAAAACGGAAACTAAGAAAAATATAAATTCTCATTTATTTATTACTAGTTAGTTCCGCAAAGGCAGAATAATTTGATAGTGATCTTTAGTTAGGGGAATCTTCGATGAAACGAGCGTAAATATTAAGAAATTAGTATTAGATTTAATGATTTTGAAATTCGATTTATTGGAAATCCTAACTAAATTAATCTAATTATGTGCAATTCATGCCAACAATAATAAATAAATAAATTTGATAAAAGGTTGACAGAAGTTTTACAAATTATAAACTCATTTCCATCTGTCAACGAAAATAAATAAATAATAATTTTTATAGTTATTATAGCTGCAGATAGATGAATCGCTCTGACAACCTGCCGTACAAAACTCTCTCCAAGATCTACAAAATAAATAAATCGAGAGGCATAAAAACATAATTTCCGCCTCGGAGCAGAACGGAATAAACTTAAAACTTTTACAACTTCTGTCAACTTTCTATGGTGTTTTTTGCTTCTTGAAGCATATCAAACAGAATATTCAAGTTGAGCATAACACGCACTCACATAAATCTATCACTTGCCAATGACTCGTAACTTAATTCAAAAGCCATAAAACGTATCAAAATTTGATTGGAAAAAATACAAAATGGTTGACTCGCCATTGGAGTTGATGAATCTTAAAAGTTGAGTATGTTTTCGATGCAAAGCGCAATTTCCTGTCCAAAAGCCAAGCCCAAGCTCAAGCTTGAGACCAAGACCGAGACGTTACCAATAACCTAATAGCTTCATTACCACTTCATAAAGTCACGTTATTGTTACGCTCTTTTCATTGATCGCATTTGACATGCCATCGATTTCGATGTCGAATTTCTTGTCATCGATTTATCGATTGCCCGATTGCGTTTCACAGAAAGTTTAACTGACAGTTCCATAATTGAGTCATTGTCTTGCAACTTTAAGACATATCATTTATGGCCTTTTAGGTTATTATGCAAAACTTGTTCGTGTTCTTGCGGTCAATGCAGTCAGTCATCAAGTTATTGAACTCACCGACCGAACACAGTTAAAGCCAAAGTCAAAACCAAAACCAAAACCAAATCCAAATCCAAATCCAAAAGAACCCCAACTAATCGAGCAATCGAACAGGTCCCAAAAGGTTCGACATGTGTCAGAAGAAAGCTTTTTTTTTTGGCGGCGGCATTACAAAAAGAAGAAGCAACCTATGGACTGATGTAACTGTAAAAAAGGCGACTTGTTGTTAAAGAAAATATTGTTTTTAAATCAAATGAAATAAAATGAAAATAAATAAAAACGCTGTCTGTTTATGCAAATGCAGAGTTCTTTTTGCCTGTCAATTAAATGCACATTTCGTATGGCCGCCATGCACTTTGACGCCCCGAAATCAAATTAATATGCATGAAAGAGGTATCCCCATCGATTCCCATTGACAATCGTCCAAATGTCTGAAGCCCGCAGACAGCAGGCCGCAGCCCACTGACCATAACCCAGAGGGTTTTGTGCACAGGAAATGAAGCATAAAAATGCATGTAGAAATATTTAACATTTGATTATTGTAATTATATGCACCGAGCGCACTTCGCTTACATCGATTTTAATAGTCGAGTGTATCTAAATCTGAATACAAGTATGTCCTCTGACTACTACATCGAATACGAGTATGAATACGACTATAACTGTGGTTACGAGTATGAATACGAGTGTGAGCATTCGATTTTTGGGGCACAGGGCGTGTAGAGGCCACAGCTCGATTTATTTCCCACATTAAGCCAACAGTAACGCAAACGATTCGCAAGGCAACGTTTTGTGTTTCAAACTCAATGACACGACTTGCCATATAGAAAACTGATCGAACTAGCAATACGCTGTACTCGATCAGCAATAGATCATTGAGCTACTTTTAACAGAAATAGAAACTAAAGCGGAGTTTCTAAGACTGTGAAATGAAAAAGACAAGAATTAAGTGAACGAAGCGCGTAATTTTTGTGGGAGTTTCAAATAGAATAAATATTAATGAAGATATAATATTAATCAGAAGAGCATAAACATAATGAGGTTTTTCAAAATCAATTAGGAAATTCTATAATAATATAACAAAAGCATAATTATAAATTGTGTTGTTGCATAAATACGAGGAATTCCGACTACCTTACATAACTTACTTTCTAAAACTCGAAAAAGTAGTCTGCCAATCAGTATACCTTGTATCAAGTTAATATTCGACCTATTCAATTGATATAGCACTTTGCATAGCATCTTTAATCACGTTTTTATTGTTTGTTGCACAAATGAAAACGAAAAGTTCCGTCAAGGCATTAACACCAGAGACACGGAGACTAAGCTAGACGGCGGGCAGGCCAGACCATGCCAGGCAATTATAGCCATTGACCAAGTTGTCTTGATTGGCCTTACATAGCTCCGAATTGTTGTACTTGTTGTTTGTTGTTGTTTGTGCAGATAGCTTGTGTTATTTTGTGGGTGGTGTAAAAGAGCTGAATAATGATTAAAAGCTGACTTGAGGTCGTCGCGAAAAACATCAATGATGATGGATGGATCATGGGAAATCATTCGCATGCGGAACCAGTGGACCACACAGTCAACAGCCTACAGAAAAGAAATCTGCGATTTGACAGACTAAAAAGCTTTTCACCCCAACGCTAATTGAAACGATCAACAAATGCCAGGTTACCAATTCGACATAATTAAAATGCAATCACCGACTAGCCCCAAAGGAAAACAATGCGGGGAAAAGCAAATGAAAGCCATTTAAGTAAGTTTCTGAGCATATTCGATACGCTTGTTGCGCGCTTTTATCGATGAATTGTCTAAATGATCACACACAACGCAGCAGACAATACAGCACATACAGCGAACAATACAACAATTGACACTAACAACAAAAATTATCAACAACTGATTGCATAAGCAAACAGGCCGAACAACAACCCGTGGAGCACGCTGAGACCAAACTTCCCAAAAGGCATACTTAACACTTTTTGGAGCCCAACAAACAAGATACGCCATCGACCAAAAAGGAGGTGGGAGACATAAGCAATATGTAAGAGGGGGCGGGGGTCACACTTATTGGCATTTGTTTCAGCAACGCACGAGTTGAGCGGTGCCCAACAAGAGATTGCGCATTGATTTAAATGAACTTTTTTTCGGGTGCTAATTGCCAAAGACAACAACTAACCCTTACCCCTTGCAACATGCCCCTTCCGCTTGGCCTAACAATTGTAGTTGTTGCAATCAGTTTTGAACTGATTTAGCATAAGTTAAACAGAGAATTCGTTGACATTTCGAAGGCGATACGAAAAACAAAAGACTTAGGCAACAAACTTGCGTAGAACTCATATTTTATTTAGCAGTCATAAGCAACTGATTGCCGTTTGTTAAAACCAGCTACTTCGCGTAGCTACCAATAAGCATTAATAAATATATAAACTTGGCTATATGCAATCAATTAACTGAAATTCTTTATCGCAGCGGGTGGTCGACATTCTGCGCCTCGTTAGGCGTTCAACGTTCGCAAAAAAATATAAACGGGAAGGTAGCAGCAATTTCGTTTTGACAAATAAAGTTATTAAACTCTACGGGATAGGCGCACAGTTTAAACAGACATAAGTCAGTAAAGTGTCTACATATAAATTAATAAATGCTAAAATTTATTTAGATTTCGATCGCGCGCGCAAAAAAAAATAAACGAAACAAAACGAAATGTATTTGCAATTGCGAACATACTCGGAATTCAAACATAGGTGTGAATTAGTCGTAATGACATCATTGAACTTTAACTTGCCAACTTGGAGAGTCACCCCTCCATATATGTATGGAAGTGTGTATTGGTGTGTGTATGTATGTGTCTCGTAATATCTGAAGCTTGACAGTAACACACCTTGTACTATAAAAGCAACCGAACAATATCTAACAACAACAATAGATAGAAATAGTCTAATGTTTGTCGACTGCCAGTTACCTACTCCTTAAAAGGCTCTTCAAAAACAGCAGCAGTTATTAAAAAAAAACTTTTCTATCTTAAATAACATATCTATATTAATTTTATATTGTTGTTTTAATATGCCATAAAAAATAAATACATTTTTTTTCTATGTATTTACCGTAGCCATATCCCATTTAATTGACAACTATCGACAGGGTATCTTTAAATAATGTGCAAATATTATAGTTACAATCGTTTTCAATCAGTCTAGCGGTTTATTAAAATGAAAATGGGTTCAATGTATAATTGCTTAACTATAGCCTAATGTCAAGACTAATTTCTACGAATTGCCAATCGATCTACATTGTAAATGAATAGATATTTTTCGCTCATTGCTTTAATGAGTAATTGAGCAATTTTTGCGCTGCTTCGAATTCCATGAAAACAGATGTTAAGTGAGGATTCACATTAAAAAAAAAAATTATAACGCTAAAAGTGATGTAATTGTTTTGAGAATTTCCATTGAATTGTTTATTTTTAAACTTAAGATTGAACTAATGAGTTTGCTATTGAATTTGTTACTAGGTGAGAACTAGTTCTAAATTGTCTGGAATTGAATAGAACAATGACATCGATAGATGCTACTGTCGACGAGATTTTGGAAGAGAAGGAGAACAAACTAACTAAGAGATGCAACATTGCCGATCCTTTTATGATGGTAATCTGAGCAGATATCATCATAATGCTAATATATTCAAGAGTATCGTCACACGATTTATGACAGCCTGAGTCAATACCACAGACTGTTACAATTTAAAGATAAACGGCCGCTTTGCATTGGAAACGCACCGCAAAAAATACAAAATATATACGTAGGTATAGGGAGACAATGAAATCATTTGAAGTAGGGGAAGATCGCGAAGAAATAATAAATAATAGGAGGTGAAAACCGGTTAAATGCATTTTGTGTAACAATGTGTCAACATATAATACGAAAAGGTGTAGAAGGAAAATGTTAGGCATTAGGAAGGCTTGGCTCCCCCCATTGGGAGCCGAAAAAAGTCCAAGATGAAGAGGGGGACAGAGATAGAGATGAAGATGGAGATGGAGAAGAAGTCATCCAGCTAAACATTTCAATTTTAATTAAGCATGATAAATGATTTCACTTGGACGCATAAATCTCTTTTACAGTCCCAATGAAACAATGAAGTTCTTTTGTTTAGCCAACGCGCTCCACGAAAATTTGTTCGTTTCGGAGCAGTTTTCTATTGTCTTTTTTAGAGTTTCCCTCTCCCGCTCTCTCTTCCATGGATATACAAACTCTGTCTCACTCTATCTTTAGAAGAGATAAGCAAGAGCCTTTAGCTGTGAAGAAAATTGATTTGAAATTAATGCAAGAATTTGTTATAGAAAAAATAACAAGCTCGCCTTTGAATCGCTCGAGAAAAAGCTGTTACAAGTCAATAAGCCAACGATTTGAATTGATATCGTTTAAAGAAATGCCATACAACAACCCTATTGGGATTTCGAGCGACACGATTTAATAAATATGCATGCCGCAAATGGACAAACCTGCTCGATAGCTTCGACCAGAGATCTTGTCTCAATTTAAACAAAACAGCAAAAGGAAAACACAGGCATCTTAAGTATACACAACGTGTATATTATAGAAGTCCATGGTAGTTTTGGGCATAGATTAACAAATGTTTATGGCACTTACTGATTGTTTTCATAGAGATAATTATGCCAGTGCTAGAAACATAACGGATGCTATACGCTCGAACACCTGAAAATTGCCGATAAAAGATAGATTAGTCTAAAGTAGAGCTGAAACTTTGAAACGGTTTAAGCTAAACTAGTTTTCAAAACTCGACAGAAATTTCCAACTTGATAAATTCGTAGAAAATGGAAGTTGTTAACTTAGCTGGGTAACATTATGAAAAATAAAGAAACTAGTTAATTGTTGAAATATTTGTATTAAATAGTAATGAAAGTATCATACATTGAAAGTAAAAAAAATTTTTAGTATAATAATAATACTTAATTAGCTTACTATATATTTTATTTTTATTTTCATTCATTTTATTTATTGCATTGAATTCATATTTTTAAGATTATTTCCAGCTCAATATTATTCTTCTGCTGCAATACTGCACATTACTGAGAATTGATATCACAATTTGCTTCATTGTAGAACGCCATACAAAGTGAAAAATTGTCTCTAAGTTGGGTTTAAGTTGAGCTCTTAAGAAGCTAAGGGGTTAACATTCCCAAGAGCTTATTATTTGTTGCTGTGCTGGCAGAAGTAGATGGCTGATAATGGCACTTGGCCAAGATATTATGCTGTGATCTGTGTTCTGTTGAGCACCCGTAAGTGCTAATAAATTGTAATACAAATACATTAAAACTAAAGACTAATTAAATGACTGTACTTAAGCGGCAAATGGTCTTGGCTGAGGGGGCTTAATCGACCAGTTGGAGCTGGAGTTGCAGTTGGAGCTGAAGCTGGAGCTGAAATTACAGAAGGAAACCGCAAGCAAATCTCGGTGTGTGTGCTCCGCTTCTTGCTACAGCTTCACTAGAGCTTTAGCTTCGGCTACAGTTCGGGCCTGGTCAGAAGTGAGCGGTGGCCTGGTAAGCCTTTTGTGGTCATTAATTCGCACTTAATATGCTTTTTATGGCACGGCCAGGTCCATTTGCAACGGTGCGAGGTTATGTGTGCAAAACAATTATTCCGCAATTAAACAGTTTGCACTTCGCAAAACGCAGTCAGAGCTGCATTGCCACATTGCGCCAGAGACGGACAGAGGCAGACAGCTGGACAGTGGGCAGCATACATACATATTAATGAAGTCGCTGTCTCTCCAGCCTGCCTCCCGCCTCTGCTTGCGCTCCCTTGGGAAAGCTGAACAAATCACTTAAGCGGCAGCAGGCAGCATGCGGCAGGCCAACTGGTAAATGGCGGCGGCGAACTGGCATGTTGCAACATCGTCACCCCGAGGCAAATGACCACCAACCAACAAAATGCAGCGGCGACAATTCGTCGACTGCGATTTTCTAGTTTGCGATATCAAAAGGGAGTGTTAAATATGTTGCAAGCTCACCGCGAAGCATCTCGCCTCTCTTTTCTCCTCTGAATCTTGTCTCTTGCCTTCTCCTCCTTGCCCCAACCCGTCGTTCTAATTGCTGCCTTATATCTGGGCCTGAATCTGGCCTGGTTTGCTGCCTGGCCTTTAACGGCTGGTCATCATCGCTGGCCATTATTTGCTTTGCCCCCATGTGTGCAACTTAGCATTGTTTCTGCTTCTTTCTCCCCTGCTGCTGCTTTCTGGTTTTTGTTTTTGTGTGGCAATTATTCACTTAAAGCATCAGGCATCAAGTGTCATGCTGAGTTGCAAGCCCGTGAGCTTTGAGAGCATTAAACATGTCAGCTGAGCACATTAACAGTGGCTTCAACAACGGCTCTGATACCCTAGAATCCAGGGATCGAAATAACTTATATTTAAATAAAAAACGTCAGATTAATTACAAAGTACATAAAATTACAGGGTTATATTCAAAAATACAAATTTAAAAAGGATTTAATATAATAAGTTAAATTTAATCAATAATTATAAATTTACTTAGTTAACTTCAATATCACAAATGCTACATAAGGAAAATGTAAGTTTTCAATTCATTATTTTTGTTATATTTATTGACTACATTGCATTGTAATAATTGTTAATAGAGTGACTTATTTGATTTATTTATTTTACATATTTTAATTTTTCGTATTAAATTCACTTTGAACCATCATCATGCAGCATGAAACTGCACTGTGTCAATGTCATTGGCCCATCGTTTGGGGCATTTATGACAGCGACAAAAATTAAATTAAAATAAAAGAAAAACGCGCAAGAAAAAATGCAGGTAAATAGTGATGCTCTGTCGTTGTGGCCTGGCCTTTAATTCCGACAATTGTTCTATTAATAAAGCAATTCCAAAACGATTAAGAGCACCGGCAACAAAGAGACCATAACACAAGCATCTCCTTCTCTCTCTCTCTCTCTTCCTGTTTCACCCTTTCATTCTCTCTCTGTCTTCGACTTGTTTCATCCTTCTCCCTCGCTCTGACTGTCTGTCCGCCTGTCCTGCTGTGGTGGCTGATGGTTGATGGTTTCACTGGACATTTATAGCTGCTGCCAGTTGATGAGTGGTCACAAATGCGTGGCAGTTGCAACAGCAGTTCTTCACTCTCTGTGCTGAACTTTTACGAGGGGGTTAGCTTTTGGGCCAAACAGTTATAAATCACAGCCAGGCTGCTGCTGCTGCTGTTGCCGTTGCGGTGGCTAGCAGTTCACATGGCAGAAGGTGACGCTTTCCTTTTCTGACGTTGCGGCGCCATAAATTTAATTTGAAATTAATTTTTTTGCTGCTGCTGCTGCTGTTGATGCTGATGGAGCAGCTAGCCGCAGAGAGCGCTCTAAGTGCCACACTGTAGCACAAATGGTTGGGTCATCAAAATGCTAAGCTATGTAAATGATAAGCACAATGCACGAGCTGCAAACTTACCCCCTTCTGACATGGCTTATTTTTCCACGCCAACTAAATATGGTAAGGCACGCATTTGTTGTAAAATGCAAAACTGAATATCGAGTGCAGGAATTAACCTGGCCTAAAGCCACCGCCACAGCAACAGCAAGAGCTACAGCGCTACAGCTACAACTGCCAAGTAAGCTGCATCGTTGGCTGCTGCAGTGTGCTTGCCTTGTGGCAACTGTTGCTTTTTTTGGGGGGCTTTTGTAATTATGAGCAATGCACTCGATAAAAAATTGAAGTTTTCATTTCGCGAAAGTTGCTGCCACATTTGAATGGGCCAAAACGTTGCGGCAGCAGCCAACACAGCAGCGATGCCGAATACCGAAACGAAAACATTTATTGTTCTGCCCGTTAAGGCAACCAGAGGAGAAAAACAAAAGGCTGCCCCTCGCAGTCTCGCGGCCCCTGTATCATGCTACAAGAGCAAAAGCAGTTGCAAAAGGCGACCGCAAGGGCATGCGAACTAAATTTCGTACAATTATGAGACCAAAATTCAGTCAGAGGACGAGCTACAGTCTCAGTGGCAGTCTGATATGATGATGAAGCAACTGGCAACTGGCAACTTCCAACCGAGGCAATTGTGGCAAGTTGGGCAAACGGTAGCAGTGTAACCACAACAATACAATCGACTGGCATGTGGGAGGTCCTGCAACTGCCCGCGCAACCCCATAATGACATCAACCGCAATGTTGCAGACCACCAGGTGAGCTTGCAACCAGGTTGCATGCAAATTTTGTCAACGTTGCAGAAGGCGACAAACTTACGAATTGCTCATGTCAATGTAGAGAGCGGTGGTTGGGTGGGGTGGATTTGCCTTCGCCTTCGTCGCCGCCTTCGCTTCGCTTGTTGATGCCACAGGAAATGGGCGCCACGATCATAATCTCTATGGGAAGCTACTGTTGAAAACTGTTGTTGTCGCTGCTCTTGCTCTGGCTGTTGCTGTTGTTGTTGTTGTTGTTTTTATATGCTGATTGGCATTAATAATGGATTATCACGATCATGGCCAGCTTGGCGATGGGGTGTATGGAAATATTGGGCAAACAGCATTTTGCTTTCCTTAACAGTTTCTTTTTTCTTTTTTGTCGCTCCTTTAGCTTTTTTTCATATCGTGCGATCATCAAATAATGTGAACGTGTGATCAACGCTTCGCTTTTTGCTTTGGGCTGGGGTCTGCTTCTTTTTTTTTTTGTTTTTTGGTCTCAGGTCTCGTGTGTTACACTAACTTATTTATGCGAAATATTTTGAAATCGTGTTTGCAGTGCAGCGTGCGCTTGGACGGACCGGACAGTCTGCTCCCACTGGACAACAAACAGACGCTTCTCATACGTGGCCTGGGCTCTCTTTTTGGCCAGGGCCAACAGCGCATCCTCATCGTCGCCGTCGTCGTCGTCGTCGTCATCGTCGTCGTCGTCGTCGTCGTCGTCGTCGTCGTCGTCGTCGTCGTCGTCGTCGTCGTCGTCGTCGTCGTCGTCGTCAGCGTCAGCGTCCTCATCTTAATACCCAGGCGAGCAGCAACAGCAACGGCAGCAGCAGCAAACAACGTGACCCTCTTTTTGCGCCTGTAGATCACGAATTATTCAGAATTTTTCTCTTTTTTTGTGATTCGTTGCTCTTGCAACTTTGCGCTGGGTATTTATAACGTGTCGTTGAACTTGCAACGAACCCAAATGGAATAGCAAGTTCAAGTTTATTTGTATAAGTTATATTTGTAATAACAATAACAATACAGTAATAATAATGAAGACATTTTAATGACGATAGAAACTCTTCTTATTAGTTTATTAACTTTCTTCTACGTGTCGATGACATACGGGAAATTTATTAAAATTTAATATGAACAATTTAATATGAAAACATTACATTTTAATATTAACAATCATAATAAATTTCAGTCATTTTTAAATTCATACTCATAATATAAGTAACTGTCTAAATCGTTAAAAAAAACTCATTTTTATATTATTTAAAAAGTTCTATACGATTGAACTCATTAAATTGAATACATTTTTAAATATTTAATTTCAATATGAGCAGCATTTTACTGCTCATTTAAAACATATTTTAAAACAATTTATCATATATAAATCAAGTATTTATAAAACGTTGCGCTTATTAATTGAAAGCAGGAAATCAACACTTCAATTTAATGAATTAAATGAGTGACAATAACTGTCGAATTGTTTGTGAACAACCGTGAGTGCATAAAGCATTCGCATTGTAAATTTAGAATACTTTTTTTTTTTAGTACGAGCGCGATTTTGATATGTATTTGTAGCTGTTGTTGTTGTTGTTGATCTTGTTGGTGTTGAAACTGCTTCTGCTTTGCTTTTGCATTTTAAGCGTTGCTTACAAAATGCTTTTGGCTTGTTATGAGTCATGTGAAAGCGCCAACAGCAACAACAACAGCAATGAGCAAAAAAAAAAGAAGACTACGAGTCAGAAGAGTCAAAGTCAGATCTCAAGTCAAAGAAGTCGAAGGCAAAAAGATTTGGCTAGCGAGCAAACCGAACGAACGAACGAGCGAGATTTCGGCTGATTGTGAAAATTATGTTTGCTCTGAACGCGGAGCGACCACACGAGGACAACAACAACTCCAGCAAGGGGAACGTCAAGCGGCAGGTTCATGTGGTGGTGAAAGGCTACCATCATCAGCCTCAGCCCCAGCGTCAGCTTCAGTCGCAGCATTAACATCAGTATTCGCATTCGCATTCGCAGCATTTGAGGTCCAGAGAGCGAGGCCTAATCATCATTACCATTGTTATTAACATGATTATCTGCATTATGCGGCATGCCACATGCCCCAAGAGCAAGTTGAAAGTTCAGAGACGGCGTTTAAGCATGATTATGAATTGGGTCAACGTGTGGTCTTCCTCTCTCCACCTCCATCTCCACCACCATTTTCGACTTCGACTTCATCTTCATCTCCCTCAATTATGCCAAAACTTCGCTTGGCATGCGTTTTCGGGCCCAAATGGTTTTTGACTTTTACGTTGAGCTGCCAGCCAAATCAAATGAAAATGAGACATATCGCTGGAATTCAAGTCTGTCGCTGGCTTCCCGGATTGACAGGTGACAGCAGACTCTCTCCTGTCTCTCGGTCTCTCTCTCTCTCTCTCTCGCTCTCTCTGTCTCTGTCTGTCTCTCACTCTCTCTCTGTTTCTGCTTGTCTCTAACTCACACTCTTGCTTTATATGGTCCGACGGCAGTCCGAATAACAAAATCTCAGTGGAAACGTGTTTCGCTATTGATGCGGCTTATTATATGCAAATTTGAACCACGCAAAATACAAAACACAACAAACAAAACAAACCGCAGTGAATGTCTCCTTGGACTGAGGACTGCGATCCGAGTGCTGCCCATAAAGAACAAATGTCAAGCAGGCGGTAGAGGACAGTCACATGTTTCTAGCTCTAATACCCTGTACTTAAAAGCTTAAGCAGTGTCAAACTAGAAGATGTTAACTACCTTAGCAAGTGATTCCATACCGAAAACATTGCAGTCGAAATTAACACGTCTAAATTTGTGAGAAAGTCCCTTGGCAAGTCAAATCTAAATAAATGTAATCATTTAATTGAGTTCCCCTTTAAACGTTTTTTTTTATTAATATAACATAAATAATTCAATGTATCATAGAGCTTTTAGATAATCATATTATATATTTATCTATAGATATAATGTTTTCTTACCATGAGAAAATAAGGCACCAAATAGAAATAGCATTTCGTACTGAAACTGAAATATAGACAGAGTAATGAAACGTTCTGTATAGTATATACTTGTCGCTAAATTCTGCATACATTTAAAGTTTTTAATAGCTGCAGAGTATCTCAATGTCTTTGGTTTGTCTGATCCGCTGCTGTCTTCGATTCTAGCCTGCGTAAATTCACAAAATATTGACACCGCGTCGAGGGCAGCTTGACAGTGATCGAAATGTGTCTTGTCGACAGCAACAACAACAATAGTGACTCCAGACGCTGACTGCAAAACAGGGACAGAAGCTGTTCCCAATAGTTTTCCTATTCAGCAATTGCGGGCGGTTTGTTTGTGACATTTGCTTAACAAGAAGAAAATTGCTGCAATTCTTTACAAGTTTGAGCGTCAGGCAGCAGGCCGTCGCTACGCATCAGCAAACTTGTGGTTGCTGACTTCGGGCTTCTGGGTCTTTTCCCATGGCTGAAATCAGTTGGCCTTCGGTCTTGGCCTGCTCTTGCTAGCCAGCTCGACTGTTTTGGCTACTTCAATGCGTTCGCCATGCGTTTGTCATGCCAAAAGTGTAGTAAATTGTGTGGCACTTAAGTCAACACATGCAACATGCCACAGCAACTGTGCCTGTGGCCTGGCCCTGACTTCTGACTGCTGACTGCTCTGTTCCAGCCAATTTGCATGTAGATCAAGCAGCCCCAAAAACTAAGCGAGGGGCGATGTGAAGTGTGGAGCGTGCAGAAAAGATTTCTGCGCTCTATTTTGACTTTGATAGATGTCGTCGAGTTTATCCCGAGAAATGTGTGTTCTGCGTGTGTGTGTGTCTATGTGTGTGTTTGTCCAGCTGGAGATGCGAACGCTGCGATTATTATACTCATTGCGATCGTTCAGTCCCATTTCATGCGCAGTTCATGCGCTGCCCTGATATCATGAAGATGACGGCATAAAACTGCATCTCTTCCACAATTTTCATAATACAGTAAGCATTGAAAGAAAGCACGCCTTTAATAGTGAGATATGAAATAAATTCTATACTTAAATAAGAGACATACTACTCAATATTTCTTAAGTAACTCAAAAACCAACAGTTTATGGAAATGTAAAAACTAATATTTTATGATAATATATGATAAGATTTATTATTGGGAATTGCAGTTATTGTTATTATTTTTCTAACCATATCTGTATGTGGCATTTGCTTTTTCTACAAATAGAAGGAAATTTCTTTAGATCTGAAAATCAGCAAATTTATAATAGAATATTTCTGTGATTTCTCTGTCTCTAATTATACATGAAAAATGTAATTTACTAAAATCAAATTTAGTTTGTCTAGATTTAAAAAAACTTTTTTTTTGCTTTTATAACAGTAATATCCTTTTTTCTTTTTTCGAAAACAGAATGGAAAACCCCTTCCGTTTATTGGCCTAGTTTTTCCCTTTCTTTTTCAGCTAAAGTCATCACCCATAAACGTGTAGTTGGTGTGCGCCTCTGACCTCTGGCTTGTGACATTGTTGGGCCTCATTATGCTGCCGAAATGAATGCAAAGCGTCGGCATTAATGTCACATCGTTCACTGTGCAATTAAGTGGACTGCGTGCCACAGCTTTTTTAGTTGGCTCAGCTTCAGTTCATGTCCAAGTTCTCTTGGCTATCAGCTAGTTTGGTGGTTGCCTTATCACGCTTGCCACACTCTCACTAGCTCTATGGCAATACGAATGTGTGTGTGTGTGTGTGTCTGTGTTTGTGTGTTGGAGCACAAAAAATTTGCAATTATAATTTTGCGCCTCAGCTCGAGAGTCGCGTCGAGTCGAGAGACTCTGTGGCGGTGTTTTTCCTTTTTCCTTTGGCAGTGGCTCTTTCAGAGGCTGCCGCAGCGATTAAATCTCTTCTTAGTTTTGTTGTTATTCAGTTGCTTGTGTTGTTGTTGTGGTGGCTGCGAGTCCGTGCCTCGGGTCTAGCCTGCTGCCAGCCTACAGAGCGTAGTTCAACAATTGAATTTTTTAAGCTTTTGGCTTAAGCCGTAGCATGTAGCATCAGTCCAGCCCCCCATTTGGGATCTCTCAAGTCCTTTGCATGTCTCCCAGAGCTCAGTTGCCGCCACAAGCGCAGCTAATTGGATTTCTCTCCTGGGAGAGCTCCGTCTACCACAGTTTACTCCTCATCCGAACGGTACCCCCAACCAACGGACTGCGACTACGTAAAACATATCGATAATGTCTTGATCAGACAGCAGTCGCTGCTCGCTGTTCGCTGCTCGCTGCTCGCAGTCGTCGTTCAAGTCGCAAGTCTCTCCAGTCTGCGGTTAAATTGTAATAGTAAAGCACACGGCGAGAAATTCGATTCCATTTCATAGTTACACCGACTGCTGTCGATTTCTAGTTGAACACTCTGCAATTTCTCCCAGTGCATTGTTTTGTACTTGCATGTGTTGGCTCCAGATGAATGATTTCGCTGGCGAACGCGTGTAAAGCAGCAATTAATTTGTACTACATTGCATACAAAAGAGAGTGCGCGGCACATGGAACTTGGCCAATTGTGATAGCCACGTTAACTGCACGTTACCACTACCGTACGTGAGAGTGCATAATCCCAATTGAGTAGCCAGTTAACTACATATGCGAAATGCTCAATTCAGATATAGAAAAATATATTTCAAAATAAAATGAAATTGCGCATTTACTTCTTTAATAAGGTATTCAAATCCATCGAACAATAATAAGCTTCAATTTATTAGAACAATCCATTATTAATTCAATATACTTTTAAAATATTAGTAACAGACTAGAATATCACATTATCATATCACATATTATTGTTTGAAAATGTAAAGCATTTATAAAGTTTTGAGGCCATTAACTAATTACTCACTTTATATATATGAACATACAAATATATGCAATTCAATTTAGTCCCCAAAGACCCAGTTCCATCACTACAGTGTACTTGCACAGAGATGAGTGCCTGGTCGAGTGAAGTAAAAAGGTTACAAAGCAATTATAAAGCACTGCGCAGTGGAATCGGCCGGGTTCGCTGCGCCAGTGTGTTATAATTCTCTTAGCATATAAGTGTGAGGCGAGAGGCGTCGGTCGAAGGGGTGTGGAGGAGTAGAAGTGGGGCCACCACCGATCTCGAACAGCATCTCTCATGTAACCGCGACACGACGACCTCTATGAATATTGAGTCAACCCAGACGGACAGCCAAAGAGCACAAGCAAGAGACAGCGGACAGTCGACAACAGACAAGCAGCGCAGGCGCTGCGGGAGAATGTAGAGTAGGGGAGAGGGAGCGGGAAGTGCAAGAGTGGGGCGAAGAAGGCTGGCACTGACCAAGTTTGGGTCTCAGACGTTGTTTTTGTAATCTACGCTATAATCATGCACTGAGCAAACTCGCATAGCCGCCCATTATTCCACCCACTTTTTGTTGTATTCGTTTTTGTTTTTGTGTTTTTTTTGGCTCGAGTGCAAAGCGAAGCATTCAATTTGTTGTTGTTGTGGTTTTTGCTTTTATTGCAGCAAAATACACTTAATTTTGGCCTTTTTGCCGCAATTCATGCATTTCACATGGCCCTCCCCTCGTCGCCCCTCGACCAGTCTGCCACACTCCCCTGATGCCGTCGCTCTGCTGGATCAATTGATCGGCGGCTCAGCGTCTCAGCGCCACGAGATGATCTACATTAAGAGAGAGATTTTTATTTCAACGGCGTCCATGGCGCATCCAAGAGGAATAGCAACTGCAACAACAACAACAGTAATTCCAAGTCCGACCTTTTGCTGTAACCGCCGTCCCAATGGGCGTGTCCTGCTTTAACTGTGCCTTCGCCAAGCCATGCTATGGTACAGTTTTAAGTAATTGCATTATGTTTAAGTTTTTGCTTTTTTTTTGGAGCAGAGTTCGAAATCGGAGCTTACCTTGAAGTTGGAGTGGGAGGTTTTCGATCTAAAGACAAATCAGTGGTTTAAGTAAATAACATTAAATTCCACAACACATTTCGCAATCTGGGCAAGATCTGATTGGCATTAAGCTCGGACTTAGATTCTTATATTCTCATATTCTTAGGCACGATAAAAAAACTGTTTTAGCTTCTAAACACAGTAGTTATTTATTATCAATTTAATTTAAATTAAACCTAATAAAGATTTCCTGAAATTTACCTAAAAAACTTTAGTATATTTTCTACTATCGAAGTCTAACATTGTCTCTAAATAACTCAAGTAAATGTATCATGTTAGTGTGCTAACTAAATGGAATTTTATCACCTTATTTCAAAGAACTTGTCCTAAAATGAAGATCAATGGCCTATCATTTAAACGAAATCACAAGCGATTGATAATCAAGTGGAGGGCAAATATCCCATTGAGATGCATAATCGAAATGCAGCTGATTAATCGGCTGAGAAACAGGCTGAGCTGTAGACACGATTATTTTTATGATCAGACCCCCCACAAATCGTTGAGACTAATTAAAACGCATATTACGAATGCTATTAACATGACAGCGAACACAGCGCCATCGAGAACATGGCTATTAAAATCGAAAGGGCACAAAAAAAAAAACAGAAAAACAAAACCAAACTGAAATGGCCAGAATTGGAATCAGACAACTCGGTTACGATTCAAATCAATGTGCATATTTCGAGATCTTCAGTAGAAGTCCAAAGCATGTTGAGGCTACTGCAAAATCGTTCGAACAGATATTTAATCCAATTAACAAAGAGACTGCGATTGAGACTCGAGCTGAAAGAGAACTGAGAACATGAAAATTATCGAAATCAGTTAACCCACACAGTGGAGATATTGTCACTAATGAGTTATGAGGCGCAGACGGCATAAGAGCGAACCCATGTGGCACCAGAGCACCGCAGCACCATAGCATCACAGCTGCAACAGACGGAATCTGACTGCAGCAACCTGACTGACTGAGTTGAACATTTTTAACCATAACATTTTATTAACATAATAAAATCAAAATTATCAACAAAGTCGTCAATGTCGACGACGCAACGTTCCAAGCTGCAGATGAAACTGAATCTGAATCTGAAAATGAGACAACTTTGGAGGTAACGAGCTGCAGCAACCACAACAGCAGCAGCCTGGGACCACTGATTGGCATCTCGTAGATACAAAAGACAGCGAGGCTGAAGCTGTTTGGTTGTGTATCTTCATCTACATCTGTAGCTGTAGCTGTTGCTGTTGCTGTAACTGTGCAGCTAGTTCTTAGCTGAAAACAAAATTTGGAATTAAATTTCCCTGGGCTGGCGCTATAATATAATATAATATGTAGTAAATGGCCGCATTAATGTCTAAAGAGAAAACTTAACTGGCCCACACACTCATTGTCAGCCCAGCGCCGTTCAAACAATATCTTAGCATAGTTTAGAGTGTGGTCTACAGCCAGATGGATAGACAGACAGTCAAGCAGACGGCACACAGGGCGAACAGTCAAGTGGAGTCGCCACATGTGGCGTCTGTGGCAACTTGTCTCTTTGGCTGCATGAGAAATTTTGATTTACAATAATGAAGCGTTATATTGTCAAGCGATAAGTATCTCTCAGACGATGGCAACTATCGTAAACCTGATGAGTTGTTATAGATTTTTAAACAGAGTCCAATAATCGACTCATCGTAGCTCGCGATGAAGTAAAATTCTGTTGAAATTAACGCCCCATTGGCGATCTCTCTCTCTTTCTCTCACTCTCTGTCCCAGTCTTAGTCTCCGTCTTTAGCATTGCTCATAAATTTTATTATGAACTTCAACTGAACAAAGTTGAATCGCAGCAGTATGTGCGTGCATTTCCTCTCCCGTTGAGAGCACACACACTCACACATAGATCGATGAGATGCGATGCTCATAAACAACATGCAGAAATTACTTGTTTAAAATTTGTCACACCATTAGTAAAAAAAATCGGTGGCGAAAGGACATCGCAGTGTCAGAGAGCTCTCCACGAAAACCCACAACAACAATGCAGCAAGAGAGAGGAGACAAAACAGCAAAAAAAACAAAAAACAAAAACTACAACTGGGCAGCAATTCCAATTCCAGTTTCGACTTTAGTACCAAACAGTGCCTTTTGCCTTGTTTGCTCTTGATTTTATCAACCGCAAAACATCTACTCAAGTGTCAGTGTCACTCGCACAGCGGGCGGGCGGCGACGACCGACGACCGACGAACCACAAACGCCGAACGACGACGCAGATGAGACCCTGGACCATCCCAGGCGTTGAAAAATGAAGAACAGACAGACCAGACACTGCAGACGGAGTTAAAAAAAAACCAACCGACGAGAGCAATATACAACTGGAGAGTTGAAATATCTTGCGAATGCTTCAAATAGGATACTCTATATAAAGGATATTATAGGAAATAAAAGCAGAAATACATATAATCTACTTAATTAATATTGCAGTTTCCACGCATCTATATACGTCATTAGAATCATTTACTTTTAGTTAATAATATTTTGAATTATAAACAGTTGAACAACTGAATGAATAGCTATTTATGAATTTTTAAAGTAAATTACACTTGCCAACTCGCAGAACAGAAAGTATTTTTTAAAATATACGAAAACACTATTCTTATTATATTATAGACTTTACAAATAAATTCAAAATGTAGATGCACTTTTTTAGTTAGAGTATTAAAATGCCAAAACGTTGCGCTTTGCGATTTGCAGCAGCAGCTCAGCATCGAACTTTATCCATATAATGAAAACACCCTCAACTTAAGTGCATAATTTATAACGAACGAGGCAGCGAGACAATGAAAAGGTTGAAATACCAAACAGAACCAGCCTTGGACTTGGCCTGCGAATTGCTCTTGGAGTTGCTGAATACACATATGCATATATATATACATATGCACAAATATACACATATAATACATATGTATGTTTGTGCGAGTTTGTGTTAATAAATTTCTTAATAAAACATGCAAATTCAAATGCATTTATCTAGATCAGCGGAAAGCGACAAAATTTTACGTTCATACCATTTATCAGAGCGCTTCGCAAAATTTTTTTTGGCACACGTCTCATCCATATCCGTATCTGCATCTGTGGGTAGGGCTCAGACCCTGTCAGAGACCCAGACCCCGAGCGAGACCCAATTCGTTTGCCAAACTGACCACAAACCAGTTGAACTCAATAAATATTTTGACTCTTGACAAATGCGCGAAACAATGCCAACAATGTGAGCAACATTGTCGGGAGAAGCCAGTTCCTTATGTCCTCGAGGTAGAGCAGAAAGGGCAAGGACAGAAACTGGCAAGGAGACCGTAAACAGTTAAAACCCGGTGGCCATTACCTAACCACAGAATGCCATAAATATATCACAAAAATTAACACAATAGCAAACAACACATAAAGGGGATGGGGAGGCAATTGCTATGAGTTCATTTCGAAGGAGGGCATAACTCGGGGCAATTGAATGTCAACTGTTTTGCTTGAGAGATTTCGCAATTGTGAATTGCGAATTGTGTCGGGAACAAAATGGGTGGACAGGAGAGTGTGGTTTATATGCGAAATATGGGAAAGAAAGGAGAAAGTTAAGAGGAGGAAGTTTGAAAACCCCAAATGTAGGCTGAAACTAGTATTAAAAGAAAAACAGAGAGCACAGTCAATAAATAACAAATTGAGCACTGCTTTTTCACTTCAAATATTTAACAAAATGTATATCGAAAGTCTTGGTTGAACGCATAATCCAATTTTCAAGAAATACTCTATTGTCTTTAGGGCAAGTTTTAGCTATGAGTAAATGATCATATCATAACATCTAAGATTAAAATCAAATATTCCAAATGCGAGTGACCTTTTCTGAAGCATTTAACAAATACGTGATGAATACTTTAAATAAATGGAACTAAATAAATGAAGTCTCGTAAATGAGTATCGACTGGACAGACGGACGCAACGTGGAGTCAACGCTTGAATTCAGCCTCTAAAAATGTGTAATCTTCACGGAGTATTGGGAATTATGTGGAGGCAATTATTAGTTGACACAAGCATAAAAAGTTTATAACATTTCCGCATAAAGTTAACACCCGTAAAATATTATAAAATTGACAAACAACAAAACACTGAGCTGAGCTCGGCTAGCTTCAAATTTGACTGCATTTGCATATTTCGGATGACAAACCAACAGCACCGCGGTAGGTCTCGGGGAGCTGGATGAATGGATGGATGGATGGATGAGTATCCAATGCGACTCTTCAAATACACACACAGTCATACATGCACAAGAGCGCACACACACACATACACAGAGAGCGTGAACTGAAAAGCGTGTTAATTTTCACTGTGCATTTATTGTGGCCATATATCGAATGGGTGGCAAGAGCAGGGACAGGGACCGATCGAGGGGTATAGGAAGCAAATCGAACGTTTTATGTTAATGGGCGGTGTAGCTGGGATAAGATGGGACGCCGCAAAGTTTCACCGTTGAAAACGTAGTGCTGTAAAGCTGTTAATTAAAACGAACGAAAATGTACCAAACACAACAAACAACTCTGACAAAATGAAAGAAGACCACACAAATGTATTTGATTCCCACCAAGCCAGTTTGTTGCCTATTTAAGTCTTTTGTCTTATGAATGCACTTGTCGCTCTGGCAGCCTTTGCCACTTCTCCACACCCCTCTGCACCTGTTGCGTCTGGCAACCTGGCTTCCGGGTGAAAATTTGAATAATTTTGCAAGCTGTACTCGTTTTATTGATTGATTCTCTAAGCACCAGCCACTTGTGCACACCCCGGACATGAGGAAAGACGACTAGTAATATGTTAGCTGTGACGAATAGCCGCAGATTGAATACGCTTGCCTGCCATTCAGGCAAGTAGTTAAGAAATAAAGTTAATTGAAAATAAATTACTTATTCTAGCAGAAGAAGAGAGGTAGAGAGTGAGGCGATATAAAAATACATTTAGTTTTATTTAGTAAAAATACTATTGATGTCAATAAAAATCTCTACTCAAAAATGTATAATATATTAAAACTGTTACATTATTTAAAAACAAATTTCAAATTTACAGAATGTAAATTAAAAACAACTAAAATGGTAAGTAAATTATTATACTCATATTTGGTAGTTCCCAGAATATGTAAAAATATATGACTAAAAAGCATAATTTTCAAGCCATTTTAATTCAACCAAAATTCAATCAATTTTTTGGCACAAGGATACTTGTTAAGGTGTTACACAAATTGTGCGAAAATTTTGTTACCCATCGGCTAGAGTATTAAGACAAATATGAGGGAAGCTGAAGAGAAAAGAGCGCAGAAAAACAAAACACGAAAAGCGAACAAGTCGAACCAGGTTTGCATCATTTGTAGGTTATCAATCACACATAGAAATTTTTGAACATTAGATGAAGCGCGAGTTTGACTGACTACGCCTGGGTCGAATGTTAGTCATTAATTATGCGATGAGCAGACGACTCAAAGATTCAGCAATTCGAGTCGAGTTGACGAGCAGAGAGTCACAAATCGCAGTCACAGTCACAGTCCAACAACAGCTGGAACCAAGGCAGGCATCAAGAGATGAGAAGCCTCACTCGGATCATCGTCAATATTGATAGGCGGCGAACGAACTTAACGAAACGGCATGAATATGTTCTTTCAACTTTAGCCTTGAAATGATGGCTGGCAGCAACAGCATCACAGTTTGCACATTTAGAATTAAGTATATTTTTCTTTTATTTTTTTCATTTATTTTGTTTTTTTTTTTTTTGTATTTTGCTAAATAATTTCTATTTTTTGCAGCATTTTTTGGTGGATGCAGCAGCAGCAGGGTCTAGAGAAGCAGGTCTTACCAGGTCCAAGACGCTGCTTTATTCTACTCGTATTCACATAATTGTTGCCAGTTTTTGTTGCTGTTATTGTCTGTTTATATTTAATTGCTAAAAACTATAATTCTGTCAAGTTTATTATGAAAATAATTATAATGCACGTTCTGCTTGTTGTTGTTGCTAGTTGTTGCCATTGTACTGCGAGACAAGAGGTTTATCTAAGTGCGCATATCTTAAGTTTCTGTGTCTGAACAATGGTCGTTGCTTCGTTGATTTAGCGTTATAATTACCCCGTAGACGATTGTGCACAACAAAAACACCAAACACTACAAAACACACAGCATACAAAAATTCTATGTAAAGTTTTGTTAAGAACTTGTCTATTGGGTCATTGGGTTAGTGTTAAGTCATTTTCATTGAAATTAACAAAAACAAACGACGAAAAAAAAACTCGTAAAAAAGAACAGAAAGTGAGTTTTCAGTTGACATACTTTTACAGCGTGTTAAGCATGAGTCAGGAAATTGATGGGACCTTTGGATCCAGCAACAACACAGCTAAGCGTTTGCACAGTTTTGGTTAACAGTTCAATAAGCCAAGCTATCAAAAGCCGGAAAACATGGTAATTGTATATAGAATAAAGCCAGCTCTAATCTGTAGATATAAATAAAGTTGAGATTTGATCAAAAAAGAAACATAATGTAAATTTTGGGAGCT
Source organism: Drosophila siamana (assembly GCA_035047445.1). Lineage (NCBI taxonomy): Eukaryota > Metazoa > Arthropoda > Insecta > Diptera > Drosophilidae > Drosophila > Drosophila siamana. Next base: position 284,578 of record JAWNPP010000014.1, on the reverse strand, counting down.
CCAGAAAAAAACTCGTCTGATTAAAGATAGAGTTAGTTTATAGCAAAACGGAATACATCTAGAATTACAGTGAAAATAGAGTTTTCTGGACAAATCTCAATACATGTTAATGTATACAGTTTTATTTTAATTTATAATAAACATAAGTCGACAAATAATAATTTAAAATAAAATCAAAAACAGATCAATTACCACGAATGTTAAAAATTACAAATTATGAAAAATTATGAAAAAAATAAATCGGAGATATATATTATTAATTTAAAATTATATACAAGAAATGTTGCATTTATAATTTATTATTAATATACACTTCGATTATAATAAGAATATTATTAATACTATATTAAGTTTCCAGATTCAAATCATCGTATGATTTCTTTTTTAGCTTTCCAGTGAACTCTGTTTAAATTTTTAATTCCACATCTTACTTCCTCTTCCTCATATCTCTCCCAGCTCGGTCTATTCGTTGACCCATTAGACATCTATATTTAATACGAACTAAGCCCCATATCAAATAATTAACGCCTTTTTGCTTGGACAAGCGCTCTGATCAGTGGACCGCAGGCTGTGATTTGATATGTGTATTGGGGTATGTGTGTGTGCGTGTGTGTGTGTAAGCGTGTGTGCGGCACACCTTGTGAGAGTGTTGCTTATAATTACAGCGAATCCGAGATGCAGCCATAAATCTCAACTCCCATGAAACGCGAAGCAAATTAACATTATTAAAATTTGTTTTCGACACATAAAACAAAAACAGAAACAACCACCACAAATACCAATATTTTGATATCGAATAAACTGTGCTAAGTGAACAAGTCAATCTCTCCCCTTTCCACAAGACTTCTAGGATGGAAAACTGGCACGGAAAAATAGGAGTTTTTGTGATTTTTGCTGGCAATGAAATCGATTTGGGGAAAATGCAGTTGGTTCGCTTTTGTGTAGTTCTATCGAGCTATAAAATCTACACTCTTTTGATGCCATTTGGTCGTTACTCAACAGCAATTTACGATTGATAATAAATCATTGCTGAGATTTGTGCCGCACCAAAGTAGTACCTGAGATTCTGATGGACTAATTCATTTTTTATTAACGCCCCGAGTCAAAATTTGAAAACACATGAAATGCACGTAAATGCACACAGTCAAAAAAAAACTCTGGAAGAAATCGAATGAATATCATAAATGTATGGTCTTATAGATGGGTATATATAATCAATAACAAGGCACAGTTGGAAATCAGGACACCAATAAAAAGTCGAGAGGACCACATTCTCAGGATGAGAATCGAGACTCATCTAAATACAAATTTTATTTTTATTTTGTATTCAGGTCTTTTTCTGATGTTTATATGACAGCGATAGCTGTGAGTCACAAATACATGGAGACAGAGAGAGAGAGAAAGAGAGAGAGAGAGAGGGAGAGCGAGTTATAATAGTGAGAGGAGTGAGAAAAAAATACAAAAGAACTGGGTCCTGCATTGTCTCTGTAGTTTCTTTCTGCCAGTCCCAGTTTGAGATCTTGTTGCTCTAATGATAAATTGCTGTATGACGCCAGACGCCAGTTCTAACCATTGTTATGATCTGTTTATGCCTCGAACTGAGCAGCTGAGTCCGCCCGCCAATTAAGAGGCAGCAAAACGAGGAAGAGAGAACAAGAGTGAAAACAGATTTGTAGGTACAGTTGCTACCGTTGTAATCGAAGTTCAATCAAAGTCTTTTCACACCTCTGGCCAGTTTATCGCACGCATCGATCGAGGAAGTGCGCAACTCAGTAATGTCCCGGATCCCGCATCAACCATAACAATCGTATTAATCGTGCTGATTGTAAATTAATGCAGTCGATTGTAGGGTTCGACACGATTCCTGTTAGAAACGCTGATTAGAATCAGCCAAATGCCTCACGCACGCATTACACAAAAACACACATACACAGTACACGAAGGACATTAATGTGTCAACATGTGCGATCAGTCGACTGTAGAATATAATAGAATGGAACTCACACAGTAGTTGAAACAAATAATGCGGATGATGTCTAGTTCCTGGTACTCAGATATCATACAAAGCAAATCTGATAAAGATCGCGTCGATTCATGCGAATGTCAACTACGACCACAACAATGCGCGCATAATGAGCAGGAGGCATGAGACAATAGCCAGAAGCTGGAAGAAGCATCAAATCAGGACAGAAGCTGAGAGCCAGCAGGATATTGCAACTCCCTTGGGCACAATTCTCAAAGTCATAAACTACTCTTTTAGTTTTCAAATTTTTTAAAAGCAATTTTATAGTCTTTTTCCGTGGCATGATACATAAATCTTACAACAGGACATTTCATTATTTTATAGCGATATGCAAATAGATTTCCTTCTGACCTTCAACCCCAAGGGAGTTAAAGTTGCCGCGCTGATTCTTATACAATTCAACTGCGGTTGACCGCATTCTCAAAGGGTTGCAATAAAAGGATTCTTTCGCCGTTGCTTCATTGCTAACAACTTGATTAGAGCGAAACTTGCCGTACATTATTCTTGATTAAGTCACATTAATTATGATAATGATGACGACTGGCTCGAATCGCAGTCTGTCTTGTCTGGCCAACAACAATAGCTGCTAGGGGAAGGCAATTGAAACGGGAACAGGATATCGTCGCAGGACAATGCCAACGACGTGTGCGCGAATAAAAAACCGAAAGTCAAACTCGAAAATAGTTGAACCCAAGCCACATATTCTATAGAGAGTATGTGTCTGTGATAAATGTCAATTTCCTGCTCAGCATTCGATACGCCTGAAATGAACTGAACTGAAATGGTTTGGTGATGATGATGACTTCATTGGTGGGATATCTAGATTATACACGGAAGTTATCTAATAACGGCTGACACTTCTAATCCTTTTATGGAATTAATCAAGTGTGGCCATGCAAGAACAGCTGCGATCTCAGCAGATGCAATTGCTATAGAAACAAAATATATATGTATATATGAACATAGATGTGTATGTATTTAGCCAGAGTTGACTACTTCCTTGTGGAGGTCACTAGCCAGACGAGTATGTTACAAATTGATTGATTAAATGCAATATAAAGATTAAAAAATGAAGAGGAAAACTCATAAAATGCAATTTGAATTATTCATCTCACATGATAAGCGAGACATTCATAAATTACCCATAAACCACAAGACCATAGCATAACCAAAAAAAAAAAAAAAAATCAGAAAAAAACAAAGTTAAAAAATTTATGGACATTCATTGATTGGTGCATGCATTTTATGCTTTATGTTGTGTTGTATGTGATTTCCGCTCGGGAACTGCGCTAGGTGGGCTGAGGCCATCAAAAAAAAAAAAAAAACAAAGAAAGAAAACTATCTGAAAAAAATCAAGCTAGATATGCAGTCTGCATATTAAAACAATAGAAAAAATGCCAGTGAGTTTTTCAGTTCTGCGCTGAGTTTTCAGTTGCCTGACAGCTGTCGTGGATCCTTTTCAAATGACAAATGAGTAACAGATCGCAGTCGGCAGAAGGAAGGCTGCGTGTTGTCAAAACAACTGCAAAATTTCTTGTACTGAACAATTAGAAAACAGTTCGCAAATGTGCAACTACTTGAACTACCGTTCGGTGGATCATCTTTGGATTAATCATTAATCATGCATAAAAAAAAGAAGAAAACACTTAACGATCTGCGGCAGATGAAATCAACTTAAATTAGGCATTTTTCTTAGTTTAACATTTGAAGATCGACCTCTTCAGAATTCTCAAAAAACTCGCCTCGTTCTCGTTCTCATTCTATTGATTATGTCACCGCACTGTCATTTATTATGCCTTTGTTTTGGGTTCGGTCTGTCACTCTCATTGTGGTTCATTCGAGCGAAAGGAGACAACATGTCGAGTGCAGTTTGTAGAACGGGTTAACCTAAGGTCTCTTCCCGTCTATTTACTTTACGCTTTGTTGTGCAGATCGATGCTTATGAATTTCTAATGCTACTCGAACGCAGCACGAGTATATTCATTAATCACACACAGTCAAAAGGTGTTTTGATTTTGGCATACGTTTTCAAGGCTACCTAACTAGGAGTCCAAAACAAACAATTGCCATACAATCACACAGACTCGTGTGTGACATTGGACTAGGCGAGGCCTCCGACTCTGACTCGAAATCAGTGGCAACTTTACAACTTGCAACATGCAATTGCCACCGAAACTAGAACACGAATGAGAACTTTTTTCCAAGTCTATTATCTCGGGCTTTGTTTGGCCAAAAAGGCATACGAATGGCCCGAAATGCAACTAAGGTCGATTTTAATAGGGTTTGAGCCATTGAGGCATTGAACTTGTTTCGCTGGCAACACCTTGGTTCCATTTCGGCAAAATACACTCAAAGAAAAAAACACCTAGGCATAATGCATTAAATACTTTTAAAGGCTAAGGCACTTAAATCAATATAAAACGTCGATTATTCAGATTTTTGTAATTCTCTGAGAACATTTACATATTGTTTGCTAGTGTTGATAAATATATATATATATATTTGTCTAAAACGCAAGCTGAACTTAATGTTTTGAACTTATTCAAAATAATTAGAATATTTCGAAAATATTATTATTTCTTTATTACTTCTTCTGAAATAGGCAAGGGATTTGGCTTCGTGATCATTTAAATAATAGTTTGTATTTATTTTTTAAAATATTTTTTCATTTTGTGAAGTGTAGATTTAATTCATTTCAAGAATGCTCTTGCAGTTGTTTAGTTTTTTTTCGCAGCATGTAGGGAACTTGCACAAGCACATGCTATTAATTCTTCAACAGTTGCATTGTTATAAGACTTAACAGTCGGACAGACAATTGTTAACAGGACAGCGGCTTGAGGCTTAATGTTAAGACCAAGCAGCGCAACAATGCCACAAAGTCGAAAGAGAAGGAAAAAAAGAATCTCATAGTTACACGACGCACAAAATGCGTTAATTAACAGAAATATGCAGCGCCCACTTGGCAACTCTGGCCGGGTTGGCAGAGTTACGCCCCACAGCAGCATTCAATTTGGATATATACGTATATAGCATATGCCTATATGGTCCATAGACTATGGACTTCGAGTTATTATTTACGATTTTTCGCATAAATTTACGCGAACGCTCGTAAAACTGCGTGAAATACGACATTTTGAGTTCTGTGAAAGTGTAACACGAACAGCTCCAGCTTCAGCGAGCTAGCTGGCATTGAGATCGGTATTGCGATTGTCTGGGCACACCAAGGAGCGCGGGGGCAGGGGGAAGCAGGAGCTAACTCACCATGAACAATAAGGCAACATCTTTGTGATTTGTAGCTTTCAGCGTTAACTTGGCAACATTGTTGCTAATAGACGTTGCTAAGCTGCCCACAGAAACAAAACCAATTGCAACAACAACACAACAAGAGCAACAAAAGCTCTCTAATTTCGTTGGGAGTTGGCATACGATGGGAAAAGCTTAGTCTTGCCTTGAACTTGACATTGCTTCGGTAATTGATTAGCCACAAACGCGCAAATTTTTTTTCAGGACCTATGAGAATATTTAAGGAACCTAGTGTCACTATAAATATATGTGTATGGTAGTTAAAAGTGTGTTGTTTAAGAATTATGAATATAAATCCATGCGGCGTTAGTTTCACAATTTAATATGCTTTTAAATTGTTCAATTTTTAACCACAACGTCACGATCAAATGTTAATTGAAGCCACATATAGAAGGATTTTCCTAATTCGCTAATTCCTCTCAATTTTGTTTGTAATTTTTGAATACAATATTTCTTACATGTTAAATGCACACATTCCAATCATTTAATTTACTTTGTTATTTTTTTATGCAAATCTATTTAAAAACTTTTATTAAAATTACAAGAATATATAATTTTACAAAGAAGAACTTAGTTTTGCTATTCGTTGTTTGTATGTGCACTTGAGATTTGGTTAGCTTTAGTTTATTTTAGTTTAGTTTCAATCGTCTGTCAGATCGCCGACTGTGGCGATCGTTGCTGGGGGCGCGGTTGCTGTCGCTGCGGTCACACTGTAAGGCAGACCATGTTGCGTGGCCGAGGCCCAGCTGCGTCGGGGCAGAATGCGGCCAAAGTTGAAGTATTTCTGGCGCAACTTGTCCTTGATCTCGTCCTCGTTCATGATGGCGCTCGCCTCCCGAAAGTTGAGGAAGATGCGACCCTTTTCGTCGGTCTTAATGGGCAAGATTTCAGTACAGACGTTACGCGCCTTCAGCAGGAAACCCTCCTCCGCCTCCTCCTCCTGTTGCTGTTCACTTGTGATAATTGTTGCGCCGTGACCCAACTGATCCTCGGGCAGCACGACTACCGCATCGAGGCGCGAGTCCATAGACTGCGAGCGTGGCGGCTTCGCGATGCTCACGTGATTCTTTTTCTTACGCAGACAGAAGGGATCGCGATCGCTGGCCTTGACATATTGCACAACGGGGCGATTGACACCCCACTTGGGACGATCGTCCATTTTGTTGGCATCCTTCTCTTTGCCCAGCTGCCGCTTGTTCTTCTCCTTTTCCTTGTCCTTGCTCTTTGCCTTGAACGTGGTCGTCGTCGTTGTCGTTGTTGTGGTCGTCGTCTCGTGATCTTTCTCTGCCGTCGACTCCTTGGCGGGCTGTGTCTGTGTCTTCGACGTCTGTGTGGTGGTCGTCGTGGACACCTCGCGCTTCAGCAGCACCTTGTAGAAGTTGTCGTGGAACAGGCAGAGATCACAGTTCAGTGGCAATTCAGTCTGCGTCTCCACATCCGCCTGGCTGCCGCCGCCACTTCGCCTACCCTCTGCCGAGCAGCTACCTATGTTGCCAATCGCTTGCAGCGGCGTCTTGAGCGGCATCAACGCCAGCTTGTCCTTCTCGTTGACCGACGGAGTCACGTCCACCTCCAGCGAGTCGGGCGAGAAGCAACCGCTGGCCGTCTCTAAAGCAGTGCGCCCCGATCTTGCTGTATGCACTTGCTCCTCGTCGTCCTCTTCCTTCTCCGCCTGGTAGCCATCCTCAGTGCAGATAGACGTGTCCGTGCGCTGTGTCATCGTAGCCTTGGAGTAGCTCTGCTCCATGTGGGAGCCAGTCGAGGGCGGCTTCATTGCGGCCGTCGGTTGTTGCATGAAGTAGGTGGCAATCTGCAGGTTACCGATGGCGTTCTGCAGACCAAAGATGTCGCTGGTAACGGGCAGCGGAATCAGTGTGGCCGGCTGCATGAGCAGAGCCAGATTCTCCTTCTCCTTCTCCGGCTGTTCAGTGGGCTGCTTGATGGGCTTCGTGATGGTGCGTCGAAGATTTATGGGCGTGCCAATAAGCACTTTTTCCTCAGTGACAATCGTCGGGGCAGCAGTAGTTGCTGTTACTGTTGGTGTTGGTTGAGAAGGCGGCGCCGCACGCGGCGTGTGTGAGGCTTGCTGCTGCTCCTCCGCCACCGCGGCCTCCTCATCCTCCTCCTCCTCCACCTCCTCCTCCTCCTCCACGGAGAGTACTTGCAGCAACTCTGGCATATCAGCCTGCTCCCCTGTCTGGCTCTTCTCTAGCGGCGGCACGCGTTTCAAGCGCTTCTTCTGCTTCTCTATTTTGGCGGCCACTTCGGCCTTAGCAATTGCATCCAGCATTACCAGCTGCTTCTTCTGTTGCAGCTCCTCACGCTCCTGCAATTGCCGGCGCTCGTACTCCAGACGCTCCTGCTCCAGTTGCTTTTGACGTCGCATACGCTGCTCCTCCAGCTGCTCCTCGTGCCGATGGCGCTCCAGCTCCCACTTGCGTATCAGCTCGCGCTCATGTAGTTGCTGTTTGATCGCGTTGTGGTACTCGGCCGCCTTGCGACGCTTGTCCATACGCTCGGCCAGCGTTTGCGCGTCCAGCGGGGCGTTCTGGCCACGCAAATACGTGGACGAGGACTGCACCGACTGCACGTCGTCCTCGCTGTCTTTCAGATCGTGCATGCCGCGACTCAGCCAACCAGCCGGTGGCATCACCACCTGCTGCTGCTGTGTAACTTGATGTTGCTGCTGTTGCTGCTGTGCATTGTAGTTGGCCCAGCGGGCGCGCTCCTTTTCGTGCTGCTCGTGGACGAAATAGTCGCCGTGCTCCGAGGTGTTGCTGATGTGCACCTGATACGTGTTTGACGTGGACACATCCCGACTCAGGCTCATATTCGATGAACTCGGTGGCGCCCCCAGATAGCAGCAACTGCAACAACAACAGCAGCAATCAATATACAATAAAAGTCGTAAAAATGAACTTAAACTAAATAAATTAAAGCATGCAATACAAATCAGTTAAATGGTTTATAAACTCAATATAAATAAATATGTTAATCAGGCAACTAACAAATATTTGTAATTTAAATGAAATATAACTTGCATGGGCGCAATATTCTACAACTGCATGTAATTAAATTAATCATTTAAGTTCAAAGTGTTGATTTAAAAGGTGTTATATTTAGATACCTTCGAGCAGACAGCTCCTAGACAATAAACAATTTACATTTAAATTAATTTAGATAAATAATGTTTATACCTTGACATAAAGTACAAATGCGAAAGTTGAAAAATATTAAATATGCAGAGAAATTATCAAGTTTGCACAAAATGCTTGAAGTGAAAAGTATACAGCAGCACTTTTCAATTATCGTGGACACTAAACTGGGAACAACCAATCGTAAAAAGGACATAAAAATGCATAAAATAAAATTATAAATAATAATTGTTGTAGTAACACTTGAACAGGCAAATTTTCACACAACACCAGTATAATTGCTAAAAAAAAAAAATCGTTGACTTTACTACAAACTGTTAAAATTAAAAGAAATAACATTTTTAAAAAAGAAATAAATTGAATTTAAATTGAAAGTGTATACTCTTATATTTTAAGTAAATTTTAATTAACATAAATAACAAAGTAAAAGCTTTACAAATGTTCTCTGCAAATAATTAATTAATCTAACGGTGAAATAAATCCGTGGATATTGAAAGCACTCTAACGAAAACAACAAACTGCAAATAATCAATGGCGCTATCAGAGAATTGTTAAGGGCAACAGCTAGTTAGCGAAGTGTCGACTCTTGACACATGGGTGGAAAGTTGATCAACTCACGCGTCGGCGAGGTAGCCGTCGGCAGCAAGGGGCTCGTAAATGTGACCCTGCCCTGGCACACGTCGTCCCTTGATGGCGTATGCATGGCTCACCGCCTGCTGTTTGCACTTGCCAGCCTGCACCCTTTGCCCCCCGTGCCCACATTGCGCTGCCTGCACAGCCTGCTGTGGCGCATAGCCAGGTGTGAGGGTGGATGTGGGCGTGGGCGTAGCAGCGCCGGCACCCTGTATCGATCGGCGAAGACGTCGGCCGGCAATGGCAGCGCTGAGAAGGCTCTCGTCCGCCTGGCTGGCGCTGCCCATGCCACTAATGCTCCCATTTCGGGAGCTGGCGGCGTCGTCGTTATACCAAATGTCGGGGGTGTGCGTGTTTTTGGGCGTATCGCTGAGATAGCCAGAAGTGTCCTCTTCCTGGCAACCGGCAAGCGACGCCTGATTCGGATTCCCATTGCCTGCATTGTTGTTTAATCGATGTGGCACAACGATGTTCCCGTTCCCGTTGCCGTTTCCATTCCCGTTGACGTTGCCAGGATCAATGTTTGCTCCTTTCACGTTGCCAAGTTGATTGGCCGCCTTTAGCTGCCTGCCCACATAATCCCGCTGCCTAATTGTGGGCAAACTAGGACTCCGTAATCTCTGCTGTTGCTGCTGAGCCGCTCCCGGATGTTGCATGCGTCCCTTGGCCGTTTGCAGAGACGTGGGCACCAACTCCACATAGCGTCCTGGCGCCTGGAGCGGCAACTGTCGGGCCGACATGCCAGGCGCATAGCTGCCACGACGTTGCCGTCGATAGAGCAGCTCATCGTCCTCGAAGTCCGCATCGGCATCCACATCCACCTCAGCGTCCAGATCGTCGATATAGCGCTCCAGCTGATTCATGTAATCCTCGCTGCGCTGTCGCTGCATCTGTCGGTAGCTGGGCGTGAGTCCTCCAACTTCTGCTGGAGGTTGACGCACAAGCATCTGCATCCCTTGTGGCGGCTGAGGGCGGGAGGCATGACTGGAAGTTTGGTTTGACGTTGAGGCACTCTGGCTGAGATCCAAGTTGGAGTAGTAGGTGCGAATGGAGGTGCGTTCGATTTTGTGGTGCGAGGTGGATGAAGTGTGCTGATGATGATACATTTGATCCATGCGCGCGATTTCCTCTGAAGCGAAGAAGAAAGATTTGGAGAGTCGTCAGTGAATCGTTGTCAGCTCACTCACCTCGTTCCTTAGCCCATTGCTGCTTCTTCAAGTCCAACAACCTGTGCGTTTGTCTTGCTTCCGGCCCCGTAATCATGTCTACACTCGGTTCATTGCACCACACATTGACGTCACAGAAACGCACGAGATACAAAGACCCGAGGGCACAAAGAGACAACACCACGTTACAAGGCTAAGACAACTACTGAACTGAACTGAATGTAAGACAAACTCTACGGAATTCCATCAAACTTGCCACATTCGATTCGATTTTGCCTTTGGCTTTGCATTGGAATGTCCTGGCACCTGGGCCACGTTGTCCTGGCAACCGAAACACGTGTAAACAAATAACTTCCTCAATGAAACCAAGTGAGGGGTGGAAGGAGGCCAAGTCCTTGCACTCCACGCGCACTGGGTTAATGCTATCAGTTGGGTGGCAATTGCTGTACGGACAGAGAAAGGACGTTTCGCGTGCCACTTGCCAATTGTCTTTCAACTGTTGTCTATAAAAACCAAACGGGTTGGCAGGTACCCTAAAAATAGTCTCTCTTTGCGCTACACAAATATGCATTTGCATAAATTGAAACCATATTCCAGCATTGGCCAGTTATTTACTCCTACTGATTATAGTGCGCAACAAGGTAATTTAGTTGTCAATACGTTTGGAATTGTGCAAATTCATATTAAAATTGATTTATATTTTTGTGAATATACTGGGGAAGAAAAATATTTAAAAACAGATTTTCAAACTTAAGTTAAAATCACAATACTGGTATTTGAACTTAACTTTTGGCAAAATCAATTATATGCGAATTTCAAGTTTTATTTTTTTTTCAAATTAAAAAGAACCTATATATATTTTCAATATCCTACTTTCTAAAATGTAGTAAAAAGTCAAATAAATTCAATTTAATGAATTTTTTCTTATTCCCAAAATAATAGCTGTAAAAGTGCACATATATCCTAAGAGCAATAAATCTATATGATTTGAATTTAATGTCATTTAACAAAAATACATTCGAAGAATTATTAAATTTTGTATTAAACATTTGGTCTATAGCAAATTTGCACAGATAAAATCACCACAAAATGAAATATCATTAGAAAAGTTTTTTGTTAACTACTGTAACTTGTAGAAAATGGTAAATTCGTTAGTTATGCAAATGTGTCGCTGGTGAAGCGTAGCAGCAACAAGTCCACCCCTGCTTACCCCGTTAAACTTAATCAAGTGGATCAAACGTTAGACCGGAGTTGAGCCCCTTTGTTTTGTGAAGTTGCAACAAGCGTAGGTGTAAAATACGGAACGTCCTTCGTTCAGCTAAAGGAATGCAATTCGATTAAGGGGGAGCAACCTACAAAAAGGCAAGACAACGAACGAGAAATACGAACGAAAAAGTGTACAAAACTGACTCAGAAATTTATTTCCCATGGTCAAATAGAAATGGCCAAAAGATAAAAGGAAGAAATATCTCATAACCCATTTTCCATAAACATACATAAACCACAAAAAGCCACAGCAAAAGTTAACCGAAGAGGCGACTCTCATTGTTGTTGTTGTTGGGTCTGGTTTATACGCGTGGGCGTAGAAATCACTGCCAGTCAAAAGGTCATGTTATGATCTTGAGCGAACTATGTGTCTAAGTCGACGATGACGCTGAGGAGCATGGGAGCCCCAGCCTTCGAGCCAGAGCCCGCGTCAGTTGCAGTTGCAGCAACAACGATGAAAGAGCAGCAGGAGGTGGAGGAGGAGGAGGAGGAGGAGAAGGAAGGGGAGAGATGAGGCAGCTGCAAAGACACAAGCAAAAGGCCAAGAGCAGAGCAAGAAAACGGATCACTGCGCAAAGCGGAGACTACGACCACAGCTACGGCAATCAAGAAATCCCACTTGATACAAGTGCATTTATAAGACATTATAATGAGTTTTTATAAACTTAAACAGGGTCGTCCCCTGGCCGAGGCACAGACTGTATGAGTGTGTGTGCATTGGTGTTGCCTTTAGGGCGTCACTTATAACTAGAGTTTGAACTTGGACAGTCTCTTAAATCACTCACTGGCACTGGCGATGATCTCAAGATGATAATTGCTTTCAGCTAGGTCAACAGTTGATCAACCGCAATGAGAGCCAGAATACGGACGTGGACACATGTCACCAATAGCGAGCAGGTTTCGATCCGAAGAAAGTGATCAGCAATCAGTGCTGATCAACTGTTTGAGTGATCAACTGCTCAAGTGCTCAACTGATTGCTGATCGTGGCCATTTAGGCAGCAATTTTCATACATCTTTGTTGCCAATGCAACGTTTTTCGTCTGCAGCGATTTTCACTTTGGTGTCCGAGCGATCAACGATCAGCGATCGTTTGAATAGAGCGATCGATGTATCATTTAGTTGTGCATAACCTCAATACGGCGATCAATAAACAAACAAGCCAAATGCCTAATAATTGTAATTTACCATATTTTTGTCGACTATATGCCGATCCATCGATAGACCAAAGCGATCACCACGACCACAAAATGGACCCCAAAGGCACGCTGTGTGGGAGTGGAAGTGGAGAGACTCCACAGAGTATCGGTGTGAGTGTTTAAGTTCGAGTGCGAGTACTCATCATGGGCAATACATATTGATCAAAATTGATGATGTTGACACGAACTTTGAACGAGGCGCAATGAAGCAATGTCTTTACGATCAGCTTATGATCTTCTCTCCCTCTCTCTCTCTCTCTCTCTCTCTCTCTCTCTCTCTCTCTCTCTATCTCTTCTGCTCGTTCTCTGTAGGTTTCTCAAGAGTTCCCTGGCGATTTTTTTTAGCACTTGAAATGCCGAATGATTTTCATAAGTGATTTGGGTTTCGATTCGAAACACATTGAAGTGAGAGCGTATCACACACTTTATCTGGTCATTGATATTCAATAACTTAATGATCATTGTTGTTCGGAAATTATAGTAGATGACGATCGATGGCTGGAGCTAATTGAAGAAGCTCTCTTGAGTCGCCACTCGCCACTCAATTGACATTTCGTAAACAACAACAGCAGCAATAGCTGAAGCATTTAATTGTTATGCTCTTGTTGGCACCTTCGCTTGCCACTTGCCACTGGCCACAATTTGTTGATGCCGTTGCTGTTGCTGTTGCAATGTTGCGTATGCACTTTCAATTCAATTAGATTTCTGATTTCAAACTTAGACTTGTCCACATCATTGCCAAAAATGGCTAACCAGACGTCGCCAACATCAACAACAGCAATAACAACGACGAGAACACCAGCAACACTGACAGGGAACAATGGCAACAGCGTCGTGGACCAACTGTCTGCTTGGCCACATTATAGCGCCAACACTCGACAACAACTGTCAGGTGTTTAGATGCCTGCCTCAGATCTGCTGCTCGCTCAGTATGTTAGTGTGCCTGAATGTGTGCGTGAGTGTGTGCAAGTGTGTTTGCGCCACGAGTTGGCTTTTGTCTTCTACCCAAAGAGGAGTTGCAACACTTTTCGATGACTCACAGAAACATATTCTATCTAGATTATTATATGAAAATAAGGAATTTTTAATGTAGCAATAAAACACAATATCAGGAAGTTACCTAACTTAAAAATTCAAGACTCTTTCAAACTTCTTTTAACTGCTATCTTAAACTATAGCATTTAAAGTTCAAATTTTGCATTTAATGAATTATGTATATATGGCAAATAATTCAATTAAATATCATCGGTCCTTTTTTCAGTTTTTAACTTAACTCAAATATGTTTTATGTAAGATTTAAAATTAAACTTCTCTAAAACTAAAAATTTGTTTAATTAACTTCTCTTCTTTTGCTACCACATCAAATGCAGTACTTAAAGAGTAAACAAGCTGCGACTACGTGTTGCAGGCGCAAATTGCATGTTGCAGCTTGTAATTGCTGCCACTCGCTGGTGTTGTCACTGTCGTTGGTCGTCAGCGGGGCTGATGGGGTTGCTGTCGGTCTCACTGTCGTTGCCGTTGCCGTTGTCGTTGTTGTCGGTATCGCAGAACCTAGGCGGCAAGGAGGTGTCGAGAGAGAAGAGAGGTCTGAGTGGCGTTGCTGTTGTCCTCCAGCTGACAACATGTTACACTTTGGTCACTATAATGAGGCGTAATTAGTGCCAATGTGTGGACAACTTAGATGGCCGGCAGCGAGTGCGAATGCGAATGCGCGTGTGAGTGTTTAGTGCTCGCGACACAAGACTAAACGCCAGTGAGTCTCTCAGCCATGATAGCCTGCGTGTGAAAATTTGCGCGCTTTTTGATAATTGCGACAAGGAGTTGCTGTTGTTGTGGCACTCGACATGGCCATGCATCAGCGTCGTTGTCTGTGAATGTCTGTTGAAATGAAAGGAAAACTGATTAGCCTTGACAAGTTCAAATTGTTTGGCGTAGGGCTTAGTGATTTCCTCTACATTTTTCCTTTTCTAAGAGTGAAAGCAATCGATGAAAATAGCCAGCAAAACTCACACGACATTTTTATACATACAAAAGCAAGAAAAGCATGTCAAAGAGCTAAAGAGCAAAAACAAATATCAAAATATACACTGATTGCCTGTGCTTGTCGTACAGGCCACAGCCAGCTAACGGTTAATACAGTCCATCATTATCAGCCACCAACACCGCCTAGCAGTAAAAGAAATGCGTTGCCAACAGACTACAGTATTAGCAACATCAGCGGCAACAACATGAAGCGCTCTAAGGTCAGTTAGAGACCAAAAATTGTTGTGCACACATATGGCCAAAAGATTCTCACAAGCCTGGTTCTGCTTCCAGCTGTCCACATGTCCAGGGAGTTGCAGTCTCAGTCGCAGTCGCAGTCGTAGTCGCTCTCAGCCCAAGCTCCAGTCTCAGTCTCAGAGCCTGCAACATGAAACAGGTGTGGCACAATGCGCATCGTAACTACCAGGCCAAAACGAACGCAAAAAGACTACGAAACTGGGAGGCTGCCGACCATTTGGCCAGGCCAACACACATAGCACAGAGGTTTGGCCACATTTGAGGCAGTAACTGTGCACTTCGAGAAAATTACGAGTATATGTATAATTCATCCAAAAAGTCAAATTAAGTAGTTAAGAACTACGAATTTAGCAAGTTGTACTAAATACGGTTTACATTTCATTTAGTATAATACATTTTACTTGTCAAGATAATTTGAGGATTCATATATTATTTATATTCGTAAGCATTACTTATTTATACTTATTTACCAACGAATTGCGTTTCTGCAAATAGATTTATTCTTTTGTTTTCAATTTATGTTTTAAACTTTATTTTTGTGTCAAACACAAAGAAACACAGGTTCATTTTTATTTGAATTTTACAGGATCTTAGAGAAATTGTTTCTAATGATATGATAAACAAATGGTCTAAGGTTTTGTGAGTGTAGCTTTGGCGACGCTTTTACCGCACGTTCGTTATTTTTTCGCAATTTTTGAGGTCAAAATATGCCCGACGAAGCCGACGACGACGCGGATGATCATCGCTGGAAATCTGAGGCCGGGTCTGGGTTGCTGCCGCTGCTGCTGCTGGTGCTGCTTGAGGTTTGGTTGTTGTTTGTCGCCTTAATGAAACACGCGACATACACTTACACACATGGCCAGGTAGGCAGCCAGTCAGCTAGTCAGCCTGCCAGCGAGCTAGACTGCAGATGAAGAGTCCGGCAATAACAACACGGCAACACACACAGGTCACACATGGCACTCTCAACTCTGACCCGGGTCAGGCCAAACTGCAAGTCGAAATTATGTAGCATGGAGCGTGGAGCGTGGAGCGTTGTGCGAAATTAAAAAGATAACTCAGATGTGAAAACAATTGATAGTCACAGATATTGAGCTTTGACAGCTAGCCGATAGACAATGCATGATAATTTTCTAGTATTTCTTCTTTAGTTTTTTTCGGCTGAATTCTTGCGTAAAGTCAATTAAGGTTGCAGATGATGACGATGGTAGATGAAGCCTTCAAGATGCAGCCAAGTCCAAGTTGTTTGTCTTCTTAGTTTTTCGGCTGACATTTGAACTACTGACTCGATGCTCATCGTCGCCATATTTGGACACAAAATGACCAAAAAGCAAACCAGATGCCAAATCTCCCGTCTCTTTTTTGCTACGTCTCTGTCTCTCCTCAACTTGCTTGGGGCAGTTAAACGAACTGTGTTTGAACTGCGCATTCAGTAAATACATATATTTTGTATATGCGTGTATCTTTTATATTTCGCTCCTTATTTTTTATTCAACTCGATTCAATGATTGATGGCCGTGCTGCATTGTTGTATCTGAAGTTTGAGCTAATTTATAACAATAACAACAACTACGAGATTGGCTAAACTGAGAGTCAAAAACTCCGAGTCGCATCATCAAGCAATTTGTATGCCCGCCTGTCAATATCGAATCAAAAATGTTGAACGGATCCTTTTGTTTGCCACATTTTGATTGGGCGTTCATTTCTCTTTCGCTCTCTTCATGTTTGTGTTTTTAATGCTACACCTTCAAAAAGCGGAAATCCCATCAACAATGCGTCGTCAACTCTGATGAGTAATGATATATTTGGAAAGTGGCATGGTGAGGGGGCCACGGGAACTGGGCTTAAATTCAAGCTGTGCAAAAAACAAGGAGATGCCGAGGAAAAAAAAGGAAGGTAGACAGTTGTAGCTACCCCTCAGACACTTTACACCTTCGATGATCCGTCATAACTTTTAACACATGATATAATTTTGTAGCATTGTCTGCAGGATCACATTCTCTGCTTGTAAACATGATTGATGAGCCATAGAATGCCCCCATCTCCCACTCTCTCTCTTTCTCTCTCTCTCTCTCGCTGACCCTCTCTTTCTAGTTCTCTTTCATTGAACGTCTACTATCTCACTTGAAATTAGTACAACAAACTGTCAATGATTTGTAATTGCATTTTCAATCATTCATACTGAGTGCTCGTTTCCAATTCGTCTGCTGCAACAATCCAATTTTAGATGTTTCCCGCCAGCAGCGAAAAAAAAACAAAATCCTACTCAAAAACAATAACAATGTCGAATACAAAAATCAAATCAATTCAAAAAAGTACAAGAAAATCGTGAGTCAAAGCAAAACACTTTCAATATGAATACCCCGACATTTGCGAGCAATAATTGGGTATAATAGTTTCCAGTTGTGGAAAGCCTAACCTGTTTTTACATGTTGAACTATAAGTGAGCATTACGTCTTATTGATAGTAAGAATAAGTACTACTAAAATTTGTAACATGCTCTTGTAAACAAATTTAAACTTAATAAATGCTAATATCTTAAATAGAATGCTTTATTTTATTCTAATGCTCAAGGCAGTTTTCAATAAAATTGGACGAAGATTTCAGTGGCAGATCCTAAATATATAATCGATTGAAATTGGATGAAGTTAAAGTTCATAATCTCTTTCTTAGTATTCACATCTTTTCTTCAAGGCCCATCGAAAACACATGATTGTCGCCTAGTCCATTACATCGATATGTATTTTACAGGGAATTTGAACAGGCGGTAACATCACCTGCTACATTCTAGTTGATTTTTGTGTGGCGTCCAATTCATTTTCAATCGTTGATGCACCACAATGATAAGAAATTTAATTGATTACCTTTTGTTTTTCATTTGGAGTTGATGCTGTTCGTTATATTAAAACTATTTCGCTGTTTCCAATTCCCACGCCAAGTCATCATATCGAAAGAGTCACTTGATTTATGATTGGGAACCAAAAAGAGAAAATACTATATCATAACGTGCTCAAAACTGATTGCGATTGGGTCAATGTCTGGGCCAGTGAATGGTCGGATCCACTTTGGGGGGATATGCATATGATTTTGATTTGGATTTTTGTTTTTATTTTTTTGAGGGAGGTGAGGAAATAAGAGGGGCACCAAGCAATGCGGAAATTCAGTTAATACGCAGGTGTTAGCTACCGCCCCGTTAATAACTCGTTGGCCCGCATGATATATGCGCTATGGAAATAAATCCATGGCATGACCTCAACTATCAAACTTCACACGAAACGTGAATTTATCACCCCGTGAAGTGAAGCGAGGGCTTAACTCATCGCATGGCTCATTAACAAGAAGCTGCCTCTTGTGGTTTATGAATAATCAGTTTATTAATCAATGTGCCGCATGATTGCAAATAAACGATGATGCTATTATAATGATCGCACTATTACGGATTACGGATTACCAACTACTACAGACTTCGAACTACGGCTTAGGCCGTTCTAGTCGAAACCCCTCCCAGTTCTCAATGTTTTACCCAATGACTTACACTACCACATGATAGATAGAAATATCGTGAAATATAAATCAACTATTTGGTTACCTCGTTTAGTCGTTGACCTACACTATCACCTCCCAGAAAGATTTTTCAAGAAGATGAAGTAGCTATACAAAATATTTGAATTAATTAATATTCTTATAGTTAATTTCAATGATAAAATAATAGGTAGTAGCCAAATATACGAATACTTTCATTTTTTCATTATATTCTTGATAATATTAAGATATAACAAACATATTCTACTTTTTAAGATTTTAGTCTCTTAACCGACTTTTCAATTTGCTCAAATCTTTTTAGAATAAATATTACAAACTACATACAGGAATCTACCAATTATTTAATTTAATTTAATAATTTAATTAATTTAATTTTTAATTGCACCAATGCTAGTGTATAAATTACATAATTGATCAAATACATTCCAAGTTTCGTTCCTTTATATCTTTGTACATAAATATGAAAGGGGTTAAAAAAATCTATTAGTTTTAATTTTCTACTGTTACCATTTTATGTAGCAGTCTTCAGTTTATGGTCCTCAGTCTGCAAATCAGCCAAGATATTTGCCTTCAAATTTGTTAGTTTGGATGCTGTCGTACTACCAATTAAGATGTAGTTTTTTAACTTTTTATCTGTTGACCCTCACGCTTGGTCACTCAATTATCTGACCACACACAAAGCCGCCTTTCGGCCTTTACTCTAACTAGTAACGTATTACTGCCAATATTGCCTCTCAATCCTTGGCCAACAGCTGTTCCCGTTCGTCCATCAAATGGTTCCGTCAACACTCTTTGGGCTGAGCATTTGGAAATAAAATTTATGATGAGCATTTGGCCAGTGGTGGGCGTGTCCAGAAAAGGGCATCATTGAAGTCGAAAGGAGCGATGAGATGAGAAACGAAGAGTGGAGAGAAGAGATTTACAGCAAAATGCAAACAAACCGAGCTAAGCCAAAAGATCGTTCGTTTCACGTTCGAACAGCGTTTACTGGATGAGTGATCTGCGACGTGCGTGTGTCGTGTGTGTTTAAATATCAAATCAAAAATATGAAAAAAAAACTAAAATGAGAAAGGAAATGGGAATGAAAATGGTAAAGAATAACAACAATTGGAATTACCAATTGCCTGCCTAAACAAGCAAAAATATTTCCATATTTTGAAAATGCTTTCAGGCAATTTGCCGCATTTAGAGCGGTCACGCATGTAATTAGGAGTTGCCCAGGATTTGGACCCGGTTAAAAGCAAATGTGGCTAAGCCGTTGTGCGTGTGCTTAGGACTTGAGAAAAGCCGTTTGGATTCGAAAACCACACACACAAAAGACTGGCAAACAAAAAGCGCACAAAAGGCTTATTTAAATGTACATTAGACTGTCAACGCAGACTGCCATCCTAAGTCCTGTCACATGTCAACAGCTACGACAACAGCAGCAGGCAATTCAAACTTCCTGCCGGCGATTAGGAAGTTTACTCTAACTCATACCACAAACGGCAATCAACTACAATCGTCTTGTAAGAGAAATTGGTCGCAATACTTTTCTGCCTTCCCGGGTTAGTTGGGAATTTCAAAAGTCAGAACATATGTTGCGCACAGTTGGCATCCTGTGAGTCCTGCGGCAATTTTATGCTCACTCACACGGTACTTAAGCACCGTACAGCGGCAACGTGCAACGTGTCCGCTAAACAAACATCCACATAAATTGTATCTCTTACAACATTGATACAGTCATTAGACCCAACTGTGTTTTGGGCCTGGCTACCGAACTGCCGACCAAAATACCGAAATACCACACGAGACGATTACTCGATCGACCGATTGTCAGATCGATCCGTCAATCCCTCCCTTCTACTTGCCCTGTCTCGGTTAATTACCCAGCTTGTCTAAAATTAGGCTGTCATCATCATTTAGTATAAGTTGGGAGCATTCACATCATAAAAAGAGAGAGAGAGAGAGAGAGAGAGGAACATCGCCGGCCAAGAGGAAGAATTATAAATAACTCAATATAGATTTAGACTTCACATTTTGTGGGATGTTATCAACAACCTATGGAGTAAATAACAATTGGTAATTTTTAGTGCCACTAGAAAATAAGACTCTACTTTTATATATTTCTTGAAATACACACGCTGTTACAATAAATTTTTTTTTAAATATTGACATAGATACGCAAGGATCTAATATTATTTTCATGAGGGTTTATTGTAGTAAAATAAAATGTTTGTCTCAAGTCAATGTTTTGCCTTCAATTAATCAAAAATAACAAATATTTATTTTAGCAATTGCAATCATTTTTTTACTTTTTATTTTAAAAGAATTTATATTAACTTGATTGTTGCATATAAATGCATATTCGACAACCTATGGCATTCGCATCTTGCAATTATCGTAATACTTGGCACGCATAAACGAAACGCAGCGTCAATTATTATTAATCGTTAAGAGCTTAATACTTATTATACATATTTTTTTTCTAATAGCAACAAACGACACACCCAAAAGTGCATCATTTTCATTTCGCGACGATCGCGACTGTCATTAACAATGTTTAAACGTCGAGCTTTAAATAAATAAGTAAAAAATACGAACAAAAATAGAAAAATTTGCATTTGCTATAAACAATAAGGCATTTAAGCTTTGAGCTTTTGTGGAACAGAGGTTAAGGAGGGGGATGAAGTCATTTGGAGGAGTTTGCAAATGCGAATGCGAAAAGCAATACAAAAATGGAGCTCGACCGATCGATCGATCGATTGCAAGTGTTGAAGCAAAACAGTTGAGCTGCATCACGATTTTAACGATCCAATACACACACAAACACATATGTATATGTATGTGTATTTTAATTCAAAATAAAAAAATGTCTTATTAAAATTTTATTGCAACAAAATGGAAAACTGGCAGCGCCTAAACAGCGCGCGAAAAGCTGTAGCTAAAAACGGAATTCGTGCGCATCAACAGCTTCAATTTGTGGTTGTTGTTGTTGCTGTTGCTGTTGCTGCTGTTGTTTAGTGAATCTTTTGTCTAGCGGAACACCTGCTGGAAGTCAACGATGACGTCCGAAGCCAGATCCACAACCATGCAGCTGGTGTGTGTGGCAGACTTGGAGTCAACTTGGAGTCAACTTGCGCTCAGCTCAGTTGAAGTCAAGTCAAGACAAGTCAGAGGCAGTCTCGACCTTCTTACCGCCCGTCCAAACCAAAACCGCCCCTCGACAAAGGCCGCATTCGACCTTAGTCATTTGTCAGCCAACTGCAAGCTGGGAACTGTTGATGCTGCTGCTGCTTTTGCGGCTGGTGGCACTTTCTTGGACCAAGATCAAGACACTACTAGAGTCAGCTAAAAACTGTTCGACTGCCTGACTAAATATCATTGGGTCAAGTTCAGCGTTGCGCACATTTAAAACAATATTTTCTCAACATCAACAAAACCTTTCAAATGTTTTCTATATGCACATCTGCAGTCCGACGTTGGAAAATTCAATTGCAGGCGCGTTTTTCACATTTTGATTTATACATTTCCATGTGCTTTATTATCGACATTTAAAACGCCTCTTTCTAGCACCAGTTGAAGTCGCAGTCGAACTCGAAGTTGGAGTCGAAGTTGTAGTCATGTTTATGCATGGCTTCAAATGATTCATTTTGTTGTGATCTACAATGCCAGACAGTGAGTAAGTGGTGAGGAGAACGCACCTTGCTTGCACCTGCTACCTGCAACATGCAACCAAAAGCTGCGAGCGACGCCCCACTTTCAAGCTCGTTGGCTATTCAAATATGGATCTTTTATTATCTCCCCTATACGAACAACAACAAAAACATTCAACGCTACTTTCTACATGCCCAAATTCAAGCCGAGTGAGTCATTTAATTTGATAGACTGTAAGATACCTTTTAATGTAATATAATTATAAACATATTTTAATTATTTCAATTTTTAATTAAAAAATAATACATTTTGTAAAACAGTTGTTTAGATTGTTTTTTTAATTTTAATACAATACATCAAATAACACTGATTTTTGTTTAAAAAATTGTTGTTACACTTTTTGACTAATTTTGAAATAAATAGATTTTACAATTTATAGATTTCTTTCCATCTATTATTACAATTCTTCTAATTATTTCTAAGAGGATGAAATAACTTATGTTTTATAGCATTAGTATTATTTTAATCAATTATATTTCTCATTTCATTAATTTATATGCTTTTAGAGAATTTTTCTGTAAACTTCATTAACTAATAGTTTATATTCCCTCAAGCTCAAGAAATCTACAATTAATTACCTGAAACAAGCTTAGTTGCGTTAAAAGACCGAATAACCCTTCTTAATGCTTTCGCTGTAGGGTATAAAAACAGCACCTCATTGCGAAGATCACAATTAGGCCCCGCAGGCAAACTGGCAGCTTGGCACTTAGGGATTGACTGGGCCAGAGAAAGAAACTTTGACTTCAACCGAGACTTCGACAGAGACATTGACTTCGTCTTCGTGTCCGGAATCGGCATCGACATCGACTCTGAGTTTGCCACAGTGCTATGGCATTCAGTGGGTCCATTTCTCACAATCAGCTGTGAAAAATCTTCCCATTTATGACCCACTAAAAAGAAACCGTACCGAAAACTGAAGTGAACTATTGAGCCCCAAACTTCCATATCCATGTCGAGTTCATTTGCCGGCGTTATGAATCTAATGGATGTCCATTATGCATAAATTCACAAAAATGAAGCAAATGCTTTGTTTACACCGCCAGTCCACGAGGAGAAACACCTTCTGAGATGTGAGTTTTGAGTCCAATTTCATAGTCCATTTGGGTTGTATTTTATATTTTGTTGAAGTGTTAATAACAACCACAAAGACGATACAATTACGCATTGAAATCGGTTCGGCACCAAAGAGCCCTGATGTGTGATGTCAACGTTGTGCAGGTTCCCACAGATCCAAAAAAAAAACAAGTAAGAAAGCTACAGTCGAGTGTGCTCGACTGTAATATACCCGCTACCCAGCTCAAATATACTAAAATATACCAAAAAGTATTTTTGGTATTTTTGGTATATTTGTACATTCATATTCCATCACATCCTAAATATCGCATAAAGTATAAAATATACCATGCACGGTTACATTGTTCACCAGAAACACTCCACGTGCAGCTGCCTATGGATTTTCCCATACAAAACTGTTTTCTGAATAACTTCCAAGTTTTTCATCCGATCGCGACCAAATTTTCGGGAATCATCAAGGTATTATCTTCAAATGTACCAAAACTCGAGACTCTATCTTTAAAATTGCGCTAGTAAATCGATTTTCGATTTTAGGTGCCAAGTTTACTGGTACCAAGTTTGAAATCTCTAGCTCTTATAGTCTCTGAGATCTAGGTGTTCATACAGACAGACGGACAGACGCTCAGACGGACAGACGGACATAGCTATATCGACTCGGCTGGTGATCCTGACCAAGAATATATATACTTTATGGGGTCGGAAATGCTTCCTTCTGCCTATTACATAAATTTCCTGAAGTCACAAAGCTATAATACCCTTCTATCCTATGGGTAGCGGGTATAAAAAAAGAATGAAAAAAGAGCAGAGTGCTGGACAATTGTTAAATTGGTATTTAAGCGCGTCTGTTTTACGATTTGTTGCCACAACAATGCTCAACTTTTGTCCAAATGGGGAAATGGAAATGGACGACCATCAGATGAGAGATTTGTTGTCGCACGGAAGCCGTTCTTAACGCTTTTACAGTGGATCAAATAGTTCCATTGGCTTAGATAAGTTTTTGACTGCTGAGGGCCTAAAAACCAGTTTTTAAGCCATAAAATGTGGTATAAGCTCCCTTGCTTTCTAACCGATCTCGTGTGGCATGTAAATGTTGTCATATCACAGCAACAAAAATACATATCTTTATGATTTTTGGAGCAATTTGTTGTCGTTGCTGCTTCAATCCGATCTGTCCATTTATCAATGTCAAAGAATGCAGAAGCCTCAATTCATTGACAAACATAATTAATTTGATTAAATTCAAATTCGCGGCATTAACTGAAAGCCGAAAAAACCGAAAACTGGAAAATCGTACAACGGTCGCACACTCGCTCACACAAAGCCAATCTTGATCAAAAACTCATCAAAAAAGTCAACTTTTGTCCGTATATCAGGAAATTAACATTTTTGTTTTTATTTATTTTTTCATTTTTTTTTTCGTTTTTTAGGCTGTTTTTTTTTTTTTTTGCTTGATTTTCATTATTGGCATGCGCGACCCCTAAGGGTCAAATATTATTAGTTGTTGTTTTCTTTTTAGGTTCACTTTTGGATGTCTTCAAAAACGAATCGATACCAAAACAGATCAATGATCTCATTTGCATACAGCACAAAGCTGCCAAATGTGAAACATGCCGCAAGGTGGAAATCAATTTTTAGGGGCATTCAATCAAAATCAAATTCGACTAACACAACAAAACAAAAAAAAAAACAACAAAATACCGACCAGCAAATATATAATAATAATAAAGGTGGCATTTTGCAAAACGTCAAAAAAATGAACCTGGTCGCAAAATGTACACACTTAAAGCATACCCTTTAAAATATATATATTGGGGAAAAATTGGAGAAAATAGAATAAATAATTTTAGTGTTCAAATGATCAATTAAATTAGAATATGTTCTTGAATAGAAATTTTTATTCATCATTTATAAAGTTACAAATCTAATAAGTTGCAAAAACCACAATAAATTTACTAATAAATTGCCATTAAATCTGAGAAAGTAAAATTTTATTTGGAGATCCAGAAAATTTAAGGCAAAAGGTAATAGAAATCATGATTTGAATAACTGCTTTCATTTTTATTTTATAATAAATGTTTATATAGTTAATAGCATCTTTTATGTTTGTACAAATTAAAACACATATACTCTATTAATTATTTTGTATAAGTTGGGACCACTCCTCCACCCATTTAAAAGACTATTTGTACTGGGTATAATTAAGACGAAACACTGTCTGCACTGACGCAAATCAAGTGAATGATCAGCTCAGAGCGCTGAGTACGAAGACAACGGACGAATCGAACGCATAAATTAGTCAGAAATAAGCGCGAAAACGTGTTTTAAATTTTTGTTTTCATATCACGAAAGACGGAGCAAGTAACAGAACGAGCGAGAGAGCGAGAGTGGTCAAAAATGAGACGAGGCGAAATGGGACGAAATGAAATGAACGACGAACGCTCATGTCAGTATTTGTCAAAGATTTTGGCAGTGATTAATGCATTTATAATTTATTTATTGTATACAAATATGCGCACACGCATACACACGCACAGACAATTGGCATGGAACAGATCCCAAGAGGAGGCTACCCCAGACCAGCTATTTTCTGGCATGACATAAGTTCGGAACTGAAACTCGAAATGCCAAAGTAGCTGCTCTCTTCTCCTCTCTCACTCTCTCACGTTGTTGCTGTTGCAAGCCTTTAACCTAATTTCGGCAGAAATATTTATATTGAACCCATTGGAATGATTGATGATTGACGACGACACAGGACAAATGACAAAAGCTGCACACAAATTTTTTGGCCAAGTCACTTAAACGGCGGCAACAAAATGTTTGAGGCGCGTTTCTTATGAGGATCTGAGTCAAAAGTCACATACATTAGAACGCATTAAAGTGTAACCGAAAAGAGGCGAGTCCCTATCTTTCACGTTCCATTGTTGCCGTAGTTCTGCAGAAGCCAAAGTAGAAGTCGAAGTTGAAATCGAAGCAAAAATGGAGTCTCAGCAGGAGTTGAGAGTTGCGTTTCCATAACAAACAAATCAAGCAAACAATTGAAAAGGATAATCTGTTGCTCAGCAAGGATTAGCCAGGCCATCAGGGCACAAGGGCACATACTCACACACACACACGCAAACACACACGCACTTCATATGCAAATGTGAAAATTAAAGCATGAAAATTTGTCAAAGGCAACCAAAGCGAATCGCCTTTGTGTGCGGGTGTCCTGTCGTTAAAGGCCGCTCAAAGGACAACCGCAAGAGCAACCGCAGCGCCGAAAATCTCAATCACGACAAAGAGAGAGAGAGAGAGAGAGAGACAGAGAGAGTCGAGTTCTCCGCTTGCCTCTAGCCACGCAACATAATGGGTTTAAACAGCCCCGCTGAATTCCCAATTCTCTTGATTTTTCTTTTATTTTCCTCGGGGCGTTGCCAGCCCGCCTGTTTGACTTTGTCGTTCCCCTTTCAAAAAGGGTTAGCAAGACAAACACACACTAGCCAACACATATGATAACAACTTTGCGGGTTTTTCGCTGCGTTTTCAACAAATTGGATTAACTTCTGTGTAGTTTTCAACTTATGTAGAAAACACAAAACAGAAAATGAAAAACGTATTTTGCGCATCATCGATAGTTGATAGCCGGCGCCACGCCCTCCGGATGTCGAAAATGCTGCAGCAAGGGCGAAACATCTGCAATGCGTTCGTTCATTATCATTATATGAAACTGACTTTTCACATAACTCACAAAGCGAGGAGAAGCGATAGGAAGTCGGAAAGAAAGCGAAATAGAGAACGAGAAAGAGTGAATGACTAAGTCGATAACAAACTCAATCGACTTTCTTTACATTCTCCAGTCTTTTTGTCTAACTTCATTTGTGTTTAATTTCGTTAAGATAAGTTATACAAAAATAACTAATTAAATTAAATTTATTCAAATTTCATGAAAAATCGTTAAGAAAAATAAGATACTTCAATTTGTGCAATAGTCGAAGTTTTCTAATAATTTTTGCACACTTCATGTATATACAAAATATAATTTTCATTCATAAAATCTGGCAACTTTAGATAAATGGTTTATTTTTCAAGTTCTTGAAATACAAAATTTTTGATTAAAATTTAACTGTTATTAATTGCATACAGAAATTGGTTTCTATTTAAAATGCGGATATGCGGATAATTAACAAAAATTAAGACAAACTAAAATATTAATAAAATTACAACAAGTCTACAAAACAAATTCATATTTATTAAATTTAATTATATTTTGAAAATGGAATCTAAACATTATTAACTTAGTTAATTTTCTCCGTAAACATCCCAAATAAAGAACACCAATTAATTTCCATTTAGTACAAAAATGCTCTACAGTAATTTATTTATAAAAACATTTCTGAAATACATTGCGAAATCTATTTAAGTTGAGCTGGCTCCAAAAACGTGTATAATCTGTTGCCAAACTTGATTGCTTCCATAAACAGCTCATTAGTGGGAAATTTAGCATTAAATCTGGCTGGACTTAATGATACATTCATCTGGCGACCTCTGTAGATCTCTTCTTCAAACTCATAACGGGGACATATCGAACAAGTGTTTCTGGTGTAACAGGTGGGAGGAGTGGGGGGAATTGGTGCGGTTTACACTGCAACTAATATCATAAAATGTCTTATGGCTATCAACAGATAACGCTTTTAACGATCAATACTATGACAGCTTGACAACTGGCAAATGGCAAAAAGATGGCGTGAGTGAGTGAGAGGGAGGTAATGGAGGGGGAGATGTCAATTCAACACCGTTAGCAATTGGGAAGTCTGGCACAACTAACTAACTAAGAAAACTAACTAACAAACTCGCATGAGTGTTGCCCCTGCCAACGGCAATTGAATCCAGTTCGTGAGCAAGCAACAGCAACAAAAACTATTTACGCCAACTATGAGCAGAGCAGAGCGAGAGCGCGCGACTGTGAGAGCGAGAGCGCAATGGTTGGCGAGTCAGAGCGCCGCCTGAGGGGGAGCAAAACTATCGATCGATACATAGCAACAGTTTGGGCTGCATAAATAGACCACGCCCACTTGCGACGGCCAACTGGCTGACCAGCCGAGCAACAAATGTGTTATTAATACAAAAACAAATCACACACACACACACTCACAGACAATCTGCACTCACTCATGTTGCGATGTGGCACTCTCATTGAAGTGCGACGCTCTCATTTTGTACACGTCCATGTGTGTGTGGCTTGTGCTCTGCATTGGTCAATGAAATGAGTAAATAAGTTCGCGTTCACACGACCAGCAAAAACCACATAGCGCGCACTCGCTCTGCCCCATGAAAGCCAGGCAGCAGCGCAGCTGCTCTTCACTTACACCGAAAACGACACCGGAGCTAGCGATCGTCGGCTGCGTTCGCCTGAGTGTGTGTGTGAGTGCGCTGTTATACTGGTTTATAACCGGGTGCTCCGATTGTGTTAATCGAGCCAATCAAATGGCGTAACGCTCGGCTGCCCAGAGAGTAGATAGTAAGAGAGACCGAGTGTGAGAGAGCGCTGCACTGTTAACAGTTCAAATACAAAATGGAGTGAGCATCAGTGCGATAATGCATAATGAATATTAATTAATATTAATACAATGAATAATATTTTAACAACATTCCCTATTTATTTGCAATATTAATTATTTTCATGAAATGTTAAAAAATAATTAATCCAAGTATTGTGCAATCTATGTATTCACAATGCTTTTTGTGAGCCGCCTGTTAAGTTAACATAACAGCGTGCTGTTATCGACTTAAAATCACTCAAAGCGCCTCACGCTTGCGCTCTCTCACTCACGACTCAGACGCTCTCTCAGCAGCTCATCAAATTCGTGTGCAGCACCGTTAGAGAGCCAACGAACGAGCGAGCGAGCGAACGTCTTCTTATTTGCTTTGTTTGTATTTTGATGAGACAACAACCAGTTTGCTGTTTTTGTTTATAGTAGTGGCTTCTTGCTGCTGTTGCTGTTGTTGTCTGGTAGCCCCGTGTGGTAGCCGAAGCCGAAGCAGCCGCCTGCTGTCGCTTCGTATTCGCGCCGTTTGATTGCCAAGCAAAAGCATCTCCGCAGCGCACTCGTGAGCATTTTGCAGAGGCCTCAGCAGCAGCCTCCAGCAGCAGCAGACGTTGGTCGCGCAGCCGCTACCAGGTGCTTGGTGAACGCTGTATGAACGTTGAGCATTTTGCAGAACTGCTTAACATCAGTCTTTAGTGATAGCTCGCGCTTCTTGCTCGCACGCTCGAATCGCATGTCGCACGCTCGTTTCGTCGCTGCTTCGTCGTCGTCGTCGGCATTTTTACGATATTCAGAACGTGCGTCTCGATCTCGGTTATCGCTGATCGATCAATCGTTTGCTCAGTGTTGTTATCGGCCTCCCGCACCCTACACTTTCGCTGCCAATGCAAAATGGCTCTAATAACAATCGTAGTGTAAATCGCAAAAGTGCCTTACATTTCACACCTTCCACACCCACACACACATACACACGCACCAATACACACAACTACATGCATATGATCGTCATAAAAAAGAAAACAGAGGCGCGCGCTTGTTCGCCATTTGCCCGAGTCCAAGTCCAGTCCAAGTGCCTTTTCACCACATAAAGGTGTGGCCGAAAGTGACAACAACAATAACATCAACAAACTGAACACAAAGCTAAATGAAAAAAATATAACTCATCTTTCACTACTATGTTCTATATAAATTAGACGGCAGCAAATTGAAAAGATACACACGCCGCACCGTGTGTGTTTTATATACATACATACACACACACACCAACCCACATATGTGTTAGATCTGATATAGTGTTTGCTTTTATATACAGCGCGTAGATTGCTATATGTTTGTGCAATTTGTGCATGCTTCACGCTCATTCAAAGTTCCAAAAGTCAAGTGCAATTTAGCTACGACTAACAACAACAACTGCGACTAACGTTTTATTGGCGCTAGGTGAAAAAAATACGACACAACTTAAATGATTTTTCTATAAAAAACAACAACAACAAAATACAGTTCAGTGCGCAGCGAATATTTGTAGCTGAAATACGTGAAAATTTTTAAACGGAAAACGCCACAAAGGCAAAACATTCATCGATACATACTCATATATATAGAGCACACCTATCGTACTATATATATAACGGCATTTTATTGGATTAAAGCAAGAGATACTAGACGGCACAGTTCAAAGGTACGAATCGAATAAAGTCTGGAAACTTATGCTTAAGTTAAAGTTCATTTTTATGGGGATGCTAAACATCAGCTAGTCATTCATAATTTAGCTAGAAAAAGGCTGCTATCAGCTATTAACATAACCATAAGAATGGGCAAGAAGAAAACGAAAGACGCAAAGAAGAACAAGTCGGGACGATAACTTTTGATTGGAAGATTGATGGGGCAGCAGGGAGAATACAGCTATAGATAGATACGATTATACGATAGATTGAGATACATTCATCATACCTATAAAAGATGGCATGGCATAAAAATCAAAACATGTGAATTTCATTAACGTAAAGATTCAGAAAACGACAAAAACAATGCGCGATCGGGTAAGACGAGGGGCGGCAATGGGAAGATGGCGATAGCTGATAAAAGACAACAACAAAAAGCTGAGCAAACTGTCAGTCTGTCTATGTGTCTGTCTGACTGCCTGCCTACGATTGACGATTGGCGTTTCTGTGAGAAAGTTTTCAGTTTAGCTAGCCAGTGCACTTTTTAGTGTGGCCATAAAACGGCAACAACAACGAACAACGAACAACAACAGCAACAACAACGGACAACGACAAGGGCAGGCAAATAAACTTTACGACTATATAACAGAATCAATGTAAGGCAAAGCCTATACACTGAGCGAAACTCAGAAACAAGTGAAGTAACTGAACGATTTGAAATTATAGCCAATTTTTTTTATACCTATAGCATTCGAGTTAAGTTCGAAATCAATTTAATCAGCAAATATTATCAGCCTCAATTTCCAATGTGTGCAATAAAATTTACAATTTATAAATGGACTTATATTATATCTTTAATATTATTGTTAGTTGGTGTTATTTTTGTTATTTTTATTTATTCTCTTCATTTAAGGCTAGCAGGAAGTCATTTTATGTGGTTCGTAAAAGCACAGAAGCACAACGTTTGAAGTTTTTAATTGTTTTAGAGATTTTTCATAAATATGCAGGCAAAAATTTGCTTAATTTAAGATAAGCAAAGCTCAGATTTTAAAATATCTATCGAGACATAATGTGTAGAGCTCACATTGGCAACACAAATGTTCAAGCATAAATTCTTCAAAAACACATTTCATTTAAAATGTATTTGATTTGTCTAACGAGATACCAATCCGCCATTAGCTTTTACGTATACCGAAATCTAGACATCTTTACATTGTCTTCCAGCTCTTTAATTTTTCAAAGTGCACTCGTATTTGCTTTATTGGGTAAATAGCGTGTAGAGTTTTATTTGCTAGAATTTGTTACAAAAACCTTCGTACTATCGACTAACCTAGTAATCAAAGAATTTGCGTTTGACGATGACTTTAATGCTCGCTTCCCCAGCTCGCTTTGCTTGCTTGGTCGCTTGCATGTGCCGCAAATATTGACAATTGCCCCATAGTCATTACAAGTGATTTGCGGGTCTCATGTTCCACAAAGCGTGCACTTATTATGCCCTGTTATCTTAGACTTTAATGGGTAGCATTAGCTCTCAACTAAGAATTAGCTGCAGTGTGTAAAAATGTTTTCCTTGACTTTTAGAAGAAATCGAAAAATTTACGATTAATTGTTCATTTATTATTGGAAAAGAAAGAAATAAGTTCTACATTGCATACTTTTAAGAGAATTTTGAAAAATTGAAACAAATATGAAATATATACTAAATAAATATTAATAGCTATTTTAATATGAGTGAAAATATTTTAAAAGTAAAATAATAATATTTAAAATTTGATGAAGTTCAATTGAACGAAAATATTATACTACAGGATAGCTAATAGCGTGGCTACTAAACACATGTAAAAGTCATAGAGAGCACAGCAAGACTGACGTGCAGCAATTGCGATTTATTTTAGAAATGTCAATATGAAATCAGGGCATGTCTTCGTTGAGCTAATTCTGTCAAAAATTTTATTTAGGTCGAGCAGTCACTGCTTCGAAGCTCAATAGAATAGAATGAAAAGAATTGGGCAGCAAATTTCTTGTATTTTAAAAAATGACTTAGACAACGAACTTGGCTCGCAGCTCAAGTTCTTTACCTAAGTCTTTCGTTCAACCTGAAAAGTTCCAGACTTAATCTGGTAAATAGAGTGTTTAGTGTAGCAGCCCAGGTGTTTGCTGAACGACAAATTAACACATCAAGGTCGTTGGTGTCCCAGCACAGGCAACAGAAACTCAGGCAGCAGCAACGAAAGCATCCTTCAACAGCCGGAAAACAACAATTGCGGCTTCCTATTGCACTCGAAGCGGCGTCCACAGGGAGACAAAGTGTGAAAGTATTTAGTGCCAAAGCGTTAAGTCTTCCACACCATCTGAAAAACAAAAACAATAATAGCCATATGAACTCGACAAACACCTGTTTCCAATGGCTTGTTAACACACTTCTCAGGGCTAGACTAGACAGACTATCGCAGACGAGAAAAATCCCAGGTTCATCTTCAACTTTTAACATTTAAATCGCAAAGATAGTGTTATATTAATTATTAATGTTACAGCTCAAGTTGTTCATTTGCATTTGAATTTTTCTGACATAAATGCTAAAGTTATGAATATTACTTCGAGTACTCGATTACTCGCGCTATGTAGTTGCAATCTTATGCAAATGGCAAAGTGTAGCCCTTGCTAGACTATTTATTATTCTAGTAAAATTATATGTTTTCATATATAATTATTTATCAATTAATTATATGCATTCTCTATTTTGCAGTGCACAGTTGGGAGCATAGAAGCTCCAATTCAAAGCATTTCCAATGATGAATCAAGATAATCCGTATGCGGTAAGTTTATATTGAATTGATCATTTTTGTAACTCGAAAATGACGATTAGAATTTCTATAAATATTTTAAAAATATTTTGTCAAACAATTGTTCAATTTAAATTCCATAATCTTATCAACTAATGAATTTCCAGTAACTTCACATAACTTATCGCTCATATACCAAGTTCTCACCATACATTTTGTGTGTAATCGCTTAACGAAAAGTCCAGCCAATTCCACGGCAATTGTCGTTAAAGCCCTTAAGATAAGCCCAAGCTCACTGATCCCCGCATACAATATAAATTATATTGATTTTATAACAAGTCTGCTTGGTCAGCTGTAAGCTCAATCGTAAAACGTCGCATATTTTAACACAAAAGCCAAACGCATGATAAATGCAGAGCGCCAAACACAATACCCCCTCCCCCGACAGACTAACGCACAAAACAAAATCAAATAATAATACGAAAAGAAAAAATCGTCGTATATTTTATGAGCCAAAAAGTGGACAAACTGATATAAAATCAGATAAAAACGTTTTTACGAGTTCCACAGTCCAAAAACCACAACATTATGCGTCATACAGCTGCGTTGAACGCTTCGATACCCTTTAAAAGGCGCTTGAACTATTTTAAATATTACTGTTCTGATTGGACTTATAAAAAATAAATCTAATTATAATTGAATTTAGCTTGAAACCGTCAAAAAAGAAAAGTTAATTCCAAATGTAGCCCTATTTAAGTATTTTTAAGTATTTTTTATCAAGCTGATACCCGCCATGCATATTGTATGGTCACTGGGTATTCAAAAAAATTAAAGCAAATCAAATGCAAAACAATTTTTGATTGGAATTTTGTTTTGTTGATAAACCTTAACGCAAAATGCCAGAGGACTTATTATCATTGATAAGACAAGGCAATGCAATAAAAAAAAACAGAAACAAGAAAATTTAAAACGAAATCAAAAGTCAACATGGAAATTAAAAGCGCTTCCGCATCTCGCAAATGGGCACAGAATTTATGAATTATGAGTTTTTGAAGTCCGTGCATAATTGCCCCATACACGGAGAAAAATTCGTAAAGATCGTCAAGACAATGCCGAATAAGAAGAAGAAAAAGAAGAAGAAGCAGTGGCAGCCAACGGTGGCCTAAACCAGTTTATACAGCAACTGGCGGCGAAAATATTTAAATGATGTCATAATTTTTAGTAGATATAAATATAATAATCATAATACACACATTACACACACACTCGCATACACACACGCACACACACACTCATAATATATACTTCGATCTTCATCTTCATAAACGGCAGCCGCTTCACCTGTTTTGTTTTTACGAACTACGCTCTCTGTGTCGTTGTTGTTGCTGTTGTTGTAGTTGCTTTTTGTGGACTTCATGTCAACTTAAATTAATGCAGATCAATTAGTTAATATTATTAAGCGTCTCGAATGCTAAAAACTGTGTATTTTAAATAGATTTCTATGAACCGAACAAACCTGCGAGTAGATAGCATTTTTCGCTGCTGTTGTTGTCAAAAAACTCACGTAAGTTGTTGCTAACATGGCACTAAATGTCAATATTTGAATATTAAATTTTATTTAAGTGCGTTTTTTATGGCTCTAAGCCGATTTTTGTCCACTGCGAGAAACAGTCGGCGGTAAAGCACCAACAACTATCTCCCCTTCTCTTCTCGTCACTTGTCGAGAAAATGAGGTTGCCAAAAGAGGCGGAGCCCATCTCTAGTGTTAATTAGCTGAAATGTGAGACGATAAACTAAATGTTTGATTTAAATGAAACCAACAGAGCAGCGGAAACAACGCCAGAGATTAAACTTAAGATTAAGTCTGGTTTCACAGAGTTGATTTATAAAAATTTGATATTGCAAAAAGTTAATAATAATATAATGCAGCAATTCGCTAGCTGAAAGTAGGTGTGAAAAGTGTGAGTTTATGTTTTAATAAATATCAGAGAATAAAAGAAACTACAAAATGTACAAGTAATCTGAAGCATTTAGATTTAGGCAAGTACGTGGTTACTTTGATGTTTCGCACAAAGCTGCAATTTAAATTGCATGCAATATTTACAGCAATTCAAATTAAACTTGATTTTTGGCATTACGATTGGTGATTATCTATTCACCCATATTTCCCACTTTGGGCAATGCTATTGAACAATGATATATAACCACAACAAAATTTGCTGTCGAATTTCCCAGCGACCCACAACTGCCAAACAACATGTCATTAGTGGTAAGCCGACGATTGTCTAGAATTTTTGTGCGTTTGTAATGCAAATCCGTTTTAAAGTCGCAAACAGCAGCATCTTGATTGCTTTTTGTGACTTTGTAACCGAAAATACCATTCATATAGACTTTAATTTGTAGCTAATCAAACAAAAAACTGCAGTAGTATGTTTGAGTGTGTATGTGTGTACAACTGTCACGCCCTCTAAGACTGAACAAGGAACCCAACAACGGGTGAAAAGCAACTGAAATTCATATTGGCAGCTTGAATCAGGGAAACGCATTACAATGTTGAGTTGCTGCTGCTGGCTTGCGGGTTGCTAGTTACTCGTGGCATGCCCCAAACTGGACAGACACTTGACTGCGGTGGCTTACAGTCAAATGCACTTCGACTTTGGCTCACGCATCTGCCAAACAGGCAACTCCATTTGCAGCTACCAATTGCAAAGTCTTTGGCATCTTTTCTATTTGCATTTGCTGGCAACCGAGCAGAAGGCAACATGCAGCAGGCAAGTTGTAGTAACTTGTGGCAAGCTGGCTAGCTGGCGAGATGGCAAGCTGACCATTTTGGTCATAAACATTTGCGTAATGGATTTTTTCATATTTTGTTGGCCGCTGCGAACACACAAAGTAAATTAATTACGAGCTGCAGTTGCAGCGGTGTCTCGTTTGGAAAATTCTTTTGGCCGCAGACGGACAGAAGTCTCTGCAAAAAGTTATAAATGCCTAAAAATAAATAAGCCAAAGCCATGGCTAAACATGGCCAAAATGCAGCAAAAAAAAAGCACAAAAAAACAGAAGCAGCGAGCAAATTAGCAAAAGCCCAAAAAGCATTTGCCGCGCTTCCAACACAAACAACAAACAGACTAAATGTAATTACAGCAAGGCTGTGGTTGTCTTTGCTGGTGTTGTAGCTGTAGTAGTTGTTGTTGTTGTTGGTTTGCGGTTGTAGCCATCACCATAGCTATAGCCATAGCCATAGCCGGTTGCAATTTTTCACATGCGTAGCCAGTTTAGTTGCTGTAAAAGTTGTTCATCTTATGCCGCGCCGACAACGCTGTTGTGTCGCTGCAGTTGCTCCGACTCCTTGTTGGAATTTCTGTGTGTGTGCATGTGTATGTGTTTGTGTATGTGTGGTGTACATGTTGCGGTTGATAACTCAATTAGAATGTGAAATTTATGTACGCCACAAGAAATTAACTTGCAATTAGAAAATGTTGGCAAAACGAAAAAACGAAACGAAAGACTCAGGACACGAACTCGATATGTTAAGTTCTGCACTTGGCAATTAAGACGCACACAAAACAAATTGAAACAATTTAACAAGGCAACCATGATTTGTGTTACATCATTTGACTCGCGACTCAAGTTTGGTTTCTGTTTTTTTTTCCTAGGG
Organism: Drosophila siamana; assembly: GCA_035047445.1. Taxonomy (NCBI): domain Eukaryota; kingdom Metazoa; phylum Arthropoda; class Insecta; order Diptera; family Drosophilidae; genus Drosophila; species Drosophila siamana. The sequence goes on along the minus strand of JAWNPP010000014.1, from coordinate 247,615 downwards.
TCCCTAGACAAGTCTATTGGCCTAGCCAAAAAACAGAGAGGCAAAATAAAAAAAAAAAACTATAAAGAAAGAAACCCAAACTAATGATGATGATGCACACTGCACGCATTTGCACTATTTATAATTTCGTGTAGCAGGCACGATGGGGCACATGGGGCACAACATGTCTGTCGAGTGCCAAAAGATCAATGATCCAATCCTAAAGCTGAAGAGCTTGCTGCTCGCTGCTCACTGCTTGCAGCTTGCAGCTTGATGACTTTACTAGCTGAGTGAGCTGCACGCAGAGCGACAGACAACTTCATTTATTTGCAGATACATTTCAGGCGCCCCCAAAATGCAGCCTCATCCTTGCGGCCAGACATCACTTTGTTTATGTTTTTTGTTGTGTTTGTGCCTTTTGGCAAACAACTCTTTGATTGGGTGGGTTAAGCTCATGTGTAATCCGTTTTGCTTTCATGATTAATGAGCGAAATTAGCGAACTGAAAGTTGTAACTTGCAACTCGCTAACTTGGCCAGTTTGCGAGTTTGGCCAGTTGCCAAATGACTTAGGCAGCGAACTTGAACGAACCTAAAGAACAACAAATTACAATGCAAACTTCCTCTCAGCAGCAGAGAAACAAAAAAAGATGCTTCTGCTGCATCGCATCGAGTCATTACATCCGCCCGCTGCAACTGGCACCAAAGCATTGCCAAGACTGAGCTAAGTACTGAATGAGTGCTGAGTACAAACAACTGGCTAACCTTGACTGAAAATCCTACACAGCTGAATGCATTAGTAGTTCAACGAAGCAGCAGCGGCAGCAGCAACGTCTTGCAAATGCGGCAAAGTACCGACAAAGTACGCCGAAAACAAAACGCTATTAAACTTTTATTATTTAAGTACTACATTGTGCACTGATACTGAAAACGAAAACGCCAGCGAATCGCAAACGAAAATGAAACGAGAAAATGAAGCGCAAAAAGCAAAAAATAAAAGCGAGAAGAAGACCACAAGCGATCCGATCCGGTCAGCACATAACGATAATGAGGCAGCATTGTGAATAAAGAGCGCGACTCCGACTTCAACTTCAACTTCGAGTCGAACTCCCTCCTACCAATAAGTTGGACTTGTAGCTAACAGAGCATAAATCCCAAAGCCAAAGTACTTTGCAAATTATGCAATATTATGTAATTATACAGACAATCAGCCAAGGTACTTGCAAGGGGAGGCGGGGGTGGTTTTTAGTCGGTGGCAAAAGTCTTAAACTTTAGTTTGTTTTGAGATCAGCGCTAGAGACGCTGAAATGTGAAAATGATTGAGCGCATTATTTTCAAATTAACGCTGAGCTATCAAAGTAGTGCGAGACGGGGCCAAAGGAGGGGAATAAGTACTACTCCCCTTTTCATGACACGCTTCGATAACGCAGCGCTTTTTACATGCGCCCACTTAAGATCAAGCGCGTGGCCTTGCCAGAGGTGTTGCCAGCACGGCTATTACAGTTGAAGACTACACGAAGTCGCAAGGAATATGCAACACCAAGGAAATATAGGTATACAAAGTTTAGATCAAAAAACGAGAACAAGAATCGCATTACAACACCCATACCAATATTAACGAACAAATGAAATAAAATTAAGAAACGTTAGTTTGAATCTATTAATGTAAACGTTTTGAATGAAACATATTTGGAAATTTTAATTAACATTATTTTGTAAATTTAAAAGAAAAACTAAACAAATTTGTAATATATTTGAAGTATAATAAATATAAATAAACGTTTGTTAAGCTCACGAGATAAATGTATTCAGCTTAAAGTAACAATTAAAATTAGTAGAGTTATATGAAAAATTCTTATAAATAAAAATATTCTGCGCTTTAAGAAAGCCAAAAAAGCTCAAAAGCAAAGAGAAAAATCTCTCACGCAACATTGAAATTAAATAGATCGCCAAGCAAGTGCATCCAGAGTTCGACTGTAGGCAGCAAACATATTTAAGTATCGTAATTTAGTTGCTGTGGTTGTTACTCTTACTGTTGTTATCTTTGCCCCTTGCTTTTGGCTTTGCTTTCGATTTCAAGTTCAACACTTGCCAGACGCCAATGTGTTCCGACTGGTTGCCCCGCCATACGCCACTTTATTACGTGGACTGTTAGTGCTTGGCGCCCCGTTTCTCTCAACGGGTGTGAGGGGGAAGAGAGAAGAGAAGCTTTCCTCAAAGAAGCGTAACAAAATTGTTATAATTTCGGTTTGTAATCCATAATAATAATAAAAATAATGATAATAATGGTGCAGCGCCAAAAATGTTTGCCTTAAGGTCAAGGTTGTGAGCCGTTTATTGGAGTCAGCTTTGCGATGTGTATTGAATGGAGTGGAGTGGAGTGTGGAGTTTGGTAATGAGCTGCCAAATTGTTAGAATTGTGGTAAATACAACAACAACATAAGCAACAACAGTAGTAGTAGTAACAACAACTGTTTGAGGCATTCAATTAATTGGCCAGCTGGCCATGTTTATAGAAAATAGTTAAGTTGAGAATCCAAATGCGACGACCTCTGCACGACTCAGCAACGATTTAGCGCAACAAATTGAATTAAATTTATATAAATTGCAAAGAGACAAGTATCTCCAACTATATATACTTCAATGTACACTAACACAGTAAAACACTCGTATATAGTATCTATTTAACAGCAGCATCTGATGTCTGCTTACATTAGACATTAGACCCAATGAGCCGAGCAAATTGTGCCCATTGTTATATTATCTGTTTATTTGTAAATCGCATTGCATTGCTTTTGTTGTTATTATTATTAGGATTATTATTTCTATTATTATTCTTTTTATTTCATTATTTTTTTGTTCACTATTGTTGGCCGCTTGTGCTAGGGATGAGCACTGCGGCATTGAAGCATTGGCACTGGCAATGAACGCAGCTTGGCCAAAAGTGCCAACAAAAGTCTAGCAATAAAGATACCAATAATATTCGTCGAGGCATCTCTCGGCACTTCTTCTCACGCATAAAATAAACGACCTCGCCTTAATTTACTTTTAATTGTAAAAAGTGAAATTTAATAACAACTTTATAATATTTGTGCTACCATTTAATAAAGTTTCGAGTACAGTGCTAAAAATAAAATTCAAATTAATTTATTAATTAAGTTTTTTAATGCATTCACTTCATTAAATGAAGCCTATATCATTGTGCAATATATTTTTAAAATAAACAATTTCTTATAATTTAAATTCTTGTTCACTTAATGGGTTTTCATTGTTGGTTTGAAATATTTCCCAATTACATTTAGTATTTTAGAATTCAGTTTAAATTTAATCACTTTCATTATATAAGATGTTGCTGGAATAATTTTCAATGGGAATCCGAAATATGTACAAATTCATTTCCTATGCTCTCTCTTGGTAAACTTTTGTTTCTTGCTAATTGGGCCATGGAATTCCCATGGTCGGAATTGTTTTGCACTCTCTACTGATGGCCATTTAATTATTTGCTATATCAATCAATCCAAATGTTCAAAATATGTTCCCACGCCGCCCAAAACCAATAAAAAGAAAGAGTTGAATCTCATAAAAAAAGGAAAACAAAATCAAAGTCAAATTTAATTTTAATTGGTCGCATTACGTATACGTGGCGTTGTGTGGCCCCAAAAATTATAACAGTTCAGTTTGCAGCACATTAACACCGGGACAGAGAAAAAAGAAAAGAGAGAAAAGGCATTTGAGGCAGAAGTGATTCATGAAGCGAGTGAAAGAGATGCTACAACTCTGGGCGACTCCTGCTGGGCTTTTGGCTATTGCCAGGTTCGTTACTTGCCTGTGTGTGTGATTGTATTTGGACCTGGCTAAACGTTGTCTCGCCATGGCGCAGACTATTAACTTTGAAAGTTGTTTAAACAGGCGATGCCAACGGCAACGGCAACAGCAACAGCAAAAGCAACCTCCACCTTCTACTTTTTGCATTGGGCGAGCATCGTTGTAGTTGTTGCTGTTGCTGTATTCGTTGTCGTCATCTACCTCTCCTTAGCCTCAGTCTGCTGCTTGCAGCTTACAGCTCGCTGCTTGCAGTTTGCAGTCAGTGTCATCGGCGTCGCGGCTCGTGGGAATTGGATCATTAGAAACAGCGAGCGGCGAAGAAGTTGGTCAACTAGAGTCGTCGTCGTCGCCGTCGCCGTCGTCGCAGTCGCCCCGTTTTGCATGTGTTTTGTTGGTTGTTTGCTGCCAGTGTTGCCACCGTTTCTTGTTGTTGCCAGTTGCTTTTGCTGTTGCTGCCTTAAAGAGGCGCGATAAGTAAATGTGTCCGCGTCTCTTTTATTTGCACTTGCACACTGCACTCCTTCCTCGCTGCTGTTGTTGTTGTTGCCCAGCCTGGGCGACCCCAGCATCCCTGTGCTGTCGTTGTCGTTGTCTTTGTTTGTTTATTTGTTTTGGCTTTTTGCTGTGTGGCTTCTTTGGGGTCTCTTGGCGCTGTGTGTGTGTGTGAGTGCTTGTGTGTTGCATGCGATTTATTTGTTTGTTGTCTCGTTGTTATCTGTGCGAGCTTTTCTTACTCTTTTTCCACCTCCACGCCGCCACCTTCCTCTTTGTTGGCTGCACTTTTTTGCTGCTGCCGTTGCTACAGCCATCGTCTGATTTTGGGAGTCAAAAGTCAATTAAATAAGAGCAGTGCACAAGCTTGTACTTGTTATTGTTGTTTCTGCTGTTTTTTTGTTTTGTTTTTTTTTTTTTTGCTTTTTTTTTGTTGCTTTATTTTGGTTTTGCAAAACGAGCAATTTGTGCAACTATGTGTGCATTTGGGGGCGCTATGGGAACCACATTTCACCAAACAACATGGCTATAACGCTGCATTTGAGAATTTCTCGTGTTGATTTATGAAAAGGTGGCAAAAGCGCTAGTTTGTTACCGAAGTCTTCTGTTTTTTTATTTTTAGAGATTTCTTCACTGCGGAATATGAGATTATGGCTAGCACAAGTTCGTTGTCTGAGTCTTTCGTTGATAACTTTGTTAAGAACTAAAATCGTTAGTTTTAACTACAACAATTTGTAAATATCTGAGTTTCAAGTCCGCATCGAAGATATTAATTAAACTGGAAATTAAAATGATTTTCAGCTATAAAATAAAAGGAAAATTGATGTACAAATTCCCAAGAGTTGTAGAATTAAGTTAAGTAGTATTATAAATTTATGAAATTACAAAGTCAATAACATTTAATAAATATTATTGATTATCAAAATGTCAATTTACATGAATGCTCTGTTTCGTTCACATAACCCCCCCCCCCCATACCCTTTTCATCTCCCCAATTCTCGAATTATTATTATTATTAGAATCTTAATTTCCTTAATAATTTATTAGTCACAACACTCTATGGTTTCCGCAATCGAACAAAGCGAAGGAGAAGGAGATGAAATCACATCAGTAGTCAACAATTAGTTTGCTCGTGTCGCATTTGTGGCAGACACTTCACATCACTCGACTGTCGTTTATCGTTTGTCGGACCGTCAACTACAACAGCAGAGAAAAAGCGCAAAATAAATAAATAAGAAAGCGAACAAAAAAAAAAATTATACAAAATGCGATTGCACACAAATCATGAGAAACGCTCCCAGCGGCAAAACACAGCGCAGCTTTGGCTCCCTTGCTGCTGCATTTAGCCAACCTGTCTGTCTATCAGAGTCTATCTGCCTGCCCGTCTGTCTTTAGCGACTGTTTCGAGTTGCTTTAAGCTTGACGTGCTGAGCTTTGAGCTGAGTTTTAGCCCCTTTTGATTCGCATGTGTCAAGTCATTGGCATCTAGTGCAGTTAAATGCTCATTGAATCAACAGCCAGCAGCCACAACAACTCAACACACGGTTATAGCCATACAATTTTATGCCAATTCATGGCCGGGCATCCAAAGTCACATCCACACAGTAACAGCATAGCAACAGCAACAATTTGAAATGCATTTTCCAAACAGTTTACTAATTTGTTAGCCAACTTGCTTACCCTTTTTTCTGTATGTTTTTGATTTTGTGTTACACGGGCAGCATTTCACCTAAGGAGCGCCAGATGGGAGGCAGGTAGGCAGACAGGCAGGCGCTGTCAATTGTTGCCTCTAAATTTTGCAGTCAAGCTGCAAATTTAGTGGCTCACACACGTTAAGGGGAACGTGAGCGCGCGCTAAAATGTCAAGCCTAACACTTGTTGTAGCAACAATTGGCACAAGTTTTGACTAAGCTAACATTTAAAATTGTAACAAATGCCACAGAGCCGAACGAACGTGTGGCTTCAAGCCAAACACACCACGTACACTGCAACAATACACAAGCCGAATGGTTGCACCACCAACACCACCAACATCACCGCACACATCACAACCACCTCCTTCTCTAAATGCACAACTCACAATGCTCTGAGGAAAACCTCGCACATTTTGCACGCATTTGCATAACAAGCGGCGACACGAAATGATTGAAAGCCACGACAAGTTGAATACTCTTCAGCTGAATTGCAACTGAATAAAACAGTTGTAAATTTCGAATGATTGAAATATATTATTTTATACGTATGATAATTTATCTTATAGCATAAACAATATTTAATAACAAAAAAGTAAAAAGAAAACGAACTCCTAAGTCGACAATATTTTAGAAGTGCAGCAAAGTTGCATGATAGAAAGTACTTTGTTTTGTAGGGCAACTCGTAAGCTTGTTGAAAGGCCCACACGTAGCTGGAACTGTGTGTAAAAATGGTTTTGCAAATTTGTCTTGGTAAATCATACGTGCACTCGTATTCTATTGAAAATTAGACGCTGCGCTTTGCTGTTCCTTCAATTCTTTTTAGCATAATTTTAACCGTTTTGGCGGATGGTCACAAATTTTAAGCGGAAATTGCACAAGTACTTGGCACTTGCCAGTTGAAAGTCAGCAGATGCTGGACAGTTGCATTCTGGGCAAAACAGATGAACATTGGGAGTGCATTTAAATTTCACATGAGCTCATAAAAATAGTTACAAATTAATTATAATGACAAAAAGAGGAGTTAAGGTGTATGTGTAGGAAAAGGGGAATGCAGTTGAACAACAACATCACATGAGCACATTATAAATCTAAACATTTCCTGCTTGACAGCTTGAAGAGCTTGCAGCGAGCGACTGAGACAGCGACGATGATGCTTCAAGTCAACAACAGCAACAACGATAAATATTAAAACTTTGCTTTTCATCATCATTGTACATAATTATAGTGTTTTAGTTTATGTAGTTTAGACAGCGACTTGACTGCAAGCGGCAGCAATTAGCTAAGTACAAATCCAAGCGAAAGACTTAAGCGACAAACTTGACAGGAACTCATGCCAGTCTGCATGATGAATTCAGGAAACAAGGATCTGAGCTGAGAGAACTCAAATTGGAATTCGCCAAACTGCACACAGTCACACAAAGTGTAACAAATAATGAATTTCCACGGCAAAACACGGTCGCACACGCATACTCTAGAGACTGAGAGTCACTCCAGAGTCTCTAGTCTATGATTGATCACTCCCCGAGGGCTAAGTTGTCGTTTCGTTCGTTAAGGGCCATGAAAATGTGTAAAAATTCTTCGTTTTTATTTCTGCTGCGTTTGGCGTTGCGCATTTGACAAATTACTCGCCGACTTTTGTCTTGGCCAGAGCCGTGACTAAGCTCGTTCTGGGAGAGGCTAACACGATAGACAGATAGAGAAACACAATGAGAGAGCGAGAGAGAAGCACAATGAAACGCGATGCGTGCGCAGCTGACTAAAGGCCTCAACTATTTGTAACGCGGCGAAAAGAAAGCAGAATTCTCTGCCAAATGGCCAAAGCAAGCAAAGTGGGCAACTCGGGCAAAACACGCTATATAACAATTTTGACAAGTTTTAGGAGGGGAACCATCAACTTTACATGGAGCAAACGAGTTCGCATTACAAAAATGACTCATCATCTATGCGAGATGCAAGCAGCAGTTGCGACAGAAGATGAAGAAGAAGATGCTAAAGCATCTGCCGCACAAACAAAAAAAGCTGATCTAACTCGTTTTATATTTGTTTGTCTAAGCCGATTTCCAAATGTTTTGAAAGTCATACGGGAAAGTTGCAATTAATCCATAGATTTAAGTATTTTAATTTGAAATCGAAATTTAAATGTCGACTTCTCACTTTCTAGCATTGCCTTAGGTTGATATTAATGTGGAACAAATCGATTCATTGTTCAAAAGCATAAAAGTTCTTAGCTGAACTGCAGTTAACATGGAAATTGCAAGTATTTTCTGCATCATCTAATATATTTGTTAATACTTTATTTGCTTAATTAAAAATCACTAGTTATATTGCATTATCAATATCATTGTTTGATGCGATCTGTACCTATAAATCGCTTTTAATTTCATTCACTGGAAAAATCCCTTTAAACAAAACGGATTCACATCGATTGTCAACCCTTTTAAACTGATAGAGTTGCAAAAACAATTTTCGCTTACATTCTAAGAATCGTTTAGATAGCGTATTAGAAACTTGGTTCCTTGTCACAAGTTGCATTAACATTAGCATAGCAATTAGTTAGGATAGTTTAGCTAACCACAGTGTATATAGGTGAAGCAAAGCATATTTTGCCACACTATGCAAAAAAAACCTAGTTTTCATTGCACTACGCAAACTATGGATTATAATTTTTACCCGTTTTTTTTTTTGCTCGCATGCTCTTTTATTTGTTTATATTTTCCGTCACAAGGCAACAGACAACTCCAACACATGGTGCGGCCGTCTTCAGTGTCGACGAGTCATGAATAAAAAATTACAACAACAATAAAAAGCAAAAGTAAAAAAAAAATAGACAAAAACTAGAACAATTTGTTTCGAGCATTTTGCGCACAATGAACAAAGCGAGGCAATTGCTTTGTGCATGATTTCATTTTAATTAAATTATGTTTCTTGATGTTGAAGTTGTTGGTGTTTTTGTTGCTATTATAATTGCATGCAAACAATGCGAGACGAGCACTTGGCCGGCTTCCCCTTCGTCTCGGTCGGAGGGAATGTGGGGGATGTGCACAATTTGTTAGCCATGCAGCGCATTTGGTATTGCGAGTACTTGTGGCAGCTGCTTGTTGTTATTGTTGTACATGCTGCCAAGGTCAAGTTGGGCAATTATCATAATTTTTTTGCGCGCGCGCTTTTTTTGGCCACGTTAATGGCACTTAGCTTAACTCCGAGACGTTGCGATGAAACTGGAGTAAACGTGCCTTTAATTTATATACATACATATACTATAATAATTTTTAAATTTTTTTAACTGAATTATTTTTAATAATTTCATATTATAATGAGCGCGAATTTTTTGATATATCTTATGCCATTGCATCATCGCATGCGATGAAATATTAAAAATTCTACTTGCTATTTTAGCTTGACTTAAGGTTAACAACAAGTAACAAACAACAGCAGCAGCAACGACCACAACAACAACGAAAAGCAGCTATAATTAATCACACACAAAATCAACAAGATCCAAAAATTATATTTTTGTACTGTCAGTTTTGATGACGACGCGGGAAATTTTTGCGTTGTCGAGCTGATCAGATGAGATCAACTGATTTGTGTATACCCTTTAAATATAGGCAGCGGGAGGCATTTAACAATTAGTAAACAGAAATACATCTACTACAGAAATACTATCTCCTAAAGTCTTTTTGCATTTATGGCTCATTTCAATAAAGCACATGAGAACTCATTTCTTCGTCGCGTATACCCTGCAACTTGCTTTGTTTTCATTATTGGGGTACTTTTTCTGAAACATACTAAGCGCAAAATATACCAACTAATTAAAATAAATTGGCTACAGCCGACGGACAACTGAATTGCAGTCGAACTCATCAATATGCTGAAAACACTTGCTGGGTGAGATGTTTACTAAAGGGGTCGGAGGTTGTCTGACAAATTGCGCACAAACTGCGGTAGAGTGAGAAACAAAAAATATTAAACAATTTGGATAGCAAAATAGTAGAGCCAAAAAGTACTTCATTATGCATAAACAAATTCAAATTGCATTGTTTTTAGTATTTTGTATTTTATATTTAGCTAATTTGTTGTTGCTTTCGTGTGTATCTAATTTATAACACTTTCACTTAATAGCCACTAATTGTGGCTTTAACATGTTGGTAGCTGTGCTCGGCTTTTTTTCCACTGTCCCGTAGAATTATGCAACGAGTTATAAATTTTGGAAGCAAACCTGTACCCAAATTAGTGGGTCGCTTGAAGAGATGACCAAATGGGCATCTTTTTTGTATATTTATTTTCTTCTTCTTTTTATTAATGAAGTCATTCGATAAATATGAAACATGATATGCTTAAACAGTGGCATTTAATGAGCTTCTTTTAGTTTCGATTTGATATTCACGCATAGCAGAACTTGATAGCGTGACAAAGCTGAAAAATATACCCAATATATATTAATTGAAATATCGACATTATTTAGATTAAGTCCATCAAACGTTCAGGTTCAAATACTAATTAAAGGCTAGAGATTACATGCGACTATCTGATATATACATTTTAATAATTTTTTAAATAAATGATCTTACATATATTTTCTTGAAAAACACATTAATTTTAAACCGTAACATATTTTGAGACATGCGAATCCAGTTGTTGTTGTTGTTTTAAATCAAACAATATATACAAATGAAATTGTCTTTATATATTACAGTTAGTTTATATATTATAATAATAATTGAAGACTTGTAAAGTTCATCAAAGGAAGACTAAATAAAAAGCAAGTATCAGATTTGAAATGCATGTAGTCTGATTAAGAGGGCTGCAATCTGACCATTGGTAATACAATTAAATCAATCCACGTTTTGGGATTTTGTTTTTATTAAATTGGTTATTGAAATTAAATCGAACTCGCAAATCATTCACTGACACTTAAAGCAAATTCAGACATGACTCTTAAACAAGTTCAGTAACGTACGAAATCGATAGAATACCATATATACACATATATATATCCATATATAATCGTATTCATATATGTAGAGTCGCATATTGTGTGTAAATCAGGCAAATGCCGGCTAATCTCTAAAGTGTAGCTAACGAACAGCAGAAGCTACAATTGCAGCCCAGACTAACCCCCCTCCCTTCTCTTCCACTCTCTCAATCTTCCTTCTCTCTCCATCGTACTTGGCAACCATCTCACTCGTTCCTTGGCAAGTAGAATGTGTCGTTGTGTCTGTTGTAAAATAAATGTTTATTGCTTTTTAATATTGCACATTGTCTGCATAAATTTCTCGCGAGTCAGACGGACGGACAGACAGACAGATGAAGCAGAGTGAAGGGGGCTGATCGCAGGCTGTGCAACTTTGTTATTATTCTTTCTGATTCTCGTATTCTGCCTCTTCTTGTTGTGCTTGTGATTTAAAATCAAACTAAATCTGCTGCCAATCCACAAGTTGTTGAAACTTGAAACTCATAATTTTTAATTTATTTTATGTGATTTTTATTTGTCGATTAATTCCAAGCAACAACAGCCACAAACAGCGCGCCCGACAACGCTTTATGAAACCTAAACGTATAAAATTTATTTCCTACCCAAAACCCCAACGAGACTCTCGAGTCTCCAACTTAAAGTCGCATCCATTGGCGAGACGAGGCGCGACGAGATGAGGACCGATCGAGGTGGCTGGGGAGGACCGAACAAAACTCAACACATAACACGAAATCAGATTAGCATGTTTTACAGGCACCGAAACAAGCCAAAAGGAACTGAGCGAACTAAGCCAATTGCTGCTACGCCGTTTGGTCTGCTGCCGCTGCTATTGCTGTTACTGTAGCAGCGGTGGTGGTGGTGCATTCTTTTGGGGCCACCACAGGTTCGCAGGTCTGTCTCAGATTGGCCAAAAGTGAATGTGTTGAATGTGCTTTCTCTACTTTGTAATGTGCCAATTGTTTGGACAGATGGGAAAAATTATTGCCGTCAATTGGCAGTGGGGCAATTGCAGCTATAAAACATAAATCCCAACAACAACAATAAAGTACAAAATAAAACTAAAGCCAATGATTTGGTTCTTGTGCATCTGCCACCTGTTGGAGCCGCCTGAAATCTCTTTCTGACCAAAAAAACTAAAGATCAAGCTACGCTACATTTTAGCAATAATGATTTATGAATTTCTGATTTATTCGGACACTAAAAACTATTTGCAAATGGTAAGATTAAAGGACTGATTTAAGAAAGTCTGCAAAACAATGCCAAAAAATACAGCAATATATCCAATACAAATCAATAGTATTTTTATTCAATAATAAGCAAAAAACAATTAGTAAAATTTTGTATGCATTTCTTCCGTCAGAAAATGTTGAAGTACTTTTACTTTATATTTGATAGCTCATACATGTAATAAAAAGTACAATTTGAATTTCACTTCCGTAACCAGATGTAGTTGTCAGCTTCTGGGCGACAGTTGGCTGGCAAATTGTCAAGCCAAGATCTGACGCAACAATATGTTTGCGTTTCCTTTGTGGCATATCTGCGTGCCACACGTTTGTCTGATCTGGGTTCGGCCTTAGTCAAGTCTCCCACGGGCATGTGTGCGTGTCAAGAAGACATTGCTCCAGTTAAAGCTGCAAGTGCACAAGGCGCATGCTACCCCCCCAAAAAAACATAAAAAATAAATAAAACTACGGAAAAAAGGCAAACAAAGCTGACAACAAGAACAACAATGATGGCAATTTGTTGATAAACATTTCGCTCGCAATAAATAAACAAATAAACGACGAGTACCACAAGTTGTGCGCCTATTGCCTGGGACAGTTCAAAGCAACTTACAGCGTAGATTGCCGAGGCTTGCAACGGGCGGCAGGCAAGGTGCAAGGAGCAGGCGTCGCATCGCGTTGCGTTTGCAACTTGCAGCAGGCCATATAAATGCAAATGCACTACACGCTGCTTGTTTGCTCGCCTGCCACGCTGTTTTATTTTATTTTTTTATTTTTTTGCTGGCTGCGCTGCCATGGGGCAATTTTTCATTTGATTTCATCTTCATATTTTATTATGCCCCCCGGGCCAAGGTAGGCGAACGGAACGTTGTCCATTTCCATTCGTTTTGCCTTTTTCTTTATTCTTTGCTCTTTTTTTTTTTTTTTTGATAGCAATTGCGCGATATGACAAACTATGTTTGCATTTTAATTTTTAATGCGTGTGAATTTTGCTGGCGGCGCACTTGCTCTCAGTTCTATTTCGCAGTAGGGATTGGGATTCGGTTTTTGGGGATGGAGAGCGATAGATGCTTGTGTCATGATTTGCTGTTCCTTTTAATTGAAATTTTATGAATTTATTGCTTTCGTTTATTTTGCTATTCTTTTTCTTTTACTGCACACGCAATAATGCTAGAGAGAGTGAAATATATGCTATTATTTATACGATTTTCATTTGCTCCGTTTTTCTTTTCATGTTTTCGTAGATGAACCAGACGTGCAAGGTCTGTGGAGAGCCGGCGGCTGGATTTCATTTCGGCGCATTCACATGCGAAGGTTGTAAGGTGAGTTGAAAGGGTTTAATCTGATATAGCACAAACGAGTGCATACCACATATTTATAGCGCTTATTTCGTGTGCAGAGCACATATTAATCATACGACATGTGCTAGTAAAAGTGTCTCTTTAATTGCCTCAATTTAATATAGTTTGGGTAAAAAATACAATACTTTAAAGTTACAAGTTAGTAATTAGAACAAGAAAAAGTCTATAACAATTACCTGTGGAATTTAAAACGTGTGTCAACAATCAGACCTATAGGAAATCTATTTTTTTTGCTTTTTGCGGAATCTCAAATCGATGTTAAATTGAAATTCTCATTCGACTTGAACGCTTTCATTGAAAGAAAATCGATTAAATGTTTTAGTATGAGCAATAAATCGATCGAGTGTAGTCACACATTAACTGTATTCAATTATTGCCCAAACTTTAAGAGCTATGGATAGTAAATTTATGATTTACTGCAACTGTTGTTTATGCTTCAGTTACCCATATTGCCATTAATAGTTATATTATGGTTGTGCGATAGCTTTATGGATCGCAATTCATAATACTACCGAAAATTTACATTAAGTCGAATTTATTGCATGCAGTTTGATGCATGTTATTGTAGATTGCAAGCTTTTACTATTGTTCGCTAATCAAATCAAGGCATTGATGGAATATAGCTTCTCAAAAACAATTACACTGCTGGCCAGCTTTCCAAATAAAAGCACTCCAATAATAATAACAATAATAATCGATGCTGCGGCGCCTCCCTGCCAATAATATGAATAATAGTTATCGATCGCTATTGGCATTCCATAATAAATCGCATCGCCGTAGCGTCGCATCGTGACAAAGCCGTCGAGTAAATGGTGCCATAGGAAACTGGAATGTTGAGTTCATTACGAACAATATCAAAGCAACAACAAAGAGATAAACGACAACAAAGAACGCCTCGGGCTAAGGTCAAAGTTAAACAACAATACAGCTGAAAAAAAACGCTCCACAAAATGCATAATTGATTTAAACACGAGTACTTTAGCTGGCCGATAGACAACCCAGCGCTGGAGTGGGAAAGTGATGAAGGGGTAGAAGCAGGGACTCGAGGAAAAGGTCAACTAACGTACAATTTGTGGGTCAGCATTATTTGATTTGTGCGCCATCGCGTGGGTCGACTAATTTGACGCCCACCAAAAGCCAAGCGAACCAAAAGCCAAAGAGATGCGCAGGAGATCAAGAGAGTGAGAAGTGCAGTGAAGTGGAGGAAGAACAAACAAAAGTGAATTCGCCTTGGCAACGTTTCGTCCGGTTCTTTGCTGCTCTGTCAAATGAAACTGAAAACACAAGAGTCACAGACGAAGAAGATCAGACTACAAAAAAAAACTACTAAAGTATACTTACTGCTCGCATCCTCCATTTCCATTTCCGACCCAGTAATCTTGATGCCCAATTAACCTTAAAAGTGGATTTTCGCATTGTTTTTGTGTGTTCGTCGTCGAACTCCTCCTACGAAAAAGCAAAACACACAACAGCTACAGCAACAGAAACTGAAACCGAATTTAAAGTTGAAGTTGAAGCAGAGGCTGCAACTGCAGCTGACTGAATACTGACAGACATGACTGTCTGCCCGCCTGTCTGTCCCCTGTCTGTCTGTCTATTGTCCGTACGCCAACTTGATTGCAACGCTGCGCGGTGATTTACGGCCAACATTGCAAGTTGGCATAAGTGTTGCACAGCCTATAACCTTTGCAACATGCTGCGACGTCTCTCAGCAACATGTTGTAGTCATTTTCGTGCCGCATTGAATTAAATTGTTTGTTTGCTTTGCTGCAATTGATTGTGCCCCAGCCAACGGTTAATGGTGTAGGTGGATGTGCTTGTTGCACGTTGGAGAGCAGAACAGCAACAAACAGCGTTCACAGCAGCAACTGTTGCTGATGAATCATCAGAAAATTTAATGAGATATTTGTGTATTGCAATGACATCATGGCCCAAAACGCTGAGAGAGCTTGAACTTCAGCATCGCATCGATATCGAGCATCGATTAAGCATTGCTGCTCTAACTAGTGGCGCCCTCCAGGCAATGGCAAAGGAAATCTGTGCAAATACTTGCAGAAAATGCAGTCGAGTTGAAAGTAATGCAACAATAGATCAATGATTAAACAAATAGATCGCTTAGTTGCCAGAAGCAGCATGTCAACAAAGGTCTAAGCCCAAAAGGATGCTTCAACTCAAGTTGTAATTGAATTGATGATGAGAGATGCAACAGCAGTTGAGTCCGAGAGTGAATACCTGGCTGAATGAGTGAATGCACTCGACAGCAGATCAAATGCCAAGAGCTTTGGCCAGAGTTGAGCAAAGCAATTGAACATCAATCAGTAGACGCTAAAAGTGTGAGCAAAAAAAGCGAGTAAATAGGAAAATAATGGGGAAAAATAACAAAAGATAAGTGTTTCGTTAATATCTTGATGATATATATTTAGGGTTCTGTGTGGAATTTAATATGAAACATTTATTTTCAATATACAATTTGAACTCATCAACTAATCAATTAGATCAAATATATAGTATGAATATTTAATTTGTCTCTGTGGATGTATTCTAGTTTCAATGAACTTAAATTATTAATTTTAATTTTTATAAATTATTTATTGTATATTTATATTTATATATTATGATACGAAATCGAAACTATTCAAGTTTTATTATATGTAAAGTACATGTTTAACTATTTAATAAGTTTCATCCATGATATTCAAAATAAGTTGCTTCCCCTCCACTTACAGTCCTTCTTCGGGCGCTCGTACAACAACCTGTCCTCCATATCGGACTGCAAGAACAACGGCGAGTGCATCATAAATAAGAAGAACCGCACCGCGTGCAAGGCGTGCCGCCTGAAGAAGTGCCTCATGGTGGGCATGTCGAAGAGCGGCTCACGCTACGGACGACGCTCCAACTGGTTCAAGATCCATTGCCTGCTGCAGGAGCAGCAACAGCAGGCGGTGGCAGCGATGGCGGCCCACCACAACAGCCAACAGGCGGGCGGCGCTGGCAACGCACCACCTGTGCCAGGTGGCACGGCCAATGGATGTGTGAAGTCGCTGGGCGGCGTGCCAACGCCGTCGGCTGCTGCCGCGGCTCTGGGCATGCTGGGACATGCCACCGGCGGCTATCCGGGCCTGTATGCGGCGGGACCGCCACGTAGCAAGGAGGAGCTGATGATGCTAGGCCTGGACGGCGCTGGCGACTATGCGGGCATTAAGCATCCATCGCTGGTGGCCTCGCCGTCGGTCAGTTCACCCGACTCCCACAATTCCGACAGCTCGGTGGAGGTGAGCAGTGTGCGCGGCAACTCCCTGCTGCAACTCGGCAGCAAGCACGGTGCCTCCGGTGCTGGTGCTGGAGCGGCCGATTCTACTGGCCAACAGGCAAGCGTGGGCGGAACTGCGCCTGGCCGGCCGCCACAGCAGCAGTTGCGCAAGGATCTGACGCCGTTTCTACCCTTACCGTTCCCTGGACTTGCCACGATACCGGTGATGCCACCGCCCGCGTTTTTGCCGCCCTCGCATCTGCTCTTCCCCGGCTACCATCCCGCGCTCTACTCGCATCACCAGAGCCTACTCAAGCCGACAACAGAGCAGCAGCAGGCGGCTGTGGCGGCCGCGGCAGTGCAGCATCTGTTCAACAGCAGCAATGCGAGCGGGCAGCGCTTTGGGCCGCAGCTGCATACCACGGCACCATTTGCTGGCCACAAAGAAGAAGCGGCCATCAGTCCCAATCAGCACCACAACAACATCAACAACAATCATTTGATGCCTAACGGCGGCAAAACGAGCAACACACTGGCAACGGCCGCAAGTGCGGCCGATGAGCTAACGAAGCGTTTCTATCTGGACGCAGTTCTCAAGTCGCAGCAGCACAGTCCGCCGCCGCTGGCCACCAAATTGCCACAGCACAGCAAGCAAGACTACTCCATCTCGGCGCTGGTAACGCCCAACTCGGAGAGTGGGCGAGAGCGTGTGAAGAGTCGACAAAGCAATGGCGATGGCGACGAGGACGAGGAAGAAGAGCCCAGTGATAAGGCAGCAACGGAGGAGCGTGACGTGGATGCTAATGCAGATGAGGAGGAGGAGGACCTGGTGGTGTCTATGACGCCGCCACGCTCGCCAGCTCAACAACCGGAGCAACTGGAGCCGGAGCCGTTGCATGTCCAGAGCGCAGCTCAAGATAATCCCATCGATCTGAGCATGAAGACCACCGCCAGCTCGGGCAGCAGCTGCCAGGATGTTGACACTGACATCTACAGTGACAACGAGGCAGTGCCAGCAACTACAGCTGATCTGGAGGAAGAGGAGCAACAGCAGCAGCACCAGCAGCAATCAGAAGCAGAGAAGGAAAAGGAGGAGGACCAGGAGGACGAGGATGCAGCACAGCTAGAGCTGGAGGATAACAGTACCTCGGAAACGGTGAAGACTAGCATTGAGCAATCACACAAACTCAACAATAACAACAGCAGCAGCAACAACAATAACAACAACAATAACAGCAATGATAACGAGGCAAGCGACAACATCAAACGCAAGCTGAACGAACTCATCCAGGAATCGAGCATTGCTTCGAACAACTCGAAGCGTGTGCGTTTGGATTCGCCGCCAAATCTGAGTGTTAAGTTGGCCAGCTCAAACGCACTGGATCTAACTACCAAGGTCTGACAATAGACGATCGAAAACATCCCATTATCATACAGACAAAATGGCGATAATCATCTCGTCTCTATTAACACTATTCAAGATACATTTCGGCACGAACTGCAGGTTAAGTTTATCAATTGAAATTATTGATTAACAAAAGTTTTATTTAAACAATTCTTAGAGTTGCAAAAAATACTTCTAAGTCCACGAAGTTTTCCTGTTTTCCAAATAACAATATCGGAAATTTGCCTCAATATCTTGTTTAAGATATTATTAGATTTGTAGAAAGATTAGGATGCACTTTCCTGCCTTCCAAAAACAAAATGATTTGAGATTCTTATTTTTACTTTTCAGTTTTAAAATATATACAACAAAAAACCAAAATATAAAGTTATATAAAATATAAATTATTTAAAAAGATGAATATGTTATTGGAAGTTAAAAAATTATTCGATGTAATCCAATTTGTTATATATAATTTTACGAAAATGCCAAATTAGAACAATTGAAATTGTTTTCCGAAATTTAAAAAAAAATATGAAATTCATAAGCTCTAGACGGCGTTCAAAAATGTTGTTGCATAGTGTGATTTGTAGTATAGTATATGAAATGCCCCTAAATCAATCTGCGTCCCCGTTCCCCCACCCCAACCGCTATGCCAAATACAATTATAAACAACAACAAAAAATAACAAGAACAGCAGCAAGAAGAAATCGAGATGTGAAGATCGCGCGTTCAAAGTTAAGAACGCGGATCGTGCCGTTTCTAAAGATATTATCACATCGTTTAAAACAACTAACTAAATGGCAAATATATGCAAAAGGCGCCGCCGCCGAAAGACAGACAGACAGAGGGACAGAGAGATGCGGAATTAGCATATGTGAACCGAAAAGTATAACAAACGGCTCGAGAGTCGAAGCGAGGTGAGGCGATGCGAGCTCTCTTAATTAGATGCAACGAATTATAAACAAATATCTCGGTTAGACAAAATGATATGTACGAGTATTTTAGAACGATGACAAACAACAAAGAATGAAATCGAATCGAATTGAATCGCTTCGGAATCGGATCGAATCGATTCAAAATAAAATGAAATGAGACCAGCCTAAATTGTTGCAAATTATGCAAGACAGCTTATCTGTATCGTTTGCATAATACCGTCGTAGTGGAATTTATAATTTATAAGCAACGTTTTTCATAGTAGTATAGTTGAACTATAGCATAAAATAACATACTTATTATTATATTACTTGAATAGAATACCTAAAATGTTTCTTAATAGACATACACGACTATTCAAAGTATTTCTTAGATCATAAATAAATGTATCTTCTTTATAGCGAATTTCAACTTTAAACTATTGTATTCGATTGCTTTAGTTCTCGAGTTATTAGTCACAATTAGCAAATTTGTATCTTTAGCCTTATTACTACTATATCATTAATATTACAATACTCTCGATATATACTTAATAAATCAAATCAAAGCACCACGTTGTATAGCATAAATTATTATTTTATTTGTATAATTTTAGATCTTTACTCTTGGTATGCTATATTCTCTATTTTTCTCCTTCATGCTTCGTATGCAAATTCTGCAACGCAACATGAAAAAAATAATAAAAAAACACAGAAAACACAACAAAAAGCACAGAAACTGAGAAAAATATTATTGATATTAAATAAAAAAAAATAAATATTTAGATGGGCCTCTTTATCAGCTTTTGGGTGCGTTTAAAGCCAAGAGGAAGTAGGTCAAAGAGCACATCAATATGTACATACTTATTATAAGCCCAAGCTCTAGTATTTAACGACTATGCGAAGTTTAGTCTATGGGAAAACTTCAAGCCAGGGGAGTTGCTCCAGAGAAATTGGAGCGTACGGAACGAGTGCTTAAATTGGAAATTAAAACTGGAAATTCAAAATAAAAAATATTATATTAAGCAGTTGGAGGGGATTAAGCAATATATTTATAACATATGTTAATAGTTATCCCGACTTAATATTAAATATATTAAATGATTCGAAAATTAGAAATTAAATATTTGTTGTTTTTATTTTATTTATTTATTTAAATATAACTTTTATGACAAATATTTCTAGTCATCTATGTAGTTCATTAAATGCCGCTTTTGTTTATCTTCACCAATCATCCAGATCTACAATCCGGAGAGCTGCTTATAATATTTCTCGATATTTCCTGTTTTACCTACAAATCAGACCCCAGACAGTTGTCAGCAAGTGCAAACTGCAGTTTGGCGAAAGGAATTCCCACACACAAAAGCTGGCAAAGTCGATTTTTCAGCTTTGAACTCTCGACAATTCGGGGTAGCTCAGGAGCTGTTTGGCTGTGTCGATGTGCATACCAGAGAAGCCAATCAATCCGAAATCTATTTCAATCAATCTTTGCGTAATTGTAAATACTTTCAACATATTTTTCGCTTTTGCCTTGGGACTGACAGTTGGCGCGACGAGTTCGAGATGCGATTCAATGCGACGCGATGCGATGCGACGACTTGACGGCAAATGGCGCGAAAATTATAGCAAATGCTTGAGCGTGAACCTGACGAAGAGAGGGAGATCGAGAGAGACAAGAGTTGAGGCAGACAGAAAGACCTGAATTCGTTTCTATTTATTTCACACTTGAATTGATGCGCTGCAGCCGAGATTGACATTTTGCAAATGCTCACAGCATTTGCTCGAAACTCGGGGCCAGCTTGATAGCTTGAAAACAATTCCGGAGACGGAAGACTAGAAGACAGAAAGCCAGTCTGGCAGTCTAGTAGTCTGAAAGAGCCGATGATCGCAGACAGAAGCCAAGCGACAAATGCTGCTGGCTGCAGGCTTGGCCGCTGCCAAAGCGTCGAGACTTGACGACTTGACGGGCAACCCGGCAGCAAGATCTACTCACAGACCCTGCTATCCGACAGCGGGAAGCGCCGAGGAGACAACGTCCCTAGGCGCATTGTCAGCACTGAATAGTAGTGCAAATAAATTTCAATTGCGAGACACATTCTCCCACTGACATTGTTTGACACCTTTGACTGCACACCAACACACACAAAGCCACACACACACTCGCACAACGATATCCAGCGAATTTGCATGCAAGCAGACGTGCTTGGGACAGTCTTCAGGCTTATTGTTTGATCTGCGCAGATTGGCCAACACCCAGCAGCCGATTTTTTTTTCTTTTTTTCCATTTTTCTTTCCATTTTGCTAACAAGCTTGCAAAAGCAGTTAAGAGCTAGGCGACGTCGTCTTATGCCTCGTGGAGCTGCGACGCACCCATCTACAGCTCCAGCTCCAGCTACCAGCCAGAAATTCAAATACGACCTCATCTAATACTCCATTTATATGCTCCAAATCCATTAAGTGTTTTGCCGCTTTTATTTACTGCCCACACAAATACAAAGAAGAAGGGGTAGAGAGACTAAGAGAGAGAGAGAGGAGAGTCGCTGACTACACCCTAAACTCTTGTCGCGCATTTGGAACACTTTCCGCACCTACAACGACAACAACAACAACAATACTCACACGGTGGTACTTGCCAAAGTGCCATCAGCACTGCAGATGGCAGAAAAGACTATTCTATTATATACTATTAGGTTGTTATTTCAATGTATAGAATTTGTAGAAGTAATATTAGATAAATATTATGTAAGTTGATTTGCTTCTTAATTATAAATAGCCTTCCCTTTTGATTAATTTAAAATTGATAAGCATTTAAGTTTGTTCAAGAAATTTATATTATTTTTGGAGAGACCCAGTTGTTATTGAACAGTTAATATTAGCGACAGTTCACTGTTCAAGAAATGACACCAACGCTGCCGGAGACTGGAGACTGGAACTCCCAGGTTGCCACACACACAAACAGCACACGCATCATATGTTGCATGAAGCTGTAACGATTTGCTCCAAGCCCCAGTTTCTGTAGCATGCTGTGCAACTGTGCTTGAGTGTGTGCCAATATTAACACCTAACACCTAAGCAATGTACTGATCTGAAACCAGACGATGCTGATGATGATGATGATGATGCGTTGAAAGACTCAAAGACTACTTTTAATGCATTTAACAAGCATCGGCGATGCTGTGCGAGCACATCTATTGAACACTGTAATCAACACGCCCACACACTTGCAACGCCTTTTGCCCGTTGCCTGTTGCGAGATGCCAGTTGTTAGTTGGACTATCCCCAGAAATGCCCAAACACCATGTGACCATATGAAAGTGGCTTTCAACTGGGTTAACAGTTAACAGCGCAAATGGAACGGAAGTCATTGAGGATAAGCATATAAATTGGAGGGGGGAAATATTTATGAGAGTACGAAAAAACACTTTTAGCATCATAATCTGCGGGGGAACAATTTATGAAAAATGTTCGAAGACAAGCACATAAAAATAAGGAGCTCACATGAAGTTATAGAGAGAATGGATTTCAAGTGAATGTGACCAATATTTTGTTGTAAATTTGGAAATAAAAGTGTTACAAATATTGCACAAAATACATAAAGAAAGTTCCTCATGGGAACAACGTGAACAATTATTTTCAAATAAATATATGATCGAATATATAAAATTAAAATATATTTGATAGTTCCTAAAATCAGCATATGAATATATCAATGAATGTACGTTTTAGTTGAAGCCTCAAAAAAGTTATTTTAATAGTTAATAATTGTGATTACAATCATATAATTAAAAGATGGTCTTAAAAAGATATTGAATGTTTAACCAAAGTTACAAAATTTAAAATAACATTTCAGAAAACAACAAGAAAAGAAAATAATTTTTCGATTTTGTACAATAAGTCGAATGTCAAGTAACCTTTTCGTATTAATTATTCCACGAAGTTCCCCTATCAAATCAACAAAGCAGAAGACTTTGGAGATTGAAAAGCCATCTCTATTAAAGATAATGCCACGAAAGATAAAGATTTGAAATTAATAAACAATTATAGTTTTTATTTCCAGGCAGACAGATAGTGTCAGAATTATGAAGTAGCTGTACTCAGCATTAACATATTGATCACATTAAACGAAAACGCGATTAGAGACGCGAACAGTTCTTCAAGGCGTTTCCCAGTTTCCAGACACAGACTTAAAGCCACAGTTGATGATGGAGATGAAAATGACGATGGAGATGCGAGACGAAGATGTGGCTAAAGTCACAGCCTAAATGCCGCTAAGTGCCAAAATGACAAGCATGGCAAAACGGTGGGGGATTTGGTGGGTTGGCTAGCTGGCTAGCTTGTGATGCTGATGACGATGATGATGAGGATGGTGGTTGCTGGCTGGCACCACAGAGAGCTAGCTGGTGGTTGGCATGACTTTGCTCAATGCCAGGCGCGCATACCATGGCCACATTAACTACTCCATAAAAGGTGTAAAGAAATCACTTAAGTACTTGTATGTCACTCCTTTGTCAAAGTAAATCATAGTGCGGTACCGTCCGGACGGGTTTTTATAGCCAGTCAACCCAACAGCAGACAACAAAAGCAACAACAACAACAACAAAAAACCCCAAACTCACAAGCCAAAACCCATAGATACAGATGGAGATAGAGCTTCACACACAGCAGCTAAAAGATTTGAGCTGAGTGTTTGGCTGCGCTGAACTGTAGACAATCTATATAAATATAGTATATATATATGTATTTATATACATACATATACATATATATGTGTGAGTGGGTATACACGTGCAAGTATAAAATATAGGCGTAGAATGCTTTGGGTTATAAAGAATAAACGGGGGAGTTTTATTGACAGCCGCAATTACCACATAATCATGCAACAAATATGATGCTTGGATGGCAGGCAGCACGTTGATGACGTTGCGTTGTGGCAGATAGATAGACCATGAAGTAGTCCCAGCCAAAACGTGCTGATCCATTACGAATACAGAGATCGAGGGAGGATGGCGGGTAGTGTAACAAAGCGACAATCACAGCACAACAACACACCAGCTACATTTTGTCTAGACTTATTGAGTGATCGTGGCAGGAGCCAAGACCAACAACCACAAGAAGGCGCAGCCGTTTTTTTAATGGGGTGGCAATCACTTGGACAAGCAGACAGATCGGCCGAGTCCAACAGGAACAACAACAACAGGAGAGCTGACTCCTCGCGCTGGGCCCCAAAGCCAACATCAAATTATGGTCAAGAGGCAAGAGTTACCAACAGGCCCGTTGCAAGTTGCACGTTGCCAGTTACCAGCATTCAGCAGCCTCGTTTTGTGCTCTGAACTAGGTTGGCAGATACTTAAGAAATATGTTATTAAATAATAATGGAGTGCGTGGTTAATAGATACAACAGGCAACCAAGCATCCAAGCAACCAGGCAGCCAAGCAAGCAACCAACTCTGTTGCATTCGCAGTCTCTACAACAGTGTGAAAGAAGTGTGCGGCCCCCTTGGCGCAATGATTGTTAACAATCAATTAAGGAAATAAGTTGTTTATAAAATGTTGCTATTACTTTTTAAACTGAACGGAGATACCATAAATACGCCTAAGTATGGGCTATCTCTCTTCCTCTCCTCAATCTCCTTCGACATTTACACTCGACAACAATTTCAGAAATTCTCCTCGACATGTTGTTACAGCACATTTTCGAAAGTCCAGCAGAAAATGGGTCATCTTTACATTACCTCAAGACCAATTATGATTGCTATGAAATTTTCTTTTCAATTGCAATTTCATAACAAATTTAATATGGATATATTAAAATATCAAAAATATTGGAGGCACATTAATGTCACTTTTAATGGTGAAATATTTCTAGAAGAAAAATTAAGAAATTTCAAGTGAACTGACATAAAAAATTTATTGATCTTGAATAATATTAATAATAATATTAAATTCGTTGTATTATGAAATTAGTTATGTGGAAATAAGCTATGGAAGAATTTTACTCCGAACCAAAATAAAGCTTCTGTCATTAAAAATAGTTATAATTTGTCTTAACACCTGGCTACATATTTTATGCAATGATTTTCAAAATTTAATTTTTATTTGCCAAAAAAAATGTGTAGCCAATTAGTTAAAAAATGCAAACAGCTTTATTTTTATGATCTTGTGATTGCTAAGATTTTATTAGCTCAATGTTAACTGAAAAAGTCGTGTCTTCGACTTTTATTGGTTACAGAATTTGTTGGCCAGTGCTTGATTTGAAGCCACGAGCAGAGGACAATCAATTTGGGCCTGCTTTTGGCTCTTGGCGAAAATGTTTTAATTAATGTGCGTGTGGTAGACAGTTAATGAAACTGTTATAGTTCTACATATGACTATAACATACTCGAACATATTACCATATACGAAGTGGCATAGAAGAGTTTATTAACCTCCGCCTTGTTAAAGGCAATGTGACTCGAGCGCTCCAAAAAAGGGCCCCGCTTTGTGCTGTGAGCTGCGATCTGCAAAACATCATTAATCACGACACCCAGCAGGTGCGGGTCGAACTTTTTGGTAGTAGCAAGAGGCAGAGACGGAGAGAAAGAGTCTCGACTACCGAACTGTACTACGAGCATTACTTTAACTCCATCTACTACAAGTTGACGGTCAAGTTGGAGCTCCTCACTCCATACATGATTAGTGGCGGTGGCTACTTTAATGAGCGTTAACTGCGCCTCCAAAGTTCATTAAGTGCAGTCGCCGAGACGAACACATGACGTATGATTGATGCGCACACATTTGTTCGTCAAACGGTTCAGTTTGGTTCTGTTGTGCTGGAAAATTCAGTGCCAAAATTGGCGTTTAAATGAAAAACATTAATCAACATTCAAGTCAAGTCATCAGATTTTCAGCAAAGTTCCTTGTGCAATTTGCATTGCTTTGATTCTGTTAGATTGAAGAACCATTTCTTCACAATGCGAAAACTCATCCGAAACTTTTGGGCTTTGTCTGCACACACAAAGCTACATATACACATACATTTATACATATCGACCTGGGGCAGCGCATGTGGCATTAATTTTGATTAATGGCCAAAATTGCTGAGCATTTTCGAAAAGATTTTTAATTGTTTTCAAATCGGCGAAGAGGGCGAGTCGAGTTGAGTCGAGACGCGACGAGTCTCTAAACTGCGCGTTCTACAAATAATTATAAGCAGTTTTTAATGATAATAATAAAAAAGAGTCAAACAAAAGGTTTGTTGGCAGCAGCACTAATTGTTACAGATCTGGCGAAGAGACGCACAACTTGCTACCAGTTCTGACCCCGAGGGCCAATTTTTATACCAGCTACCCATAGGTAAGAAGGGTATTATAGCTTTGGGACTTCAGGAAATGTATGTAACAGGCAGAAGGAAGCATTTCCGACCCCATAAAGTATATATATTCTTGGTCAGGGTCACCAGCCGAGTCGATATAGCCATGTCCGTCTGACCGTCTGTCTGTGTGTCTGTATGAACACCTAGATCTCAGAGACTATAAGAGCTAGAGATTTCAAACTTGGTACCAGTATTGGTGTATGTTCTACGCAGATCAAGTTTATTTTAGATTTTTGCCACGAGAATTTGGTCGTGATCGGATGAAAAACTTGGAAGTTATTCAGAAAACAGTTTTGTTTGGGAAAATCCATAGGCAGCTGCACGTGGAGTGTTTCTGGTGAACAATGTGACCGTGCATGGTATATTTTATACTTTATATGATATTTAGGATGTGATGGAATATGAATGTACAAATATACCAAAAATACCAAAAATATTTTTTGGTACATTTTAGTATATTTGAGCTGGGTAGCGGGTATATCATAGTCGAGCATACTCGACTGTAGCTTTCTTAATTGTTCTATTTCTCTATGTCTCGGCAGGTTTCTTAAATCTATATATACTTATTTCTCTAGTTTCTGCTTCTGCTTCTTTTCGCCCTTCTCATAATTCTGTATTCAATTCATGAAAGCAAGTGCCGCTAACTGGCCGAAGGGGATGTGACACATGGAGGGAGACCAAAGCACGCGCTAAACACAAAAGAGGTGAAAAACTATTAACAAAAGTTCAGAAAATTGCCACAAAATGCGTATTTAAAGTATAATGACAGGGCAGGTAACTGGTAAAGTAGAAGCTACAATATCAAGATGTTAACATAAAATGTTGTGTTTGTACATTTAACGACAATTCTTATACAATAGACAGTAACATAGCAAATCAAATATTTGGAAATTTGAAATATAAATTACAAATGTTATGATAAATGTAGAGTAAATTAATCTAAAAAAATATGTTCACAACTTTAGTTGAAGTTCTCGAAAATATACCCCTTTTAATATTAATATATTCGATCGACTACAATTGATAATTGTTGATGGCAATCTACAAATGGAATTGATATAAATTAAAATTGGCCATTAAAAGATAGTAGGTCAAACTTCATGGTAGACTTATTGTGGGAACCTGTGGTATTTGAATGGAGCATGTAGCTAACATTTCAATCCATCAAAAAATTTTGATTGTTCTTAATTGCTGCAAAGCTATGTGCGAAACAGAAAAAGAGAGAGAGAGAGAGAGAAAGAGCAAGAGAATCCATCTGGCAGTGACTTTGCTGTAGATCCCGCGGAGCAAAAACATTTTCGAAACGAAAAGCATTCTCAAAATGACTGTAAAACCAAAACGAAGGCAGTCGAATGAGAAGGAAGAAAAGTTGGAGCTGCTCTGGCAAAATGCTGTAAATTCCATAAATCTGTCAAGCGAAGCACAACGTCTGCACTTGTTCGGTTGTCCGGCCAGCGCCTTTGCAAATCTTGACATGTGAAATACGCAGATTTGCCGAGCTTTATGGGCCACTCACAGACAATGCCCAATAAGAGCGCAACAGAGAGAGAGAGAGAGAGAGTAAGGTGGTCGGAGGGAAGGAAAAGAGAAGAAAGACGCACGCGTTGCAGCCGCAGCAAAGAAGCAACGGCAGCAGCAGCAACATTCCGTGGCAGCATTCGCCCAGTGCCATAAACTTGGCTAAAGCGCAAACGAAAAGCGGCTGCTTTTTGAAAGTGGCGGCACTAGCAACACGTGCAGAGATGTGCATGATGATGACCCGGCCACTTGAACTGCCTGACTGACTGAATGACTGCTCGACTGTCTGGCTGGCTGGATGGATTGATGGATTGTTGCTTTGGTGGCATCCTCCAGTCCAGTGCAAATGAAGACCTGTGTGCCTTCTTGGCCTTTGCTTTTGGCCTGGCCTCGGCCCCAGCCCCTAGCTGGCCACTTGTTGCAGCAACAGTCGGCTTCGGCAGCGGCTCCAAAAAGCACCAAAAAGCTAATTTAAAGCAATTTAGTTTGAACGCGCGCGCATTTCCATGCAACGGCCAGACAGTGAGAAGGAGAGTCAGGGGAAACGCATCATGAAACTGCACGAAATGAGGCTGAATGATGCACGGCAACAACGAGGACAACGCTGCAATAGCATTGCAACAACTTTTGCTGGACGGACATTTATTTATTATATCAATGCAACAAGCAGCACCAACAACAAAAACAACTGGTAAGTGCAACTGCAATTGCCACAGCAACAGTCAGTTGCAGTTGCAGTTGCAGCTCTGATGGCCATGAGTTGATAGCCCGTCATAGCCGCATTGACACAATGGGCCTCCAAAAAGCATCAACAGCCGTAACATTCACTTGACTGCTCTCCACTTCACCTTCTGCCAGCACTTCACTGCACCCCCTTCGCCTGTTGCCGCCTCAATTATTCGATTAAACATTCCGTTACACAGACGCCGTTGGTAGTAGACCTGTGTGATGCATGTTACCTGAACTTGAACCCTCTCCCAGCTGAATGCCTTGCAGACTTCCTAGCCAGCTGACAGGCTACCAAACTTGCCCAGCTCCACTGAACCCACAAAGCACACACCACACATCAAAAACACATGAACATGAGCTGGCACAACTGTAAAACGCCCCCACAAAAGTACTGAAATATTAGTGCAAAAATGAACCTGTGAACCGAAAAACATAGTCAAGGCAAAAGCACTACTCTAAATACTCTAACTAAAGTAAAATAAATTATACATTTAAAAACATGTATTCAAATCATTACATTTTTCTTTCTTTTCAAAAGTGTTTTTTTTTTAGCATGAATATCAGTTTTATTGGGTTTATTTCTTAATTCCGAATAATTGTCGTTTTCTATTTTTAATTAATTTTATTTTCTTGTATTTTGGTTAATATTAATATAAGAGTAAGGTTTTTAACTCTTTGC
The DNA here is from genome assembly GCA_035047445.1 of Drosophila siamana. Lineage (NCBI taxonomy): Eukaryota > Metazoa > Arthropoda > Insecta > Diptera > Drosophilidae > Drosophila > Drosophila siamana. The sequence goes on along the minus strand of JAWNPP010000014.1, from coordinate 218,243 downwards.
TGCTTACACAATTCGTCCCAACTCCTCTAAAAATTGTAACTCGGATGATGAATTGTTGGTTAGTTCCTTGACTTGAATCTGTTACCAGGTCGTATACTTAATGGCTATCCTTATGACTCAGTCCAAATGTTATAATTATTGTTGCTCATAAAAATAGAAACCAATACCGTAAGTTCGTTACTTGAGTCTTTTGTTATGCGCTCAACTCATTAAACCCTGAAAAATCCATGGCCATAGACATGGCTCTCTCTCTCTCCAACTCTCTCTCTCTCTCTCTCTGTCTGTTTCTGCATATCTCTAGGACCTTAGTGGTCGTAACAAAAGCGTAACCAAGTGAAATTTATTTAGCCATTTCCAATTTGGACAGCACTAAAAATTTTTAGAACACAAAAATTAATTAAATACAATTGTTATTGGCCTGCTGATGTGTTAATTGGCTTGAAGCTTCAATGCTTCCAGATAATTACATTTTTAACAGTTGTGCTCAACGACGATAAAAGTTTTTCTAGTTTTCATAAGGACGTTTTCGTAATTTTTACAGAAGAGGTTTTGGTTTCAGCAAATGGAATAGTACACTAATTAATCTCAATTTATTTAAAAGTCATGACATTGAAATAATTTTCAAATTAGCTTCCAGCTCTTATGAGCTTTAAAATTGCTCGTTAAAAATATTTGCTTTTTTGGGAATAAGGAAAATTGTAAAGTTTTTTCAAGCAGTCGATGGGTTTCAATGGCCTTAACCATTTATAGTTTTAGCAGAACGGAGCAAACACTCAAATCAACTGTGAACTACTTAAAATCAGACACTAAAAACCAACGAAAATTCAAAAGAATCAAATTGCTTTGTCGCTACCTCAGTTGTTTAGTTAAAGTTTTCGTTGCTGTTGCGGTGGCTAGCAAGCAAACTGCAGGGCTAATGAACCAATTACTAGTTGAGGCCATAAAACAGACAGCAAATGCGAGCATTCTCTGCGAATCGAGATGGCTGCGAGGGTCGACCGTGGAAGGGGACGTTTGGGGGCAGAGAAGCCGCACTAGAATTCCCACCAAAGTGAGGCAAGTAAAAAAACAACGGCTAAACGACAGCGATGGCAACAGCAACGGCATCGACTGGAAATCATGGCTGACCTCTATCTTTGGACAAAAGCCCAACTAAAATGAAACCGAAATGCAGCTGAGAGCCTCAACTAGACCGACATTAAAGAGCCGAGGACAAGGCAAAGGTAATGGCAAGCGCTTTGGCATAGTGCAGGCCACAACCACACTGAAGAAGGCCTCAAGGCAATACCAATAACAGCAACAACATCAACAGCAACAGCATCGACTGCAAGATCGATTCAAAGCACGAAAAATGCGCCTACACAAAGATATTGCGACTGTCATAAAACAATATTATTGGCATTATTACATTTAAGTGTTGACAGCATAATAAAATAATTGTCGACAGACAATTTACAACAACAACTTACGTTCAGCTTGGAGAAACTGAAGTCATGGACTCTCAATCGATTCTCGTATCGTTTTCCAGCGCCGCACTGTGGCAAGACTTCGGAGGCCGGTGTTTAGGAGGAGGAGGTCATATCGTTGTCGTTTCCCATGTAAAACACTTTTAAAAATCACACTCACAACTCAAACCGAATGCAAAGTGCAACAAGTCATCAGGCGTTTTACAGATCTTTCATAAGGCGAAATCCCACTGTCTGGACTTTTGCAGTCCGTTTGAAGATCAAAAGAATTGTGCGGCGCACTGAGAGCGCCAGAGAGGGGAGAGACAGTGAGTGAGATAGAGAGCTTCAACTGCCTATGTTCATTCATATAATTCACCCTCATTTCATAATAAATTGCTCTCAATTGATCACGACAATCGACAGCGATGAAAAGTCATGCCAAAGTTTACTCAGGATCTGGAAAAACGCAGTTCACCAGTACTTGAAGAGGGGTGCCGGGGGGAGGAGGTGCGAAACATACGACGAAAAACAAGAAAAGCGAAAACGTAACGAAACACGCCGCAACAACAACAACTAAAAAAATCAACTTTAAATTGGCATTCGCGGTAAAGGCAAAAGGTGCAACGATGCCATCGTTTGCTATATAGTGTTAAGTTGTAGGTGCTTTAAGCATCCCGTTCTGGACATTTTTTTCTCGACTCGTCGCTTCTTGGCCGCCTCGCTTGGCAAATAAGTCATATAGCAATACAAAGGTGGCTAAAGGTTTTCGGTATAAGGAATTGCTCCAATATTTTGTCGAGCCTGCCTGATTGCCATCTTGCAATATTGCCCGCACCACCAATACTATCAGCACCACGCTGCTGCTCTCCGCTGTGTTTGGGCTTTCAGCCCGCAGGAAATCACCATTATCTCCAGCTGCAAACAGTTGGCAGCATGGCACAACAACAGTGTGGATTGATGATGAATTATGTAGAGCACGAAATGCGAACTCTATTGCTGGCTGGTGTATTTTCTGCTACTCGGCGGTGCCATGTTGTGCTGAGTGGTGCTGTTGCTGCTGTTAGTGGCTGCCTCGTCTGGCGCACGGTGTGGGAGTTGTGCTGATTTGGCAGTGCGGCTCACGAACTCGTTCAAGAATTTTAATGAAAAAAAAAAAAAAATACAAAGTAAAACGAAAAAACAGAAAAATAAAGAATATGAATAATGATAAAAGGAAATTTTAAATTACCAGCAAAATATTCAAAAATAAATCATTCGACTCATCGAAAGTCAAAAATTATTAAGCCAACAACGAACAGATGCTCAAATAGTCAACCAATTATTTTTAAAGACAAACCCAAAATCAACACAACTCTTTGGCTTTTACAAGATTTTTTACTTAACCTTTTTTAAATATGTCAATTTATAAAATTTCACTTTAAAAGAAATTTGTAAATACCTCTGATATTTTATGATGATTTAATGCCTATGGCTTTAAAAATTAAATTAATAAGAACATTTTTGTTATTGTTGTCATTTACAAGACAAATTTTCCAATTAATTTATTTATTTGCAAGTTTTTAAAAATCTTCGGTGCAACTATTAAATTATTTTTGCATTAAATATACAAATTAAACATCAATTGTTAAATATAGTCAATAATTCAAGAAGGAAAAACGTTATTAAAGTACAACTGATTATTAATTGTTACAGACATATGCTATTCCTGGTGATAACTATCAAGCTGCTAAGTAGTTTAAGAAATGACTTGTGACAGCGATTTTAAAAATTGACATTCACGAGGCGGTGTCCAAGCTGCGCTTAGGTCGAAGCAATGATGATAAGATAGTTGGAGTGTGGAACTATGCCAAAGTGTAAACGTTACCCCTTTTACTGTAGTCGCTTTGTGGCTTTGTTATTAGTGGTAATAACCGCGGGACACAGTCAACATCGTCACCACGCATCGCCGACATTACTAACATCAACACCACAGCACTGCGCCGCAATCTGAAGCAGCAGCAGGAGCAGCTGAGAATCTGAAGTTGACTCTGAGGCTGAAGATGCCGCGGTGAACCCACATGCACTTTGCGGTAAATGAAGTCTCGGTTGCGGCAGCAAATTGTGTTATCAAGTCATGGGAATTGCCCTGCATGCCTAGAAAGCCATACGGGCCATGGAAATTGTACACTATAACAAAAAAAGAAAAAACAAAAAACATAGCTGAAAAGCTGCAAAAAACAGAAGAGAATTTGTACAGGTAGCCGCTATGCGAGAAAACCAAATGAAAAACTCGTTAGAGTGGCCCACTGCGTGTGAGTGGAGCCAAAAGTGCAATCCCCGTTGCCACACTGTCCAGTACAACACATACACTCAAATACACACGTAGACACAAGCACTGGCTGCATTATTTCACCAAATCATTTCATGCCACATTAATCCACTTTACCATCATCATCATCTGCGTCGGCGTCGCCTTCGTTTGGACATCAGCAAGCAGCCATCTCGATCCACAGTCTGGGAACTTTCCTGACAACGGCGACGGCGACGACGACAACGACAACGACGACGTGTGCCTAGAGGGTGTCAATTGTTGCATATGAAAAAAAAAAAATTGCAATTTGTATGCGCCGTTTTGGGAGCTGTGTTTTCTGATGTGTCTACCCTATACACAATAACTGTCTAATCATGAGGGTATGCTCACTGAAAGTAGAGATAAATAATGGAAAAGTATTTTAAATACCAAATTTTTATCTAATTTCGCACTACAAGAAATGTAATTAGGTAATTGAACATAACATATTTTAAAAAATATTAGTTCAAGTTACATTATTATCAATTATTCCATAAAAAAAATGAAATATTAAAAATTGTATCTTTTTTTACTGCATATTTCAATGAAATTAGTATCAAAAGCTAATAAGAAAATGTTCACTTACATACTTGCAGGGTATTTCGTAGTCGATTGACTCAATTTTGCCGCCGTGACGATTACACAGTTGGCATGTGTTGGAGTAGAGCATTCGAGCTATGAGTGTTGAATACTGAGCTCAATTTACTATTAGCGTGACTTTTGGGTTAGTTTTTCTATTCGTCATGCAAAGCAGTGCTTATTGGCGGCGTTTGCAGCCAACGCTCCCCCTGCCTGTCTCTCTTAGTCTATCTGCTTCGCACTTGAGGCCAAATGACCGTCGTCGTCATCGTTTTAAGTGTTTTATTGCAGCAAGTGATCTTCTCAAAAGCATAAGCTGCCAAACTAAAACCACATTCACATCCCCGAGAGAGCTCTATAATTTTGTTGCCCGATATTCGGCATAGATGATAGATGATGCTAGGATGGGAATTGGCACAGCAATCAAATCTCTATGCCCAGTAAATGTAAACACGAGAGCCCGACCGCAAGCAAACGTTTCAATATCGTCATAAAGATCGCAAATATCATTCGACAGGTTTAACCACGTTAGTAAATTTTTAGTTGCATAGTTTACTTTTCGTATATAAGACAAATTATTCCATACAAGAGCTCCAAATAAAAAGGACCCCAAAAGGACCTTAAAATTTAAGAATTCAAAAGGCATTTATAGAGATTTTAGACTATTTAATAACATACATACCGTTTAAATGTACTTTTCAAACTCTCCTTCAATTAGTGAATTTGTTGGATTGAATAAGTTGACAAGATCGATCCCTGAGAGTTCAAAACACCAAGCCAGTTTACAGTCGGTAGTTTTATTATGACCAATTCTTGCGATGCAATTTTCCATGGAACAACTGCAAGTTGTTCGATGGTGTCTGGGACTGTGGCTGCGTTTGATGCTAACGATAATGAATGTAGAACAACGTGAGGAACATAAAACTGATTGATCGTTACAAACTTTTATTAAGTCATACAGCTTGGCTGGTGTATTGGTTGTAGCTGGTTTCCTTTTTTAGTTGGTTGATCTGTTGATCATATGTAATTTATTTGTCATATCACGTGTTAAACATTTAACAACTCATGGGCTAGGCCAGGGACCAGGCCCGGGCCCCATAACCAGAGGCGAACAAGTGCACCACAAATGAAAGAAAATGAAAAATATATTTGCACAAAGATCAATCTTGTTGCTTTACCTGGGAGCAGTAAGAAAAGCAAAGCAATAAGTCAAAACAATGGCCTGTCGCCAATGTCGTCGTCGTCGTCATCATCATCATCATCTGTCGTCATCATCGCGTTGTTCTTGTGCACGTCGTTGTTGTCATAATTGTGGAGTCTAAGCAGACTCCGTTTGACTGGGAAGTCAGTAAGCTTGAAGATTAGCCTTTGGTGAGCATGCTAAACGAGTTGAATGAGTCGGGAATGAGACAGTAATGGGGCTTCTTACTTTGTTCAGATCGTACTTGTACTCTAACTGAGACAGAGACTGAGGCTGAATCAACGACTGAAACTGAGACAACAGCTCGTTCTGGGGCTGTGGTGAGCCTGCGTGGGTGGAATCGTGGTAACAGGAGACGGACACTGATTGTTCCATTCAGTCGTCGAGTGCAGAGTCTACACAGTTCCGAGTTAGAAAAATGCTGGAGCCCAGATATGACATTTTGAATAACGCTGAAGTGTGTTAGAAAGTGAAACAGAAGGTTAGCCAATGAACCCAACTAAATTCTCAGCTAGAAATTGACTTGCTATTATCTTAAACCTGCTGCTATCACAATTTAATTAAGATAAAATCTAGATTGATTGGATGATTACTTAAACAGGTTGATAAGAATTTAAAAATTTAAATTGAATTTCGGCTTAAATTACTAGAAGAAATTTAGTTCATTTTAAAATTGCAATAGAAGGAATTTTTAATTACTTTCTCAATTTTATTTAGATTTACAACTAAGACAAAACATTTTGATTAGTATTGACGTGTCGCATAATTAGTTAACAACCTAAATAATATAAAGTTTTTCTCGCCAGTTTTCCTACTAAGCTGTTTTTTTAATGTCCTGGTGAAGGTGAGTTCTTACTATTATTATATTACTATTATCTATTATTTTTTTTTTATATCTTAGGAAAATTCATTTAATATTATAAATATTCATTTTAATTATATAAATATATAATATAATATATAGAATAAGTTTCCAAAAACTACGTTGTAAACAGCAACAGAAGCTCTTATTCTCACAAAGCTCAACTTTAATAGTTTGCCTCTGAACTTAATGCGACTCCAGATAGATCAGAATCGAGTGATATGCATATGGATGTGGTAAAGCCGATAGCACCACCGGCCAAGCCAATGCAATTACAATGCCACAATGTAGTCAAAGGGAAGGGGAAGTTGAATTGGAGTTGGAGCCTGCTCCGGTTTGGTCATTCACACGTCTTGTTAGCGCGTCTTAATAAATTGCACGCAATCAACTTGCGCGCTTAGCTCCATTTAAGTGAGGCAGAGCGAGTAAATCTTGGCGAGAGCACAGCGAGTGGACCACAGCAGGTGGTTCACCATTGAACGACGACTTTTACTTACATATAGCAGCAACTACACACAAAAAAAAGGCAATGCGAGTGAGGGACGAGTTGGCAGAGTGCAGCGTCCAGAGTGCAACAGCGTGTAACACAGGCGAGAGACAGCCAGCAGCCACCAGCCGGTAGATAATTGATTGCGCTTCAATTGCAATTACCGGACCAAGGCGAATCTTCACTTCAGAGTAGCAAAGCAGAAGGCGCCTCGCTTCGAGAAAAAAAAACGGAAAAAATACTTGTAATTGTGTCGTAATAATGCGATCTTCGCAATGCGCCACTTGCAAGAGTTGCATGTTGTATGTTGGCGACACATTTAGCCCACATGCTGGCGCCACCTATGAGTCGTATTTGTAAATACTGCAGCTCGCGACATAAGCTAATCTCAACAGCAGGGCGATGCATTCCCACGCAGGCCACCAGCAGTAGCTTCCTCTCTCTGTCTGTCTCTCTCTCTCTCTCTCTCTCGCTCTCTCTCTCTCTCTATCTCTCTCTCTCTCTCTCTCTTTCTCTCTCTCTGCCTATCTCACTCTTTCATTCGTTTTGTGTGGTGTTCAGTTACAGACACCTCAAGTTTTGGCTAAATTAAACTTCTTTATTTCAATTAAATGTCCGTCCGTCTGAGGTGTCTGTTAGTCTGTCATCGCCGTGCCCATATGTGTGGCAAGGCACACGACGCTTGCCACAAAAAACCCAAACTAATGAAAAAGGAAACGCAAACGGGATTGCAAATGGGAATGGGATTGGGAATGGGAATGGGAACAACGCGAGCAAAGAGCTGCCTTTGAGTTTCTTGGGCTTGGGCTCCGCTTCGCTCTTGCTGTTCGTCTTTGATCTCAGTCTGCAGTCTTGCCAATTGTTGCTGTATTTTGGCTGCTTGTAACCTCACCTTTAACATCCCACATGCGTCGCCTGTTGTTTTTTTCCGTTTGCAAGACTTGGTTACCTATTATATTTCTCTTTAAGCTTTTTAAAATACCCTACATAATGCAAACCATGTGAAGAAATGAGCTTTTAAATGATTTAAATAGATTTTGTAGCAGATCTAAATAATTTGCATGGAAATTTCAAGAGCTTTGCCCAGTCAACTGTCTAACAGTAAACTGAACCGAAGCACTGGCAAGCTTTTATGTGCCTTTAAACATTTACGAAAAAGTAGAAATATTAAAAAAAAATTTTTAATGAGTGCAACAAAAATAATTAGAATATACATATTCTAGTTAAAAAAGTTTTTATAATTATATCAGTGCTTTTATATTTGGACAGCATACTTCAGCTCTGACATAACTTATAAACATTCTTAACTTTTCGGAATTAAAGCCAAATATTTTTCCTGAGTGCAGGAAAACAACAAATCACTTAGCAGTGCATTTGTTGGTCTATATAAATTTGCATGCCGCCCGCACCTTTTGTGATCTGCCTCAATTCTCATTGTGCTGCCACATGTTGGCCCCTGTCTGTCGTCTGTTGTCTGCTGTATGTGTATGCTGCATGCAACACGTCATCCGTTAGCAAGGCGGACCTCTGGGCATGTCAGCTAAGTCCAATTGTCAATTAAGTCAAATGCAAACGCTTAATAAACCAAGTAAATCAACTGTTACGATATAATTTGATCAAACGTTATTGCGGTCTTTTTTTTTATTTGTGTTTGCTCTTTTGGAGTATTGCCACCAAATCGGAGTGCAAGAATAATGATGATGATTATGATTATGTCTTGACTATGCACAGTGGGCGCAACGTGGGCAACTGAATGAGTTTCAAGTGGAGCTACCGTTGCTAAAGAGGTGTGCGAGACTGTGGTTGTATTTGTGTGTTGTTAACGTTTAATTAGCTTGCCAGAGCCTTGAGCTCAATCTGCAAATGCAATAAAAAAGTGCAACATTTTGTCTATTTTTGGTCTGGGTGGCCCCACAGGGCACACACATTGTACACACGCTTTCTGACAGGAAGTTTGCCACACGCAATCAGCCGACGAGGCGAAGAGCTGAAGAAGACTTCACACTAGGCCGAGTGTGCACAGGTCGCAATTCTCGAATCCCTCGCTCTCCCTCTCCATCTCCATCTCCGTCTCCATGCTCATGTCCAGGCCGCATTCCAACTCGAACTAGACAAATATTGATGGCCGCTCATCAATAGCCACAGCAGCGGACGCGGCAACTGCAGCCATGCAACAACAACATCAGTGAAAAATCAAACGCAGCAGAAAGAAAATTTTGCAGTACGATTGATTTATTTACCACGGCTTAGATTTACCGCCTTGCAGCCGAGTGGCATTTTGGCATTGTGCTGATGATGCTTTCCCACTTTTGAGGCTGGCAACTTACGCTCCCCGTTTCCCCCCGTCTGCTTCGTATACACCTCCATCAACGTCCCTAAGCTGCCACATTGCCATCAGCAGCAGCAGCAGCAGCGGCGGCAGCAGTAGTGGCATCATCAACAGGCGGCACTAGCGGCGCAGGCAAAACTTTAAATGTTGCGTTTGATTTGCTTAGACTAACAACGTTGTTGCAGCAGCAGCAATAGTTGTTGTTGTTATTGCTGTCACAGTTTGTTGCAGTTGCAGTTGTTGTTAGTGTCCATCTGGTATCTGCATCGTTACACAAAACCACAAACAATTTATATTCCCATCAAACATTTGACCGCAACGCTGATTCATCTTAATCAATTATAATCTTTTGGATCGAGTTTTTCTGCTGTAATGAGCGAAAAAAAAACACCACCAACAACAGCAACACAAGAAGAAAAACTTATGCAGTCGCAAGAGGTCGCCACTTGGGGGCACCTCTGCGTGTAGAGATTTGCGCCACAGGCGTTGCACAGATAACAGAAGACAGCAATAGTCGTAGCTGCTCCGTTCTCCTCTTACCGCATGACCGTACCTCGGCTATGGCAATTCCATTGCTAAACGAGATGATTGCATGCCAAACAATGCACAATCCGCACACAGACCCAAATAACTCAGATGCTTTGATAGATAGATCTATAGCAAAGAACGGACATAATAACAAACATGATACGATCAATCTACCCGACTACAAACTATTACAACTACGAGTATTGTGCAAGCATTATGTTTATACCAACTATGCCAGCTAGAATTATTGACTTCTAAATCGCATTTAATGCCATTCATTCTACGTTAAATTAACTATACTATTGCTACAAAAAAAAAAATTTCTCTATATATATTTATATTAAAATTAAAATAAAAATAAAAAATTTTCTAAACACAAAGCTAAACACCGCAATCGATATATACAATTGTCATTGTGTAAAGTTTTCTTACCTTTTTCTTAAATTTTAACTAAATTCATAAATTCAAACAAATATATTTTAAAAATCACAAAATAAATTTTCGTTAAACAATTATTTATAATATGAATATATCCTTTATAAAATATATTTTTTATACACATATAGTGAGTATTCTACAAAACAGTTACAGCCTTGGTGTCTTCGTTAGCAACCACAGTAATTACATAACAATTGTAGTCTACTTTTAAAGACGAGAATAGAAGGAGATAGCGGGAATCGAGCAGCTGTTAAAGCTCACACTGTTTTCGTCATACTCAATTTTCAATTAGAATGTTGTTGTTGTTGTTGCCTATGCCGCAATTGTTTAATTTACAAATCATGTGAACCAATTAAACACAAGACAACAGCCACAGCAACACCAAGAAAAACAACAAAGCTACGAACAAGGCTTAAATAGACTTTACTTGTTAACAATTATTAGGCCGAGACGAAGACCAACAGTGAGACTTTGACTCCAACTCTAACTCCGACTGAAAGAAGGCAACGAGCGAGCAATCAAAAGCAAATCAAATGATAAATGACAACACCAAAACACAACTAGCCTATGGATTGTACTACTCTGTGGAGCAGGTCGCAAACCGAAAACGAAACCTACACCAAGAGCCTATGTCGATCCATTAAGCCCCATAGCACCCGCCACTTGACGGATGAGTTTGAACTCACATGTCTGACCCAAAGCGCGAACGATGAGAGGAGCGCAGAGATTTGGTCGGTCGAAGAGTGCGAGAGTGGGAGAGGGGCGCTCCACCTTACGTATCATAAGGCAAATGAAACTCACACCATGGGCAGCCCAGCCGCATCCACGAATAGGGCCCAGACTCTGACAGAGACTTGGAGTCAGGGAGCAGCTCCATCTCCATTTCTGGAGCCAAGTTACACATTATTTGATAAATGGTACACAACCTTTTCGAGGTTGATTATTGTGTCTTGTCTCACTGTGTTTCGTTTGTTGCTGTTGTTGTTATTGTTGTTGTGGGATTTCTATTTTACTTTTGTTGCTGCTGTTGTTATATTTTTTTTTCATCTCTGATATAATTTCTGTTTGTTGATTGCCCCACGGGTCCATAGCTATAGATCGACCACAAATTTAGCTACAATTTCAAACAGTTTCGTTTTTGTTATTGTTTTTTCCCCCTCGTTTTTTTTTTTTTTTTTTTGTGTTTTAACCATAACGGGGCCTTCGTTACAAAATTGGCGAATTGAATTAATCGTTTCCATTTTGTTTATTTGTTGGTAATTAAACACCTCTGCTTTGATTTTTTGTATCTGCTGTGCGAGCAAAGCAAATGAATCATTTACATTTCGATTTTTTTTCACTTTTTTTGGATTGTTATTTTTGTTTTTTTTTTTTGGATTTTTTAATGTTGAATCGTTGTAAGCCATAAATTTTGGTTACGCTAGTGTGGCGTTATGTGAGGGCCATGGGAATCTTATATTTCCTCTTCACATTGGGGTCCGTTTTTTATAAATATTTCTGTTTCTTTCTTTTGGGTGTCTACGCATAGCAAATGGCGCCTGTTGAGAAATTATTAGGGCAGAATTATGGCGAAATCGAATCAGCTAATGAAGTTTCTTTACAAGTCTTTTGAAAGGGTAAAACGAGCTCTTGGAATTTTCTATGTCGCTTGTAGACATGCAATCAGAAATGTAATAAATACAATATTTGCAGTAAGTAAATATAAACTATTGAATTCTCAAAAATAGTTGCTGCAATTTGTCTTTCGCAAAAACGCTTTTTTAAATAAATTTTCAGTAAAATTTTGATTTATTAAAATATATTTTATTTTAAATGTTAACTATTGAAAAAGTATAAATACTCTAATAATGCAGTATAAATAAACAGTAGTAAAGTGATATATATGTTTAATAGGACAGGGGTTGAACATTGATATCAGTAATAATTAAATGTATTCAATGTAAAAATTATTTTCTCCTCATTTTGTATTATTAGGAATTAACTTGGATTTCACTTTAAGTGAGCACAATATGCAATTTAAATTTATACATTGTCAACGCATTATTAAATGTATACAATAAGTACCAAATATTTCAGGACATTTATAATCTGAACTTTAATTGCGGCCATGGAAGAGCATTTGCAGTTTCCTACGATCCGTTCAGTGCTCGACAGTGTCTTTGGCGTCTTTGGTGTTGATCCAACCTTGTTTCTGCTCTGGTCCGCACAATTTTGCTATTTCAAATTTCAATTTATAGCTAAATGTTAGCAGCAGGTGTTCGGTATGGTTCAGTTCGAAATCGCCGCAGATGCAGCTCATCAGCTTTTGCTGATCATCATCAGCAGAGTGTGCTGTGCTGTGTGATTCCAAAATAAAGCAATTTAATGTACGCCATTGGTGGTGAGTGGTGCGATGGTGCGGTGATGTGGTGGTTGGCCTCATTTACCATACGTAAGGTAAGTATTCTGCTTGTATTTTTTTGGGAAAGTTTTGGCGTTTGAAAAATTCTTCAATGTCAAAATGAAGAAAAATTTGCATTAAGCTTGGCAAAAAAAGCTAAAGTCAAAGGCATAGTCTAAGCCTACGTTGAATCTTCCTCACTTTCCATCTCTCTCGCTCTCTGTCTTTCTCTCTGGCGGCGCGGTGAGCGCCCTCAGGCATTCAATTACAATCGATTCTGGTGTGAAAAAGTTCAATTTCTTTTTAGCCAACTGCGACGACGACGACGACGATGAGCCGTTCGCAGTGCCGGCTAGTAATGAGGAAATGGCAGAAAACGCAGTCGTTGTTGCTGTTGAACAGTGGGACAGACAGGCAGACGGACGGACGTACAGTGGCCATATGGAAAATGCAACTCATGCACTTCCTAGATTGAACAACTGGTTGGCAACACCGCTGACTTGGCTGACTTGACTTGACTTGACTTAACTTGACTTCGCTATGACTATGTGTGTATGTGTGAGTGCAATATCTACATATGTGATTGCCATATTGTGTAGATAATTGTGAGCCTGTTCCCCGCCGGCTCCTCGTTTTCCCAGCTTGCTCAGTGAAGTGCTTAATGCTTTGTGACTATTCATGGGCACTCAAAGCAGCAGCAGCATTGCAGCCAACAGAAGCAGCTTCACTTGGCCACATATGCAAATCACACACAGGTGAAGTTCGACAGACTGGCAACAAAAGTGCAGCACTCCAAATGGGCAAACACCACACACAACTGCCTCGCTGACCAAACGGGGTAGAAGGTGGAACTGGGCACTCAACTCAACCATTGACAGTTAAGTGGTCAACGTTTTTAGCTGCACCACCAGCAACAGCAGCAGCAACAGCAGCAGGCAGCGTCAACAACAATAATTACCCACTTGCCTGCACTTGATATTAAAATCAGACAAAAGGAAAGAAAAAATACTTATATATGTATGTATATCTGTACGCTGTTCTTCTGGCCATTGCAGATGCTTCACTCGAACGGGTCAAAAAAGGAGAAAAATCAAAACGTGCCAATAGCAGAAAAAAATAAAAATAACAAAAAAAACGAGAACCGTGCAAAATTATCAAAAATCGTTCATCAAATTACCGAAAAGAGCGCAACGGGCCACTTAACGACTCTATTACGAAATGGCAAAAATAAAAAAAGAAGAGTTGAGCTGAGCTATGAAGAAGAGAGGAGCGAAATAATAGGAGGCAAAAGGCGTTTCAAAAATTGCAAAAACGTCAACACAAAAATTATTTTAAATTAGAACTCGAAACTACTCACGTTTTGCAATTTTCGCTTTTTGTGTGGAATGCCAATTGAAGTGTTAGGAAAATAAACAAACGGTTAGTTGCAAAAACAAAACCACAGCAACAACAGCGAAAACTGAAGCATCATCAACACAACATTGTGCGGCACAGCAGGGGGTTGGTGGCTGTATGCGAGTGCTTTGGGGATAAAGATGGAGCCTGCTAAGGGGGAAATAGTCAACGGTAGCACTAAAATAACAACAACAACGACAATAAAACGACTTGGATTGAAAACTTGCCCAGGCAAACTTCTCTATCGCCATCTCGCTCTAGCAGCAGTTAGTTAGCTAGTGAGTCGGCTCTCTCGCTCTTCCACTGGCCTGGCAATCAACGCAAATAGCTCAAACGCCAAACGCCTCAAGTGTTTGCTGAAGATGTCACCCACACTTCAGGCTCTGCGGCTAGGCCGAAGTCAGCAGAAGCCTTAGTCAAGTTCGTTGCTTGAGTCTTTTGTTTAGACAACGTCGCAAGTTTGACTTTTGCAATTTGGCACAGCAGCAGCAGCAACAACAACAACAACACAAATATTGGCAATATTTCGTTGCTGCTGCTGTTGCTTCGACTCTGGCTTGCAAAATATCGCTTACAGTTAAATGGAAATTGATGCACTTAGCTGACTCACTCACTTCTGTTTCGCATAGTACTTACTATATACACATGAGCATGTATATATACATATAAATATATATATTATGGGTATGTATGGGGCTAGGAACAAGTACGAGTCGCTTTTTTCTAGCCAAGCAACGTGACTTTGAATAAATTAAGTGCATATCATATGCATGCGCCTCTCTGTGCCACAAATAGAGCGAACGATGGTAGCTGCTGCGACTGTTGCTGTGGCTGCTGTTAGTTACTGTTTGCTCATATTCTACATTCGAAAGGGATCACCGTGAATAAAGGTCATTGCAACGACTCAGTACTGAAAGAACCTCAGCAGAAGCTACCAGCGCACTAAATAAACATATTCACTAAATAAAAACTCGGAGCCAAGCAGCTAAAAATGCAACTGATAAAATGTCAAGTCAATTAGCTGCACTTCCTAAAGTTCTGTATGCCTATTATTGCAACTTTAAAAATTAAAACAAATTAGTAATTAGAAATTTAGATCTTAATTCCTTTTTATATTTTAATGTAATTGCTGAAGTAAATTTTACAATAATATTATAAATACTTTTAGAAAATATTTACAAATTAAATTGATTCCTAGTAAAGTGCATAAGAGTTTTTTCCAGATATTTATACAACCTGCGAGATATCTGCAGTGTTTACACTAAAAACATAATAGATTTTCAAAAAACAAATGCATTAAAACTTGGCACTGGTTTCGAGGTGATTTATGAACACGGTAACCCGAAACGTTGCCAAATACTAATCACAACTTATTGCTTTGAGATAGCAATCAAAGAGCATAACTCATTTATTTATAACTGAGAGAAATACTCTAAATATGCGCAGCATAAATGTCACAAGTGGATGATCGTTAAAACCGAACGACGGCGTAAATATTTTGCTTAATTATCAATTTAATAAATTGCAATTAATTAAATTTAATTAACAGCCGACACGAGAGTAGAGCATCGCAAGTTGATCGCGCAACGGGGCTCGAGAGGCTCGTTTTTATTATCAGAAGACTGTCAAAATCGACTGCAATGCGCCATAAGCTGCGGCATTTTATGTGCAAAATGGCAACAAATTTGTGCTACAACGCTACCGACCATCCAGAGGGCAATCCCAACTGCATCCACCCAACGCATCAACTGAGGCATTTTAATGTCGTTGAGCTTATGATTTCTTCAAATCTATTCAACTGAACAACTAACAAATTAAAAGTCACTTTAATTGCCACTAAGCAGAGGAAAGAAGTGACAGAGAAGCGGTGGCGAGAGAGGGATGCATCAGCTGCAACTTCAGCATGCCACATTCAACTGTAAACTGCCGTTTGCTCAAATAAGCGAAATTAACAAGACACAATTACAACACACAAAACGCAGACAAACACGCCTAGACAACAACTCCTCTCCCCGCTCGCCAGCCACCCCCGATCTTGTACACACTCCTGCTCCTCCTCCTCTGTTGTATTATCGTTTGGTCTATAGTTTTATTTTTATTGCGCCAAGAGATGCGCCACACCACGCCATGCCACACCACACCACACCAGGCGGGACCCGACCAGACCAGACCAAGCCAGGCTCTGGCTAGCCATGTGTCTAGTGCCCAGTTCCCATTCGCAGCAACAACTACGACTTGCTGCAGAAATTTGCGAGATTGTTATCAACATCAGTCGCAGCAGCAGCAGCAGGAGCAGTTACAGTGGGTCAAAGTGTTTATTCGACTCTCGGTGTCATGTTAACTTTTGAAAAATTAGAATGCCAAACAATGACTTTGTCTACTAAGTTCAATGCGCGACTTATGATGATTAAAGTAGGAATTTTTAAAAATCAATTATATATATACACCAAATACACACTTTACTAACAAGTTATGTTCAACACTAATTTTTAAATTTTAAAAAATATTTTCTTCACTATTATTACGAGTATGAACATTTTGTATTAATAATAAATCATAAAAACGTCTCAAAGATATTGAATCACAGAATGCTCAGAAAATATTCCCACTGTGCGGAGGCGTTGCAGCTAACTGAAAACATTGGCAAGGTGAAAACGCAATGGAAATGTGCATGCAAAATGGAATTTATTGTATAATTAGGATTTGTCTTATTGGTAATAAGCCGCATTAAACACAGCCGCCCAAGCCAATGTGCGTGGAAAACTGCATTTTCCATAGAAAATTTGTTTGTTGCACAGCTTTCTACGCGGCATTTGCAGTTACAGCAAGTGCATAGTATACTCTAGTGTGTACGATGTGTGCTTGTTTTTTTTTCTGGGTGCGTCTTCTCATATTTTTAGACCTATGCGATGTTTGTAATGTAAGCTCATTACTGCCAGTTGTTGTGATTTTCTCTGCTGTTCTATTCTTTTTAGTTCGATGCGGTTCGTTTCTGTTCTGTTCTGTTGTGTTCTGTTTGTCGCCGGGGTGTCGAAATGTACAGCCAATTACAAGCGACAACAACAAGCAACTGCAGCAAAAGATTCGTTGTCTGCCCCGCAGTTAAAAAGGAATTCATGTCGGAGGCTGTGGCATCGAATTTCATGAGTTTCGATCGGGAAGCAGTTCGCTTCGACCAGGTTGCGACCTCTTAAAGACTTCAAGTTTTTGTTTTTTCTGTTTTACAATCGGCTTCTATGGTACATACATTGTGCGTGTAATTATATGGGCAAGCTATGCTCTTAGGATGTCGCCATGCAAAATGGGGTCGCTTGCCTGCTAATGAACATAGAAACTGAGTAGAATCTTAACTATGTACAGCTGCGATAGATACGGTAATTCGATAACATAGTTGGCTCCAATCGAATGTCTGGCGTCATCGAGTACAGCACAATTAACGCTCGAGTTACGAGCAACAAAGCAATATTAATGAAATTGTATCTATTCGATAAATTTCAAATGAAATTTATCGCTGTGCTAAAAGCTTACTGTAATACATTTTAAGGAAACGGCTAGTTAATAGAGATAAAAGTCTTGGGACGGTAAAGTGTTGGTGATATTTAAAGCTAAGTCTACAAAACATAAATAATCTAAAGCCGAACAAGAAATCAATTAAATTTTTGCTATCAGTAGTGGTATTATTACTATCGCAAGGCAGTTATTGATCATCATTTAGTACCTATCGAGTGTCGCTAAAGGGCATTCACATGTCACTTCTCGCAAATACAGTTAATTACTTCCGCCAACAGTCAGTCGACTTTTGCCCTCGACTCATGCCTCTCTTTTTACATGCAATCGATTGCAATCGATAATCAAAGCGAAATCAACAACGATGTGTGCAAAATGCAAATACCGAGCACGCCATGAACTATGGATCATTGCAGAAGATCACAGCGCAGCACAATACAGTGCATTACTGAAACTGTAGGTGGGCAATCAATTGTTGTTATTGCAGTTTTTTTTGGCCACGCTAATTTTGTTGACCTGCTGATTGCGCATGGAAATTGAAAATTATGAAATTATATTTTCTGTACCTAAAAAAAAAAAAATGGATAAGAAAAACAGCGCAACACATGCGAATGCATCAATGACAACAGACACACAACAATAGCAACAAATACATCATGTCAATCGTGATTTTGTTTGCTGAAACTTTAACATTTCATCGACGTGCCGATGTGATCCCATGTGATGATGATGTTGATGTGTTGATCGCACTCGCCGTAGTACCCACCGTTGGAGGTGATGTTTGGGGCTAGGCCAGGGCACGAATGCTACACACGCTCCATGCCTCATCAGGCCACACGTCATGCATGCCCATATACAAATTCGCTGCGCCTGATTACAAGATCAGCCAGAGCAACCGACTGCGACACACAAGAATGTGTTTCCAAGGAGAAGAGAGGGATGGAAGTGGGGGATGTGGGGGAGACCTGGCACTGGCCGTGTGACTTACCTACGAGGCTATGACCCGAACGTTCAAAATTTGTAGCAATGACCCACGATTATTTTGCTCATTATGACGATCCATCATCCACCGTAATGATGATCGGAAAGCTATTCGCACGGCCTAGGCTCATTGGAACGATGCCAATGGCTTGAAATCAATTGCCAGAGCATAGAGCACAAAGAACAACGACTGCACTAAGAATGAACAAAAGCCAAAAGAAAAGGACGAACGTGTTATACCCTTAAAAATGATGTTAATTTTATTATTTTATTATATGTTAAGAGACAATTGGCCCAAAATTTAATTTTCTTAAAAAGTTTTGAAAATGTGTAAAAAATTTTTTAAAATTTAATAATTCAATGTGAACGTAAATCTGTAAAGAAGATAATCTTAAACTAATTTATTATTTACTATTATTATATTAAAAAAACTCCAAATAATATATCTATTACACAATTTCTTATTAAATATAACCTATTAAACTAATTTGTTTGTATATTAACACATTGTACTTTTATAATAATTTAACTGTTTTCTTTATTTTATAATCAGTATGAGATTGTCCAGTTTCAATTATCTTTCAGTTAAGTATATATTTATATTAGAAATATATACTTAGTTAGAATTTAGTTAGAAATTCGAAATACCCCGCAGAGTGTATAGAGGAAAAGAGATTCTTTTCGGCGCTATTGGCTGTTTATGCTTGCCGCGGGGCAATAAGAATGCCAATGAGTTGACTTGACTTCACTTCAGTTGAGATGAGTTGACTTCAGTTGAGGATGACTTCGTTCCGTTCGATGCAGCAAGTGCAGTTGAAAAGTTCGCGGGAATATTTTCCGAATGTGTGTTAGTGTGTGTGTGTGTGTAATGGCTTGATCTTTAGATATATTAAATTAGCCAAAGGCTAGCACAAAGGCTTTAGCTGGTATGTATGATTGATCAGCACTCGTCTCGGCCGATTATAAAGTCTGAGTCAAGCGAGTTGATCAGGTCGAGTCGGCCTTTGTTTTACCTCATAGTGTATGGTGTATTGGATTGATGGCTTATGCTTTTGGTTTTGGTTTTAGTTTGGAATCGGTTTGGGTCGCGTCGCATTGCATGCATAATTTGATGTGTGTCGAAGTTGTGATCCAAGAAGTTCATGTTAAAATTAACGTCCATATTTCTGCAGCATCATCATCATCGGCAACTGCAACTGCGCTGCAACTGCAGCGTTTTCCTTTCAATTTGTATTTTATTGAGTTATTGACGGCAATTGAAAGCAAAACTTTGCGAACACACGCCAATGATGTACACGATCTAGCGTAAGGTGAAACATGATATGATATCCGTATTTGATTCAAATTACTCGATAAATTGTCACTTTAAAGTTTCACCCATACAACATCTTTATTAGAAAAAATGTTGCATTTGAAACAGACTTAGTATCTATTAATCATTCACATCTTAACTTTCATAATTTAAATCGCCGATTGCATCGATCGATGATCAATTTCAATGGATACCAGGTTAAGTGGGGAGCCAACAAAAAGTTTCCTTGCCTATGGCCAAGTTATAAACAATATGGCTATTGATTGCAACTAATTGTTGTAGAAAACGTAAAAAGATTTATCAAACGCCCATAAAAACTATATCAACAGTATAACCCAACCCAAGACAAACGCTTCGAGGGCTTCAGTAATCATTCAAATGCCACAAATAAGACCCCGAAATCGTTTGTAAATTATGAAAATATATGTACATTATGCATATGGACATGAGTTCAAAGCACGCCGTTAACAACTAAAAAAAAAACACAACAAAAAAAAAACAAAATATGAAAAGCGCTTTTTATGTTGTTGATTATTAATTTATTAACTAAGAAAAAATATAAAAAATTCAGATTTGTGTGTCAAACTGCCGTTTTGATTTTCATATTCGATTCGATTCGTTTCGATTCGGTTTTTTTTTTTGTGACTGTCCATTTGTTAGTCACAATAATTAAATTTAGATTAAGCTTAGAAACGAACTCGCTACATCTTCCACAGTAGTTTAATATATGCAAATTACACGCTGAGGCTTCCAACCAACCTCCAACTCCTCCGAATGCTCTTCTCTTCCTCGTCAATCCATAAGAGAGCCAAGCCAACTTGACCCAAGTGGTTCGCATTGTACCAAAGCCCTTTAAACGTGACGAATCGATTCCAAACTAGACATTGAACAACGAAATTTCTAGGTTTTATTTAACCCCAACGTCTGCTTCTTAAATTTGTAACACATCTCTCATAACTCTGGTGTGGGGAGGTTGTCATTTTGTTTGGTTTATGGTCGAGCAACGCCCATTTTCTCAACTTTTCGACTTTAATCGTCTGAAATTTCGAGCCGATTGTATAATTTCGTTACAAACGCTTTCCATTTTAACTAGTTTTTGTTGTTGTTGTTGTGGCTGTTTCAACGGCAGACAAACTATCGCCTTACTCTATCGTGGGCGTTGCTAATTAGTGTTGGAAAATGAGCTCAATTTGATTTGTTTAAATTTATGATTCAGAAATCACAACGTTATTTCGGCTATAGTTTACGATGTGTGAGCTTTAGGATTGAACGCATTTTAAATGAGCCTATATATAGTATAGTCGGAATGGATCTAGCTGTGCTGTTGTTGCAATATACTTAAGTCGATATTCTGGTTGTGAGAGTGGGAGGAGCCGGAGACTTAATTAAGTAAAACGGAAAAATCTTAAAGCATTTGAAATATTTTTAGCTGCGGGTAGTTTTGACTCTTTATTTACGGGTAGTTTGTGTTAGTTAAATAGTAAAATCAGTTGGAATATTCGAATAGATGAATATTTAAATTAAGTTCCCTATAAAAATATCATAGCCGGTGTAATTCAGCTACGTGAATCAACAACAGAGTTGAAGAAATCTAGTAATATCTGTTTAAAGAAGCAATTGTCGTTTTAGCAGTAATAATAAAGAATGTTTTTGGAAATGTTTTTTTCCTTAACACAAAATTTTCTTCGATTTGTTTCCTAAGAAATTATAAATAATGTTTTCCATACATTTATTTCTAATGTTAAATCCTGATCTAAATGTAAAAGACTCCAGATCAAAATAAATTTATTTATTCTGGATTGAATATACTCATAACTTTTCATATAATTTTTATAAATAGTGTAGCATGAACTTGGGCCCCAGTGTGGTGCATCTACTGTTGTTGTCGTCATAACTGCAGTTTTCCAAGTTGGCCAAACGGACAACGTAGTCGTGACGCCCCAACAGCAATTTAAAGCGTTTGACCGCGACTTTGAAATGGAAACAAACGAAAGATTTCAGCACCTGGCTGTAAATGCATACGAGTATGTGGCATATGCGCAATACGAGTTGCAGCAATGCAATCGAGAATACGTCAGTACCATCGCCCCACCCACCGTAGCAATAACATTCAGCTCGCTTCCTCCCATTCGTTCTTTCTCTCTGCCTCGCTCTAGCTAAGTGCATTGGTGCAGTCGCCTTTCTCTGTCGTTGTCACAGTGGCCAGAGGCAAAATGCACAGTAGTTGTAATTAAAAATGCGCAAGTCGTAAAAAGCTGAAATCAGTTGAGAACAGGTCCGTGACTGCTCTCCAAGAAGATGATGTGCCACACACACACACACACACACACACACATCTCGAGTGGGGCGTAACGCGTTGAGTAAAATTAATTTTCCATATGCAACTGTAAAGAGGGTCGGCCTAAGAGGCGCTCTGACTGACGACCCGGTTGACTAGCCGAGTAGTCGAGGAGCTGACTGCCAGTCTTCAATCACTGGCAAAAATGTGCTAATTGCAATAGAAAGACAATTTCTATCGTAAAAAATTTCAAACTAATGAAGCAAAAATGTGCAGGGAAAAAAAACACACAACTAATTGAGCAACAAACGCAATAACAATGACCAAAAGTAACAACTACAACAAAAACAACTCAGTTACGTTTGAAATGGCGAAGCGACTGGCAAAAATTAGTTGTTGAAAATGAATTGCACTAATATCGAATTTCACACTGCTGCGCTAATGGCCGCACAACAACAACACCAATCGCAACAATAACAACAACATCAACCACTCTCAAACCAGTAGAGTACATAACAGCAACAACAATAACAACAACGGCAACTGCAACAGTTGTTAGACGGCAACAACAAAGCAGCCCGCAAAAATAAAATGCAATCAACATGTGTTTATTTTTCCGCTGTTTTTCTATCTCTTCGTTGTCGTTGTTATTGTTGTTGTTGTTTTTTGCTAATGTGCAAAGCGCTGATTGGACGAAACCTGACCGCAAAATGGAAATTATGATGCGGCCCCGTTTGAGTAAAGAGCACAGCAACAACACAGCGAGACGACAACAACCTAAACAACTTGTCGACAAGCTGTAGCGGGTTTCACTTTTTTTTCTGTATTTTTTTTTTTGGGCCGAGGAGGTTTGCGAATTCCCAGTCAGCCAATAACAAACTATAACTAACAACGTAAACTGATATCAAGCTGCAAGTTTATTGGTCAATCAATGCAGCACATCCACACACACCCAAGAAACATACTCACAGTTGAACAGAGCGAGAGGACACTAGCAGTCCATGAAGACAGGCAAACTGTCTGACAGAAAGGAGGGACGGACTAACAGTCTTGCCTGATGGAGAGATCGATTCATTTTAATGCCAATGTCGACTATTAGAAAACACAACTTCCAGATTATGTATTAAGCGAATGAAAGATACATCTTCATTGCATCTCAGTCATCTTATCTATGCCTGAAGAAGCTTTTCTAAAATTTCATATTTCACTTTATATATACTTCCAGCAAGAAGTTACGAAAGTACTTAGACATTTTTAAACCCGCTACCCATAGGGTAGAAGGGTATTATAGCTTTGTGACTTCACGAAAAGTATGTAAAAGGCAGAAGGAAGCATTTCCGACCCCATAAAGTATAGATATTCTTGGTCAGGGTCACCAGCCGAGTCGATATAGCCATGGCCGTCTGTCCGTCTGTCTGACTGTCTGTATGAACACCTAGATCTCAGAGACTATAAGAGCTAGAGATTCCAAACTTGGTCCCAGTATTGGTGTATGTCCTACGCAGAACAAGTTTATTTTAGATTTTTGCCACGCCCCTTTCCGCCGCCTAAAATCGAAAAAAAACGATTTACTAGCGCAATTAATAATAGTCTTGATGATTCCCGATTGGTCGCGATCGGATGAAAAACTTGGAAGTTATTCAGAAAACAGTTTTGTATGGGAAAATCCATAGGCAGCTGCACGGGGAGTGTTTCTGGTGAACAATGTGACCGTGCATGGTATATTTTATACTTTATGCGATATTTAGGATGTGATGGAATATGAATATACAAATATACCATAAAATAAAAAAAACATGTTGGTATATTTTAGTATATTTGAGCTGGGTAGCACACTCGACTGTAACTTGTTTTAGATAATCCCATAAAATATGCAAAGCTATTGAAAAACTATCTACTTGTATTACAGGGACTAACGCTAAATAACAAATGTGAAACTCATATTGCAATAATTCTAAGAAGTTTTCAGTTCTTGAAAAATTCTTAAAATACTTAACTCTACTTTAGAAAAACAATTCAATAAAACTCGGTTCGAAAAACATTGAAACGTTTAAGCCAACTGTTGAAATGGTAATAAATTTTCAAAGTACTTAGATTGGTACATCAATTGATTGTAAAAATGTACATCAATTAAAAAAGCGAAAAACAACATAATTGTACAGTATATTCAGCCAATGGTCTGGGATTGTCCGTGTTTAATTTGGTCAGATTTCACTGCATACACTTTGCATACAACGTGACTATATGTACTATACATACACTGGGATATATGTACCCAGGCTGTCACCTGTTTGTAACTGCTTTAGTCCATAGATTTACTAAGGCAATTAAAAGCCAACTGGCAACTGTCGACAAAATCTGCAATCGATTCGCATGTATTACCAACTTTGCTTTGCCTAATGATGAAATTATATGTAGACATGAAGTCGCAGACTCCAAGTTTCTATTTTGCCTTCATGGTGTCTTCAAGATGTGGTTGTTATTTTTGTTATTGTTGGCTTGGTGTCCGCCCAATAAAAACTCTGCGACTGCTTCAATTCAATGTTACTTATTATGCGCTGTACACAGAAAAAAAAACAAAACAAATTAATTGAAAGCCAAGTAAGGTATTTTATTGACTTCTGTTGACTGCGGTAGGAGGAGTCTGATAATCATATCGTTTATATACCAAAAACGTACTTCTGAGAGGCGGTAACAAATATAATTAAATTAATTAGCATTTGTATATTAAACACAAAATCAATACCAATAATTGATTTCTAAATGTATGATGTGTCTCACAAATATGTTATGTATACGAAACATCAATAAAAAGTTATAAAATGATTATGGTTCTAAAATAAAAATAATAGTTATTAGTATTTCAGTACCATTTTTCTCAAATTATACGATTTGAATTTTTATATCATATATATTTTGACAATCAAGTTACATGACAGACAAACATAATTTGAGTAAAATTGACACTTTTATAAAGAGTAAATACAAAAAAAAACTTCGTAATGCTAGTGTTAAATTATTTTTCAACTCATGCAAACCTTATTGCCAAAATGTAAACAATTATATTTATAAACGTGCATAAAAATGATTATTAAATATACACTATATACTGAAAAAGCATTGCACATGTTTAATGAATGCTGTATTAAAAGCACTTAACAGGCAAAGGCAGTTGAAAGATGCTTTCAAGACATCATAAAGTCCCGATACTTGGCGCACCCAACCTGACCCAGAGCCAGAAACGCAATGCAATGCAATGCGATGCAAAGCAATGCAATGGAACTGCACGAGGAGTTAGTATATAGTATAGAAACTTTCCATTCCGACTGAAAAATGTTATCAAATCACAGCGCACAAACGAGCGACCACAAAACTAAGCAAAGCCAATTTTAGCTCATATTAACCCGCAGCACAAAGGCCAAACTGGCAACTTGGCAACTTGGCAACTGGCCAACCTGGCACCAACAACAACAGCAACAGAAGAACAGCAAACGGGCTGCAAAAACGGGCCATGGTTAGGCCTCTGGCCACAGAGTGAGCCAGACACTGTTTGTGACGCGAGTTTTGGAGCCCATTTCAACTTTCTCACGCACTTCAAATTTCAATTGGCAATAAATGTAATGCAAAGCAACACTTTAAATCATTGCGAGTTGGCCAACAACGCCAACACCAATAAGCCATGGCCTCCGCGGCCTGCCGGCAACCACATTCTGTTTGTGCTCCTCACGAGTTGCGATGTGGCACAGCTTCTCTGTCTCTGTCGACGCTTCTTTCTTTCTTTCTTGTTTATTTTTTTTTTTAGTTGTTGCGGCCAGAAAGATGCAACAAAAATGCTGATGCTTTTGCTGTTGCTGCTGCTTATCGCCTGCAGCTGGCGTGGGCTGTACAAGTCCAAGTACTTGACTGCTCTCTCAATCTCAAACTGGTAATTAAATGTTACCTCTAATTGCCATTTCTTTATAGGCGCCAAAAATTGCCAAGTCATAAAAATAAGATGAAGCAGAAATAGCAGCCATTGCGACTCTGAAGATGATGAAGCGACTGACCAAGAAGAAGATGCAGCAGCAGGATATACTTAACATATTCAATCGACTAGACGCTAATGCATCCATAAATCGCACAACCAACCAGACTCAGAGACAGAGTTAGGGAAGCATGCAAGAAGACACAATGATCACAATAGCACTCACAGCACTCATAATGCCTAGCCAGCCAACCAAATACATCAAATTACATATATCTTAAGCACACATACTTATATTTTATTGGAGGTCGGAAGTGGCACATAAAATACCCAAAGCTATTGACTCAACCCAGATACCCTTCATAGTAAGCAGAATGCATAAACAAAATATATAAAAAAAAAGGTTAATTTATGCAATTAATTTTAAAAAATCAATGCTAGTGAAATAAATAAATAATAATAAAAATTACAATCTTTAGAAATAACACTTAAGATATCAAATGATGAACAATAATTTTCTGAATACAAAGCTAGTTTCTATACAATTACTAGTACAAAACTAACTCAATTAATTTTTGATGTCATCAGTAATTTATGCCAATTTGCAACGCATGTCAAATATTTTTGTAGAGTATTAAAATAAAAACATCTCGAAGCAACCGCTTAATAGAATTTTATGTTGATTCGTTTGAAAAGTGAAATTTTTATGAGAGCAGTAAAATATGCTTTGCCACATTTAATGCGGCCAAGATCGAAATTAATGGGTTAGATTTAATACGGCAACCCACAACACAGCAAGTGTCATATAAAACTAAAGTTGCACATAAAGTTCAGTGTTATGAAGTATTTCAATAAAATAAATTACCATTACTATAATAAAATCGAATTGAGAATTAACAGTGAATACTAGTGATCAAACTATTTTCAAATATGAAATTAAATCCGTTGCAATTAGATTATAGTTATTCTATAATTAGGCCACTGTTAATGCTACACAGTTAGCATCTCATTAACATTGTCATTAAAAGCACAGCTGGTAAATGTAAGAGGTTTTCAATGCTCCCTTCTCTGGAGATGGTCTAAGTGCAAATGATTAAATTGGGGGCAAAAACAAACAAGAGGATCAAAGGGAATGCAAAATTGAACGAAAGGAAGGGAAAGGTCACGTTCGAAATGTTCGCGAACTTGAACTAATTTACATAAATACGGAGTCAAGAGTTTTGGATTGAAGCTGAAGCTCAAACTGAAGAGCTGCAACTCTGCTCTGCTGTGTCCTACCAGTCCGATGAGCAGCTCATGAGAGGCTCTGGAAGAGACTCACACCAGACTGAAAGACGACGCGTCTGGGACATTTGACTGACAGTCGCTGGTTGGCCTGCGGCTGTTTGCCACAGCATCCAGCACAGCAGCTACTTCAGTAGCTAAAGCCGACAGGATGATGGCGTGCAAAACAAAAACAAAATGCACAAGGCAAAAAAAAAGATGGCCAAAACAAAAACAAAAGAGTTTGAGAGCAAAGCCAAAAAGAAAAGCCGCAGGGCCCTGGCAATGACTTTAACTGTGACTCTGGCCTCCAGTACACAGTCTCAGTCTGAGTCCCCATCGCAATAGCAATATTCTCACCCCGCTCACTATCACTCTCTCTCTCTCTTTGTATCTCTGTTCACTCCGTTGGCACTCAGTCGAATGGGTAAATGCGCGTTAAATGATGCTTTCGTTGCGCATGCGCTCGAGTGGCAAGCGAATGGTGCCTCCATTTCCACCATGGGAGAGGAGAGCGAACAAAACGCCGACGACATTGCGCTCGTAAAAATCACGAATTGATGGAGTGTTCAAAGAGCGATCAGCAAATCATTTTCAGGCCGCGCAAAATTGCCGAAACATATGCAGATGAGAAGCGTGGTGAACGGGAACGTTTGCTTCCTGAGCAGTGGAGTCGCAGCCGCAGTTGCAGTTGTAGCCACTTCCACTGCCACTGCCACTGCCACAACTGCGGCTACCTCCAGCACCTTCCAGTAGTTGTTGCAGATCAGCAGCAAGCACAACAATAGTAAACTCTATAAGAAGTCCCTCTCTGTTCCCACTAAGGCCCTCAGGTGCACTTGGAGTTTGCTGTTCAGCTGCCTTCTTTCCTTCCACTCGTATGCAAACTCAAATTTACTTCCCTTTTTTGCAATACTGTTTTAAAATACTCTCTCTCTGATAGAATTATTTGAAGTTGAAGTTTGCATCAAAATTACAAAAAAAAAATATTTCACAAGTAATTTGGTATTTCATAATTGTCTATTATATAAATTCGATAAAAGTTTTATAAAACTATATATTTTTATTTTTAATTGAACCTTTCCTAATTTTCAATATTAAGAAACTGATCCCAGCACGAACATTTTAAATTACTATAATGGAATATATTTTATGAACTATCCAAAGTACCTGCACCTGTTTAGGGTAAGACTAAAAATCAATTCACACTCGATGCCTGCCCTGACGTTCTTCTAAGCCTTTGTTATTTGCTTTTGGGATGCTGCTGCCGCTGCTGCTGTTGCCGCTCTCTCTAGTACCGTGGCAATGGAATGCCACTTGTCTGTCGTTGCACAGGCTTGGGATGATGCCTGAACTGATCTTTAGGTTGCCTCGTGGTTCGGTTTGCTGCTGAATTTATGTAGGGTTAGAGGGCGCAATGCTCGATGAGCCGTTGAGTTGCATTTTGCAGTTTGCCGTTTTCTGTTGAGTTGAAGTGCCTCCCGACTCGCAACTCCAACTCCAACTCTAACTCCAACAACGACTGCGACTGCGTCAGTGTGAGAGTCGGTCGAAGCAGTTGTAAGCGTGGCATTGCGAAATGATTTACATTCGCAGCCAACATAAATTTCATATTGCAGCCGTGTAACGACTTTGGCTGCAGCAGCCAAACGTTTAGCAGCAGCAGCATCCCACAATGGCAACATTAATAGTTGTTTTGCCGCCACAACAGCATTCTTTAAGTAATTAATTCTGTAATTTTATGCATATTTTTAAAGTACAATTTGCCGGTCATATCGATTAGATGGCCGATGATAATCGTGAAGACCAGTAGCCCCAACAAACAACACACAGAAACACACTCCGATATACACACTCTAATAATAGTCTCTATCATTTTCGTGTTGCCACAAATTTGCTGCTGTGTTATGCACAACACGGTGGCATGTTTGCTGCACGGCTGCCAACAAACAGCAACAACAAGATGCGCTGACCCTTCCTCAGTCTGTGCGTCCAGCTTCCTAGGCTGTTCTTCTGCAACTCCTGCGCGCTCACCTGACCCGCGATTGCCATTGTCGTTTTACTTCAAGTCGTCTTGCGGCTCGAAAAATATCGATTACTTGTGAGACCGCCGTCCACTGTCGACTGTCTGCTGTCTACCGCTGGTTCTCAACTTTGGAAATTCAATTCCAATGAAAACAGTTAAATTCCGGTAAAAAGGTCTCCAGCATGCGAACGTGGAAACGTCCAACGTTCGTTCCACCCAAAGTGGGGACCATGGTGGTCCCAGCGATTATCATGAATTGATCTGTAAGATGTCAAAGCGCATAGACGCAGACGCAGTCCACAAGTTGTAGCTAAAGCGAAATGTGGCCAAAAGAATGGCCAATGTGGAGGTCTCTCACACACATGATCGCAACACAGTTGCCTTCATCGCAGTCTAAGGCCCCCAGTCTCAGCCACTTTGTCTGCTTTGGCTGCTGGTTCCCCGTTCCCATGTTATCCAAAGTCAAAGTCACAGCCAAAGTCTAAGCCCAGTTCAGCTGGCCAACACACAAGCACACACACACACATACACACATATACACACGGACAGCACATTCAATGTTATTGTTAGAATTGCGCGCAGATAACAGCAAAATGTTGGCAGCACTGTTGACAATATGAATGACAGCGGTTATTTATTATGTCTTGCATTCTTCCCAGCGAGGGAGCAACGCTGCTGGGAAATGCCTCTGGCCAGAAGTCTGGAGTGAAATACATATCGAATAGTGGTCGACTAACAAAATGCAGTAAATGGCAAGCCAAGTAACTTAAGTTACTATCGAGGTCTAATTTGATTAATTATTTTATTTATTATTTTCGTGTTCAAAGCATTTAAATAGTCGAAGTAATCATCAAATAAAATATACACAAGCTAAAATATATACTTATCTATCCTAAAGCATCGAAATAGTTGCAAATGAAATTTACACAAGTTAATCAATAGTTTTTTAAATGATCGATAAGATCTACCTTATTGCTAATATATCAATAAATTATAACTAACAGACAATTTTGAACTTGGCTTTAATTTAATACTACTACTACAAATTTATTCTCTTTTTATCCATTAGCTTACCAAATTTGCATTGCACTTTACTCCTCAACTGCAGCATTCTTTAACAGCCATATATTTCGATTACTTATCGATTAGATACAGCCCATTAGTTGC
The DNA here is from genome assembly GCA_035047445.1 of Drosophila siamana. Lineage (NCBI taxonomy): Eukaryota > Metazoa > Arthropoda > Insecta > Diptera > Drosophilidae > Drosophila > Drosophila siamana. The sequence goes on along the minus strand of JAWNPP010000014.1, from coordinate 187,769 downwards.
AGACTTTCTCCATAATTGCACGTTTATATCGACTAGTTTATCGCTTATCAAATTACCAGCACAGCAATTGCCGAGCATCTTTATTTGCAAATTAATTAATATAATCGCAAATAATCGTATCAATCGCAGTATAACGCTCGCATAATTCAATTGATTTATATTTATGTGTATATAAATATCGATTTGGCATGAAATGGAATAAATTTGGATACTCCTATCTTAATAGCCGGAAAGTCTAGCAGCCGGGCAATGTTAAGCTGTCCAGTAGACGGCAGTTGGTCTCCAGTTTTGCCGCTGGCCATAGTCAAATTTAACGCTTCATTTGCTCCAGCTGAAAATTGCGTAACGAAAGCCGAAAAAAAAAGAAGTAACACAGAAAAATGAAAAGCCTAAAATGGCTGAAAAGCAGAAAAACAGCGCCACCTTCTTCTCCGCTGCTTGTGTTTCTTTAACAACCGTTAAGTGGCAGGCTCGACTTCATTAGATTGTAATAAACGCGCGCTGGTTACAGCCCCAATAACAAAAGCAACAACAGAAACTGACAGCAACATAAAAAAGTTAAGAAAAGTCTAAGCTGGGCTTATAAATGCAATTTCGTTCGCACAAACTTCAATGGACTTCATTAAAATATTCGAAACACAAGCAGTTTAGTAGTCGCCCCCTCCGTCCTCGCATCGCACCCCAAAAACTTGTCAGACGCACTATAAACGCTCACTGAGGCGTAAGTGAGAGCGAGAGCGAGCGACGAGTTAAGTGAGTGAGGGAGGGACAAGGAGAGGGAATTAGGCAGGCAGCCGGGCAGCTAGCGAGCAAGCGAGTCGTGAGTTCAGAGGTGTAATTGAAAATGCGCAAACTTCAAGAAATATTGAGAGAGCTCCAAACGCACACACACACACACAATCCATTTACACTTACGATATGCATTTGTGTGTATTTATCCATTGCGATTAGAACTCAATTTGTCGTACGCATTCACAAAGACGCCCACAAGCCGGCAGCTAAATTCCCTCTGCTTCCTCAAACACACACACACTCGCTCTCGTAGTTATCCCTCTCGCACCTGTAGTTGGGACATTGAGTTTCTCTCTGGCATGCAAATTTATAACACAGCGGGCAAATTGGGGCCAACTTGTGACAATTTACGATATTAATACTAAATATTTGTGTCCCGCCGTGATTTACGCTTAAAAAGCACCAACAACAACAACAGAGAATTCCGAAAAAAGAAGAAACAAAAATATTTGTAAGGATTATTTTGAGCTTTATGCGTTTTTATTGTTTGCTTGCCATAAGTTCAGCGCTTAAGCGTTGCCAGACATCTCGTTCCATTGGAGACGTTGCGCATAAAGTGGAGCAGCCCATAAAATTTTACGATAATTGCAACCTGGCGAGCCACTGACAAATGAAGTGATTTTAAATTTAACATTTACGCGCTTGCAAATCCCTCCAAACACATACGCATACATTCACAGACACACACACATACATACGAAATGCTATATGTTGGCATATTTTATTTTTGCATGATTAAATTAAATACCAAACCCTAGGTCAGGGAGCCAGAAAAAACGTTAATGCCGCGCCCCTTAACCACATTCAAAACAAATACTGTTAACTGGGTAAACCAAAAAACACCCATTATTAAGCGATAATGTTCATATAGTCATTTTCCTATACTTTAAAGATAACCCCCAATTTTTAAAACAAATTTCCTTGGAAATTTAACAAGTGTTAATAAAAATTCGATGATAAAGTCCATAGGGTTAACTATATATTTCCAATTCAGTGACAAGTTGTTGTAATATTTTATACAAATAATTGTGTATAATCAAATTTATGCAATAAGTACTTTAAGAAATTCACATACTTCCGATAAGATTGATAGCAATCAAAAGCACTATTCAAGAACATACATCTTACGTTTTTATAATGTGCTGTTCACTCCACCCTTTTGCTGTTTATAGGGTATGTAAAACAATCATCAAAATTTCACCAGAATATTGTGTGAACGCGTAGAAATTTCGAATCGCATGCAATTAAGAGATCAGCAGAGCTACAAGATATAAAAAAAATATCTCTCTTCACTGGGAACTAAAATAAATTCAAAATATGAGGCGTACGTAATGAGAAACCTTGTGGGTCAGTGAATTTGTTATCATCAAACTATAACCAAAACGAGCGTCATGCACATTTGCATGGCGTGGAACGCGGAACGCAAATTATAAAAAATTCGAAATTTATGAGACCAACAGAAAAAAGACAAAACAACAGCAGCAATAGAAACAACAACAATACCAATCTGAACTTTAATAAGCACAATAAGCAACATTTTGAAAACCACATTGACGTGGCCTGACATAGAAATCTGCACCGTTGGCTATTAGCAATTAACTGGGGCTATTATGAGTGGAAGCCGACAAAAATATTTGACGTGCTACAAGCAGAAGAAGATCGAAACGAATCGATCGGAAGACGCAGCCAACGATCAAAGGCGGGGCAACGTCTAACGGGGAGGGGGCTGAGGGTGAGCAGGGCTATCTTTGGGGGCAGTGCGCATAAAAAGCCAAATGCCATAATAGCCAAATTAATCAGTCACAGGTAACAACCCAGCGAAACCAACGGCCAAAAACAACAAGTACATCTCCCAGCATCGTCCGCGCTGATGACTTAACAAAAATGTCAAAATTTTGGACAGATCCGAGGAAGGGAGTACCATATAGACGAATCTTACATGCTCTCCTAACAAGAGAGTAACAAAGCATAGCAAAATCTATTATACAAACACTATAAGAAACGCTAACAATGAGAAGTGGACAAAGGTTGGAATTGAACAATATTTACATGAAGATTATATTTTACATTGAAAATGTGTGAAATTTAATCATGAAAATGAAATATCAAAATGATATTAATTTTATGAAAACTTTACAATTTGTTACATTTTGCAGATATTTGAACTTAAAACCAAAATATTGAATAAAATTAAAAATTTTAATGATGTGCAATTTTTTCTTAATAATTTGACAGTCAATTGAAAATATTTATATTACATATTTATTTAGGAAAAATTTTTAAAATATTAAATATATATTAAATATTAAATAATTGAAAGGACTTGAAATTATTAATTCTTTTATTTTTTAAATTAAACTATCCACATGAAAAAAACAAATTTTCCCTCGGCAACTACCATAACAAATGTGCAATGCCCACCTTGGTTAGTTCCTTTAAAACCGACTTATGATCACATAAAATGGTTTTGTCAGTCATGTGATTGGAGAATATACAAAGAGTAAAGCTACAAACCGTTTCCCCATTCTTTGGCTAACGATTGAAGGTGGGTGGTTGGTTGTTTGCTTAGCTTAAAGCTTGAAGTGCCCGCTGGCTTTAGCTACCGTTTCGCAGGTGAAGCTGACAAAATGTAATTGTTATATTGGCGTAAAAGACAACAACAATAAGAGCAGCAATAGAAAGCAAAAACAAAAGCAAACTTAGTAGTGCCATCAATAAAGGCCGTTCCAGAGACTGACAGCTGGGAACCAAACGGCAAAAACTCAACGCATGAATGTTAATTGAAATATGCGTATGAATGATGGACGGACAGATGGAGCTGTTGCGGGCTTCGCTCTGAAGTTAAAGCTGGAGCTGGAGCTGGAGATGGCGCTGGAGCTGGAAATGTAGCCGGTGCCGTAGCTGGAACGTTGGCTGCAACTTTCACAATTATTGATTGATTTATTGATTGAAATCTGCGCAGTCAACGCATCCAGCAGCAATAGCAGTCGCAGTCGCACTGCATCCAGCAGCGAAGATGTTGCAACTGTTTTGCCAAGTTTTCATTTGCCGTACAAATTGTTAGCGGGGCCAAGTTCGTTGCCTAAGTCTTATGGCGCCCAGTCGGGAAGCCTTAGCTGCCACCGTCGACGTCGTCGTCATCGTCGCGACGAACAAAACCAAACAATAAATAATTAAAGCAATTAAAAATGCTTAAAACAAACATTTAACAAGCAGCGGCAGTTGAAAACTGTTGTGTACCAACATTTGGGCAAAACTCAACCCAACAAAAACGCTGAAAAATGTACTTATCTTAGCCCCAAATCGCGTCTAAATGTTGCACATTTATCAAAGACCCCTTTAATTTTTTTTTTTTTTTTTGCGTAAAAAGGTCAACGCACAGTTATGCCTGTTGCTTGTTATTCTCATTTTCGTTGTTGTTTTTGTTGTTGTTGCTGCTGCTGCTGTTCTGGTTGTACTATGTACAAACTATTTCCGCTCAACACGCTAAATATCTGGGAAATGGGTGCGCAAAACACTGAGAAAGAGGGAAAAAGTAAACCTTAAATTAGAATTTTTGCACATGAAATCTAATTTTTGGCATTGCGGCAATTAAAATGAATTTTGTGGTTCGAGATACAGTATCTATACCACTTGTATGCTAATGTTCAGTGGCAGCAACAAGACGCAAACATGAGATTTTCAATTTCCGTTTGCTGTCGAATATTCCACACACTTTAAAAAATTTAAAAATGATGAAATGATTATTTCTTTATTCTTAATCACATACATATTCTATCTAAAACTAAGAACAACACCTATGCTAGCGTTAAACAAAGTTAGTCATCTCATATATTCACTGAGCCAGTTAAGAAATTTTCTTACTTAATACTTGTTTGAATTTAGATTTGCGCGAACAAATCCTTTCATTGGAATCACAAATCGAATCTGCTAATTAAAATAGCCTTTGTCAGTGTATAAAAAGTATACACTTTAAAGAGGAAACTTATCCAATGCTTAACTCGCTTTCAAGCGTATTTCTACTGGCTCGTTATCTCGCTTTTTTCCGTTCCAACCACAAAAAAAAACCTTTCTGGCTGATATGCAAATAAGTTGATATACAACATAATTAAATTTCATTACAGCAACGCCCCGTGGACCACAGTTTCTTTGGGATATACAACGTACGATCTCGTACCTGTGGCATGTAACAAATTGCCAGTAATTAGGGGGGGGGGTGTTATTTCTCTCTAGAGAGTCGCTCAGTTGATGTTGGTAGACGACTCGTCGCTCAAACGCATTCATTGGATTCGGCTACGGACTCAGATTCTGAGTCGGAATTGGAATCGGTCTGCAAATTGATGTGCGATGCCAAATTGGTGCTGCAATCCATTTGCCAATTTTGCATTTTCGCATTTGCATTTGGATGACTTTATAAAGTTGTCAGAACCGAGCGGGATCCCGTAATGAAATGCACAAATTAATTGAGACAGATTGCGTATTAAGGAATTACATTTACATAACATGAATCTTGATAATTTTCAATATTTTCAAACACGCAGATTTCAAGGCATTTAATAGACGGCTTTTAAAGAATCGAAGAAGATTGAAAAAGTTAAATCCGTTTACAAATTGCTATCAGTTTCTGACTCTAATAAGGAAATGTTTTTATATTGTCATTAGAGATTGTTTATAATATCTCCTAAAATAAATAAATGCATAATACTATTTCACTTAATTTTTATTATTTCTATTTATTTTATAATAGTTGTAAAAACTAAATTGAAAATATCAGAATAGTCCTAATATTCGAAAACACATAATTTACGAAAAATCTACCTTATTCAGATAAGCAGAATAGAAACAAGTTCGATTTATATATTAAAAACATTATGGATATTCTACAATTATACTCATCATCTAATCATCCAATTTAAGCAGTGGAATACATTAATTTCCACTTAGTAAACTTGATACAAATGTATCTAGTTGTATCATTTATCGCCAGCATATGCACTGAAAAATGATAGGAAACCATTGTAAAGTCACACGCAAAACGCTCGCCCACAATTAACCCACATCGTCCAGACCCGCGTCTCCAAAGACCGATAAAACACGATAAAACTATGAAAATGTATGTCAAGTGGAGTGCACTCGACTTGCTTTTCATACGACTTCGCGACGACGACAACGACGAAGACGACAACAAAAGGGGCCACCTTTTAGTTCCAATAATTTACCAATTAATCATATTACTCAACCTGAATCCAAGTCAAGTCAGAGTCGAAGTAGCATAGCGTCTTGTCCACCGAGTAGGAGGAGTAGGTCGGGTCGCAGTGCTCTCTGACAATAGGGTGCTGATTGCTGGACCCGTCCCAAAACGAGATGGAGCGAACATGAAACGAGTGGAGCCTGGCCGTGGCAACATACTGCCCCATGGACGTGATAAATGATTTCGATTAGTTTGTTCTTGTAATTCGACGCCTATAAATGGGTCTATGATTGAGCGCCGACGACTTCGTTTACGTCAGGCGTTGTGGACATCGTCGTCTGCCGATTGCCGACTGACGATGCCGGCTGCACCCCATTACGAATTAATGGGGGGAAAAAAGAAAGAAGCGGGAAAAACATGCAGAGCTTGTTGATGCTCCTCTTATGGTGCCGTGGTTTCGTTTCTTTTTGTTGTTGTTGCCTGTAAGTCATTTGACAAATTGTCTATAATTGAAAGATTAGCTTTCCACACACAGCACGGTTGATGTTCAGAAGAAGAACACATCGCTGCAGTTGATGTTGGAACCTAGTTGAAGTTGCTGGTTCTGGTTTCCTTCGCTACACTCCAAGAAAAATTTAAGTAACATTTTGATATCAACTTGGAGTCGTATTTTCTTTAAGTCTGCACGGTTATTTTTTAAATAACGAAGACAATTTTATATTAATATTGTTTATAATTTGTAATTTAATTATTAACGTTGAATTGGTAGATATTTATATTTATATTATATATTTATATTTGTTTAATTTATTTATCTGTTCTTAAAATTGTTTGTATTCTTCCTTCAGTTATATAAATTTAAATGATAAATCTAATATGTATGTAGACTTTTGTATGTATTAATTTAAACGATCTTCAAAGAAATCTTAATAGAAAATTAATCCTTAAAACTATTTTTGGAAAATTTGTAGCATGTAAGAATAAGAATAATTATTATTTCATTGTTTTCTCTGAGTGCACTGCCCCTTGCTGCATTGCGTTGCGTTGTGTTTTTGGTGCTAGGTAAACCCATACGTTGGTGCTTATCTCTGTCTTGCATCTGTTGCGCGTTGCGAGGTTTTATTAATCAAATTCACAAAATGGTTTTAGGGGCTGGCAAGTAGGTGGAGCGTGTTTACATAGGCAGCCAAACAAGTGCCTGCCTGCCAGCCTCCTCTAGCTCAGAAAGCTCTGCTCGTTCCCTCTCTCCCACGGCATATACGTAATTGGAAATGGTGTGAAATTCGCGTGCCAACAGCCACAACGAGAGGGAGAGACAGACAGTTAAACTAAGTGCGTGCGTGTGTGTGTGCGAGGAGGCCACCAACACGACACGAAACGGAACCAAAAAGAAAAACTAAACGAAACAAAACGAACTGAAATCGAATGGAATAAAAGGCATTGGAACGGCAAGCTCATTGGATTTTGTAATGCGTGAAACATGTCAGCGCAATGCGATTGCTTATCGCTGTCAATTATTCAAAAGGTAGTCACTAGACAGGCTTACAAATTACCCTCTTAAATATAACAAAATAAGAGACTCGCGACAGACCCAACCAAAAAGCGGCGAACGTAGCGCATGATATTTATGGGTGCGGGTGGGCTAAGGGAGTGGGGGAGGGATAAGGAGAAACGATCAGAAAATTTCAATGTGGTGCGATTTCCTAGTTTGAATCTTAGGGTTGAGGTGATGGCACAAATTAATTGAGTTGATGGAGTTATTCAGAATGGGAGAGTTTAGTATGAATAGAAACATATAAGTTGAGAAAGGTATAATTTAATCTACTAAAAATTGTCAAATTGGAAATATTTACGTATACTACCCAATATTAGAGAACTAAATATGAATCTAAAATGAAGATACTTTTATAATTCTAAGATTTTATCGAATTTACATTCAATTTAGGTAACGTAACTCATTCAATAAGGGCTATCCAAATTTAAAAAATGTAGAACATTGACTTAGAAATCTAAATAAATACTAAAAGAAAAAAACTTAATTAAGTAACTCGTAGAATAATAAAACAAGTAAGAAAGCTACAGTCGAGTGTGCTCGACTGTGATATACCCGCTACTCAGCTCAAATATACTGAAATATATCAAAAGTATTTTGGTATTTTTTGTATATTTGAATATACATTCATATCCATCACATCCAAATATCATAAAATAAAATATACCATCACGGTCACATTTCACCAGAAATACTCCACTCAGCTCCTATGATTCCCATACATACGTCTGAATACTACCAAGTTTCATCCGATCCGACCAAATCTCATCAAGACTTTATTATCTTCATATACCAAAACTAGACTCTCTAAAAATAGTAATCCTAATAAATCTCGATTAGCGCAAAGACTAGCAAAATCTTAAATAAACTTATCTGCGTAGACATACACCAATACTTACCAATTGAAATCTCTGCTCTATATCTCTGAGATCAGTTCATACAGACAGACAACAGACAGACTAACGGACAGACGGACATTTTATATCACTCGGCTGACCCTGACCAAGAATATCTATACTATGGTCGGAAATGCCCTTCCTACATACATCCTAAAGTCACAAAGCTATTTTACCCTTACCCTATAGTAGCGGTATAAAAACTAACATAATTCCAACGTAACTCGATATTATTTTAAATATAATATAAGCTAAAGCAAGTTAACATTAACATAAGCTATTATTATAAGCACTACACAAAACCATTATCTAAACCACATAACTGATTGATAAAGCCGAATCAGCTAACCGTGCGACACAATTAATGGTAATTTCAGCTTATAAAAGTCTCTGCAATTGCACCAGCTCAACGCATTATTCTTCTTTATGGTTTGGTTTTGGCAATGCATTGAGTACGAGCTGCGATTTGACCAACTTTAATGGCTCGTAATAATTCTGCGGTTTCGTCTTCATTGAAAACTATTTAAGCCAAATTGTTGCGCTATTTTGTGCACATGATTGTTACAAATTGTTCAATTAAAGGCTTAAAAAGCCAACGCGAATTGGACCCGTCCGCCAAGTCAAGACCGAGCCGGCTCTACTCTCGGCTAGCTCAGACGCCTTGGCACGTCAGTAGCCAGTTAGCCAGAGGCTACAAAAAAAAAGCCACAGTTTTTTGCTTCCCCCCTTATTTTGTTGCAAGTTGTGCAGGGAAAATGGCAACTGATTAATCGCCGAGTGGAACAGCAGGTGCCGCACCCATGGAGTGTGAGGAAAAGTGTGAGGAAAAGTGTGAGAATCTTACGTGGAAAAAGCACAATTTTCACAGTTCGCACAATTTATTAACATAACACTCCAAAAAAAAAGCGAAATTTTCATATGAAATGCATATATGTAAATAAACAGCAACAAAAGCCAAGCTCTACGGCAGTGGCAGCCACAATACATTGCAACAAAACTCAATTGCCATGAACTGCACTGCAGTTCGGGCCTAAACGGAACATGGCCAACAGTTATTGTGACTGCTGTTGCTGTTGTTGTTGATTTGGCAATTAGGGGCGTGATTTTAGCCATTGTGCATTTAGCATAATGAAGCGCAATAAGTGTTAATTGGATTTACATTTTGAGCGCTGCTTGCCGAGCCCCCCTTTAGACCACCCTTATTCCTAACTCAATACTGCACGTGGCTTGATTTAGTACAATGAAGCGCATAATTTATGACTAAATTCTATAGTACGCTTGATTAAGTTGCGAAATATGCAATAAAATGTATTAAATTGCAAAATTCATGGAAAATACAGTGAAACATTGCAGTAAAAATGACGCAGGTAATTGAATAAAGTTTAAAGCACTAAAAACTATCTTTACAGAATGTATGATAATGACGAAAACATAGCGAATACCTGCATTTTGAGTACAATTCACAGAATGCATGATAATAGCAAAAACAAAGAGAATACCTGAATTTTGAGTATAATTTAAAAAATATTCAATAATTTAGTATTTATACATATATTAAAATGAGAAATAAACTATAACATCTAAACGGATGCAAAAAATAACATTCTTTCAATAATGAGATAATCTAAATTTAAAATGAAAAACTACACAAAGTTTGACGGAAGACAATATGGAAACACTTTACATTTAAATTATTTTATTAATTTAAGACTATTTAATATATCGATTTAGTTAAAAACCAAGCAATTAGTCAACAATCCGAATAGGATACGGACAAAAGCACACATTCAATTTACTATAATTCAATATTTTCAATAGCTAGCCATAACAATAAAATATCAACCACTTCTACATTTAATCAATGAAATTAGACTATAATACTAAATGTCCTACAGTAGAATCTCGCATACAACTAAACCAAATCACAAAAAAAAACAAATAAAAGTCAAATTGCTAAAGCTGTGCAGAGAGAAAGTGAGTTGGCCATAGATCATGGGCAGCTATCGCAATGGGCAATCAAAAGCAAAATAATTAAGTATTTGGTACAAAAAGCACATGGAGCTAATGAAATTTGAGTGGGCAACGCGAGCGGCAAGCGCCAGGTAGAACCACAAAACATGCAACATGCAACATGCAACTCGCAATACACCTATGAAGTCTGGTTGGTACCTCTTGCTTGCCTGAGTGCATGGCTGAGCTCTGAGGTCTGAGATCTGGGTAATGCCATCAAATCATGACGCTCATCAAGGCCAAGGCGACAGTCAGCAAGTAATCAGCAGCCGACTTGGCCCGGGTTGAGATGCTTATCAGCTGCAGACTCCCAAAGGAGCCAAAGATACCTCTTGTGGCATCCCAGTGTTGCACCAATTTATGATCGACAGAACACCAAAAGCATATAGACACAGAGACGGAGGGAGAGTAGGGGCATTAGCATTGGGTGTTGGCAGGCTGCTGCCCGTCTGCATCGAGCACAATGATAAATTCTCATCAAAAAAATATTTCACACTGCGGGATATCATCTGAAATCCCCAAAGAGACAACGGCAGCAAGGGAGGAAAAGAGTAGAGCGAGATCTGATCAGATCTTTGTGTTTGGGGAATGCCAAAAATATTTCTAAAAAAAATTATTAAAGATCATGCAAAGGCAACAACAAAAGCATTCAACAAACACGCGCTCATTTTGACTTAATTAGTGAAACATGCCAACAACTAACATACAGCAACTTGCCGCGATCCCCAATCTGGATTTTGTTTCATCTTGATCTTTTTGCTATACATACTACACTATACTACTGCCACTTTTATTACCACTAGTTGAACTCTCAAATATCGTTCGGCTCGTTGTCGCGCACTAATTAAAATTTATATATTTTAAAATCATAGTTTTCGCTCGAGTTTCAAGATTTTTTATATTTTATTGTTATTATTCAGTTTGTTGTTATTGTTATAGTGTTGTGTATTATGTGTTTTCACCTTGTTCGGCAGCCATTGAACCAATAAATCTTGTAGATAATATGATTTTATTAACTTTTAAATAGGCAAAACATTGGCGGCTGTGTCGTTAGACGGCTAACTAAATTTTCTATACATGTATACTTTTTCACATACTCTGTAAAAAGCAAAACTTAATTGAGCATACTCTATAGTCGAACAACTTTAGACAATGAACCTGAAATAAGTTAATATTTTCTTTTATTTATTAAACATGCTGTTTCTGGGTGGGGTGGGTGGAGGGGGGAAAGATCGAAATCGGGGGATGGGTGGGGAGGGGGGGGGATGAAAAAGGAGAAACAAGGTAGGAAAATAGGAAAGAACTACCCGAAATAGAATCTATGAAGAAAAATCTGGTTTTCGAATAAATCATTTGTAAGATCTCATCGGGACCCAGAAGAAGAAAAGAGCTAGGAGGGCTCGACTGGAATACCTAGTTCATAATAATAACCAAAGTATTTTCGGTATTTTTTGTATATGGAATATTGTACATCATATCCATCACACCTAAATATCGCAAAAATAAAAATAACCATGCACGTTCACATTGTTCACCGAAACATCCACGTGGCTGCCTAGATTTCCCATACAAACTGTTTATGAATAACTACCAGTTTTTCATCCGATCGCGACCAAATTCTCGGGAATCAAGACTGTTATTATCTTCAATGTACCAAAACTGGAGACTCTTTCTTTAAAATGCGCTAGTTAATCGTTTTTTTTTCGATTTTAGGCGGCGGAAAGAGGCGTGAAAAAATCTAAAATAAACTTGATCTGCGTAGGACATATACCAAACTGTTACCAAGTTTGAAATCTCTAGCTCTTATAGTCTCTGAGATCTAGGTGTTCATACAGACAGTCAGACAGACGGACAGACGGACATGGTTATATCGACTCGGCTGGTGACCCTGACCAAGAATATATATACTTTATGGGGTCGGAAATGCTTCCTTCTGCCTGTTACATACATTTCCTAAAGTCACAAAGCTATTTTACCCTTCTACCCTATGGGTAGCGGGTGTAAAAACTAACATAATTCCAACGTAACTCGATATTATTTTAAATATAAATAAGCTAAAGCAAGTAACATAACATAAGCTATAATCACACACAAACCATATCTAAACCTCATAATGATTGATAAAGTCGAATCAGCTAACCGCGCGACACAATCAATGGTAATTACTCTAGGGTCTCACAACTTCAGACAATGAACCTGAAGTAAGTTAATATTTTCTTTTATTTATTAAATATTCATGTATAATGGTAATATAATTTGGATCTAATATATTAAGTAAATACATTTTTTTCTTAGCTTTATATTACACAATTTCAAAACAATAATAATTCCTTTACTCCACGAGAAAATCCACCCGTAGAACAAGCTGGCTATAATCCACTTATTTCTTTAGAAGATCTTCATATCACTGCTAATAAACAGGGTATCGGTATCTCTCCTTTGTGAGTTTCGCTTTACTTTGGGTCGAATATTTAAAACTGTTGCCGATTTGACAACCAAATTAGAGTACATAGTGTTGGCCGGGTTCGTATGTTTCTTATTTTTTAGCTGCATATTTATTGCTTTTACTCAGCAAACGTTGAATTAATTAAGTATGCAAATGATGATCGAGATTTGCAGTACTTGCCACGCACCAGCAACATCATCATCGTAATAATCATGAACAAAAAATTTGTTTTCGGTTGGAATTTGAGACTGTTCGACATCACGTTAGAAATTCCTTTGATTTGGCGTTAGTTATTTTTATGAGGTGGGCTCATAATTTCTCGTAGATTTATTTTTCGCATTTTATGGGTCAAACCCAAAAATCTTCTATAGCGATTAATGCGATTAACGTTGGCGGATTTTATTGTGGACTAATTAACAAGGAACATCGTATATTTATTGAATTTATTTAAATTATTATGACATATGATTTCAAAACGAAATTTTTAAGGTATACAATTTCGCCTTAAAAAAAAAACAAAAGAAATATGGATAAATATACGTAAGGTTATTTAAAAAAAAAAACACACACATTAAAATTTGATTAAATCAAGGAAGAAAACTAAAAGTTTATACATGCATTTATTTATTAGCATTTATTAGAGTTTTTCCCAATAATTACTTTTTAAGTAATTTTTAAATTTTCGATGATCAGAACGAATTATTTCGCAAATGTAGCGCAATCCCTAGTTGATATATGTAAATTACGTATGTGTGAGGTGAGTGGCATGTTACTTGGCAAATAAAACCACATGTTGCACATGGGAACAACTGTGGTAAATGGCAACAAAATCGAAAAAGGCATAATATCAAAACATTGCAAAAATAAGCAATAAAATGAGTTGGTGAAATTTCACCAAAACATTAAAAACATGTGAAATATGTTAGGGAAATGCCATGGTACGATGCAATACCGATTTTGAGATTTTATGGCCTATTAAAAAGCCTGAATCATTAAGGCTTTTTTTTTGGTCAGTCAAAGCCACATGGTCGGAGTCTGTAGACTGAAGACACAACACCAAAGACTGAAAACTGAAGCCCTCAGCCCGTCTGAGCCACCAGCAGCAGCGTTGTCTTCCTTGCCAAGCGGTTATCCTATGTCTATTCGCATCCTAACTGATGTTAGTTCATAATTTTCTTTTGGAAAATGTAGCAATTAATTGCGTTGTCCATAAAACGCGTCGGTGCCCACTGTGCGAGCCGCACATTGCGCAATGCGCCGCATAAAATTCCCCAACGTTCGTCCAATAAAAGTTTACAAGCCAACAAGAGTACCACCAAACACAGCCAACTTCGCATAGCATAAATCCACAGCCGCTAACCGATATACTATAGTCCGTGAAAGGGAAGCGAAGGATCGCTAGTTTATTAAATCAATTTCAATAAAAACAATTTGCGTAATGCAATCATTTCTTATTTTTACTTTAGATACAGTTATTAGAAGTCTAGTTTTATACTCGTTTTTATCATAAAACAGTTGAAATTAAAGAAAGTGTCCAATAAATATGTCTTGCATATGGCATGTATCAAAATTAGCAATACATATAATGTTCAATATTCAATTATATGATTTTAGGTTTGCTTAATATAAAAAAATGTCAATTTAATTTTTTGAAATTTTCAAATTGTTAAATTACATTTTCAGCATAATATCCGAAATAGAATATATCATGAAATGCCAAAATATATTATATAATATCAAGGCTAGAGATTTAGGCAATCAAAAAAAAACGTAATTTTATCCAATGAAGGAAGATATTTATCTATATGTTAATGATTGTTTTATGGGCCATAAAAGGACTATTGTTCATAATTATTTTGCATTATACCAGTAACGAATGCATTTAATAGTCCATAACTTTATGTTGATGAGTTAAAGAATAAAAAATGTACAAAAATATTATACAAAAGAACTGCCTAAATGCCTAACAAATTGCACATACCCCAAGAAACTAATAGTTCGACTAGTGGGTGTAAGGAAAACATGTGTGGGGTTATCTGCAAGAGAGTCTCCGTCAAAACATACGCTAGTAATTAGAACAGTAAAAACAATAAAGAAACGAGAGAGCAAGAATAACAACAATCGGAATGACCGTATCAAGTCAAATATATCAAAGTTCACGATAATTTGCTTCGAGAATAAAAATACATTAGAAACTAATAACGTTGCTGGAATTCGAAGGCTTTTTTGTTGTTCCTCCCGAAGGCAAAGACCACCGCTGCTTACACTAGATGAGCGCAGTGCTGTGATTTACTGAAAATTAAATTTTTCATCTTCTTCACCTCATCTCCATTTATTCCCTGAGAGTCCATGGGCCAGAGAGACGGACTGCAAGTTAATTATGACTGCGGTTTGTGATGGTGGAGCACAGTCGGTGCTGTAGATGATGGGGAGTATGGTTTGAATTTATGTCTAGTTGGAGACTACAAACTGGAGAGTTCAGATTGCAAGCCGTTGGGAGGGGGCTTAGCAACAAACAAGTGCGCAGGTTATTTTCTGTTAATTAGTGTTACGTGATGATACCTCACATACATGGGAATGGGTGGTGCCCAGCGAGACGAGAGTTAACCCACGGATTTAATGATCGTGTGGCGGATCGAACTGCACTCGGCTGGCGAGGGACAGAGGGCAGACCAAACAGACAGGTCAAACAGATGGTCGACGTTGTAAACGCCAAAACTATAAACAATTGACAGAGTATGCATCTGCATTTGTCTGTCTGTCTATCTATCTGTCTGTGTGTCGTTTGTATGTCTGTTTGTGTGTTTGTGTGTGTGAGCCAACAAATTGTGCACAATTTTCACGAACTTACAATTTTATGATACGGCAAACAAAACAACTGCAACAACAGCTAAAAGAAAACTTCATTAAAGCGTCGCATAAAGCGTCGTCGAAGGAGAAATATTTATGTAGGCAATTTAAATATACATCGCAACAATAAGAGCCGAAAAAATAAATAGAAAAATAATAAAGGAAGGTGTAAAGATTTAAAGCCTGCAAACCAAGCCACCAGCCAAAACACCAAAGACAACACTAGCATCACATCAACAACAATAACTAATCGAACTGGTCATCAATTGGGCAAAGCCTGGTAATGGTCGCCCAGTGCGGCCCCGGCCACTAGACAACATACGGCACAAGAGGCCAACAGTCTCTGCCCAGGCCACGAGTCGATTCCCAGTCCAGTCCACAAGCGATCGATCGACAACGACAACGTCGAAGTCGCATCTAAAGCGGCAGCAGTTGCAGCCGCAGCAGCAGCAAAACGGTCAAACACAGCGACGATCGATCTTAACAGTCGCCGATGACGTTGACTTCGACTCCGACGTCGCTGTCGCTGACGCTATCGCTATCGCTCTCGCTGCTGATGTCGACGTCGCTGCAAATGCAGATGCGGCAGCTAAGCAGAGTCCCGGATCCCGTCACAGGCAGCGGACAACAGCCAAAGTGGGTGATACGACGGCACACATGTGCTGAATGCATCGCGCACAGTGATCTCAACTATCTTTAAATTAGAAAACAAACCGAATAGGATTTATAAAAAATAACAAAATTATTTAATGCGTAATTTTAAAACAATTTTAAAATGAATTAGGACAAGAAAAAATGAAATCATAAATAAAAAATGTTAGACTCTTCTTTGTTAATTAAACAATCCGAAAAAAGTAAGGGAATGCGTAAATTTCAGCAAATGTATTGAAGATTTAAAAAAAATGAAAATAATAAATATAGTCATCATTTGATATACTCAAGGATAAATTAATAGTTGATCAGCTATTGTTGTTCTATACTAATAAACAAGACGCCAATTTTGTTTGTTTTTTTTTTATCAATTTCATATGAATTGTATAGCATACTTTTGAGTTCTTTTATTTGAAGTGAACCCAAAAAAAAAATGAATAAAAAACTTAAAAATTATTTTGCATACATTTTATAAATATAAAATTATTTTTTTGGCATATTTGAAAATACTTATACTATAAAATCAACGCTCTGCAAACTAGTTATTGTTGAATCGTATACGATTTGGTGGACTATTCCTAATGGTTAGCAGACTTGTTTCGCATGCAGGGGTTCCACCGAATTTTGAATGAGAATTTTTACCTGAGCATAAGATGAACTCGAATGAAGCTACTCAAATACCAACATACATGACTTTAAAGATTACTCATACTACTAAGCGACTATAGCACTTTAATATTATTATAAGACATTTGCATATTAATCTATTTCAAATTAATTTATGAATAATAATATGTATGTATATAATATTATTAATTTATTTTGAACTAATTCAATTTCAAATGCTCCCCAACAAGCTGAGGCCCACTGTAAGCTCTGGCTGTGTACCGCCCTGAACCACCCGACAAACTGCCCAAGACATGTGAATGCAAGAAAAAAAAACGAAGACGCAGCAGCCGCTGCTTTTGGTCAGTTCCCATTGGCCCCATCGCCCCCAAAACCAGCAACGCAGCATGGACTGTGGCCGTATGGAGCAAGTCGACGGGCGGCCGATTCACCTGTCGCTGGTTTTTTGTTTGCTTTACGCAGATGCAAATGGGTGGAGCAGCAGGTAGAGATAAAGAAGACGAGAGAGAGTAAGAAAGGAAACAAAGAGTAGGAGAAATGGGGGGACGATGGGGGAGATGCGACCTGGTCGCTGTTTTATGCGAATTCCATGAATTCGATCATTTTGGTGGAAGCGTATTAGATATTTGGCATCTAGGAATGCATTTGCCATCACCAACAACAACATCGGCAGAAACAAAAACAACAACAGCAATAACAGTTGCAGAAGTGACTGACGTACAATGCAAAAAAAAATGTTGTTGCTATTGTTGCTTTGGCAGAGGTCAGCGCACACACGTGACCCGCTGTGTGTTGCATGATCGATGGAATTGCCGCAGCAAAGCCCAGAAATAAAATGGATTATAATTATTATAATATCACAGTTCGTGGCCACGACTGCGGCAAGTTGGTGCAGAGGGGCGGCAAGCACTTGGCTCACTTTTATTGTCAACCAATAAAGAAGCCAAAGACGACGGCGACGACGATGACGATGACGGCGACGACGGGCCTACAACTCGCATTGAATTGATTTGGCCCGCAGCGCCCTTTAACACCAACAAAGCAGCGACAAAACGAAGTAGAAATCCTCGAGAAGTTTCAGCCAAAGCTGAGGCTGCTGAGCCTGCAGCCCAATGAGGATGATGATGTTGATACAACGGCCAGCAGCAACAGTTGACATCAGGTGCCACTTTTGATACAGTAAAACTTATTTACGAAGAACAAGCGAATGAAACTGGAAATCAACAAAATTAAATTCAACTAAGTGCACAATAGTCAACTAGTACAATAACTTCAAAATACACGTTATAACGATTTTTTAAATGTTTCAAAATTAATGGTCGACGAACTTTGCCAAAAAGCAATATATTTTGAATGAAAAATAAATAAATGCTCAAAACTGCAAAAATGTATTTCTGATTGCAAAATGTCATGTTGGTGTAAAAAAGACTCATACATTCTTTTCTTTCTTTTAATTGTTTCGATTTTAGATATTGAAATTATTGAAAGCTGAAGTTGATTCAGTCAGTAGTAGTTAATCAAAATATAAATGTATATTTTTTTATTTATTAATTCTATTTTGTGAAATAGCAATTCTAAATAATTATTAGTTGGTAATATTTTATACATATTTATAGTTATTATTTTAATATTGGAATGCACATGAAAAACTATTTTGAAATGCTTTTATAACAATTACAATAATAGATTGAATTCTCTAAATCTTTCTGATAGATCGCTTAATAATTTTTTGCGTTAATGTGCGTTTGCTTCACTGTACCCAAAATTCCAATCAGCATTTTTGTAGGCTGAGAGACACAACAGTGCCATGCTGTACCAACACCAACATCAAAAACAACAACTGCAATAGCTGCAGCAGCAGCAACGTGGCGTTGTAACAACATAAACAACCGAATAGTATTTGGCCTTTTGCACCTTTTTGGCATGAAACAACTTTGGCAGCGAGGCAGGCAATGTGCATTGGATGAGCTGTGTTAGCCCACAAAGATCTTTATTTTGGTTCGAAGGATGCCCAGCTAAAAAACGACACACCGAAGTTAAAAAAGACGACGACAACGCCCCGTAAGGCACAATTAAAATTTCACGCTCTTGTGCTGCCGCGTTTCCAAATCTAACGCCAAAAAGGGGACAAGCATGCTGACCATTTTCGGCTTTGACCGCCAACAAAAAAAGCAGCGTCGGCATCTTTGCTTTGTAGCAGCAAGTGGAGGGATATGTATATGAACTTGCCTATTATAAGCTAGCGGTAGCGGTTGAATTAATGTCACGCGTATAGTTTGCTAAAGACGCGGGGAATTGCAAAACGAGCAAGGCATCAACACACAAACACATATACACACGCACTTGTTAATGAGCCGAGAGAACGAGTGCTAATTACCGATGCCGCGACTACAGCACCAATTGCAAATGGCGGACAGCATCAGTGGCAAAACAAATGCCAATTGGAGCGCCAATTGGGCAGCTGGTTAGTGTTTATATATATGCATATCTTTGAGCACCACACAAAGTGCCGGGCGATTTGAAAAACACTTTATTATTCATCATTTAAATATCGCAATTGCCGCAAACACAAAAGCGGACAGACCCAACGTTTTTTATATGATACGTACGATTTCAGTAGCGTGCTCTGTATGGCATGCATAAACACATCCCCATATTATTATTATAATACAATTTTATTTTAATATTTTTTACGCCAAATATTACCATTTCGAGTCGTCATCGGCGCGAAAAACTGTCAGGCTGCCACTCTGCTAGCTGGGGCATCAACCTAATTCACGCAGTCTGGCAGCACAATTTGTATTTTTCGAGCTTTCTTCACCACAAAGACCTCTAATAATGAAATTTAATATGTAGTACGATAAGTGTATACTCATATACAAAAAAGGCTTCCAAATGACGTCTTGTTTTTCAAACAGAAAGAAATAGAGACCTTTTAAAAATCAACGCGCGTTTTTATAAACGTTTTCGAAATATACCAATATACCATATAAAGTGTAACCAGCCAACTGCCACATAATATTTATAAGTTATCGATGCATTGATAGTTCAATGTTGGCGCCAATAAAAATATTCCTACAAAAATAAGATTAATGTGAACTATATATACTGAACCATATAAATTTATATATAAAAGATAACGACACCCACAACTACGCATTATAAACATTCATTTATTTGCCAGCCTCTATTTGTGTACAAAACGGATCAAAAACCAACACGAAATCATCAGAGAGCAACACGATCGTTTGCTTGCCAGCACGCAAGAGAGGCGTTTTACGATAGTGGCGACTCTTCTCTGGCACTCTCGCAGTAGTAGTCTCGCTAAAGCTTTGCTGTGCTTGCAAAATGAATACGACCTGTTCGCGTTTCTCATAAGCAATTTAACCAGCAACGGAAAAAGACGTGTGTGCGGAGCGTGAAAAACAAAAACCACAAGTTATTGTATTTCGAGTTTGTAAACAAAAAACCAAACGGAAATCTGTGTGCGAAAACCAAAACCTAAAACGCAAACGAGTAAAATTTAGTCGAAAAGCCAAAAGAAAAACACGTGTGTTAATCTTGCCATTAAAAATGAACAAACATAAATTAATTGCGAACGATGACAATGTAATTTAAATGTTTCGTCAGGTCGGCAACAACACTTAGCAAATTCACAAATAAACAAACAAACAACAAAAAATATCAACAGTGTATACATTTTATTGTTGTATTGTATTTGTTGTAAGAAAGAGGTAAGTACACACTTAACTGATCACAACAGATCGCGTAGGTCTCACATTGCCCCAATTTCATTTATGTAGTGACGTTATGCTGTCCGTCAGTCTGTCTCACTTTGACAGACTGGCAGGGCAGTCTGACTATCTGTCTGCCCGGCCATTTATCTTACAAATCTCGGACTGTGTGCGAGCGACAGAGAGAGGGTGTGTGTGTGTGTGTGTTTTTTGGGTTTTCTTTATTGTAAAAGTTTAATTGCTCTTAGCGGCTGTTCAACCAGTTTATTGTTGTTGCCTTTTGACTAACACACAGATCCCAAGACGTCATTTTAGTGTTTTAGTGTTAGGCATCTCTCTCTCTCTTTTCCCTCTTCCCCACATCATCTGCTTCGCTGCTGCCGACTCCTTCGTGTATTGTTGCGGCTGACACTAGGCTTAAAAAAAACTAAAATTGGCGACGCCTGCTACAGCAGCAGACTTTTCAGCTGGGTCTGATTGCATAAATGCCTGCTGCTGTTGTCTTTGTCTGCTACGCAATCGTCGTGCAAAAATAAGTTTTAAACAAAAACTGAATTTGGACGAAAACATTCATTTATCTTGACCTCTACTTTTGACCTTTTATCGCCCACAAATGTGGTATGTGTGCAACAGGTTGGCTTGCACATAAAATATTTCGAAAAGTTTGCAATAGTAATATTTTATACTGCGCGGCCAGTTCATATAACAATATGAATAAAGATCTTAATAGCACGGCGTGTATAACAGTATGCAATTTTATGTTGCAGTTTGGCACATATGCTAGTTTTTACCAATGTATGACACCGCATGCATGCATTTTATCTCAGTTTCGTGTTTTATATAACAGTTTTTGGCTAGCATTTCTATCTGCTTCCAATTACATTTATATTTCACAAAAGTGCTGGAATTCAAGGTGTCAGCAGAAATACAATAGGAATTTTATTCGTATTTTTATCGCAACACACACACAATCTTAATTAAATAAATGCATTTTCATGAATTAGGAAAATTACGGTATATGCCCAATTAAATTTAACATCCAGTAGAAATAATAATTAATAATAATAATCATAATAATAACCAATAATAATAATAACCAGTTATCCGAAAAAATAATTCTATTTTCGATCAGTCATTATAAATTTTTTATTAATATTTATATTTATAACAATTTTCAAGTGTTATAACAGATGACTAGGGTCTTTATCATTTTTATTTGCAAATATTTTTTGTTGGTTTACTTTTCACTTTTTTTTGCTAGTTTCCCGTATCTTTTTTGTTGTTCGGAGGTCTGTTCCGAGTTTCGGTATCGTGTGAAAATTGCAGAGTAATAAATTACATAAACCTATACTCAGCTATCTATTCAGCTTTATCTATTAGACGTAATTGCGTTTTGGGGGAAACTCCCTATATCAAGTGTATTAAAATCTTCGATGTGCCCTCAAGAATTGCTTATTTGTTATTTCATTTTTTTTTTGTAATTTTTGTTTCGGGTATTCTTTTTCTTTTCTTGTATTTTTTTTTTTTTTTGATATACTCGCGCAGCACAGTTGCTGCGTGTGCTTATGTATGTGTCTTCATAATTTTGTATTATTTGTCGATTCGACAAAAGATAGCTTATCATGCCACTATAACATATGCCAAACTGATTGGCTTGATAAGTCCTACTTGATATCAGTACGACAATTTCAAACGCCAGCCCCAATACGAATACCAATACACGGATACTAAAACACCGAAACCGAAACCAAACACCCAACGAATTTGACCATTAATTCTTACAAATTTTGTATATGTTTTCATTCCCCGTTGCCAAGCAATACTTAGTTGCAATTGAACTATGTCAGCAAAACTACCTCTTGTTGTTTAATGTGTAGGGTATTGAAACCTTGCAGACAAGCTTACGGCGCAATAAAACACATTAGTGTGGATTGCAATTGATTAAAGCAAGAAATAGCCTTAACTACACACATAACTCGGTCTGTCTGGCACTCTGGTGACATGCCCCTAAACACGGCCTGCTTCGCTGCCTGCGAGTGCCTGTGCCAGCACGAAATTGAAATAAAACTGAGAGATTTGCTAAATTTTGATTATATATTTTGGCATGATTCTTATTTTGTTGGTTTGTTCTCGTTACAGCTTTACGCTTTCAGGATCTCAACCTACGTCAACAAAACACGTTTTGATTTCGTTTCATCACATCCAATTTACATAAGATTTGATTAGAAATAGACAGACTGCGACAACAAGTTGTTTGACAAACATTAGCAATCAAGCGGCAATGGCAAAGATATTGGGTCTACAAATTATATGTATGGGCTTCCTGCTGCTAACTGGAGCTAGACGCGGATATGAGGGCGGATCAGCATCAGCAGAGGCAGCATTATTGTCAGGTGAGTTGCGAGAACTATGTGTGTATGTGTTTCGAAAATATGGCAAACATACGACGCATTAACTCATGCGGATTTTTTAAAAATAGATAAGAGAGAAATTTTTTTTAGCTTGGGCATCGAAATAAGCAGTTCAATCCAACAAATGAACTCATTTATAAACTCATCAACTGACTCATCGACGCTTAATGATCTTTTGTTGATCCGTTTTTCAATTTTTGCTGCCTTTTTTTATGGTTTTAATAGCACCCGTAGGCTACAGCAATCTGGCCCGGAAAATGTTTTTATATGTAGTATGCGCGACCTTATTACGCGAAAAATGATATTGAGATTCTCGAGATTCCCGAGAAATGTTTCGAGAAGACGAAACGAATCGACGTCACATCACATAATGACGTCAAGAACTATTTTATTATACCCAAAAAAAAAACATGTTTTGTTCGAAACGTTATGCCGTTATTTATAAGGTAGCATACTATGTAAAGAGATCGTATCCCCAGTTGGTTGCGTGTGTTTTTGTTTATATTTTTCCCTCTTGTTTTTATTTGCATTTTTATTGTTGTTGTTGGTTTCTCTCCTTTCCTACAAACACATATTTCGTTGTTGTTTGTCTTTTTTCCCCCAGTGTTTTTGTTTTAATTTGTGTATATTTTTCGATTGTTGTTGCTCTGCTTGCATTGTTTTTGCGGGTTTTTGAAACAATTTCATTGATAATTTCGATAGCGTGCGTGTGTACTGTGTGTGAGTGTGTTCGTTTATTTTTGTTTGATTCAATTTGTTTATTTGTACTTTATGCGAAAGGTTGCCCTTGTACCGAGCTCACGAGATAGTCGAACAGGGAGAGCGAACGAGACTGCGTCAGTGAGAGGGGGAAAGGGGGAAAGAGGGAAAGTAGAAGCTTGGGGTTTACCTATTACGTACTATACGTGTTCCCGCTTGTCATGGAAGGTGCGTTTTGAGGTAACCCAATTACTTATACAACAAATAGAGCGCCGCTCGTCGAAAGCACCAACAACTGCCAAATTAATTGAGCAATTGCGAGGCGTTTGAATAATTGTTTATCGCCAGATAATCTGATAGAAAATTTTAATAATCAACGCACTAATCGATTGGGTAAATAGCACAAACCGAGTGTACACTAAAAATACCTTGCGTGAAGAATGCGGAAAACAAGCACAGAACATTTGGCATTAAGTAAGGTCAATTCTTTCATTTGCGATCGATTTACGATGAGAACTGAGTTGAAAATAAATAAACAAAAAATATTGCAATCAACTGAAACTATTACTTACCTAATTTTGAGCGACCTATCGACAAAATCATTTGAATCGTGGAAATCCAAAAATGCTGAAATTCAAATTATATATACATATATTAAATGCATGCCATAAGTGAGTACCTTACAAATCTGTACGCTGTAGCTCTTATAGTTTTCGATGTCGCAAAGACGAACAACGAAGGTTGAAAATTTCTGTAGATTTAAACGTATGAGTAATATGCAATGATTGGACGCGTGAGAATTGACTTATCTAGAATAATCTATAGAGATGGGCGTGGGCGTAAATCACTCGTAATAAAAACTTACACAGCGTAAAAAAACAGCCGAAACCCTCGCTAAGATTAAAGTACAATAATGCGCAAAGAATTCCATGGTTGGCCCTAAATAATAAAGCAGAACTATTTGCGATTAGTTTAGCTGGATTCGTAGAATTCCGCTCAGCTGCCAAGTGATAAAATAAAACAATGATTATGTTATCTAGGAGAGGGCAACTCAGTTGCGAGGGCTACGCATATCCTAACCTAACCTAAACTAACCTAAAATAAGGGAAAACTAAATAAATCTGGATACAATTTTGAAAAAACACCTGAAGTTGGAATACAAAAGAAATTCGCAGTTCTCACCACGGGAAACAATCGATAAACGATTGAAAGGGCCAGAATAACTTCCGCAAATGGAGTCCAAGTATAGTAATCAAGTTATATACTCAAATACACTCAAATTAGAGCCCAGACAATCAATAACAGAGGGAGAGGGAGATAGAGTGAATGAAAGTGAACAGTTGGTTTTGTACTTGCTTATGAAGGCCAACATCAGGGCAAATTTGCATAAGCAACCACCAAAAAGCACTTTCCATCTAGAGGGAGTCACAGAGTCACCCGAAAGTCCCTGTTAACTCTAAGTAACCCGCCATTTAGTGTTGACAATTTGCATATTCAACTCCATCCAACTCTGACATTAGAGAGAGCGTGAGTTGCGTTGAGTGAGTGTTTTTGTTTTGTAGTTTGGTAGCTTTTTCGTGGGCCACGACAAGGTCAAAATATGCCACAATTAGCCACGAATAACTAAAGGCTAACACAAAAAAAACAGGTAAAAGTGACAGCTGGGCGAGTTAAATTTAGACAAATCAGACCAGACAGATGGCAAGACAAAGAGCATAACCAAAAGCGAAAGGTCTCACAAAAGAAAGAAAACATTGAGATCAGCAAGAACAGATACAATGGTTAGATCGCAGATAGGTTACCCTAGATGGCAACGACAACAGACCAGCACAATAGCCAGCAAAATATATGAATATTCATGATGTTTTGCCAGCCAATTGGATACTTTCTTTCTATTTACTACAGGGTATCGACAGACAAATGTCAATGTCAGAGCCATCAGTTTGCAGTTTATGTTAGTGGTCGAAATAACTCTGGCACAATAGAAATTTCTCTAAAAAAAACGGAGGAGTATATGTAAACAAAAACAAGTAAGAAAGACAGTCGAGTGTGTCGACTATATACCCTACCCAGCTCAAAATACTAAAATAACCAAAAAGTATTTTTTGGTATTAATTTGCATATACATTCATCACATCCTAAATATCGCAAAAAAAAAATACCAAGCATCACATGTCACCAGAAACAAGTCACGTGCAGCTGCCCATGGATTTCCCATACAAAACTGTTCTTAATAACTCCAAGTTTTTCATCCGATCGCGACCAAATCTTGGGAATCATGGAGACTATTATTATCTTCGTATGTGCCAAAACTACTCTATCTATCTTTAAAATTGCGCTAGTAAATCGTTTATTTCGATTTGGGGGCGGAAAGGGGCGTTTAAAATAAACTTTATCTGCGTAGGACATACACCAACAATGGTACAAAGTTGAATCTCTACTCTATAGTGTCTGAGATCTAGGTGTTCATACAGACAGGCAGACGGACAGACGGACATGGCTATATCGACTCGGCTGGTAACCCTGACCAAGAATAATATATATATATATGTATATACTTTATGGGTTCGGAAATGCTTCCTTCTGCCTGTTACATACATTGCCTGAAGTCACAAAGCTATAATACCCTTCTACCCTATGGGTAACGGGTATAAAAATGTCGATCGAATTATGATAACCCACAAATAATAATTTTATTTTTTAAAAGTAGCATAAACTTCTACTGCCCTATACATCGATGTAAATAAAATAAATTTAATTTAATTACTTTTTATGTTAATCAAATTTCGCATTAGATATGATTTTCAATTAATTTTACAGGGTGTATATTTAGCTGCAATCAGTGTTAATAAAAATAACTCCTACTCACTTATATTATTTGCAGTTAGCCAAAAGCCAAAGGTCGCAAAAGATAGCAAGCTCACCGGGGTAAACAGCTATTGAATACCCTAGATTACAGCTAATATCTGAAGAGTATTTGCATACTAAACTCATTTCAAAGCTCGCCATCTAAAGAAAAATCAAACCGTTCAACTCGACAGACGCTCAAGTGCAATCGTATGTGTATCTGTAGCCAGTTATGTGTCTATCTGCAAAGAGATCGTTTGTGTGTGAATCTGGTGCTGATAAAACGCATTGGAATGTGTTAGCTAAACATTTTCATTTTTTCTATTTTGCAAAAAACAAAACAGGGCGAAAATGGCCATCTTGTTAACAGTAAAGCAGCAATATAAGCAGTAACAACAATATCAACGAAAGCTGCAAAGACAGCAGCGACAGCCACCCGCGACTTAGTTAGCGGCGCTCGAGATAATTCCGAGATAAAAAACAAAACGCAAAAAATAAATAACGAATCTAAACAACATTCCACATCGTCAAAATAATAAATTCATTCTTTGCTTTTTTTTTTTTTACTTTCTGCGTTTGTACTTTTTCTTTTTCTTTATTTTTTAATCTTTTATTTTTTGTTATGAATAAACTGTTCAATGACGACAGAACCATCAAATTAGCAACTCTTTCTGCGAATTGCATGTCGATGTTGATAAGCAACTTTACAAATGGCATTCTCCACTCGGACTTTGCACTTACTATGACCTTCAACAGCTGCTCGTCCTCCAGTTACTATGCGTCTAAGAATTGCATTGCACATTATATGTATATATAGTATGTATGTATATGTATTGTACTTATATGAATCAAGTGCCTTGAGAACTCATTTTAGCCAGAAAGATAGATAGATAGCCACATAATGGGCAGATCCCCATGCCTTCAAAACATTCCGCGAATTCCATTCACACACTTCAAGTACAATCGCACACACACATCAATTGCACTTGCGGTAGTACTATTTAGATTGTATTTTATCAATTACGTGAAGTATAGTAGCTTAGTAGTAAAGTATTAGAATATAGCTACATGTGACATATATAAAATCAAACTATATAAAAGCTACACCAGAAGATGAAAAGATAACAGATTAGACTTGATTGTAAATATAAAAGCATATGCTGGCTACTCTAAACCATAATTATCATATGGCCCTTTTAAAAGAAATGAAATTATTTCAGATTTCCACAAGTTATCAAAGCTCTTAGCCAACTAATTACGTGTTTTATTGTGTATCACGTGCTAATGCAAATAATGGCATAGACATAGAGAGACATAGAGAAAACAAAACAATTATATTACGTTATAAGATTAAAATGTAATAGAATTAAATAACTTGTGCCTTTACAGAAGGATAAAAACGTAATTTCGAGAACAGGAACATTTAATAATTTTGATTTAATGTCGGCATTTTTAACTTGTTTAATATTTGGAAGATGAATTGCCTCTATAAATAGATTGGTAATAAGTGCAAACTTTGTATGCACAACTTTGCTTGCCCCCGACATTTAATAAAATTGAATATAAAAGCGAAAAGCGATCAACACAGATTGCTATTCACCGTTGAATGAATGAATCATCGTGCGTCAAAATATAAGCTTACATGGTACACTCGATAAAAATCTTAGACAGCAATGGATTTAGCGCAGACATCTTGAAGGTTAGCATCGTCAACACCTCCACACAAAAAAGGGATAAAAGAAAATTAAATAATATTCACGTCTTTGCTGAGACAACATGGCAGAAAATAATCTGCCCACTTAAGCTATCAGACATTCCGATGTTGGCATTCAATTCAAAGGCCAGGATCAATTTCAGATTTTCAAAAAAGAATGCAATAAAAAAAGTATTCATGTTGAACGAACTCTGGTTGAGTACACTCAATGCATAACTTAAGAGAGTGTGCAGGAAAGAGAGGGAAAGAGCTGGAAACAAGTTTAAAATTTTATTTTGGGGAACTCAGACGCTTTATTTGCCATCATAAAAAAGTGTTATGTTTGGCTATTGATAAGGACGGACTGTCCGAGTTTTGATAGCGGACTACTACGTCATTTCTTAATTAATATGGTTTATTCACCCTTGGCTTTTAAGTCGTTAATCTACGACAACAACCAATGCAGTTAGTTAATTCGCTATTGACCTTCTACTCTATATACATACGACTTACACGCTTATTTCGTATATCAAAACAAATGCTGTTATCAGTTTTATAGAAGCGCATGCCAAATGCATTAGTCACTCAGCATTTCATTGTTTTAGGCAAGTGTTTAGTTCAGCATTCCAGCTAATAATAGTTCACAAAAGAGCGAGTGAGAGGGAGAGAGAGAGAGAGAGAAAGGTGGAGTGAGAGGTATCACATAATTATTATTCATGGGATGCGTCATTTCCCAGACACATTTTCGATTAAGTGTATTTTTGCCGGCCGTCTGCCTCGGCCAAATTTCTTTAACGTAAAACATTTCGCACTTTGGCTTATTGCGCTCAGCGCACTGCTTCCGCTCTTGCTCTTGCTCT
This sequence comes from Drosophila siamana, assembly GCA_035047445.1. Taxonomy (NCBI): domain Eukaryota; kingdom Metazoa; phylum Arthropoda; class Insecta; order Diptera; family Drosophilidae; genus Drosophila; species Drosophila siamana. Next base: position 158,510 of record JAWNPP010000014.1, on the reverse strand, counting down.
TACTCTGGCCCTAATTTTTGCTCTTGTTGCCAGGTCCCATTATGTCCGTCATGTGGGTCGGAAAACGATACAGATTAAGTGCTAAAACATCTGCGCGGAGGTGGACTAACAAAAACAACTCTATTGTGCTGCAAATTTTTTGAACTTCTTTGCACTGCAGGGTGAAACCGAATTTATTACATTATATTTAGTGATATACCCTATAAATGCAGAATGAACGAAAAACACTTTTAAGGGGAATGAGATTTTTGTTAATTGGAGGAGCCATTATAAATCTTATGCTTATAAATGCTTATATTTATATTGCTATTCACAACAATACGAAACAATTTATTCAACAAGTAGTTACTAAATAATAATAATGAGCACTTGAACCGCAGAAAACTTTAAAAGTAATTTTAAATATCCTGCAGTATAAAGTGTCCTCATTCAATTTCACTTTAAACAGACTTTACTACTGTAATCTGTCTGTATAGTAATAGTCATAGGAAGTAAAATATAAACTAGATTGCTCAAAACACTTCTGAGTCAAGTCTTATTACAACAATTAAAGTGCTTAACATCAATTTATTATTTGAAATTACCCGAATAGAATATCGAGAACATTGGCAGTTCTAAAGGCAAACAGAAATCTAAACTAAAAAATACCCTCAAGATACCCACAACACCAAACGCAAAAAACAACTTTCGTGTGGGTTACTGACATCAAAAATCTGTGTTTGCAACTTATACTCCCCGTTATGTGCTCTTATAGCTAACAGGGTATGCCGCCTGCATATCGCTTACGTTTCGCTTATTTCAAAGGCATCGATTACATACATATATGCGATAGATATCTCTTACTGTTTCTGCGCTAAAAACGAAATGAATCGTTTATGAAGCTGAGCTCACACATGTCAGATATCTGGCAATGCATACATATAAATTTATGTCTGTGTGTATGATATGCGCTTACGTATGTATGCATGTCAGCTTCGTAAGTAATTAATGTCTGTCATTAAGTGGAGCAAATTCTCTTTAATCGTTTGCTATGTGATTTAATTAATTGTTGAAATGACAAACTATTAACACAGTTAATATGCGTTGAGACAGGAACTGAAAACTAGACAAAAGCCAAAACGACCAAGAAGAAACATAAATTATTCTCAAAGGCAAAACAGATGAACATTTAGATGCTGAGCTGAAAAATACCCTACTTTGTAGAGTTACATTTTATAATACATTTTACAAATAGGAATTTTTGTAATGCTCACAGCATCAGCTATAAATTATTTTACTTTTCTCTTTTCTGCATTAAATTTATATTAGTTAACTATTATTTTTCTTTGTAATTTCTATCGGTGTCTTTTGTCTGTATACAATTTGAAGGTGTAACAGAAGCGCCGCGTCACTTGCACTTGAATAAAAGCCATGAAAGTGGCATTTATTTTTGCCAACGTCCTAGATATGCTAAACAAGTTAATGACATACATAAAAGTGAAATCTCTTTTTCTATCTAAGATGCAATATAAATAGTTTATGGAAACCATGTATAACAATGACATGAGTTTTTAGATCATTAACCTTATGATTACTACATTGTCAAAGTCCCATTGCCAAAGAGGAATATTAAAATACCCCACAAACCCTTTAAATTTAAATAGAGTATGACGCTATGTCATGTCTATAAATAAGTTTGGAGGTGAGCTGGAGACGCGACATACCAAAATGTTGCTGGCCATAACTCTTAGTGTTCGAGTTACAACTTACAGATGGACATATAAACTAAGATGGAGCAGAAGTCTTTATTGTATTACTACAATCCATAAAGTGTCACTCGCAAAAGAGGAAGTCTTTTCGCGTTGGCCCTTAATCAAAACGATGGGTCATTTCAAAAAGTGATTTAAAGGGCAACGCCCACACACATCGATCGCACAGTGCCATAATATACTATATAGGGTCAAGATTGTATCAAGACGTTATGTGTGATGTTGGTCAGAATCAGAACCAGAACACAGTCAAGCATTTTGATGAGTCGCCTGCATGTCTACATACAAACATTCAGCATATATAACATATAGTATCCAGTATTGATACAAGTCAAGTCACTTAATCCCAGTACGGAGCCAACACAGCACAGCACAGCAGCGCGCCGTCCATTCAAATAATAACAATATCGTAATTATGAATATAAATATATTATAAGCAGATATTAATGACATCTGTTCACAGTTATCAAATAACACATTTACGGGCATTAATCAGTCGCTTTTGGCTCATAATTTAATTTGTAATTGTTGCAATTTGAATGCGCATTAAAATAGCAATCAAATATCCCAGCAACAACAGTACAAATAATTACCACGAATAGTCCAAAGTTCAGAACAAACGCTACCGGCATTCAGAATGCTATAGATATCCCCATCTCTCTCTCTCTCTCTCTCTCTCTCTCTCTCTCTCTCTCTCTCTCTTTCTCTCTCTCTCTCTCTCTTTCTCTCTCTTTCTCTCTCACTCACTATCTCTCTCTCTCTTTCTCTATCTCTCGCTCTCCCTCTACCTATTATTAACTCTTTCTGTCGTAAGCGTCATGCCGTATAAGGTAGCGTTTGTTTTGACGCATAGTTAATAATGTGTATGCTTTTTAGCTTATGTTCTTTTTTTTTTTGGTTTTTTGGGCCGGCTTCTAGTCGTAGCATTATACGATTTATGTGCAGATGTACGAGCACATATATTATAATTGATCTATAATTAAGATAAGGTTTCTTGATACTACGCTTTTGATGATAATGATGATGAAAAATGTTCTGTTTACACAATTTCTAGTGAATTGCGCATATAAACCTTAAGTGCACACACACAGACAGTCTTGACTAAGTGTGATGTGGATATATAGAAATTAGATATATAGAAATATTGAAAAAAAAATAACTGAAGGCGTTATTATTGCATGCAAAGTCGAAAAATGTGTTATTTTTTCAGTGTGTAAAGAGTTTCTTGACATACTGTAAATTCAATACTCAAGCGCAAGTCTACAAAAAAACCTACAAGATATCGTACTTGTACTACTTGAAGTCGCCCTTACCATGTTTCACAACGACTGTGATTGATCAATCATAAACAAACACACATGGGTCGCAAAAAGTTAAGGGGGATTTTATAATCAGTTCTGTTTGCCATATCATTAGTAGGTAAGTGTGGCGAAAGTGGAAGCATTTTAGACAAACAAATAACAGTCATAAGCATGTGTGATCGAAGAGTCTTAACTTTGGCTATTTGCGCGTGCCAAGTGCACTCACCAGATACCCTGTACTAAAAGTTGTAATGGGTATAATCGAATAAATTGGGCTGATCAAAGTAAATTTCAGATTAAATAGTTTGCACTTCAAACTTACGATTAACAATGAAAATAAAACACTGAAAGATCGAAATGTAGAGGACATTGCAGAAAGTTAAATGAAAATAGAAAATATTGTTTCAAGAGAGTGTGCAGTTTCTGTAGAGAATTCGCAGCTTGAGGAAGAAAACGTACCTAGGACTACAAGTTTAATTGGACAGTAAAACCTTACTAGACTTGTCACAGCACTTTGTTGATATCGATGTGTAGTACCACTAACCAAGAATACATAGACGATCAGCAGAACTCACCCCCCACAAGTCAATACATTTATTAATCAAAATTAACGAAGTGTAGAACTTCACTAATTTGAAATACAATAGAGTGTTTTGCGTATGCATAAATTAACGATTTTCAAACATTGTCAAAATTGTCTGTTTTAAAGTAAGCGCAAAAGCCTGACAAATGATATACGACAATAATTATGAACAAATTTACAGAACGTGATTGACGTGGAGGAGTCGGGGGAAACAAAATATTTTGACATTTTTTTTTGTTGAGTATAATTTGGGGTTCGGTTGCGGTTGTAGTTATGATTTGGGCTTACGTTCGGAGTGTAAAACGCGAAGTTAGATCTAAGTTAAGAAACTGAAACTTCAATTATTTTGAGACTGTGAGTTGTTGTAACGGCAGTGTCAACGTTTACTACTTGTCTCTTCTCTCGACCTAAACTCAAAGTTGTGTAGTTCAGATACGAGACGGCGAGTTCCTCTTCATATTTTAAGCATTTTTTTTAGTTTGTATATGAGTATTTTTTTTTTGTTCGGTCTTTAAGTAATTTTGCATGTCAGGCAGTTAGACTGTCAGAGGCAACAACGACGACGGTGACGGCGTGTCAACAAACTTGCAAGCTAATTGTACTAAAATAAAAATTGTATTCATCGCTTGTTTCATCTGGAAACTGGAAAACAGATTGCACTTTTGCATGCAACCTTCGACTGTAGATCAATCAAAAAAAGCGAGAGAGAAAATATGAAATATGTATTGCTCAAAAGCAATGTGAGAAAGTGACGTAATTAGCACTTCTGGTCTTCGCAAAACCGTATCGCGGATGCCACCTACCAACTAGCTAACCGCTAATAAAAGCAGTCGACCCAATTGGCAAGACGGATATGTGCCTAGTTAATTTGCATCGACTTCGAAGACCTTTGAACGTGTCTATTTTCCAGTCTGTTTCTTTTTTTTTATTTTTTGTTCTTTCTTTTTATTTTATCTGCGTATCTGGCCTTTTTTGTGCTGACCAATCGGGTCAATAAACCCCCACCAACAATATTAAACAAAAAATAACCAAAAAAAACCTAAACTGAAAAACGAATAGCAGAAAAGCTAAAAGAAAAAAAAGCATATAGAACGTTTTTGTTTTCATGGCTTGCATGTTCTTTGCAGATTCGCGCTGAGCAAACATTTTATTTCGATTTCACAGCGCTTTTCCAAGCGCATTTCGATTCGTCGATTCGATTCATAATGAATTTTGTAAATTCTGCAGATCTGTCGCTCGATTATGTCCCCTGTTCTCCTGATCCCCTGGTACATTATCATCATCTTCGACATATTTTCGTCTCATAAGTAGCAGCAGCAGAGTGTGGTGTGTGGCCTGCCCTAGAATTTCATTCTTGTGCTCAGATGTCGCAGATCACGCAAACTATCGTGACGCCCTTCTATGCGCTTCAAAATAAAACGAGCATAATAAACGCACCGTTATCATGCGAATGCCGACGACCGGGTTAATACCCTTGCCAATGCCAACAATAGCAACTTGATGTTAGAACACACAACGAATTCGAGCTAATTTGTTTACATAATAATAATGTTTGGACTACTTTTCCATACCATAACTTATTTTACCACCTATTGTGTGTCTATGAGAACTCCAGGTGTGATTCTAAAAAATATTTCTTATTCAAGCTGCTGGAGTCTATTTAAGTTGAATGCCCCATTGAAATATATTTTAATTTATCTAAATAATACAAAAAAAAAAAAAACAAAAAAAAAAAAAAAAAAAAAAAAAAAAAACCCCCCCCAAAAAAAAAAAAAAAAAAAAAAAAAAAAAAAAAAAAAAAAAAAAAAAAAAAAAAAAAAAAAAAAAAAAAAAAAAAAAAAAAGGGCCCCCCCCAAAAAAAAAAACAAACAAAAAAAAAAAAAAAAAAAAACCCCCCCCCCCCCCCCCACCCCCCCCCCCCCCCCTTCCACCAAAAAACACCGGAAGAATTTCGAAGGAAGAAGAGGTTATTCCTGTGTTATTCTATCATTTTTATAGAGCTTTGAGAAACCTAATTAAATTAGTTAGTAACTAAAGTTTTCTATACCATTAAACATAATATGATTAATTTTTTGCACTACTTTAATAGAGCTCTTTCAGTAAAAGTGTTTCATATCTATGTATATAGGAACTTAAAAACTCAAATTATCAACAAAAAGTCGCTATTTACTTCTACTTATAATGAATCACTTTTCGACATATTTTTGAAGTAGCATTTATTTACATTCGAAAATGGGGCGCTGATTTGAGAAGTTTTTGTCAACTTTACTCTAGATTAATTTCTATGGTTTATTTGTAAAATTATTTCCAATGCTTTAAGATGAATTTAGTAAATAATAACTAAAAAAAGGGCATCCAAACATATCGTCATCTATCCACGCACTTTACCGAGTGCTACGATAATAATTACCCTAGCATAGAGTATTGCGACCAAACCTACATATTGTAGCCGCATACATGTATGTATACATACGTACGTCGACAGATTCCATTTGTATGATAGCGTAACTTATATCTATTTTAAATTATGTTCAATTGAATGCGCTACGCTTCACCTATATGCGGTTATATGACGTCAATATATCATAAACAAAAAACCGCAGTAACAACAACAACTAAAAGAAAACAAATCAATAGCCTCGATGATATTTAGGAAAGTTTGTAATCAATTGCAACGCATTTTGTAAAGGCCAACCCATAAAAACAATAATAATAATAATAATAAAGCACATACAATAATAAAAGAAGTCATAACTGAAGCGATCCGTAAAATAGAACGTGATATGCCACATTGAAAATATTATTGGTTCAATGAAAAGAGGGAGGAAAAAGAGATCGCAATATCGTTGAATGGATCGGTCGCGATCGATCGATTCGATTCGATTGATCGGTGCAAAGAAATTCTTGGCAAAAATCAAACACAAAAGTGCGAGCATTTCTTCTTGTTGTCGTTTGTCTTTTTTTTGTTTTGCTATTGTTCTTGAATGCCATTCCACATTTCTCTCGCTCTCTTCGCCACCTCTGCTCTGCCCTTCAGCATCCCCTTTGCGTGCGTCTTGAACTACAGTAATTCAATGATAAAATGTCAAAAATCAATAACAATAAATAAACGAGAGTATGCCTCTTTGTACTTTGTATCCCAATTTTTGTTGTTGCTTTTCTTCGTTTATTTTCGGGTGCTGTCCCTCGTTGTCCGCCCATTGGCGATCTTTTTAGCTTTGGTCAACTGGTCCACAATATGCGGCTAATCAAATTGCAATTTTTATAAATTTACCTAAACATCGATTGATTAATGCGCTCTGATATTAATGACAATCAGCTGGTAGACAGACTCGTAGTCGGGTAATATATAGAAGAAAGTTTATGGTGGAAAATATGAGGGAGTGGAAATTTTTTTGCGATTTTGTACATAGCATCAACATTGGATCCACACATGATTCACATTCCATATTTTAGATTTTAATCAGATAATTTATATTAGTTAAATGCATATCTTGTTTTATAAAGAAAACAGTATTTTTACAAAGTCCCGCTTAGCATCCACTTAGGTCGCATTTGGGATCATATTCCATATTTTTACTAGGAAAAATAAATATACTGTAACTAGCCTCTTCAGCACAAGCCATCATCCTATTAATTGAAAGTGAATCCATTTTAGGCTTGAAAGACTGTCATTTTGACTATTTGAAAGAAAAGACAGATTATAAACGTACCATTTAAAATTGGCTGACCAATTGTTCACCCATATTCCAAACTTATCCATAGAACGCATTTATGTCCAACTATAATCGTATTCGCACCCTAATCAAGCAAAACGTCTGTTTCTACCGCACTTGTTTCGGCGAAAACCACTTAACATCCACATGCCAACAGCACAAACTATTCATTTTGTCTGCTAACTCTATTATGTCAAACAAGCAATAAATCCTCACTTTAGCCAAAACTAAACAACATTAGGGCAATCAAAAACCACTTACCATCCACACCAGCACACAAGATCCACAAGCCAAATGCCAGCCAGACGATTACATTCCAAGCATACCCATAACACCGCCAATTATAGATAATAATTATAGACACGCGAGCACAGACGGATCGCAATCCAAATGACATCCACATATGCATTCCACACTCAACAATAGAGCTTATCAATCATTTTCGGCAATACACACACACACACACACACTCGAACAAAACCTGACACTTAGGTGTTAATTAAGCATTTGCGACCTCTTTCAATTGCAGACTCTGAATCATATCATGACAAATGCGAGGGCTTCGAATGCCCGGAATGTCCGGACGACAGCAGCTTAAGTTGGCAAGCGAATCGCGGGAAGCCTTCTATGCGGACGATGTGCAAATGCACTCGTTGCTGCAACCACAGTTCCGCTATGACAGAGAGCGAGCCAAACGTGATCTCCAAACCGATCTCCAAGCCGATTGCTGTGGCACCTGCCACTGCAACAAGTGCCCCGAGCAGCCAAAGTGCCAACGCGGCGAGGTGCTCATCGAACTACAGACGGCCAGCGGCCTGCCGGGCAACTGTTGCACTCAGTTCAAGTGCGGCGAGGAGCCGCAATGCGAAGTGGACGGCACTAACGTCACCTATTGGTTGGACAGTTGCAGTAAGTGCAACAGCTGCCAGCAGCCGTCATGCCAAGATGTCTGCTATCAGGCAGACCCGCCGCACAATTGCATGAGCTCCGACAAGAAGCTAATGTTCAATGACCAGACCTGGCTGGAGGGTTGTATCGAATGCAGATGCATTGCGGGCGACAAACAGTGCATTGCGCCCAAGGATTGTCAGCTGTATGACGGCGAACTGCCGGAAGTGGAGAAGTCTACGACAACATCGACGACATCAACCACGGCAACAAGTGTGACAACAAGTGTGACGTCAGAAGCAGAAGTTGTGCTGCAGGTGGCGACCAACGCATCCATTCGGATTTCCATGGAGGAGTCGGAGCCTAAAGCAGACTCTGCGGAGTCCGCAGCTGTGCCAGAGATTGTGGAAAAAGAGTTGGAGCAAAAGTCCAAAGAAATTGAATTACAAAAGCAATCTGTGGAGGAAGAATTGAAACAGTCAACTGTAGAAGCAAAACTAACTCAGCCAACAGAGGAACCAGCGTTGAAGCAGCACCAGTCTGAAGTAGCAGAGCTTCTTCCACAGTCTGCCAAATTAGATCTAAATACAAATTCTACTAAATCTGCGCTTATTCCCAACTCTCTGGAGCAGGAGCTCCTGAAAGCCCACACAATGCACTCCAGCCACAGCACAAGCACCGAATTAACAGAGACCACAGAGCCAACCATTGAAAGTGACTTTACGGAAGAGCTGTCGCTAGAGAACACTGAGCTGCCACAGTCGGAAGAGAAACTCGAAGTTGTGACCATGAATGTCATCAGCACGGATTCGACGGCAGACTTTCCAAGTTCCACAAGCAGCACACTGCAAATCGACGACATCCTAGAGGAGAGCACAGCAGCAGGCTTGGATAATCTTGAATTGGACACCACTCTGATATCTGCCGAGGAAATCTCTTCATCTCCATCCTCCCACCTACCCACCTCAACTTTGCCCTACTTAACCACAATCACCTCTACCTCGTCTTCCGCTTCTGCCGCGTCATCAACTCTAACTACGGAAAGCCCAGCAGCATTGGCCACCTCATCGCCTGCACCGCTCACACCGGAATCGACCAGTTTCCATCGTGACAAAGACATCCGCGACACCGACTATCGCCTGGCCAGCTCCAGCAGCCATGATGCCAGCAAGCATCCAACGAATCTGCATAATCTACTGAACTTAATTGTGCTCATCGCCGTCGGCATCATTATCATTATTCTCCCTCTGGCCGTTTTTGCATACTTGCAGCGTCGCAAATCCATGTACTCCTCGGTGCCGCATTCGGACTCCAATTTGAGCGAGAATACACGCGCATCCGATCTGGTACTCAACATCGATCTGCTCTATGACGACAACAACTTGCCGCAGAAACAGCAGCTGAAGGAGTCTGTGGAGTAGATAGATCGCTTTTTCTCACTCAGCGGCGTAGTTGAAGAGCTAAGCGAAAAAAAAGTATATATCTATAATTATTTATTATTATTTTGTATTATATAACAACAAAAACATATAATTAATTAAGCTTTGTGATAATGTGGCATCTACTGAGTTAAACAACAAGAAAAAAAAACGAAAAGAAACACAATATAGTATTAGTTCAATAGTATTTTGGTTATGCCGTTTACACGATGAAGCCGTTTACACGAAGTTAACTACACAATTGTTGAAATATAGTTGTTTGTGTGTAGATCTCATGCTTCATTGCTAACACTGTTGTGTTCATCGTGTAAACCCTAAACACAACAACAACAACCACAAAAAAAACAACATCAGACAACAACCTGAAAACGCTTGTCTCAAAAAGAAATCGAAGAAAACCATCAAAACAAAAAAAAATTTTAAATTACACCGCACTGATTACACATTCCTGTTTAAGCGTTTTTTATTTCTACTTTAATTACAAAACTTATTTACATATACATTGAAGAAAAATGAAACGAAATACCAAAGCTCTTAGTAGTTAACATTGACGGTCGCACTCTTCGACCTCAGATCCGCCTCGTTTTTGGTTAACTGTAATAAAAGATAACGAAATCTATTGTACAATTCAGCGTCTCGAATACAATTATTTCATACACTTATTTGTATGAAAGGGCTGGGGGACACTTACCAACCGTTAAGCAGGCACTGTCAGCGCATCCAACTGTTGTACAATCCCACGCAAGACTTGTGACGTACTCGAGTCAGGTAACTCATCCAACACCGACGACGTGCTGCCTGCCAAGACGCCCACTCGCGGATCGATGGGCAGCGTGCCCAGATGCGGCACTTCAGCCAACTGTGCTAGCTCCACGCCGCCATTGGAGGAGAATATGTTGGTGCACTCCGTGCAGTGTGGACAAACAAAGCTGCACATGATTAACATATGATTAATTTGTAAAGTACAAGGGCTTACAATCATACTTTCTTAAAAAAAAGGCGCAATAAAAAGTCCGTATTTTTAAAGTGAATCCAACCATTTTTTTACTAAATACAAAAACAAAATATGTTGCACTGCATTAACAAGACTCAAGAGTCTGGCAGATGGTAAATGACAACTTAAATGTGCTTTTAAAAAACTACGTGCCTTCCGATTCAGTATTCGGTATCAGTTGAGAAGCTTCCAAAGCTCTTTTCCACGACAAACTTCACCTATTTATTGACTTGCTTGATAGATGAATGCTTAATGTATTTTGTTTTCTGACTAATTAAATTATGACAATGAGACTAGTTTTCAATAATTTAAGCTTAAAATCGATCAACATAAACGATATTCACTCAATTTTCAATCTAAATTAATAATGACAATATGGATGCAGAAGTATTTAACTTATTGAATAGTGTAGAAATTGTTCATGATCAAATCTATTTTTTCTAAGCTCTTGACACAATGTGCAATGAATCAAATCTTAATCTATTCTTTGATATATCCAGTTTAATTGTCGTTCCTAAATAAGAGATCAATTTGATTAATTGCACTTATTGCCAGCTAAAGTGGTTCAAACGTACTACCGAAGCCCTCACATATATTCTAACAAGATTAAGTGACGCTTTGAAGAATTAGTGCTCTGTAATATGATATCCACTAACTGTAGTAGCATCGGCTTTAATTATTTTTGTGCTGATCGTGAGTGTGACTCACCCGCTCATGTTCTCGACAATGCCAAGCAGCTTGATACCAGTCTTCTTGCAAAATGTAATCTCCTTGCGCACATCATCCAAGGCGACTCCCTGCGGCGTCGTTACAATAATCGCCCCATTGCACGGCACTTCGCGCATGCATTCCATGACCGTGATGTGCTCATCAGAGGTGCCGGGCGGTGTATCAATGATCAGATAATCGAGCTCCTCCCACCTCACGTCCGTTAAAAACTGTCGAATCATCATTGTTTTCTTGGGACCACGCCAAATAACGGGATCACTACGATTCTTAAGCAGAAATCCAATTGACATGACGGCCAGCGTTTTGCTCTCATCCGTATAAATAGGCACCCAGCCATCATCGCATTGGTAAATATCGCTACCCTCCAAGCCCAGTAAGTAAGGTACACTGGGACCACAAAGATCTATGTCCAGCAGGCCAACCTATCAATAAAAATCATTAACATTAAAAAGGGCTAAATTAGTAATAGTATTAAATTAGTTGGCTACCTTGTGATCTGTTGCCCGCAATGCTAAGGCCAACTGCGTGCTCACTGTGGATTTTCCCACGCCGCCTTTGCCCGAAAGAACCACGATGACATTTTTCACTTTATCCAGCATTATTTATTGATAACAATTACAAACAATGTCTCAAAATGCGTAATTTCACCAGAACAACAAACAAGTGGATCAGCTGTTAGCCAGGGCTACACAAAGTTATGCAAACGTGACCGGCAAGTTTATGGACGATAACATAACTGTTACTGATAACAGATTTTACAGAAGTGATAAACGATGTTAATAATATCATAAGCTAATAAAAGCAAAACGTATTTTAATCTATTACTTTTTAATTTTCTGTATTAATATATTAATTCATTTATTGCATGACGACCAGGATCAAAAACAAATGTTATTTCAGTATTTTTGGTATTAACACGTTGTTGAATTTCGGAAATGGTCCTTTGGTATATTTCGACCTTCAAATTTTCATCACTCACCATTTCAATAGCACTCGTAATTAAAGCGTTGTTAATTTATATTTATGCAATTGAAAGTACAATCAGTCTGATGCTTATGCTGGAGATGCTTATGACATTTGAGTTATAATAAAAAGCTGTTCGAAAATGGCGCCTTTGTGCAGTGTAACCAGCTAGCAACAATGAACTAATGAAAGTAGTATATTTTGGTATATCTATGAAATAGCACCTACGGTCACGATTGTCGAGCTCACAACAAATTGTAGTGTCTAGCAGTTGCTGCCCGGCAAGTGCGTGTCAGAGATTAGAAGGTTTCTCTTGCTCTCCGCCTCGCTCTCGAAAAGGCGCCGTGCAGCATGCTGATTAACTAGCCAGAAATTATAAGATAAAACATTAATCAATTGAATTAAACACTTGATAGATGATTAAGTGGTACTGCCCGCAAGCATCTGCGTGAGTGTGTGAGCGTGTGTGAATCAAAGCACAACTTGAAGCGCGAAGCATCCCATTCAATTTGTGTGGAACGAATGTTGCGCAACCCGTTGCTCTGCTACCCGCCTGCTAACCCTATAACAACACTATCACCACTATCACGCCATCAAAGACGCTAACGGCACTGATAATTATATATTAAACAATTGGTAAAGCAAAGAGCAGTAGCAATGAAGAAACGTTCCAATTCACGCGGCACGCCACCTGGCGGCGAAGCTGCTGCAAGTTTAAGTGGTGACCAGAGTGCGGCATCAGCAGCCAAGTACAAATCAGGGGCTTCGAGTGCGCCAGCAACACCAACCAAACGCAGCGGCAGCAACAAAGGCAATGGTGGTAACGGCAATGGCAACAAACACAAAGAGGAAATTGCACAGACTTTTGTCATTGTTAACGAACGACCCGTGGATGACATTTCCTTGGATTTCTTCTATAAGCCGCACACCATCACCTTGCTGGCCGTCTCCGTTCTGGCCGTGATGTACACGGCCTTTGTCAGGTAAGCAGATTGCGAAAATTGTAAAAAGGTGAATTGGAGATTTGTGGCGCCACTCGGTAGCGACGATATCGATCTTTCTATATTTGACCAATTGGTGGGGGTTAACAACATTCAGCAATAACACTAACTTGGCCAAACACGCGTTAAAATAATCTCACAGACAAAGAATAGAAATGAATGAAAATAACACAATCGAAAGTAAAACAATTGTTGCGCTCTCCTTGTCGACATGTGTCAAGTCAATCTTGGTTGACTTTTTAAGCATTTTCGAAACTATGTACAAAAAGTGTCATGATTAGAATGTTGGTGATGAACACGTGACACGATTCCTTAACAGTGTCTATAGTTGCAGTGTCCAGGTTATACTAACAAATTCAATTTCCGGGCATTTATTTGTAATATTGTATGTTAGTGATGAACACGTGACACAAATTGCCAATAATGTGATTTATATTGAGTACATTTCCGTATACACATAACTGTTGCACTAAGTTTTTTACGCATATCATATTTATTTTCAGCATGCAATGTTTTCAAAAAATCGTTATGTATAGAAATTGTTAAGATTTCACTTGCAAAATCGACGGGACACAAGAAAGTAAATAATTCAATAGAACTTAAATATATTTTTATATTCATTTTTCGAAAAGCCTAGATTAAAAGTAAAATTCTTAAGCTCATTCAGAAATTTACCAGCACTTCAGTGAAATCAATGAAAGTAGATAGCTTAATTTTTAAATAATTTTCCGAAACTTGTTAAGCATGTAAATACATTTTAGCAAGAACAAAGTATTTTAAAATGTTTTTCTTTCTTAATATTTTACATATAAGGAAATTCTTAGAAAGAATTTAGAATTATCAATTATTTCGTAATACAAACATATATTACAAAGCAATTCTAGTCACATTAAAATTTTGAAATAGAATCTGATTTAATTGCTGTTGCCCAACCGTTTGCCCCACTGAAGACTCGCGTCGAATCAAATTTGAGTTGTTGGCGTCGTGACGTCGCCTCGTGTCACGACCTGTGCGAGTAGAATTATCTCTAGGATAGAGCGATCGAGTTAAGTGTAGTGTCGAGTGTGCGCGTGTTGTGCGTTGCCAAATGTGTCGCCGACAGAGGCATTGAGCACTATTGAGGAGCCTTATCCCAGGGTCCCGTAAACGAATCTCGTCTTGTCTGTTTTTTTTTTGATTCCGATTCACTTTATGAAGTACACGCACGCATAATCGCTTCGATTTTGACGAAAGGTCACTCAACTCGTACACGAGCTGTACCAAAGTCCAAACACAGATTAGCTAAGCAAATGGAAAATATTACAACAATAATAGAAAGACCAGCGGCAACAGCAAATACAACAACAAAAGCAATAAAACTAACGAGATTCATTGAATTGTGCACCCAATATTATTACATTTGCAGAAACGAGGCCAACTTGGATGACAACCTGTGGGCGGGACTCTTGTGCATTGTATTCTTCTTTCTGATCGTTTCCGTAATTGCCTTTCCCAATGGACCCTTCACACGTCCGCATCCGGCCGTTTGGCGCATCCTCTTTGGCTGTTCCGTCCTCTATCTGCTCATGCTACAGTTTCTCATGTTCCAAAACTATTCAACCATACGCAACATTTTCTATTGGCTCGATCCGAAGTTGAAGAACTTTCACATCGACATGGAGAAGGTGAGCAACCCGACTTATAATCGTCTATAGTATCATCAATTACAATGGTTTCTGTTTACAGGAGTATGGCGTTAATTGCTCGGACATTAGCTGGGATCGTGTTAAGGGCCATTTGGATGTGTTTGCCTGGGGACACTTCCTCGGCTGGGCGTTCAAGGCCATTCTCATACGTCATATGGGCATTTTGTGGGCCATCTCTGTGATGTGGGAAATCACAGAAATCACGTTCGCCCATCTGCTGCCAAATTTCATTGAGTGCTGGTGGGATGCACTCATTCTAGACGTGATTATCTGCAATGGTCTTGGCATTTGGATGGGACTGAAGATTTGCAAGATCCTCGAAATGCGCGAATACAAATGGGCGAGCATTAAGGACATCTCCACGACAACGGGCAAAATCAAGCGTGCCATGCTCCAGTTTACACCGGAAAGCTGGTCGGCCATTCGCTGGCTGGATCCCAAGTCGACGGCAATGAGATTTGCGGCTGTTATACAGTTGGTCATATTTTGGCAGGTCACCGAGCTGAATACTTTCTTCCTGAAGCATATTTTCGAGATGCCGCCAGATCATTTCATTGTTATCGGTCGTTTAATATTCATTGGTTTGTTTGTGGCGCCTTCAGTTAGGTGAGTTGCCTTAGATACCGATAGACGCAGCTGAATTGAGTTAAATCATTTATACATAACGTTTGATTACAGGCAATATTACGTATACGTCACCGACACGCGCTGCAAACGCGTCGGCACCCAGTGTTGGGTTTACGGCGCCATTATGGTCTCCGAGGCCATTCTGTGCATCAAGAATGGCAAGGAGTTGTTTGAGCGCACGCAAGCCATCAACATTGTGCTCTGGCTGACCGTACAAGTGCTAATATCGGTGGCCTTTGTCTACGTTGCCGTCCTCTGGCAGGTAAAGTTCCCTTAGTTCCATTTGTTTAAAATCTGTATAATCAATAATTAATTTTTTTGGGTTTTCAGCAACGTCAGCAGAAAAAAGCTTCGACACCAACAAAAAGACAGGGAGACAGCGTTGCGAATACACCAATAAAAGGTATAACTAGCTCATTATAGAACGCAATCTCTCAAATGTGATTTTGTTCTCTTTATATTTTTGTATTGGCACATTCTCTCTCTTCTTTTCTACAATCATTTCACTCTCATTTTGAACGTTTTCTTTCCACTCTCTTTGGAATTGCATTCGATGTGTTAAGCACCACAAACAATAGAAGGCCCTAGCACACTGCACTACGACGATATTAAAATCAAAATTGTATAATATTTTTCACTTATGATTTACCTTAAACGTTTTTCGTTTTTTCTTTCTTTTTCATTGTTTTTCTAGGCAATTTGTCACCGGCAAACGATAAGAAAATCAAATGAGGCCATTTTAAGCAAACCAAAAAGAATAACAAAACTTAAAGTAGATGAAAAACAAAAAAAACGGAACGTAAGAACAACTAAAAAACAAGAGCAAGAAGAGAAATGAAAGACAATTCTATTAAAATGTAAAATGTACATACAATTTATGAAAAACTGTACTGATTAAATTAAATTCATATTGTGTATGTATAAATGATATTAAAACCGAAAAACTTGCTAATAAGCGATTGTGTCTAAGACCTAATTCTAGATTAATATATTTTTCTCTTTTTGTTTTGTTTTTGCAAATGTAAGAAAAAAACTTAACGACTACATAAGCAAATCATTAATAATACATTTTTAGACAGTTAATTACAATTTGAATTGATTTGATGATGATTAAGGCAATTGGCTAAACTATAAACTATACTTCAAAACATGCTGAAACTGTGCTCCTAACCGCATCTCGAGCATAGGGTATATAAGATAGCGAATACCATGTCATGGCCAAGGATTGTATGATAATAAATATT
This sequence comes from Drosophila siamana, assembly GCA_035047445.1. NCBI lineage: Eukaryota > Metazoa > Arthropoda > Insecta > Diptera > Drosophilidae > Drosophila > Drosophila siamana. The sequence continues at coordinate 141,592 of JAWNPP010000014.1, read as the reverse complement.
AGCGTGAGTCCAGCCTTTTTTAACTAAATGAAATAAAAAGAAATTAAGAAATAAATGTACAACTGAAGATTCTGTATGCAATTTAGTGCTTAAAAATTAGTTTACCACGATTGCCGACACAAAAGTCATGACGATTGCCATAATAACAATGCTCGTGGCAATCAAACGCGTTTCGGCAAACATTTTCTTAATTTGCTTAAAAGGTCCCATGAGAAAACACGTGCTGCAATAGGTTCCAACAATTAGCCGGTATATGTGAAATATTCCATCCGTTGTCTGTCAACTCACCTGGCCATAGATACCAAATTTCCTATGGTATAGAAGACGGCAAAGACGACGATGCCGCGATGTAAGAATAGTGCTATGGATCCCAAAAACGATAACAGAATTCCCAAAACGAAGCATATACAGAAGGCCTTTATGCGCGTACTCCAGCTGAGCGTTGACATATCATTAATCTGTGGTTTATAAACAATAAAAATACACGTTTGACAAAGCGATACAAGTGAGTCACAGTTCTGCAAGTCGTGTGATCAGAGGAATTAGGCGAAGTGCCGGCGCAATGCATAAGTGCTTTGAGCTCGATTTGATGTCGTATTGGAAAATGCAGATAGAGTGATTATAATGAATAATAATAAGTCGTAAGTGGAACTTATAAGGTTTCACCTGAGTTATGATGCTGCTCTCTTCCTCCGGAGTTGGCTCGTCGCCACTTAGCACGCGACGTAGCTTGTCCATAGCTGCAGATGATCTAATTTATTGACACAAACACTGCTTCAAATATGCTGACGAATAATGGCTGCAATTGTATTTTATTTAATTTAGATATCAAAAAGAACACACAATGGGAAACAAGAAAACAAGATCGGAATGTAGCAGCAGCGTGACCACAATTTGAATTTCTAAATATACCATACTGTGTCTAGTTGGTATATTTCTGTATTCACAAAGTGCATGTCACACTTGCAATGGCTATCTGGCAACTCCAGCCATGTTTACCTCTTGGCTGCGTAACACTGCTAAAATACAAAATAAATCCCAAATTATAAAAAAATGCAGTGCAATTAATCAACAAATACGATACCTACGCTCTCTGAGAACTGCACAAAATGAAACCAATGTACAAACTACCGAAGACTCAACAAAGCAGCGACTGCCACCACAGAAAATCAAAAGCCACAAGGAGACAGCCCTGGACTTCGGCAATCGAGAGGCTCACGTGCCAAGTTTTAATTTGGCTGCCCATGTGAACAACTCGAATACGCTCCAGCAACTGCTCAGTTTGGGCGTCGATCTGCACAGCATTGAGCGACGTAAAGGCCTCGGCGAATATGTGCTACGTCTGGAATTCGAGCAGAATGTGAAGCCATACTTAAAGTTCCTCGCAGACCAAGGCGTCTCGCCTGATGATTTTGGCCGAATGATTACGAAAAACCCGTTACTATTCAAAGAAGATCTAGATAACCTGAAGACACGCATGGAGTACCTGAATAGTAAACGCTTCTCGGCTGTGGCGCAAAAACGCATCCTTACCCAGAATCCATATTGGCTGATGTTCTCGACGCGTCGTATTGATCGTCGTTTGGGCTATTTTCAAAAGGAGTTACATTTAAGTGGTCATGATATTCGCTTACTGGCTACTAAGGAGCCGAGATTGGTTACCTACAACATGGAGCATATTCGGAAATCTGTATTTACGTTGCGCGAAGAAATGGGGTTCAGTCCCAAAGAGATGCAAACGTTGATTTTGAGAAAGCCGCGTCTCATGATGATATGTAAGTTTAAACGTATTAATTAAATGCACAATTATTTAATATTTTCATTTGGGTACCTTGTCAGCGCCGGACAACATCGTTGAACGGTTCAGTTACATCCACAACGACATGGGACTCAGCCACAAGCAGATTGTACAGTGTCCCGAGCTCTTGGCATCTCGTGAATTTCGACTGCGAGAGCGGCATGAATTTTTAAAATTGTTGGGACGTGCTCAGTATGATCCACAGAAGGATTTGTACATTTCGCCTAGCGACGTGGTGCAGGGAAATAATTTTTATTTTTGTGCGGAATGTGGCAAAAAGTGATTTGCAAACATATGATTTGTTTTTAAAAACACGTTGATAAAGTACCCTAACAATTCTGCAATGTTAAGATCGATCTGGCAACTCCAATGCGCTCTGTTAAGTTCAGCATAAATGACATTAAAATACCAGAGATTCTCTTTTGATATGGTAAAATGTTAAAAACATCGATGTATCGGATAGTGCCATCGATGTTTCTCCACCTCTGTCTGGTGTCGTTATTTTGTTGTGCTTGTGGAACAGTCGTCTTCGTGTTTTTCTACGAACCGTTTGTGTATATTCTGCTGCCTTTCAGCAGCTTTCAAATAACTACGCATTAGGTTTTTCGCTGCGTGTGCGTAAATGAAAATTGTGTATTATACTACACTTAAACTGAATCAAAATAGCCATTATTCATTAAGCAAATAAAGCTAGAGCAACTAAACTTAGCCAAACAAAAGCAAAACAAATAAAGCAACCATTGCAGACGAGAACAGGAACTGCAAAAAGTAAAACGCATATTCTCACGCATACATTAAACCGAAGCAGACACACACACTTGAACACAGACTCACACAGACATTCGGCATATGTGCAATAAAAGGGCCGTTGTGACAAAAAGTTTAGTTTAATCTACATAAATTTTTTCGTACGCCGCAATAACAAGAAACGAGTTATCTTTAGACGACTTGTTTAGTACAACAAATCGTACCATAACATACACAACTACAAAAACAGCACAGAGAGAAAAAACAAAATGTCTACGACACCAAAATCGACAGAAGATTTGCTGGGTGGTAAGTTTGCGATCGCGCTCACCACACATGCACACACACACGATTACAACGTTGGTGTGCGTATTTGTGTGTGTGGGTATTTGTCAATAATAATAACAATGCACATGAGCTCAGACGTGACGTGTTGTTGTTGTTATTATTGTTTATGTCTAGTTAAAAATAGATGTTGCTTTTGATTTGTTTGTTGTTGTGTGCATCTAGTGATTGTATACACGGTGTGTGTGTATCTGTGTGCATGATTGTATCCACATTTTCGTTGCACTTATCCATATACGATTTCAAGGCTCCACTTTGTGTTGTTTTGTTTACGTGCTCATACATATGCACATATCTCTCTCTCTTACGCAGCAGCCGTTGTCAGAGCGTTGACAGCGACAGCAACAGCAACAAAGAATTGCCAACTCCGCCGCAGACAAAGGCGAATTAACAACAGCACAGAGCAAAGGAGATAGCAACGCCATTCGTCCATTCATACGTGTCCAGCATTTGATTTCCACTTGCACTTCAAATATCGTTTTGCATATGTTTGTATATGTATTTATCTTATTTCACCTAATTGACGTCACTTCAGCTCATTTTGATTTTACTGTACTTGCTTCTTGTTATTTATTTGTAGAATGTCTGTAAAGTCGATTTAAAGGCAATTGTAGGAGGGCATTTGCCTTTAGCTTTTGCTTGTTTTGTTCTTGCTTTTTCGCATAGTCCAGAAATTGCGACTTTAGCCTAGCCGACTATGACGGCGACGACGCAGCTGCTGGTCGGGTTCATTATCAAAAACGTGCCAGTGTGTGTGCTTTATATATGTACATATATTATAATTATAATATGTGCACATGTCTATTTGATAAACGCAATCAAATCTCTGAACCCAATACCAATACCTATAACGTACTCAACAAAAGGCGGTTCATTGGGCAGTAAGCTTGACAGCCTCGGCTCACGGTTTAACAGTTGCGCACGATGCACTCGTCACACACACAATTTCTGACATGCTGTAAGGTGAAAGAGACAGAGTGAAAGAGAGCCCAACTCTGCCTACGTGCCGTGAGTCAGCAAGGCGAAAAGTATAGCTACCCTTATTGCTGATGTTTACTTGCAAACGGTACCTGTTTTGTGGGTCAGCTTTGTTATTGTTTTGGGATTTTGGTATACCTGTTCAATATAGTTTACATTTTTGGCAAACATTTTCAATGCAGTTTCGTCAACTGCTAATTTCAGTTTACATTTTGTTGTCAGTTTGTTAGGATGATCGGTCTGCCACGTAAGTAAAATTTCTTCTCGCTGGCTGTGGTGTAATCAATAGAAAAATTGTAAAATACGTACATACATACATACATAGCTATAGGCAATTATCAATGGCTGTTGTAACACTTGTGCCATGCAATTTGCACGCTCTTTTGCATTTGCAATCTTCGTTTCAGTTGAAAATGAAATGAATTTGTTGATAACCATAGACAAAACAAAACATGCATGTCAACTATACTGAAACGGAAATTGTGTTTTTTATTGTTTACCTTATCAATGGCGCGCACGCTCCCACTAATACAAGCACACGTACACACACAAACACAGCAATACGCATACAATACAAAACAAATAGAGCAAAAACAATGGGGGCGGCTTTTGGATATTCTAACAACGCGCAGCTGTTAAAATTAACTGCCTGCCGACTGAGTGCAACAGTGTTGTCTATTCCCATAGCATTAAGCTAGCTAAAAGCCGTAAAAAGCCAAAACAAGCAGCCAGCCGGTTGAAGAAAAAGGAGGCTAAAAATGAATGTGTCATTATTTGTTTGCAACACCTTGAATACGTGCAATCTATAGATCTATAAATATATATATACATATATATATTTGATAAACAGCTGCTTTGTCTGCATAAAGAACGCGGAAAGCGTTGCATTTAGGGGAAAACAGCGAAATATTATAAATGTTAAGAACTAATCAGCATACGGTACTGTTAGAACTATTCACAGAGCAATTACAGAACGCTGTTTAGAACTACAGCGCTTTTAGAAATTGGCACTGAATTTAGATTTATTGGCACGAAACAGCATTGTTAACATTGAAAATTTCGGTCTATTAATGTTAAAACTTATTAAATCTATGTAAAATTTCGAGCTATTTATGTTAAAAGATATTAAATCTATGTAGAGGCGATACAAATTATAATGATTTTATTGGTTTGATATGTTACCTTTCAGAATCTTGGATCGAATTAAGCAATACAGCAGCCATGGCTGGTATTAAGAGTCCCGACAGAATTACTCCGCTGCCTTTCAGTAATGGCGAGGAATATTTGCGTCTGTTGCGAGAGGCGCAACGCGAATCAAATCAATCCAGTCGCGTCGTCTCGTTGGCCAGTTCCCGTCGTGACACGCCCCGTGACAGTCCCAAGAGTCCACCAAATAGTCCACAATCGGAACAGTGCCCGGATGATGAGTTGCGGAACGTGTACATCAATTATTGGACTAAGGTGAGCAGCAAAGATAATACAAAATGACTTCGATATTGGCATTAAATAAATACATAACAAACCAAAACAAAAACTAGCAAAACAATGACTAAATACAAAATATTCAACTCAAATCAACAGGGCGGAGATAAACACAATACCGATAATGGCGATTGGTTGCAGAACTGGAATCGTGGCATTGAGGAACAGCCACCGAAGTAAGCAAACATATTAAATGGATATCAATATTTATATTTACATTTATATTAATTTCTGTTTTTATTTACAGAGATTGGAAATTCAAGCGTTCCAGCGATAGCGATGAGGATGAGAAAAAGAAAACGACGGGTTATTCCATACGCTTAAAGCGCCTGGGCGCCAACTCGTTATTCTCCCGCGAAATTCTCTACTCGTTGCTGGTCACCAATGTTCTCTCACTGCTTTTGGGCGCTGGCTTTGGGTAAATCATACATTACTCACCCAAATACAAAACATCGATTAAATCAAATTCTGTTTTCCATTTGCAGTTTATGGCTGAGCAAGCGCGGCATACTGCTTACACGTGTGGTCATTGACTGAAAGACGCCATAAATATATTTCAAAACGTTTTCAATACACACACAATATGCACATGAATCCATCAATTAATAAGCAAAAAACTGAACCATTCAACGTTCCATTTATAGATACAGATCGAAAGGAGGGAGAACGAAAAGGAGAAGAGACGTATTGTCAATAACCGGCCAAACGTATTCCAACTCATCCCATAACAATCTTTAACCAATTCATCATCACATCAGAATAATAACAATAATATGTAGTAGTACTATATTCATAAGCAGCAAGCTAATGCCTAGAGCAAAGGGTTCAATGGATTTTCTATACATATATTTTATACAATTTTTATATAAAAAACACAATAACAACTGTAAAGCGAAAAGAACTAAGTTGAGATTGCATACTTGAAGATCTACCACATTTTGTTTACGCATCAATGAATCATTCGTCACAAACCCAATTCTTTCTTCGAACTTTTGACTCTACATATATACATTCACATATATACATACATAGGAATATTATAGTTGAATCATGAAAAATATAAATATCTATATATTTTTTTGCATTAAAACATGTTTTGATTTTCTAGCATATAAAAGTGAAAACAGAAAAATACACATACACAATAGTTTGTAAGCTACGAATGTAATCATTTTTATATTTAAAAAATATTTTTCAACATTTATTTAAAAAGCACTGAAACGGAAATTTCATTTGGGTTCAAGGTCGAAGACTAAATATGAATAAGATGTGTTTATTTCACATTAATTCATTGTTGGTTTTGTAGGTAACAATCAAAACGTCATTTACTGTTTATCAGCACAAATCAAACAGCTACTTTTTTGTATGATGAAATAAGAGCAATTTAATGGTAATGAAAACTGTTAAGTATCTCTTAGTGCAATTATCAGAAAGCCAGTATACATATATATTTATTTTTCATTGTTATCAATAGTTTAGTTCTTATGGAGGGTTTGACGAATACTTTCCATATTATGCCTAGATTAGTATTCCGGTCAATGGTCCCCTTCTCTTCTTTCTCGCCGATAAAGTTAATTAGCTCGGGATCAGCTCCACGTCCAGCAAACGGGGATACAGGCAATTTGTTGCTGATACGGAGAATCATGCTTTCCGTGTCCACCTCTGGATACCAACAATTATCTGAGATCCTAATTGCTGGCGATGGAGTGGAAACCGCAAAGCTCCTCCTGGGCGGGCAGTAAGGATTCACTGACCGGAGCTTCCATGAATATTCCACGTGCTTACTAAGATGAACTTTATGCTGTCATAGAAGCGAACTCCCGAGCTCACTTCATCATATAATGCTGCGGGCAATTTCTTAAATAATACTGATGACATTCCGCAATTGAATTGAATGAATTCCGCCGCAAAGTGGAAAGTCTCATACAGATGTGCAGATTAATTTCCAAAACTTTTGTTGGACATAATTCTTAGAGACATTTTTAAAAAATGGAACGTTTTTCAATCTACCTTCACTAGTTCATTTTACAGATGTATCATGCAACTGAAACTAGTCCGGAACTAATATAGTTTTAGAAAACACGAACGGTGCTTGGCGGTAGATGTATATACTTTAAATAACAAACAAAATCAAATAAAAATAAATTAAAGTAAATTTATGTTTTAAAAGTAATAACTTTAAATCGCCCTTACATACCCAACTTGTCGCCATCGCTGAACTTTTTGCTTTTTGTTTTATCAAAATCAAAATATAATCATAGTTGCCGAGAAAGACCATACATATTTTTTTAAAAAAGCGATTTAATCGACTCGATTATTTGGATAGAAATAATTGAATCATTAATCGAGTAATTACAAAATAATCGCGTCATAAAATTTTTGCGGCAAAGAACTTACAGATGGAAAAATGGCACCGACAACTATCAAAGTTTGGAAATACAAAACGTGGGAATGGCAAACGGAAGGTCGAATTCCACATTTTATATGCTAGAGCGCTTCGTCAAGCTTATATCTTACATCAGGCATGTAGTGTTAAACTTCTCAGATGTCCCGCAAATGATATTAACAAAAGAGAAGGATGTCATCATCGAGTTTATAACACTGCTTAGGCCTTTAGAAGCTAAGACCACTAACCATAGAATACATAGATGTGTCAACTCATAGAGCGAAGTGGTTTTATTTGCAACAGCGTTATTGCGACCCCAGAGAAGCCGAGCGCTGCGATTAGAACCCCAGAGCGTTCGGCTCGTTTCGAAATTCGAAGTTCGAACACAGCGCACAGTGAACGTCACAAACGCTGTATTCTATGGTTAGTGCTAAGACAACACAAATAAGCGCCCAAAAATATGCCACATTAATCCAAATCATACCCATGGCACATTGCGGACGCCAACAGATAGTGAAAGCATATTGTAAGTCTCTTGCGGGGACCAAACTAAAAGTGGATTTATTGGGGCAATTCGATCGACGTTTTGGGACTATGGAGCATTCGTTTTTATTGGCGGCCTCAACGTTGCTGGACCCGCGCTTCAAGAAGATTCACTTCTAAGACCCACTTTCCTTGGCTTCAATTATGAAGAACATAAGAAACGAAATGGCAATATCCCAAATAGACGAAAGTCTAGGAAGCGTCAGTGACGCATCATCCACAGGCGAAGTTGAGTTTGATTTATAGGCACACCACAAGTCGCTGGCACATAAACGTCGGAATAAACAAGATGATCCACCAAATATACAGGACGAGCTCAGTTATTTTTTAAACTAACCAGTCCTGGAGTTAAAACGACACGTAATCGACGCCTGGGACGAGTTGCGTACTGTGTACCCCAAGCTTTTTGCAATAGCTTGCCGGTATTGCTTTTTGGTAGGCACTTCAGTGCCATCAGAACGTTTATTTTCTAAGGCTGGTGCTACTGCCACTGAAAAGCGGAACAGATTAGCCACACGGCGTCTGTCTAAATTACTATTTTTAAATTCCTGGCTCAATAAATAATATATAAGTAAATAATGATAAACATCGCTTTTTAATTTTTAAAATAATATTTCACTTTTGTATCAAGTTAACAAACTTATAACACATGTTAATTATTACTTTAAATATTAAAAATGGCAATATTTTGAAAATTTGTGAAAATCATTTGATTAATCGATTATTTCCTGTTTTCTTCGATTAATTGCAATTAATAATCGCGAGGTTTCCATTAATCATATGATTCAATAATCGATTAATTAATATTTTTTGCCATCACTATATTTGACAATAATTTTCCACCTCTACCACGGGTGCTGTACTCAACTCTCTGCCCCGTTACCACCTCACTCATTGATGCGGAGACATTCTGCTCATGCACAGTACGCGTCGCGATTCTTGCACGTCTTCTGTTCGAAGCGACAACATCGAAGCTAAACTAGCAATTGAAAATTTGTAGAAGTAAAAAAATTATGATTGCTCGAAAACAACTTTAGACTAAAAAAAACTATTTTTATTGATTAAATCCAATATTGTTTAAATGTTACTAAGTTCAACAAACATTTATTACATAAGAGTTATAGCATTTACAAATATAATATCGCCTCTTGTGAAGAGATTTTTAGAGAGACATGTAACAAACGCAATCGAATACAGATACTAATGGTATCCATATTGATTCCACTAATTTTATAGCTAAAATTTATACAATGTTTTTTACGTATGGATTTTTTATTTACTTTAATAGAAAAAAATACTACTAAAATATATTAAGTTGTCAGATATTTTACAAAATCCTAAAATTACGCTAATTTTTTTTAAGTAGCATTATTCCCGCCAACTGCTATTTTACAATTTATTCCGCTAAATATAGCTAAATCAGCAACAGTGTTTGCGACGAAAACTAGAAATCGACGCGTGCTATTGTGCTTTGTATCGCACAACGGGAGTGAAGTTAGACCACATGCAGTAAAGTAGGGTATGATGGGGTATATTAGACCGTTAAGAGCGGAAAATTTTTTGTATCCACACTACTAAAACCAAATCATATCTTCCACCACACCGCCTAGGCGTTGCCATTGTTCCTGCTCGGGGTATAGATATTAGTCTGGCCTTACAAAATATGTATGTATTTGAAAGATCTGCTAGACACTGCCTAGTAGAGCTGGAAGTGTTTAGATATAAAAAAATATTTATACAGCGCCTACATTTACCACACTGCGTATTTTCTTGCTTTAATTGATAACTGAACGGTTATCTCTTAGCTAGTACTAAACATGCCAAAGAAATACGTCGGGTTTGGTCACTCGACCAGCTGGACTTGAATGTTTTGTAACGGAATCAAAAATGGTTATTTATTAATATTCTCTGTGATTTTATTTATTAATGTAATTGCGAATAGGATTGAACTGGGCAATAGGCCTTAAGGTAGTCAGGGTTTGCGTTAGACTTGGGGATAGGGATAATTTTGCCACACTTCAAGCTTACTGGAAGCTGAAATACCAGATTTGGCATGTTGATTGGACGCGTAAATCTATTGAACATATGAAAAATCTTTGGATAAGGAGATTTTTGTATTATTAGGATCCAATTATTAATATAATTAATCCAATTATTTGGTACAAGATTTAAGTTGGGTAGGTGTGAGCTTGGATGCTTAGCCTTTAGGTCACACCCGATTAGAATGTGATAATTTAGTATTTAGATCTGAATATTTCAGGGGATCTTTCATACTTTTGTGAAAGGATATTACTATTATGTACCTTTTATTATTGCTGTTATTATGCCTCGAGTATTTTATGGCAATATATTCAATGAATTTTAGAGGACCAAACTCGGTGTTTTCAAATTGTTTGTTTTTACACAGATTGTCACCGAATTTGGGCAAGCAGACGATGCTCTGTTATGAACATCACGTCATTTATTTAGGTATGTGTTTAGTTCATTTTATTATTCTCCGTGAGTGTAATTTCGTAGTTATTCAAATTGATATTAATCTTATTTTTGGTAAGGACTTGCGTGAGCTGGAAAGCAAATGAAATTGTGTTTTGTATTTTAGGATGATGTTGTGTATGTCTTCTCTTTTTGTTTCTGCGATTTTTAGGTTGCTTATTAAATTTTAGCCTTTACAAGCCACACACTGTGTTCTTTTTTGACTCAGGATGAGGTTAAGTGTTTTTCTGTGTTGTATAGTGGTCAGTTTGCGCGTTTCTGTACATTTAACACAGCGGTATTGCATTTTTCAATTACTTGAGATTATTTCACACGCTATTTCAATTGCCTCTTTTATTTCAGGCTCTGAGTAAATGCCTTGGGGGAGTTTTTTGATAACGATCGAAATTGGTTTGAGTTGGATAGGGGTGTATGTGTAGAAAGGAATTTTTGTGTCCTCCAGTGTTGTTTTAATTATTTCAAAATGCTCTAACTGGGACAATTGAATGTTGGTTCTATTTTTGTTTATTACGTTTAGGTTAAAGTGCTCTTTATTTATAATGCGGTGCAGCATACCTATTAGTTCCTTAGTATTAGAGTTATATGTTGAAATAATTGGGACTTTGTTAGTTAGCGTCGTGGCGTTCTTGCCTGGTTTTGTTGCGGCTGGGTATTATTTGACTGCCTTATCCGCCGTGGTCGTCCTCATTGCAGTCGATACTGGGGCTGTCGTCCTTTGTTTATGGGCATCACGTGAGGCGCTCACTGTCGGAGCTTCTTCCATTGTTATTACGTCCATCGGTGAGGCATTACGGCTCAAGTTATGGGTTCTTTTTTGATTCTTTTTTGTACCAGTGTTTAGTACTGGAAAGTCGTCAATGTTGGTGTCTACTGTTGGTGGTTCGAGTGTCGCGAACCGATTGCCGGCGAGTGTTTTGGCCGAGATTTCCATTTCCAATTGGTCCAATCTGGCCTGGAGAGCTTGGGATTTTCGGATTGCTTCCGCGGCCGCGGCTGCGTTCTCACGTAGGAGCTTGAGCTCCGTCATTAATTCTTGGTAATCCGGTTGTACCAGTATTGTGACTTTTGAGGCTGACTGCTCTTGCGGATCAGATTTAGCTGATCTTTTTAATCCAGACGGCTCCAGTTGAGCTGTGGCCTTTTGCGATTTAAGAGTTGCTTCTTCAGCAGCCGCTTTTTCACGGAGTATCTGGAGCTCCGCCATTAGATCATGATATTCCCGTTCGATGACCACTACGCATTTGGGTGTAGTCTCGGTGTCAGAGTCGGTGTATTCGTCAATGCTTAATGATGAGCTTTGGCATAGCAACATATCTCCGACGACATATTTCCGCTCGGTAAAATTTTCGAGCGGAATTATGTAGTTTTTTTTTTTTTGGCGGAGCTATGTTGTTTTCAAAACGTCATATCTCCGCGCGAAGTTATGTCGCTTTCAAAATGTCACATCTCCGCCGAACGCTTTGAAAGTTAAATGGAAAATCTAAATAATTTAACGATAAAATAATAAGAAAACGCAGTTTCCCACAAGTCTTTATTTAGTATATGTATTATTCTTCAATTATTTTTTATACAAATCAATTAAATTATATAAAATCAAATAAATCAAATAAATAAAACCAAGCTTAAAAAAAATAAATATAAATCAATTCAACATATACATATGTATATTATACATATTACATACATATGTATTTATTTATTATTTATTTAATGTTAGCTTAGCTTTGCATTTTTTAATTATATATGTAAACATTACAAATAGCTTCTTTAACAACTTGTTGACACGTTGGACATTTTGGTTCACTACTGTCAGGATCATAAGGATCATCGTTTTGTTCTTGATAAATAGCCAGAATTTGATCACAACATTCTGCACAAATACTCACGTGATTACACAGGCGTAATAAAACCGATTTTGGTTTCGTCAGACATACATTGCAAGGATTCGTTTGAAATATAGACGAATCGGATATTTGATTCACTCGACGAAAGCGAAGATGTTGATGCCTTCATCTCAGATGACATTCCCGTCAAATTGGAATCCAAACGTACATGGTCGAACAGGTCCTGTGTCAAAAACCCCTGTATGTCAATTTCTTCCTTGTCAAATAATTCTGAGCGCGATCCTGAAATTAAAAAGTACTGTTATTATATTTTAATGACTTCAATTAAATTTCGTATATACTTACACTTATATGTTTTGGTTGTGTTGAATTACCTATCCCACCATTTTGAAAGAGAAGAGCGAATTCTCGACTTTTTTCATACTCCGCATTAATAATACATTCGACAAATTTAAAAAAGTGTCCCTTTGTTCGAATTTTGTTGCCCAGATTTAAATTATACGCTTCAACAGAGCCCGTGGTTCTTCTTGATTGCTTATATACTGATATGTTTTTAGGTCCTTCCTATTATACATACATTTGAAATAATACATTCTCAAGCCACTGCTTGAGAAATATTCTTGAAATATTTTAAAAAGGGTGAAAACATCTTCTTATCTATAGCTGTGGCTTGAGCTTCAAGAAGGCTAAATGCTTCAACAATCTTGCTTTCCGGTATCTTGCTTTTCTCCTAACCAATAGTTTTGCTGGCATTTCTTTTACATGCTTGGGAAAAATGGAACCAGCAAGCATAGAAATTCATATTTGGATGCAAATTTTTCAAAGCGTTTCGCATCGCCTTCTCATAATCAGAAATATATGATACACCACTAAGACAGCATATTAGAGTCAACATACGTAAACAGGTGTTTGTAACAGAAAAGGTGTTATCTAAAAAATAAATAATAATTTCAAATAAATTATGAAATTAAACAAACAATAAAATAATCACTTTTTGCATGTGTTTAACATAAATAATAAAGAGTTGCTTAAAGTCCCCGAAAGGGCTAGATGAACTAGATGCATATAATTTCTTAAAAAAACTTTCGGATGATTTCCTTTCGTCATGCCAAAACGGTTCATGATATTTTCATCATTAAAAGCATCGTGCATATCCTCTGGAGTTATTGGTGATTTTGGAAGAAAGGGTTGTCTTTTTCTTTGTAGAGTGCGTTTGACCGTATCACAACTTATTTAAATTTCCTCCTCTCCATTTGTTTTTCTAAATTATTATAAAACGAAACAAAAATAATTAAATTCAAGTATGTGTCGTAGAATGGTAACTTGGCCCACTGTATATGTGTGGTATAAAATGGCAAGTTTGACCATTGTGCATGCATGTACATTTTTGAGTGACGACACGATGTTGCTAACGGTTCTCAGTACGCACAGTGGCAGAGAGAAAGAGACGTACTCTGCTGCTGAGTAAGATTGAGATCTGAGATTTTAAGAATTGAAGTTTGGAATGTGCGTGACGAGGTCAGTCAATGTTGCGCCAGAATAAACGAGCCTTCTCCGACATCAGAAGTGGGATCTGCTTTGCCTACTGATCCACATTTGTTAGCGTTAGAACTGCAAAATCGCAACCTGATGGAAATAATTAAAAACATGCAGACTCTAAAGGCGACGCAATCCGATGGTAAAGCGTCACACGCTACCAAAATTTAACCCTGAGTACAGGGAACTGTTTCTTCAGCGTTTTGTTGGAATTGAAACTTCTGCTGGCACGGTTATCAATGTATTGAATGGTCGTCCGAAACCAGAAGAAGGCTGTGCTGAATACGGCAGCCGGAACATTGTAACATTGGCTCACATGGCTCAAATTGACAGCAAGTTGGTTAGATTTTTACCACCAATGTAAAAACTCGCAATGAGCTACAACAACAGTTGCAGGCACACTCTTTCGTGAAGCGTAGCATAGAAGACGATGCAACTGGCTCGGATCGCAAAAAGTTCAAATCTCAGAAGGGTCGGAGTAAAGCCAAAACCTACAACAGCACAAATACGACGGGTTTGAAAGATCTGGTGTCAAATTCTTCAAATGTGACGAAATTGGGCACTTTGCAACCGTGTGTTCTATTTTTGTTTATTACGTTTAGGTTAAAGTGCTCTTTATTTATAATGCGGTGCAGCATACCTGTTAGTTCCTTAGTATTACAGTTATATGAAATAATTGGGACTTTGTTGCTTTTAGTTAGCGTCGTGTCGTTTTAGCCTGGTTTTGTTGCGGCTGGGTATTATTTGACTGCCTTATCCGCCGTGGTCGTCCTCATTGCAGTCGATACTGGGGCTGTCGTCCTTTGTTTATGGGCATCACGTGAGGTGCTTGCTGTCGGAGATTCTTCCATTGTTATTACGTCCATCAGTGAGGCACTACGGTTTAAGTTATGAGTTCTTTTTTGCTTCTTTTTAGTTCCAATGCTTAGTACTGGAATGTTGTCAATGTTGGTTCCTGCTGCTAGTGATTCGAGTGTCGCGAACCGATTGCCGGCAGGTGTTTTGGCCAAGCTTTCCATTTCCAATTGGTCCAATCTGGCCTGGAGAGCTTGGGATTTTCGGATTGCTTCCGCGGCCGCGGCTGCATTCTCACGTAGGAACTTGAGTTCCGTCATTAATTCTTGGTAATCCGGTTGTACCAGTATTGTGTCTTTTGGGGCTAACTCCTCTTGTGGATCAGATTTAGCTGGTCTTTTTAATCCAGAAGGCTCCAGCTGAGCTGTGGTCTTTTGCGATTTGAGAGCCACTTCTTCAGCAGGCGCTTTTTCACGATGTATCTGGAACTCTGCCATTAGTTCATTATATTTACGTTCGATGACCACTACGCATTTCGGTGTAGTCTCGGTGTCAGAGTCGTTGTATTCGTCAATGCTTAATGATGAGCTTTGGCATAGCAACATATCTCCGACGACATATTTCCGCTCGGTAAAATTTTCGAGCGGAATTATGTAGTTTTTTTTTTTTTTGGCGGAGCTATGTTGTTTTCAAAACGTCATATCTCCGCGCGAAGTTATGTCGCTTTCAAAATGTCACATCTCCGCCGAACGCTTTGAAAGTTAAATGGAAAATCTAAATAATTTAACGATAAAATAATAAGAAAACGCAGTTTCCCACAAGTCTTTATTTAGTATATGTATTATTCTTCAATTATTTTTTATACAAATCAATTAAATTATATAAAATCAAATAAATCAAATAAATAAAACCAAGCTTAAAAAAAAAATAAATATAAATCAATTCAACATATACA
Source organism: Drosophila siamana (assembly GCA_035047445.1). Lineage (NCBI taxonomy): Eukaryota > Metazoa > Arthropoda > Insecta > Diptera > Drosophilidae > Drosophila > Drosophila siamana. The sequence goes on along the minus strand of JAWNPP010000014.1, from coordinate 125,690 downwards.
TATGTATATTATACATATTACATACATATGTATTTATTTATTATTTATTTAATGTTAGCTTAGCTTTGCATTTTTTAATTATATATGTAAACATTACAAATAGCTTCTTTAACAACTTGTTGACACGTTGGACATTTTGGTTCACTACTGTCAGGATCATAAGGATCATCGTTTTGTTCTTGATAAATAGCCAGAATTTGATCACAACATTCTGCACAAATACTCACGTGATTACACAGGCGTAATAAAACCGATTTTGGTTTCGTCAGACATACATTGCAAGGATTCGTTTGAAATATAGACGAATCGGATATTTGATTCACTCGACGAAAGCGAAGATGTTGATGCCTTCATCTCAGATGACATTCCCGTCAAATTGGAATCCAAACGTACATGGTCGAACAGGTCCTGTGTCAAAAACCCCTGTATGTCAATTTCTTCCTTGTCAAATAATTCTGAGCGCGATCCTGAAATTAAAAAGTACTGTTATTATATTTTAATGACTTCAATTAAATTTCGTATATACTTACACTTATATGTTTTGGTTGTGTTGAATTACCTATCCCACCATTTTGAAAGAGAAGAGCGAATTCTCGACTTTTTTCATACTCCGCATTAATAATACATTCGACAAATTTAAAAAAGTGTCCCTTTGTTCGAATTTTGTTGCCCAGATTTAAATTATACGCTTCAACAGAGCCCGTGGTTCTTCTTGATTGCTTATATACTGATATGTTTTTAGGTCCTTCCTATTATACATACATTTGAAATAATACATTCTCAAGCCACTGCTTGAGAAATATTCTTGAAATATTTTAAAAAGGGTGAAAACATCTTCTTATCTATAGCTGTGGCTTGAGCTTCAAGAAGGCTAAATGCTTCAACAATCTTGCTTTCCGGTATCTTGCTTTTCTCCTAACCAATAGTTTTGCTGGCATTTCTTTTACATGCTTGGGAAAAATGGAACCAGCAAGCATAGAAATTCATATTTGGATGCAAATTTTTCAAAGCGTTTCGCATCGCCTTCTCATAATCAGAAATATATGATGCACCACTAAGACAGCATATTAGAGTCAACATACGTAAACAGGTGTTTGTAACAGAAAAGGTGTTATCTAAAAAATAAATAATAATTTCAAATAAATTATGAAATTAAACAAACAATAAAATAATCACTTTTTGCATGTGTTTAACATAAATAATAAAGAGTTGCTTAAAGTCCCCGAAAGGGCTAGATGAACTAGATGCATATAATTTCTTAAAAAAACTTTCGGATGATTTCCTTTCGTCATGCCAAAACGGTTCATGATATTTTCATCATTAAAAGCATCGTGCACATCCTCTGGAGTTATTGGTGATTTTGGAAGAAAGGGTTGTCTTTTTCTTTGTAGAGTGCGTTTGACCGTATCACAACTTATTTAAATTTCCTCCTCTCCATTTGTTTTTCTAAATTATTATAAAACGAAACAAAAATAATTAAATTCAAGTATGTGTCGTAGAATGGTAACTTGGCCCACTGTATATGTGTGGTATAAAATGGCAAGTTTGACCATTGTGCATGCATGTACATTTTTGAGTGACGACACGATGTTGCTAACGGTTCTCAGTACGCACAGTGGCAGAGAGAAAGAGACGTACTCTGCTGCTGAGTAAGATTGAGATCTGAGATTTTAAGAATTGAAGTTTGGAATGTGCGTGACGAGGTCAGTCAATGTTGCGCCAGAATAAACGAGCCTTCTCCGACATCAGAAGTGGGATCTGCTTTGCCTACTGATCCACATTTGTTAGCGTTAGAACTGCAAAATCGCAACCTGATGGAAATAATTAAAAACATGCAGACTCTAAAGGCGACGCAATCCGATGGTAAAGCGTCACACGCTACCAAAATTTAACCCTGAGTACAGGGAACTGTTTCTTCAGCGTTTTGTTGGAATTGAAACTTCTGCTGGCACGGTTATCAATGTATTGAATGGTCGTCCGAAACCAGAAGAAGGCTGTGCTGAATACGGCAGCCGGAACATTGTAACATTGGCTCACATGGCTCAAATTGACAGCAAGTTGGTTAGATTTTTACCACCAATGTAAAAACTCGCAATGAGCTACAACAACAGTTGCAGGCACACTCTTTCGTGAAGCGTAGCATAGAAGACGATGCAACTGGCTCGGATCGCAAAAAGTTCAAATCTCAGAAGGGTCGGAGTAAAGCCAAAACCTACAACAGCACAAATACGACGGGTTTGAAAGATCTGGTGTCAAATTCTTCAAATGTGACGAAATTGGGCACTTTGCAACCGTGTGTTCTATTTTTGTTTATTACGTTTAGGTTAAAGTGCTCTTTATTTATAATGCGGTGCAGCATACCTGTTAGTTCCTTAGTATTACAGTTATATGAAATAATTGGGACTTTGTTGCTTTTAGTTAGCGTCGTGTCGTTTTAGCCTGGTTTTGTTGCGGCTGGGTATTATTTGACTGCCTTATCCGCCGTGGTCGTCCTCATTGCAGTCGATACTGGGGCTGTCGTCCTTTGTTTATGGGCATCACGTGAGGTGCTTGCTGTCGGAGATTCTTCCATTGTTATTACGTCCATCAGTGAGGCACTACGGTTTAAGTTATGAGTTCTTTTTTGCTTCTTTTTAGTTCCAATGCTTAGTACTGGAATGTTGTCAATGTTGGTTCCTGCTGCTAGTGATTCGAGTGTCGCGAACCGATTGCCGGCAGGTGTTTTGGCCAAGCTTTCCATTTCCAATTGGTCCAATCTGGCCTGGAGAGCTTGGGATTTTCGGATTGCTTCCGCGGCCGCGGCTGCATTCTCACGTAGGAACTTGAGTTCCGTCATTAATTCTTGGTAATCCGGTTGTACCAGTATTGTGTCTTTTGGGGCTAACTCCTCTTGTGGATCAGATTTAGCTGGTCTTTTTAATCCAGAAGGCTCCAGCTGAGCTGTGGTCTTTTGCGATTTAAGAGTCACTTCTTCAGCAGGCGCTTTTTCACGGTGTATCTGGAACTCTGCCATTAGTTCATTATATTTACGTTCGATGACCACTACGCATTTCGGTGTAGTCTCGGTGTCAGAGTCGTTGTATTCGTCAATGCTTAATGATGAGCTTTGGCATAGCAACATATATCCGACGACATATTTCCGCTCGGTAAAATTTTCGAGCGGAATTATGTAGTTTTTTTTTGGCGGAGCTATGTTGTTTTCAAAACGTCATATCTCCGCGCGAAGTTATGTCGCTTTCAAAATGTCACATCTCCGCCGAACGCTTTGAAAGTTAAATGGAAAATCTAAATAATTTAACGATAAAATAATAAGAAAACGCAGTTTCCCACAAGTCTTTATTTAGTATATGTATTATTCTTCAATTATTTTTTATACAAATCAATTAAATTATATAAAATCAAATAAATCAAATAAATAAAACCAAGCTTAAAAAAAAAAATAAATATAAATCAATTCAACATATACATATGTATATTATACATATTACATACATATGTATTTATTTATTATTTATTTAATGTTAGCTTAGCTTTGCATTTTTTAATTATATATGTAAACATTACAAATAGCTTCTTTAACAACTTGTTGACACGTTGGACATTTTGGTTCACTACTGTCAGGATCATAAGGATCATCGTTTTGTTCTTGATAAATAGCCAGAATTTGATCACAACATTCTGCACAAATATTCACGTGATTACACAGGCGTAATAAAACCGATTTTGGTTTCGTCAGACATACATTGCAAGGATTCGTTTGAAATATAGACGAATCGGATATTTGATTCACTCGACGAAAGCGAAGATGTTGATGCCTTCATCTCAGATGACATTCCCGTCAAATTGGAATCCAAACGTACATGGTCGAACAGGTCCTGTGTCAAAAAACCCTGTATGTCAATTTCTTCCTTGTCAAATAAATCTGAGCGCGATCCTGATATTAAAAAGTACTGTTATAATATTTTAATGACTTCAATTAAATTTCGTATATACTTACACTTATATGTTTTGGTTGTGTTGAATTACCTATCCCACCATTTTGAAAGAGAAGAGCGAATTCTCGACTTTTTTCATACTCCGCATTAATAATACATTCGACAAATTTAAAAAAGTGTCCCTTTGTTCGAATTTTGTTGCCCAGATTTAAATTATACGCTTCAACAGAGCCCGTGGTTCTTCTTGATCGCTTGTATACTGATATGTTTTTAGGTCCTTTCTATTATACATACATTTGAAATAATACATTCTCAAGCCACTGCTTGAGAAATATTCTTGAAATATTTTAAAAAGGGCGAAAACATCTTATCTATAGCTGTGGCTTTAGCTTCAAGAAGGCCATATGCTTCAACAATCTTGCTTTCCGGTAGAAGAGACAAATATAGAAATTTCATAAACAGCATATACGCATGTTTATTGCACGAAAGCATTTTCTCCTAACCAATAGTTTTGCTGGCATTTCTTTTACATGCTTGGGAAAAATGGAACCAGCAAGCATAGAAATTCATATTTGCAAGAAAACGATGCAACTGGCTGCTCGGATCGCAAAAAGTTCAAATCTCCGTCCCTGGTGAAATGTAATTTCTGCGGAAAGATTGGGTATAAATATGCCGGATGTCGGCCACGTTTCCAGAAGGGTCAGAATAAAGCAAAAACCTACAACAGCACAAATACGACGGGTTTGAAAGATCGATCTGGTGTCAAATTCTACAAATGTGACGAAATTGGGCACTTTGCAACCGTATGTCCTAAAGGCCGAACAAGTGGAAATGAAAGAATTTCTGAGAAGCGTGTGGATATCTGCGCAGCAGCTCCACCCTCTGAAACAATAAAGGCATCCGGTGAGTCTGTTCCATTTTGTTTTGACTCTGGTGCAGAATGCTCGCCGGTCAAGGAAAGTGTCGCTCATAAATTTAAAGGGAAAAGAGTTAATAATGTTGAAATTTTAGATAAGTATTTGAAATATGATGTGTTAGTTGGACGAGAGATTCTTAGCCAAGGCTTTGGCGTAATGATAGACGCTGATAAATTTCAAATTTATAAAACGAAAATGATAGAGATGGTGACATTAACTGATTATGAGGATATTATAAGTTATGATACAGACTTAGTTGATTCCGATTAAATTAACAAATATCCTAAAATGCTACTCTGATTGGTTTATTAGCGGAATACCAAAAACTATAGTCTCGACAGGGCTGTTGGAAATTAAGTTAATAGATCCACAAAAGACAGTGCAACGACGTCCCTATAGGCTTGGCGAGAAAGAGAAAAACCTGGTGCGTTGTAAAATCAATGAGTTGTTAAGAGCAAATATAATCCTTCCAAGTTGCTGCCCTTTCGCCAGCCCAATGATGTTAGTAAAAAAGAAAAATGGCACTGATCGTCCTTGTGTGGACGATAGGATGTTAAATGATAATACTATTGCTGATAGGTATCCTTTGCCTCTTATCGCAGACCTGATTGCCCGGCTTCGTGGTGCAAAATATTTCTCGTGCTTAGATATGGCTAGTGGTTTCTACCAAATTCCAGTACACGAAAATTCAATTGAACGAACCGCGTTTGTGACTAGAGGGTCAGTATGAGTTTTTGACCATGCCTTTTGGCTTGAAAAATGAACCTTCTGTTTTTCAGAGGGCCAGAATAAGAGCATTTGGATCACAGGCACACTCATGCGCTGTCGTTTATATTGATGACGTGTTGGTTATAGCCGAAACTAAAGAAGCTTTTGAACGATTGCGTATCGTAATCGATACATTGAGTAAGGCGGGATTTTCATTGAACATAACTAAGTGCTCCTTTCTTAAAACTCGCATAGAGTACCTATGTTTTGAGATAAATAACGGAGAAATTAGGACAAACGCACGTAAAATAAAAGCATTGTTAGATTTACCGCCTCCACAATCTGTGTCGCAATTACGACAATTCATAGGATTGACTTCGTATTTTAGACAATTCGTTCCAAAATTCTCGGAAACGCTTAAGCCATTGTATCAACTCACGTCCAAGAAAAAAGTTAATTTTGTTTGGCTACAGCAACATGAGCAAATAAGGACTAAAATTATAACAGTATTGACGCAGACACCTGTGTTGACTATATTTGACCCGAAACATGCAATAGAATTGCACACCGATGCAAGTTCGATTCGATATTGTTGCATAAAATGAATAACAAGCCCCATGTGGTTGAATATTATAGTAAATGCACATCCCCTGCAGAGTCAAAATATCATTCGTACGAGTTAGTAACCCTAGCAGTGGTCAATGGTATCAGAGACTTCCGCCACTACTTGCAGGGACGTAAATTTGTCGTATATACTGATTGTAATTCCTTAAAGGCTAGTCGCACAAAGCTAGACTTAACGCCGAGGGTACATAGGTGGTGGGCATTTTTACAACCGTTTGACTTTGACATAGAATACAGGAAGGGAGATCGTATGGCGCATGCAGATTATTTATCTCGGAATCCAGTATCCGATGACAATAACCATCAGAATAAAATTCCAGAAAAACGTATTAATTTGACCGAGGTATCTGACAACTGGTTGATTTCGGAACAACAACGTGATCCTGAGGTAGTAGATATATTAGCTAAGTTCAAAAATAACGATTTGCCAGAACATTTGTTAAAAACTATGAATTAAGGAAAGGAGTTTTACATAGAAAGATACAACGAAATGGTAAGACTAAATGTTTGCCTGTTATACCTAGGGCATTTAGATGGGCAGTGATTATGCATTTAAGTTGGGAGAAAACATTAGATAAAGTCTATGGATTTTATTGGTTTGAAAATATGTCCAAATACGTTCGTAGATTTGTTGAAAATTGCATTACTTGCAAATTAGCTAAGCCACCAGTTGGAAAAATTCAATCTGAACTACATTCGATTCCTAAGGTCGACATCCCGTGGCACACAGTGCATATAGATATAACGGGTTTGAAGGAATACGTAATTGTCTTGGCAGATGCGTTCACGAAATTTGTTTACTTACATCACACCTTAAATATTGATACTGAATGTTCAATCAAAGCTGTTAAAGCCGCCATGTGCTTGTTTGGTGTGCCTACACGCATTATAGCGGATCAGGGTCGTAATTTTGCAAGCTCTGGATTCGAAATCAGTCAGAGGTCGTGGCAAGATGCTCTAAGCGAAGTACAATTGGCAATGAATTGCACTGCCAATCGATTCACAAAGTTCAGTCCATTAGAAGTACTAATTGGTAGAGAATCTAGACCTCTCGGTTTGTTACCAATAGGTGAAGAAGAGAATAATTTAATTGATAGAGAGTCTATAAGAAAACAAGCCAAGGAAAATATGGACGCTAATGACCATTACGATTAACTAAGGTACGATAAAAATAAAGCAAAGATAATAAAATATAATGTGGGAGACCATGTGATACTAAAAAACGAAGAGCGTCACCAAACTAAGCTTGATAATGTAGGAGACCATGCGCTACTAAAAAACGAAGAGCGTCACCAAACTAAGCTTGATCCGAAATTTAAAGGTCCGTTCGAAATAATCGAACAACTAGATGGTGATAGATATGTTTTAAAGTCTTTAACAAGCAAAAGAACTTTTAAGTATTCACATGAGTTTTTGAGGGCATTGCCCAATAGAGAATTATATAAAGAAATTGATGAAGAATTAGATGACTCAAGAGGAGATGCATCAGACTCGCAAGTGAGAAATAGAGATAAAGAAGGCACAGCAGTTGCCTTGGAATCCCAAGAGGGGATATAGAGACCGCACCATAACAGACGGAATTGTTATGGCGGGGGTCAATTGACAGCACCATAGTAGAAGGACTTGCTATGGCGGTCAGTGATGATCGCACCATGACAGAAGGATTTGTTATGGCGGGGATCGGCAAGACTAACTACACATCATAATGGAATTACAGAAAAGAAGAATCGTTAAATGTGATTTAAAAGAAAATGTAATGGAAAAGTTTATATGATCAATTTCATTGTTTTGTATAAAAGTTGAAACTTTATATAAATAAGAGTTAATGAAGTAAAAGGTTAATGAAATTTGACAAATAACTGAGAAAATCTTGTCCTAGATCTAACACACGAGGACGTGTGATTTGTCAGGAAGGCCGTGTCGTAGAATGGTAAATTGGCCCACTGTATATGTGTGGCATAAAATGGCAAGTTTGACCATTGTGCATGCATGTACATTTTTGAGTGACGACACGATGTTGCTAACGGTTCTCAGTACGCACAGTGGCAGAGAGAAAGAGACGTACTCTGCTACTGAGTAAGGTCTGTTCGTAAGGGCGTAGAAAAGAGATGACAGTATGGTTGCCAAAATTCTGAGATTTTAAGAATTGAAGTTTGGAATGTGCGTGGCGAGGTCAGTTAATGTTTCGTCAGAGAAACGAACAGAACTTGCTGCGTTTTAAATATGGAAATAAACGAGCCTTCTCCGACATACAGTATGTCAAGAAACTCTTTACACACTGAAAAAAGAACACATTTTTCGACTTTGCATGCAAAAATAACGCCTTTAGTAATGTTTTTCCAATATTTTTTTAATGCATAACTATTATTCAGAATATTTAAAATTAGTATGTACAAAAATAAAAATAATACAAGGAAAGGGAAAATTTTAAAACAACAAAATGTGAGTTTACACATTTTTGACACTGTCAAGAAACTCTTTACACAAAGTACTTAAGCTACAGTTTAATGAACATATTTAACAACTTATACTATCTTAAACTAATTTTAATATTTAGTGCCTAGTGTGGTTTTTCATTGAACTGACCAGCTTTTGTAGGTCATAATCCAACGGAATTTTATGCCACTCTTCCAGAACTGCTGCTTTGAGGGCAGCGCGGTTTTTGGGCTGCCTTTTTGTGACTTTTTTCTTCAGATGAACCCACAAATTTTCGATGGGATTCATGTCGGGGCTCTGAGGAGGAGTGTCAATGACCTTTTGACAATTATAGAGGAGCCATGTGCGCACAGTGAGCTCCTTATGTTTGGGGTCATTATCTTGATAAAATTTAAATGTGGGCTTATTATCTCCAATAAACCCAAATTTCTCCGCACTTTGCCGCAAATTGGTTTTGAGAATGGAGAGGTATTGCTCAGCATTCATTGTATTTTCAATAAATGCAAGCTCTCCCACTCCCGTGCAGCTAATACATCCCCAAACCATCACCGACAATTTGCCAAACTTTACAGTCGAAATGACGTTACGCTGATCTAGAGCTGTTAACGGCTTGCGCCATACTCTAGTTGGACCATCATTGTAATATAACATTATTTTGGTTTCGTCACAAAATATCACGTCATCTCAATAGTTGTCCGGCATGGTGGTCATGTTGGCAGCAAATGTTAAGCGCTTTTCAATGTTGACTTTGGAAAGCAGCGGCTTCTTACGCGCAACCCTCGAAGAATACTTGTTTCGCAGAATTAGTTGGCGGACGGTTTCATGCGAAACGACCGTGCCACTCTCTTCTTCCAACTCCTTGGCAAGGGTTCTGGTCGAAACTTGGGGGTTTTGAGACACCTTACGCATGATAAGGCGCTCTGCCCGCTCGTCAATTTTAGCTTTTTGACGCATATGCAGAAAGATTTCAAAATTAAATGAAAAGAAATGCAAACATAGCGCATAGTGCAGAAGCATAGATAACGGTAAAGTACCGTTTTTTCTTGAAATAGGACAAAACAGAATCGAAAACTATACTAAGTGTGTAAAGAGTTTCTTGACAGTGTCAAAAATGTGTAAACTCACATTTTGTTGTTTTAAAATTTTCCCTTTCGTTGTATTATTGTTATTTCTTAACATACTAATTTTAAATATTCTAAATAATAGATGTGCATTAAAAAAATATTGGAAAACCATTACTAAAGGCGTTATTTTTGCATGCAAAATCGAAAAATGTGTTCTTTTTTCAGTGTGTAAAGAGTTTCTTGACATACTGTATGTATATCAATTTCATACATACACACACACCGTCATGTTTTTGAATATATGTATATACATATCTACCATATATGTATATCTATATGGCCTTGTGGCCCATGAATATACAGAGGTGGTCAAAAGTATTTACACACCGTGCATTTTTTTGAGCTTTTAACTTTGATTGCTTATTGCTGCTGCTTATGAACTTAGATACTGAAATAACGGTTAATGTCGTGTTTCTACATCTATGCAGAAGCAAATGAAAAAAAAACTAGAAATTATAACTGTTTATGGGCTAAAAATAGAACCACTGAACTGATGCTTATCAGGTGTCAAAAGTATTTACACACATTTTTTTCGCGTCAAAATTATTTACACATCACTTGTATTATTTTAGTTATGTTTAATATTAACTTAAAACAAAATATTTTATTTATGATACAATTAGCATAATTAATATCTAGTTGCACCACCTTTCGCATCATTGACGGCTTGCAGCCTGGTCGGTATTGACTTAATTAAGTTTTGAGCAAACTCCACAGTCAATTTAGACCAAATTTCGCTAATTTCAGCTATAGTTTCATCACGTTTTCGGCCTCTATCAATGCTCCTCTGGTTCTTAACGAATGCCCAAACCTTTTCAATGATATTCAGATCTGGACTTTGTGACGGCCAGGGAAGAACCGCCTGATTTAGTATGGCATGGAGCGTTGTCGTGCTGTAATATCCAATCATAACTTGAAAATAGTCTATTTCCAGAAGTAAAAGCATGATCATTAATGGAGATATCCTATTTGGTTTAGCGTCCCCTCTATCGGTACCAAATCTCCGAATGTATAGTAGCAGAGGAATCCCCAGAACATCATCGTGCCACCACCAAATCTGTTCAACGGCTGGACAGCCAAATCCTTTTGATTTTTTTTGAGATGCATAAAACGCTTTCCAAAAGATCCCTCAAATTGAAATGCAGCTTCATCCGTCCATAAAACGTTGAACCAAAAGTCGAGAGGCTTCTTAATGTACTCCAACGCAAATGCAAGACGTTTTGATTGGTTGGTTGGAGTAATGTCAACCACTTGCCGCACAACATAGCTGTTAATTTCTGCTTCTTTTAGTCTGCGCCGTAGTGTGGCATCGCTAATTGTTTTTCCAATTAAATTTTTTGATGCTGCTTCGATTTTAACTGGGCTTACAGACAGATTTTTTAATACTTCTCCAACTAAGCGCCTGCATTGTCTCTCGTCCAGAGCAGGCTTTCGGCCAGTTCTTTTTATATTTTTCAAACTTCCAACTGTGTCCATCTTTTTTACTAAATTGTACACAGTTTTCCGGAAAATTTTAGCCAATTTAACAGCAGAGCTACCAGTTTTAAATTTAGCTACAATTTCGCTTCGCTGCTCAAGTGCTAGCTCCTTGGTTTTAGGCATTTTAATCAATTATTATAAAAAATAAATGAATTTATTAAATTATTTTTTATTAATTAATAGAGCTGCAACCAAATAAAGCTTTAATCCTCAGTGCACAACAGAAACTAATCTTGAATTTGCATTGAGTAAATAATTTTGCTGCATATTAAATGTGTGTAAATACTTTTGACAACTGATAAGCATCAGTTCAATCGCTTCTCTTTTGCGCTATGCAAAAACAACAACTTTTTTTCGTTTCACCTTCCACAACAACAACACGAAGCTCCGGTTGAAAGGCATGCAGAAAAATGTTCGTTGTGTAAATACTTTTGACCACCTCTGTACATACCTTATAATAGGGTTGTCGAAAATATATCAAAATATCAAAATATCGATATATTTGCGAAAGAAATAAATATTTTTAAGCCGTAATATCGATATATAAATATTTTTTTTTATATTTTCTGATATTTTTTATTCGGTCACACTATTCATATTCCATAAGGAAGCCGCAAGTTAAAAAAATGAGCTCCGCGAAATCTTATTATGAAAAATTAAGTGGAAAAACTGGAAAGTGTACCTTGTGTTCGAAAGTTATAAAAACAAGTGGAAACACTTCAAATTTATTGTCGCACCTAAAAAATAGACACCAGGATGCATACACAAAATGTCTAAGCAAGGTACGTATGCATGCCCTAAAAGAGGTTGTGTGTTTTGGCGCCAACGCCAATACTAATCTAAGTATCTTCCATAGTTTTAAGTAATAATAAAGGTTACATTAATTTGAAGTATTTGTGTTAGATTTTAATGAAATTAAGTGGGTCATTAGAATCAATAGAGAGGTAATGTATGCAAATATTGAGATAGAAGAACAATTTTTTTGTAAATATCATAAATAATCGATATATCGATATTTTTCTTGATATATAAAAAATCATTTTGATATTTTTTAAAAATGAATATCATTGAGACGATATTTTTTAAATATCATGCAACCCTAGCCTTATATCCTCAGGCTTGGAAAAAAACGCGAGCTTTATCTGCACTTAAATAAATCCGTGCTCTACAATCTTTTACATGGCACACATATGCGATGGCATTCGATTTTAATTGTTTGTTTTTTTACGTATATTTGTATGTCACCTAGAGTGAATAACAATTGAGAGCAACCTGCTCGGCTTCCCTCCTTAAATTCAAATTTGATATCCTCCAAATCGATTTCACACTCACTTTAATATATCGACAACGCACACTTATTGACAGTCCGAAATCAAGTGATTGCATTTGCAAAGCGAAGATCAGCGAAATTTTTTTACACACCCCAATTCCGTTATTTCTATTACACTGAAAAAAATTTCTATAACACTACAAAAAATTAATCTTTACTCATTCTCTTATTTTAAATTAAGAACATATTTTTTTTTAACAATGACAGTCGAAATAAGTTTATACCTATATATACTATACCTATATATATTAAAATCTATATATATATTTGTTATTTCCCGAAAATTTTTAAAAGTGTACTTCACATACTAGCGAATAGTGGGATACCAAGGTTTTTGCAATTATGGCGCGTTCCTACTCATAAGTACTCATCAGTACTTCCACCAGAAGTGACCAAATATTAAACAAAAATAGCAAAGAGAAATAAACAAATTGGCCGAAATCAGAACGTATATCGGTATTTTATTTTAAGTATTTATTGCTTATTACGAATTAGTATGCACATATTATATTTAAAATTAAAGAAATTTAATTGCGAGCTATGTAGGTGCTGACATATATATTTTTGCGTTGGTGGAAAATTGTTAATTACGAGCTGTTTATATCGTATGTATGTATGAAGTTTGTGTACTATGCAATAACTGGCACTTTATATTGCTATTGAAAAGTTATTTCTCTTTTGATATGAATTTAGTAGCCCTGAAAAGGGCTTTGTTAAAAAACAAATTCCATAGTTTTGAAACTTGTACACGATCTTTAGTGTCCTATTGCTCTTATTTCTTGGCCGCAGCTGCAGTCTTTGCCTTTGTTTTCTTAGCAACAGCAGTTTCTTTGGTGACGCTGCCTTCTTTGGCTTGGGCTTAACAGTTGCGATCTTGGGCTTTGGTGCCTTTGGCTTTGCAGCACTCGACTTGATCGCCGCCTTTGCTGGAGTGAGTTTCGCCTTCACAATACCAATCTTCTTGGCGTCCTTAGTCTTTGCCTTCTCATCCTTCTTTCTCTCGGCGGTTTTCTTGGTTGCTACAGCTTTGCTCTTGCTTGGTTTCTTCTCAGCGGACCGAGCTGCTTTCTTCGCCTTTGTGCTGCTGACAGCCTTCTTTTTAGCTGCTCCTGCTGCCGTTGATGCAGCTACCTTCTTCGGTTTCTTCTCCACTGAGGCAGACTTTGCTTTTGGCTTTGGCTCCTTCTTGGCAGATGCAGATAATTTGAACGAACCAGAGGCACCCTTGCCTTTAGCTTGGATAAGCTTTCCACTTGCGACAGCAGTCTTCAGGTACTTTTTGATAAACGGTGCCAATTTCTGGGCATCGCACTTGTATGTGGCACTAATGTACTTCTTGATTGCCATCAGCGAAGAGCCGCCACGTTCTTTCAAGTTAAGGATTGATGCGTCCATCATTTGCTGAGTTGGAGGATGCGATGGTGAAACTGCTGCCTTCTTCACCATCGATGCGGATGCCGATGCTGGTGCCGCCACCATCTTCTCGGCTGCGGCTGCAGCTTCTGCTGGTGGGACATCTTTCACTTCACTTTATTTTGTTTTATTTTCACAATAAAATCAACCTTTTAACGGAATTCACAGTCGGTTTTTAGATTATTGGTCACCCGATTGAACGAGAATCAAGTAGAAGAGCGAAGCGAGAATGTTTTGACCAGTGAACGTTTGCAACAATCAAGTTTGCCATTAAGCCAATATATATTAACTAGGGTTAATAGTTGGGCAATTCATTAATTGTATGTTTTAAAATATTTTTAAATATTTGAGCAACCAAATAAAATTGCTAATTGCCATTTCGGTGGTCGAAATGCCACCTAAAATTTAACTTTGTGTCTACACAAAAACAATTATCGTTTAAAAAGTTAATTTATAAATATAAGGCAATGAGAAATGCATTAATTGTAAATGCTACTATATTCCTCAAACAATTGTATTTATTAATCAATGTTCTTAACCAGTTACATTAGATTTTAGATCAAGAAATGTATTATTTTATAATGCATTTGATTAATACCAAACTAATTCAATAATTTGACTAGTTCAAACCATACAACTTGCGAATAGCGAAAATAAAACATCTTAAATAAATATGAATTCTATTATACATATAAATTGTTTTTTTTTTTTTTCTTATATTTATTATGGAAAGTTAATTTTATTACTAGTTGGCCACATTAAATTGCTTAATATAATAATGTATCTTCTATAGAGTAGTATCTCGTTTGAGATGTATCTTTTAGCTAGATACATTTCTCGGTACGCTTCAGAAAGGGCGCGATGCAGCCCTCAAGTTCTCGTTACAAATCTAAAGCTATTCAATCTTAATTGTTTCACTCAATTTATCACATGGTAATTATTATATATAGAAAATATAAATACTCTTTCAAAAATATAATTGTGGTCCTGAAAAGGACCGATTTGTTTAAAATTCGATGCTTGCAAAAAAGCGCAACGCACAATTTAAGCACGTTCGCCACGAATACGTCTAGCCAGCTGGATATCTTTGGGCATGATGGTGACACGCTTGGCATGGATAGCGCACAAGTTAGTATCTTCGAATAGGCCAACCAAGTAGGCCTCACTAGCTTCCTGCAGTGCCATCACAGCAGAGCTCTGGAAACGCAGATCGGTTTTGAAATCTTGAGCGATTTCACGAACCAAGCGCTGGAAAGGCAGCTTGCGGATCAGCAACTCAGTGCTCTTTTGGTAACGACGGATTTCACGGAGGGCAACAGTTCCGGGGCGATAACGATGAGGCTTCTTCACACCGCCGGTGGCTGGAGCACTCTTACGTGCTGCCTTAGTTGCCAGCTGCTTACGGGGCGCCTTGCCTCCGGTCGATTTACGAGCTGTCTGCTTTGTACGCGCCATTTTTCACAATTCTATTTCACACAGTAACGTTCAAAAATACAATGACCACCATTCCCACAGTGCCTCATATTTATAGTAACGAACGATCGGATCGGGTGGTTGTTAGCCCAGTGTTAGAGCAGGATGTAAGTACATATCGCTGCCCTTTTCTGGTTTTTGTATCTTTCGGTATAAATAGAAGCGTTTGTTGGGAATCCGAACAACAGTATCTTTGTGACTTTCGTCGAGTGTAAAGCAAAATATTTAAAGTGAAAAATGACTGGTCGTGGTAAAGGTGGCAAGGGCTTGGGAAAAGGTGGCGCCAAGCGTCATCGTAAAGTATTGCGTGACAACATCCAGGGCATCACGAAGCCAGCTATCCGTCGTTTAGCTCGTCGTGGCGGTGTGAAGCGCATCTCTGGGCTTATCTATGAGGAAACTCGTGGTGTGCTGAAGGTTTTCTTGGAAAATGTTATCCGTGATGCAGTCACATACACCGAACACGCCAAGAGGAAGACAGTCACAGCCATGGATGTTGTCTATGCTCTGAAGAGACAAGGCCGCACTCTGTACGGTTTCGGCGGCTAAAAACATTTTGTGTATAATACACTCAATCAATGTATAAAGAACTCAATCGGTCCTTTTCAGGACCACCAAAAAATTCACTAAAAGAGAAGAAAAAATCAATATTTTTACATACTACACCCCACAATCGTATAGATTTACAAGCCACAAATATACACCAATTTGCTGATTGGAAATATAGAAATGCGATTCGGGAAATAAAAACAGTCTTGCTACACTAACCTCCAAGCACTTTCCTTTCAAGAATCGAAAATTTGGAGTAATCTTTGAGTTCAGCACATGTCTGCACAGTCACTTGTGCCACGTCCTTATACAGAGTATTTTGATTTTAGGATCTTAGGATTCACATCGATTACACAGCGCAGACCCGATGGCTCTCTATAATGTTCGAGTGGTACGCAGAGTGGTGCCACATTTTTTATGGAATCTCGCTGATAGCGACAGGCACACAAATTACAAAATTCAAAATCCTCCTTCTAACAAACCAGCTAAATCAAGTTTATTAAATCTTTGCCAAATTATTATTAATATTATGTTACAAATAAAGTAATGGAAAATTATAGTCTCTTTCGTGAATATTTTTGGTCGTCCTGAAAAGGACGTTTGGGTTTTGTTTGCTATTCATGTACTCGATAATTTAAGCCTTCTTTTCGGTCTTCTTGGGCAAAAGCACTGCCTGAATATTGGGCAACACACCACCTTGGGCAATGGTGACCCCCGAGAGCAGTTTGTTCAACTCCTCATCGTTGCGGATGGCCAATTGAAGATGACGAGGGATAATCCTAGTCTTCTTGTTGTCACGCGCTGCGTTTCCAGCCAACTCCAAAACTTCAGCGGCTAAGTACTCCATAACGGCAGCCAAGTACACTGGAGCGCCAGCACCAACTCGCTCGGCATAGTTGCCCTTGCGAAGCAGTCGATGAATACGGCCAACGGGGAACTGAAGACCAGCGCGGTTAGATCGAGACTTTGCCTTTCCCTTAACTTTTCCACCTTTACCACGACCAGACATTTTTATTTATTTCACTGTTTTACGGTAGACACACAAAACTCGAATGTTGCTTTGCACTGATCACATTGCTATGACATATATACTTTTCCCAGCTACCTACTCGTTCGGATAAGGGATGACAGCAGCTGTACGAAAAACCAGTCATGTTGGGTGCTGTATAGCCGAAAACGTTGCTACTTTAAAAGTATAAATGGGAAGCGTTTCAGTTGTAGAACAAAATAACTGTGAAGTGAATTTTGAAAGTGAGAAAGTATGCCGCCCAAGACTAGTGGAAAGGCAGCCAAGAAGGCTGGCAAAGCGCAGAAGAACATCACCAAGAACGACAAGAAGAAGAAGCGCAAGAGGAAGGAAAGCTATGCCATCTACATTTACAAGGTGTTGAAGCAGGTCCATCCTGACACTGGTATCTCATCGAAGGCAATGAGCATCATGAACAGCTTTGTGAACGACATTTTTGAGCGCATTGCTGCCGAGGCCTCTCGCTTGGCTCACTACAACAAGCGGTCCACCATCACCAGTCGGGAAATCCAAACCGCTGTCCGTCTATTGCTGCCCGGAGAGTTGGCTAAGCACGCTGTCAGTGAGGGAACAAAGGCTGTCACCAAGTACACAAGCTCGAAATAATTGCAGTTTGTTGCACAACCTACAGACATTAAAAGGCCCTTTTCAGGGCCACAAATTACTTATCTAAAGAGTTGAAATTGAAATATGAAAACTAGCAAGCTATGTAGTATATGATTTGTGTTCCGGTTTTGAATTTCCATCACAGAAATTTTACAAATTATTTTCAAAATTGAAGTACACTTCAAACTAACTAATAATTTTATTTTAGTTTAGTTTGACGTGTGAATTGAACGGAAATGAATGGTTAAATTTCTTTTAAAGTTCAATTCGAAATAAAAGTTTTCTTCGTCTGGCTCAAATTGGGAGCAATTGCTTTAAATTCTAATCGCTTTTATCATATGTATGTATGTATGAAATTGTTGTACTACGGAATATCTGGTACTTTATATTGCTATTGAAAAGATATTTCTCTTTTGATATGAAATTAGTAGCCCTGAAAAGGGCTTTGTTAAAAAACAAATTCCATAGTTTTGAAACTTGTGCACGATCTTCAATGTCCTTGTGCTCTTATTTCTTGGCCGCAGCTGCAGTCTTTGCCTTCGGTTTCTTAGCAACAGCAGCTTTCTTTGGCGACGAAGCCTTCTTTGGCTTGGGCTTAGCAGTTGCGGTCTTGGGCTTTGGTGCCTTTGGCTTTGCAGCACTCGACTTGACCGCCACCTTTGCTGTAGAGGGCTTTGCCTTCACAGTACCACTCTTCTTGGCGTCCTTAGCCTTCGCCTTCTCAGCTTTCTTTTTCTCGGCGGTTTTCTTGGTTGCTACAGCTTTGCTCTTGCTTGGTTTCTTCTCAGCGGACCCAGCTGCTTTCTTCGTCTTTGTGCCGCTGACAGCCTTCTTTTTAGCTGCTCCTGCTGCCTTTGATGCAGCTACCTTCTTCGGTTTCTTCTCCACTGAGGCAGACTTTGCTTTTGGCTTTGGCTCCTTCTTGGCAGATGCAGATAATTTGAACGAACCAGAGGCACCCTTGCCTTTAGCTTGGATAAGCTTTCCACTTGCGACAGCAGTCTTCAGGTACTTTTTGATAAACGGTGCCAATTTCTGGGCATCGCACTTGTATGTGGCACTAATGTACTTCTTGATTGCCATCAGCGAAGAGCCGCCACGTTCCTTCAAGTTAAGGATTGATGCGTCCACCATTTGCTGAGTTGGAGGATGTGATGGTGGAACTGCTGCCTTCTTCACCTTCGATACGGATGCCGATGCCGATGCTGGTGCTGCCTTCTTGGCGCCCACCTTCTTCTCGGCTGCGGCTGCAGCTGGTGGGGCAGCCACAGGGGATGCTGATGTTGCAACTGCGGAGTCAGACATCTTTCACTTCACTTTATTTTGCTTTATTTTCACAATAAAATCAACCTTTTAACGGAATTCACATTCGGTCTTTAGATTTTTGGCCACCCGATTGAATGAGAATCAAGTAGAAAAGCGCAGTGAGAATGTTTTGAGCAGTGAATGTTTGCAACAATCAAGTTTGCCATTGAGCTATTATATATTTAATATTAACTAGGGTTAATAGTTGGGTAATTCATTAATTGTATGTTTTAAAATATTCTTAAATATTTGAGCAACCATATAAAATTGCTAGTGTTTTCATAAATTGATTTACGGTGGTCGAAATGCCACCTAAAATTTAACTTTGTGTCTACACAAAAACAATTATCGTTTAAAAAGTTAATTTATAAATATAAGGCAATGAGAAATGCATTAATTGTAAATGCTACTATATTCCTCAAACAATTATATTTATAAATATATTCATTAATATAGATATATTGATCGCTTTTATTTTTAAATTTCACGTCAACTTGACCATGTGCAGTGAAAATCGATCGACCTCATAGTGGTAGACGCAATTGTAAAATACTAAGGGAAAATATAAATCGTATAATTTATTGTAATATTATTTATTAAATTTATATTTCTGAACCTTTTACACATCAATATCTATACATTAAATCAATATATGCTTTGCTTTTAGTTTTAAATTGGGCTTCAACTTGACCATAGGCAGTGCAAAATGAATCAACCTCATAGTGCTAAAAGCAATCGAAAGTTTCTATGGAAAAATATAAAAAAAATAAGTTTTTCAAAAATTTGCATTAGATTGTAGATCAAGACATGTATTATTTTACAATGCATTTGATTAATACCAAACTAATTCAATAATTTGACTAGTTCAAACCATACAACTTGCGAATAGCGAAAATAAAACATCTTAAATAAATATGAATTCTATTATACATATAAATTGTTTTTTTTTTTTTCTTATATTTATTATGGAAAGTTAATTTTATTACTAGTTGGCCACATTAAATTGCTTAATATAATAATGTATCTTCTATAGAGTAGTATCTCGTTTGAGATGTATCTTTTAGCTAGATACATTTCTCGGTACGCTTCAGAAAGGGCGCGATGCAGCCCTCAAGTTCTCGTTACAAATCTAAAGCTATTCAATCTTAATTGTTTCACTCAATTTATCACATGGTAATTATTATATATAGAAAATATAAATACTCTTTCAAAAATATAATTGTGGTCCTGAAAAGGACCGATTTGTTTAAAATTCGATGCTTGCAAAAAAGCGCAACGCACAATTTAAGCACGTTCGCCACGAATACGTCTAGCCAGCTGGATATCTTTGGGCATGATGGTGACACGCTTGGCATGGATAGCGCACAAGTTAGTATCTTCGAATAGGCCAACCAAGTAGGCCTCACTAGCTTCCTGCAGTGCCATCACAGCAGAGCTCTGGAAACGCAGATCGGTTTTGAAATCTTGAGCGATTTCACGAACCAAGCGCTGGAAAGGCAGCTTGCGGATCAGCAACTCAGTGCTCTTTTGGTAACGACGGATTTCACGGAGGGCAACAGTTCCGGGGCGATAACGATGAGGCTTCTTCACACCGCCGGTGGCTGGAGCACTCTTACGTGCTGCCTTAGTTGCCAGCTGCTTACGGGGCGCCTTGCCTCCGGTCGATTTACGAGCTGTCTGCTTTGTACGCGCCATTTTTCACAATTCTATTTCACACAGTAACGTTCAAAAATACAATGACCACCATTCCCACAGTGCCTCATATTTATAGTAACGAACGATCGGATCGGGTGGTTGTTAGCCCAGTGTTAGAGCAGGATGTAAGTACATATCGCTGCCCTTTTCTGGTTTTTGTATCTTTCGGTATAAATAGAAGCGTTTGTTGGGAATCCGAACAACAGTATCTTTGTGACTTTCGTCGAGTGTAAAGCAAAATATTTAAAGTGAAAAATGACTGGTCGTGGTAAAGGTGGCAAGGGCTTGGGAAAAGGTGGCGCCAAGCGTCATCGTAAAGTATTGCGTGACAACATCCAGGGCATCACGAAGCCAGCTATCCGTCGTTTAGCTCGTCGTGGCGGTGTGAAGCGCATCTCTGGGCTTATCTATGAGGAAACTCGTGGTGTGCTGAAGGTTTTCTTGGAAAATGTTATCCGTGATGCAGTCACATACACCGAACACGCCAAGAGGAAGACAGTCACAGCCATGGATGTTGTCTATGCTCTGAAGAGACAAGGCCGCACTCTGTACGGTTTCGGCGGCTAAAAACATTTTGTGTATAATACACTCAATCAATGTATAAAGAACTCAATCGGTCCTTTTCAGGACCACCAAAAAATTCACTAAAAGAGAAGAAAAAATCAATATTTTTACATACTACACCCCACAATCGTATAGATTTACAAGCCACAAATATACACCAATTTGCTGATTGGAAATATAGAAATGCGATTCGGGAAATAAAAACAGTCTTGCTACACTAACCTCCAAGCACTTTCCTTTCAAGAATCGAAAATTTGGAGTAATCTTTGAGTTCAGCACATGTCTGCACAGTCACTTGTGCCACGTCCTTATACAGAGTATTTTGATTTTAGGATCTTAGGATTCACATCGATTACACAGCGCAGACCCGATGGCTCTCTATAATGTTCGAGTGGTACGCAGAGTGGTGCCACATTTTTTATGGAATCTCGCTGATAGCGACAGGCACACAAATTACAAAATTCAAAATCCTCCTTCTAACAAACCAGCTAAATCAAGTTTATTAAATCTTTGCCAAATTATTATTAATATTATGTTACAAATAAAGTAATGGAAAATTATAGTCTCTTTCGTGAATATTTTTGGTCGTCCTGAAAAGGACGTTTGGGTTTTGTTTGCTATTCATGTACTCGATAATTTAAGCCTTCTTTTCGGTCTTCTTGGGCAAAAGCACTGCCTGAATATTGGGCAACACACCACCTTGGGCAATGGTGACCCCCGAGAGCAGTTTGTTCAACTCCTCATCGTTGCGGATGGCCAATTGAAGATGACGAGGGATAATCCTAGTCTTCTTGTTGTCACGCGCTGCGTTTCCAGCCAACTCCAAAACTTCAGCGGCTAAGTACTCCATAACGGCAGCCAAGTACACTGGAGCGCCAGCACCAACTCGCTCGGCATAGTTGCCCTTGCGAAGCAGTCGATGAATACGGCCAACGGGGAACTGAAGACCAGCGCGGTTAGATCGAGACTTTGCCTTTCCCTTAACTTTTCCACCTTTACCACGACCAGACATTTTTATTTATTTCACTGTTTTACGGTAGACACACAAAACTCGAATGTTGCTTTGCACTGATCACATTGCTATGACATATATACTTTTCCCAGCTACCTACTCGTTCGGATAAGGGATGACAGCAGCTGTACGAAAAACCAGTCATGTTGGGTGCTGTATAGCCGAAAACGTTGCTACTTTAAAAGTATAAATGGGAAGCGTTTCAGTTGTAGAACAAAATAACTGTGAAGTGAATTTTGAAAGTGAGAAAGTATGCCGCCCAAGACTAGTGGAAAGGCAGCCAAGAAGGCTGGCAAAGCGCAGAAGAACATCACCAAGAACGACAAGAAGAAGAAGCGCAAGAGGAAGGAAAGCTATGCCATCTACATTTACAAGGTGTTGAAGCAGGTCCATCCTGACACTGGTATCTCATCGAAGGCAATGAGCATCATGAACAGCTTTGTGAACGACATTTTTGAGCGCATTGCTGCCGAGGCCTCTCGCTTGGCTCACTACAACAAGCGGTCCACCATCACCAGTCGGGAAATCCAAACCGCTGTCCGTCTATTGCTGCCCGGAGAGTTGGCTAAGCACGCTGTCAGTGAGGGAACAAAGGCTGTCACCAAGTACACAAGCTCGAAATAATTGCAGTTTGTTGCACAACCTACAGACATTAAAAGGCCCTTTTCAGGGCCACAAATTACTTATCTAAAGAGTTGAAATTGAAATATGAAAACTAGCAAGCTATGTAGTATATGATTTGTGTTCCGGTTTTGAATTTCCATCACAGAAATTTTACAAATTATTTTCAAAATTGAAGTACACTTCAAACTAACTAATAATTTTATTTTAGTTTAGTTTGACGTGTGAATTGAACGGAAATGAATGGTTAAATTTCTTTTAAAGTTCAATTCGAAATAAAAGTTTTCTTCGTCTGGCTCAAATTGGGAGCAATTGCTTTAAATTCTAATCGCTTTTATCATATGTATGTATGTATGAAATTGTTGTACTACGGAATATCTGGTACTTTATATTGCTATTGAAAAGATATTTCTCTTTTGATATGAAATTAGTAGCCCTGAAAAGGGCTTTGTTAAAAAACAAATTCCATAGTTTTGAAACTTGTGCACGATCTTCAATGTCCTTGTGCTCTTATTTCTTGGCCGCAGCTGCAGTCTTTGCCTTCGGTTTCTTAGCAACAGCAGCTTTCTTTGGCGACGAAGCCTTCTTTGGCTTGGGCTTAGCAGTTGCGGTCTTGGGCTTTGGTGCCTTTGGCTTTGCAGCACTCGACTTGACCGCCACCTTTGCTGTAGAGGGCTTTGCCTTCACAGTACCACTCTTCTTGGCGTCCTTAGCCTTCGCCTTCTCAGCTTTCTTTTTCTCGGCGGTTTTCTTGGTTGCTACAGCTTTGCTCTTGCTTGGTTTCTTCTCAGCGGACCCAGCTGCTTTCTTCGTCTTTGTGCCGCTGACAGCCTTCTTTTTAGCTGCTCCTGCTGCCTTTGATGCAGCTACCTTCTTCGGTTTCTTCTCCACTGAGGCAGACTTTGCTTTTGGCTTTGGCTCCTTCTTGGCAGATGCAGATAATTTGAACGAACCAGAGGCACCCTTGCCTTTAGCTTGGATAAGCTTTCCACTTGCGACAGCAGTCTTCAGGTACTTTTTGATAAACGGTGCCAATTTCTGGGCATCGCACTTGTATGTGGCACTAATGTACTTCTTGATTGCCATCAGCGAAGAGCCGCCACGTTCCTTCAAGTTAAGGATTGATGCGTCCACCATTTGCTGAGTTGGAGGATGTGATGGTGGAACTGCTGCCTTCTTCACCTTCGATACGGATGCCGATGCCGATGCTGGTGCTGCCTTCTTGGCGCCCACCTTCTTCTCGGCTGCGGCTGCAGCTGGTGGGGCAGCCACAGGGGATGCTGATGTTGCAACTGCGGAGTCAGACATCTTTCACTTCACTTTATTTTGCTTTATTTTCACAATAAAATCAACCTTTTAACGGAATTCACATTCGGTCTTTAGATTTTTGGCCACCCGATTGAATGAGAATCAAGTAGAAAAGCGCAGTGAGAATGTTTTGAGCAGTGAATGTTTGCAACAATCAAGTTTGCCATTGAGCTATTATATATTTAATATTAACTAGGGTTAATAGTTGGGTAATTCATTAATTGTATGTTTTAAAATATTCTTAAATATTTGAGCAACCATATAAAATTGCTAGTGTTTTCATAAATTGATTTACGGTGGTCGAAATGCCACCTAAAATTTAACTTTGTGTCTACACAAAAACAATTATCGTTTAAAAAGTTAATTTATAAATATAAGGCAATGAGAAATGCATTAATTGTAAATGCTACTATATTCCTCAAACAATTATATTTATAAATATATTCATTAATATAGATATATTGATCGCTTTTATTTTTAAATTTCACGTCAACTTGACCATGTGCAGTGAAAATCGATCGACCTCATAGTGGTAGACGCAATTGTAAAATACTAAGGGAAAATATAAATCGTATAATTTATTGTAATATTATTTATTAAATTTATATTTCTGAACCTTTTACACATCAATATCTATACATTAAATCAATATATGCTTTGCTTTTAGTTTTAAATTGGGCTTCAACTTGACCATAGGCAGTGCAAAATGAATCAACCTCATAGTGCTAAAAGCAATCGAAAGTTTCTATGGAAAAATATAAAAAAAATAAGTTTTTCAAAAATTTGCATTAGATTGTAGATCAAGACATGTATTATTTTACAATGCATTTGATTAATACCAAACTAATTCAATAATTTGACTAGTTCAAACCATACAACTTGCGAATAGCGAAAATAAAACATCTTAAATAAATATGAATTCTATTATACATATAAATTGTTTTTTTTTTTTCTTATATTTATTATGGAAAGTTAATTTTATTACTAGTTGGCCACATTAAATTGCTTAATATAATAATGTATCTTCTATAGAGTAGTATCTCGTTTGAGATGTATCTTTTAGCTAGATACATTTCTCGGTACGCTTCAGAAAGGGCGCGATGCAGCCCTCAAGTTCTCGTTACAAATCTAAAGCTATTCAATCTTAATTGTTTCACTCAATTTATCACATGGTAATTATTATATATAGAAAATATAAATACTCTTTCAAAAATATAATTGTGGTCCTGAAAAGGACCGATTTGTTTAAAATTCGATGCTTGCAAAAAAGCGCAACGCACAATTTAAGCACGTTCGCCACGAATACGTCTAGCCAGCTGGATATCTTTGGGCATGATGGTGACACGCTTGGCATGGATAGCGCACAAGTTAGTATCTTCGAATAGGCCAACCAAGTAGGCCTCACTAGCTTCCTGCAGTGCCATCACAGCAGAGCTCTGGAAACGCAGATCGGTTTTGAAATCTTGAGCGATTTCACGAACCAAGCGCTGGAAAGGCAGCTTGCGGATCAGCAACTCAGTGCTCTTTTGGTAACGACGGATTTCACGGAGGGCAACAGTTCCGGGGCGATAACGATGAGGCTTCTTCACACCGCCGGTGGCTGGAGCACTCTTACGTGCTGCCTTAGTTGCCAGCTGCTTACGGGGCGCCTTGCCTCCGGTCGATTTACGAGCTGTCTGCTTTGTACGCGCCATTTTTCACAATTCTATTTCACACAGTAACGTTCAAAAATACAATGACCACCATTCCCACAGTGCCTCATATTTATAGTAACGAACGATCGGATCGGGTGGTTGTTAGCCCAGTGTTAGAGCAGGATGTAAGTACATATCGCTGCCCTTTTCTGGTTTTTGTATCTTTCGGTATAAATAGAAGCGTTTGTTGGGAATCCGAACAACAGTATCTTTGTGACTTTCGTCGAGTGTAAAGCAAAATATTTAAAGTGAAAAATGACTGGTCGTGGTAAAGGTGGCAAGGGCTTGGGAAAAGGTGGCGCCAAGCGTCATCGTAAAGTATTGCGTGACAACATCCAGGGCATCACGAAGCCAGCTATCCGTCGTTTAGCTCGTCGTGGCGGTGTGAAGCGCATCTCTGGGCTTATCTATGAGGAAACTCGTGGTGTGCTGAAGGTTTTCTTGGAAAATGTTATCCGTGATGCAGTCACATACACCGAACACGCCAAGAGGAAGACAGTCACAGCCATGGATGTTGTCTATGCTCTGAAGAGACAAGGCCGCACTCTGTACGGTTTCGGCGGCTAAAAACATTTTGTGTATAATACACTCAATCAATGTATAAAGAACTCAATCGGTCCTTTTCAGGACCACCAAAAAATTCACTAAAAGAGAAGAAAAAAATCAATATTTTTACATACTACACCCCACAATCGTATAGATTTACAAGCCACAAATATACACCAATTTGCTGATTGGAAATATAGAAATGCGATTCGGGAAATAAAAACAGTCTTGCTACACTAACCTCCAAGCACTTTCCTTTCAAGAATCGAAAATTTGGAGTAATCTTTGAGTTCAGCACATGTCTGCACAGTCACTTGTGCCACGTCCTTATACAGAGTATTTTGATTTTAGGATCTTAGGATTCACATCGATTACACAGCGCAGACCCGATGGCTCTCTATAATGTTCGAGTGGTACGCAGAGTGGTGCCACATTTTTTATGGAATCTCGCTGATAGCGACAGGCACACAAATTACAAAATTCAAAATCCTCCTTCTAACAAACCAGCTAAATCAAGTTTATTAAATCTTTGCCAAATTATTATTAATATTATGTTACAAATAAAGTAATGGAAAATTATAGTCTCTTTCGTGAATATTTTTGGTCGTCCTGAAAAGGACGTTTGGGTTTTGTTTGCTATTCATGTACTCGATAATTTAAGCCTTCTTTTCGGTCTTCTTGGGCAAAAGCACTGCCTGAATATTGGGCAACACACCACCTTGGGCAATGGTGACCCCCGAGAGCAGTTTGTTCAACTCCTCATCGTTGCGGATGGCCAATTGAAGATGACGAGGGATAATCCTAGTCTTCTTGTTGTCACGCGCTGCGTTTCCAGCCAACTCCAAAACTTCAGCGGCTAAGTACTCCATAACGGCAGCCAAGTACACTGGAGCGCCAGCACCAACTCGCTCGGCATAGTTGCCCTTGCGAAGCAGTCGATGAATACGGCCAACGGGGAACTGAAGACCAGCGCGGTTAGATCGAGACTTTGCCTTTCCCTTAACTTTTCCACCTTTACCACGACCAGACATTTTTATTTATTTCACTGTTTTACGGTAGACACACAAAACTCGAATGTTGCTTTGCACTGATCACATTGCTATGACATATATACTTTTCCCAGCTACCTACTCGTTCGGATAAGGGATGACAGCAGCTGTACGAAAAACCAGTCATGTTGGGTGCTGTATAGCCGAAAACGTTGCTACTTTAAAAGTATAAATGGGAAGCGTTTCAGTTGTAGAACAAAATAACTGTGAAGTGAATTTTGAAAGTGAGAAAGTATGCCGCCCAAGACTAGTGGAAAGGCAGCCAAGAAGGCTGGCAAAGCGCAGAAGAACATCACCAAGAACGACAAGAAGAAGAAGCGCAAGAGGAAGGAAAGCTATGCCATCTACATTTACAAGGTGTTGAAGCAGGTCCATCCTGACACTGGTATCTCATCGAAGGCAATGAGCATCATGAACAGCTTTGTGAACGACATTTTTGAGCGCATTGCTGCCGAGGCCTCTCGCTTGGCTCACTACAACAAGCGGTCCACCATCACCAGTCGGGAAATCCAAACCGCTGTCCGTCTATTGCTGCCCGGAGAGTTGGCTAAGCACGCTGTCAGTGAGGGAACAAAGGCTGTCACCAAGTACACAAGCTCGAAATAATTGCAGTTTGTTGCACAACCTACAGACATTAAAAGGCCCTTTTCAGGGCCACAAATTACTTATCTAAAGAGTTGAAATTGAAATATGAAAACTAGCAAGCTATGTAGTATATGATTTGTGTTCCGGTTTTGAATTTCCATCACAGAAATTTTACAAATTATTTTCAAAATTGAAGTACACTTCAAACTAACTAATAATTTTATTTTAGTTTAGTTTGACGTGTGAATTGAACGGAAATGAATGGTTAAATTTCTTTTAAAGTTCAATTCGAAATAAAAGTTTTCTTCGTCTGGCTCAAATTGGGAGCAATTGCTTTAAATTCTAATCGCTTTTATCATATGTATGTATGTATGAAATTGTTGTACTACGGAATATCTGGTACTTTATATTGCTATTGAAAAGATATTTCTCTTTTGATATGAAATTAGTAGCCCTGAAAAGGGCTTTGTTAAAAAACAAATTCCATAGTTTTGAAACTTGTGCACGATCTTCAATGTCCTTGTGCTCTTATTTCTTGGCCGCAGCTGCAGTCTTTGCCTTCGGTTTCTTAGCAACAGCAGCTTTCTTTGGCGACGAAGCCTTCTTTGGCTTGGGCTTAGCAGTTGCGGTCTTGGGCTTTGGTGCCTTTGGCTTTGCAGCACTCGACTTGACCGCCACCTTTGCTGTAGAGGGCTTTGCCTTCACAGTACCACTCTTCTTGGCGTCCTTAGCCTTCGCCTTCTCAGCTTTCTTTTTCTCGGCGGTTTTCTTGGTTGCTACAGCTTTGCTCTTGCTTGGTTTCTTCTCAGCGGACCCAGCTGCTTTCTTCGTCTTTGTGCCGCTGACAGCCTTCTTTTTAGCTGCTCCTGCTGCCTTTGATGCAGCTACCTTCTTCGGTTTCTTCTCCACTGAGGCAGACTTTGCTTTTGGCTTTGGCTCCTTCTTGGCAGATGCAGATAATTTGAACGAACCAGAGGCACCCTTGCCTTTAGCTTGGATAAGCTTTCCACTTGCGACAGCAGTCTTCAGGTACTTTTTGATAAACGGTGCCAATTTCTGGGCATCGCACTTGTATGTGGCACTAATGTACTTCTTGATTGCCATCAGCGAAGAGCCGCCACGTTCCTTCAAGTTAAGGATTGATGCGTCCACCATTTGCTGAGTTGGAGGATGTGATGGTGGAACTGCTGCCTTCTTCACCTTCGATACGGATGCCGATGCCGATGCTGGTGCTGCCTTCTTGGCGCCCACCTTCTTCTCGGCTGCGGCTGCAGCTGGTGGGGCAGCCACAGGGGATGCTGATGTTGCAACTGCGGAGTCAGACATCTTTCACTTCACTTTATTTTGCTTTATTTTCACAATAAAATCAACCTTTTAACGGAATTCACATTCGGTCTTTAGATTTTTGGCCACCCGATTGAATGAGAATCAAGTAGAAAAGCGCAGTGAGAATGTTTTGAGCAGTGAATGTTTGCAACAATCAAGTTTGCCATTGAGCTATTATATATTTAATATTAACTAGGGTTAATAGTTGGGTAATTCATTAATTGTATGTTTTAAAATATTCTTAAATATTTGAGCAACCATATAAAATTGCTAGTGTTTTCATAAATTGATTTACGGTGGTCGAAATGCCACCTAAAATTTAACTTTGTGTCTACACAAAAACAATTATCGTTTAAAAAGTTAATTTATAAATATAAGGCAATGAGAAATGCATTAATTGTAAATGCTACTATATTCCTCAAACAATTATATTTATAAATATATTCATTAATATAGATATATTGATCGCTTTTATTTTTAAATTTCACGTCAACTTGACCATGTGCAGTGAAAATCGATCGACCTCATAGTGGTAGACGCAATTGTAAAATACTAAGGGAAAATATAAATCGTATAATTTATTGTAATATTATTTATTAAATTTATATTTCTGAACCTTTTACACATCAATATCTATACATTAAATCAATATATGCTTTGCTTTTAGTTTTAAATTGGGCTTCAACTTGACCATAGGCAGTGCAAAATGAATCAACCTCATAGTGCTAAAAGCAATCGAAAGTTTCTATGGAAAAATATAAAAAAAATAAGTTTTTCAAAAATTTGCATTAGATTGTAGATCAAGACATGTATTATTTTACAATGCATTTGATTAATACCAAACTAATTCAATAATTTGACTAGTTCAAACCATACAACTTGCGAATAGCGAAAATAAAACATCTTAAATAAATATGAATTCTATTATACATATAAATTGTTTTTTTTTTTCTTATATTTATTATGGAAAGTTAATTTTATTACTAGTTGGCCACATTAAATTGCTTAATATAATAATGTATCTTCTATAGAGTAGTATCTCGTTTGAGATGTATCTTTTAGCTAGATACATTTCTCGGTACGCTTCAGAAAGGGCGCGATGCAGCCCTCAAGTTCTCGTTACAAATCTAAAGCTATTCAATCTTATTTGTTTCACTCAATTTATCACATGGTAATTATTATATATAGAAAATATAAATACTCTTTCAAAAATATAATTGTGGTCCTGAAAAGGACCGATTTGTTTAAAATTCGATGCTTGCAAAAAAGCGCAACGCACAATTTAAGCACGTTCGCCACGAATACGTCTAGCCAGCTGGATATCTTTGGGCATGATGGTGACACGCTTGGCATGGATAGCGCACAAGTTAGTATCTTCGAATAGGCCAACCAAGTAGGCCTCACTAGCTTCCTGCAGTGCCATCACAGCAGAGCTCTGGAAACGCAGATCGGTTTTGAAATCTTGAGCGATTTCACGAACCAAGCGCTGGAAAGGCAGCTTGCGGATCAGCAACTCAGTGCTCTTTTGGTAACGACGGATTTCACGGAGGGCAACAGTTCCGGGGCGATAACGATGAGGCTTCTTCACACCGCCGGTGGCTGGAGCACTCTTACGTGCTGCCTTAGTTGCCAGCTGCTTACGGGGCGCCTTGCCTCCGGTCGATTTACGAGCTGTCTGCTTTGTACGCGCCATTTTTCACAATTCTATTTCACACAGTAACGTTCAAAAATACAATGACCACCATTCCCACAGTGCCTCATATTTATAGTAACGAACGATCGGATCGGGTGGTTGTTAGCCCAGTGTTAGAGCAGGATGTAAGTACATATCGCTGCCCTTTTCTGGTTTTTGTATCTTTCGGTATAAATAGAAGCGTTTGTTGGGAATCCGAACAACAGTATCTTTGTGACTTTCGTCGAGTGTAAAGCAAAATATTTAAAGTGAAAAATGACTGGTCGTGGTAAAGGTGGCAAGGGCTTGGGAAAAGGTGGCGCCAAGCGTCATCGTAAAGTATTGCGTGACAACATCCAGGGCATCACGAAGCCAGCTATCCGTCGTTTAGCTCGTCGTGGCGGTGTGAAGCGCATCTCTGGGCTTATCTATGAGGAAACTCGTGGTGTGCTGAAGGTTTTCTTGGAAAATGTTATCCGTGATGCAGTCACATACACCGAACACGCCAAGAGGAAGACAGTCACAGCCATGGATGTTGTCTATGCTCTGAAGAGACAAGGCCGCACTCTGTACGGTTTCGGCGGCTAAAAACATTTTGTGTATAATACACTCAATCAATGTATAAAGAACTCAATCGGTCCTTTTCAGGACCACCAAAAAATTCACTAAAAGAGAAGAAAAAATCAATATTTTTACATACTACACCCCACAATCGTATAGATTTACAAGCCACAAATATACACCAATTTGCTGATTGGAAATATAGAAATGCGATTCGGGAAATAAAAACAGTCTTGCTACACTAACCTCCAAGCACTTTCCTTTCAAGAATCGAAAATTTGGAGTAATCTTTGAGTTCAGCACATGTCTGCACAGTCACTTGTGCCACGTCCTTATACAGAGTATTTTGATTTTAGGATCTTAGGATTCACATCGATTACACAGCGCAGACCCGATGGCTCTCTATAATGTTCGAGTGGTACGCAGAGTGGTGCCACATTTTTTATGGAATCTCGCTGATAGCGACAGGCACACAAATTACAAAATTCAAAATCCTCCTTCTAACAAACCAGCTAAATCAAGTTTATTAAATCTTTGCCAAATTATTATTAATATTATGTTACAAATAAAGTAATGGAAAATTATAGTCTCTTTCGTGAATATTTTTGGTCGTCCTGAAAAGGACGTTTGGGTTTTGTTTGCTATTCATGTACTCGATAATTTAAGCCTTCTTTTCGGTCTTCTTGGGCAAAAGCACTGCCTGAATATTGGGCAACACACCACCTTGGGCAATGGTGACCCCCGAGAGCAGTTTGTTCAACTCCTCATCGTTGCGGATGGCCAATTGAAGATGACGAGGGATAATCCTAGTCTTCTTGTTGTCACGCGCTGCGTTTCCAGCCAACTCCAAAACTTCAGCGGCTAAGTACTCCATAACGGCAGCCAAGTACACTGGAGCGCCAGCACCAACTCGCTCGGCATAGTTGCCCTTGCGAAGCAGTCGATGAATACGGCCAACGGGGAACTGAAGACCAGCGCGGTTAGATCGAGACTTTGCCTTTCCCTTAACTTTTCCACCTTTACCACGACCAGACATTTTTATTTATTTCACTGTTTTACGGTAGACACACAAAACTCGAATGTTGCTTTGCACTGATCACATTGCTATGACATATATACTTTTCCCAGCTACCTACTCGTTCGGATAAGGGATGACAGCAGCTGTACGAAAAACCAGTCATGTTGGGTGCTGTATAGCCGAAAACGTTGCTACTTTAAAAGTATAAATGGGAAGCGTTTCAGTTGTAGAACAAAATAACTGTGAAGTGAATTTTGAAAGTGAGAAAGTATGCCGCCCAAGACTAGTGGAAAGGCAGCCAAGAAGGCTGGCAAAGCGCAGAAGAACATCACCAAGAACGACAAGAAGAAGAAGCGCAAGAGGAAGGAAAGCTATGCCATCTACATTTACAAGGTGTTGAAGCAGGTCCATCCTGACACTGGTATCTCATCGAAGGCAATGAGCATCATGAACAGCTTTGTGAACGACATTTTTGAGCGCATTGCTGCCGAGGCCTCTCGCTTGGCTCACTACAACAAGCGGTCCACCATCACCAGTCGGGAAATCCAAACCGCTGTCCGTCTATTGCTGCCCGGAGAGTTGGCTAAGCACGCTGTCAGTGAGGGAACAAAGGCTGTCACCAAGTACACAAGCTCGAAATAATTGCAGTTTGTTGCACAACCTACAGACATTAAAAGGCCCTTTTCAGGGCCACAAATTACTTATCTAAAGAGTTGAAATTGAAATATGAAAACTAGCAAGCTATGTAGTATATGATTTGTGTTCCGGTTTTGAATTTCCATCACAGAAATTTTACAAATTATTTTCAAAATTGAAGTACACTTCAAACTAACTAATAATTTTATTTTAGTTTAGTTTGACGTGTGAATTGAACGGAAATGAATGGTTAAATTTCTTTTAAAGTTCAATTCGAAATAAAAGTTTTCTTCGTCTGGCTCAAATTGGGAGCAATTGCTTTAAATTCTAATCGCTTTTATCATATGTATGTATGAAATTGTTGTACTACGGAATATCTGGTACTTTATATTGCTATTGAAAAGATATTTCTCTTTTGATATGAAATTAGTAGCCCTGAAAAGGGCTTTGTTAAAAAACAAATTCCATAGTTTTGAAACTTGTGCACGATCTTCAATGTCCTTGTGCTCTTATTTCTTGGCCGCAGCTGCAGTCTTTGCCTTCGGTTTCTTAGCAACAGCAGCTTTCTTTGGCGACGAAGCCTTCTTTGGCTTGGGCTTAGCAGTTGCGGTCTTGGGCTTTGGTGCCTTTGGCTTTGCAGCACTCGACTTGACCGCCACCTTTGCTGTAGAGGGCTTTGCCTTCACAGTACCACTCTTCTTGGCGTCCTTAGCCTTCGCCTTCTCAGCTTTCTTTTTCTCGGCGGTTTTCTTGGTTGCTACAGCTTTGCTCTTGCTTGGTTTCTTCTCAGCGGACCCAGCTGCTTTCTTCGTCTTTGTGCCGCTGACAGCCTTCTTTTTAGCTGCTCCTGCTGCCTTTGATGCAGCTACCTTCTTCGGTTTCTTCTCCACTGAGGCAGACTTTGCTTTTGGCTTTGGCTCCTTCTTGGCAGATGCAGATAATTTGAACGAACCAGAGGCACCCTTGCCTTTAGCTTGGATAAGCTTTCCACTTGCGACAGCAGTCTTCAGGTACTTTTTGATAAACGGTGCCAATTTCTGGGCATCGCACTTGTATGTGGCACTAATGTACTTCTTGATTGCCATCAGCGAAGAGCCGCCACGTTCCTTCAAGTTAAGGATTGATGCGTCCACCATTTGCTGAGTTGGAGGATGTGATGGTGGAACTGCTGCCTTCTTCACCTTCGATACGGATGCCGATGCCGATGCTGGTGCTGCCTTCTTGGCGCCCACCTTCTTCTCGGCTGCGGCTGCAGCTGGTGGGGCAGCCACAGGGGATGCTGATGTTGCAACTGCGGAGTCAGACATCTTTCACTTCACTTTATTTTGCTTTATTTTCACAATAAAATCAACCTTTTAACGGAATTCACATTCGGTCTTTAGATTTTTGGCCACCCGATTGAATGAGAATCAAGTAGAAAAGCGCAGTGAGAATGTTTTGAGCAGTGAATGTTTGCAACAATCAAGTTTGCCATTGAGCTATTATATATTTAATATTAACTAGGGTTAATAGTTGGGTAATTCATTAATTGTATGTTTTAAAATATTCTTAAATATTTGAGCAACCATATAAAATTGCTAGTGTTTTCATAAATTGATTTACGGTGGTCGAAATGCCACCTAAAATTTAACTTTGTGTCTACACAAAAACAATTATCGTTTAAAAAGTTAATTTATAAATATAAGGCAATGAGAAATGCATTAATTGTAAATGCTACTATATTCCTCAAACAATTATATTTATAAATATATTCATTAATATAGATATATTGATCGCTTTTATTTTTAAATTTCACGTCAACTTGACCATGTGCAGTGAAAATCGATCGACCTCATAGTGGTAGACGCAATTGTAAAATACTAAGGGAAAATATAAATCGTATAATTTATTGTAATATTATTTATTAAATTTATATTTCTGAACCTTTTACACATCAATATCTATACATTAAATCAATATATGCTTTGCTTTTAGTTTTAAATTGGGCTTCAACTTGACCATAGGCAGTGCAAAATGAATCAACCTCATAGTGCTAAAAGCAATCGAAAGTTTCTATGGAAAAATATAAAAAAAATAAGTTTTTCAAAAATTTGCATTAGATTGTAGATCAAGACATGTATTATTTTACAATGCATTTGATTAATACCAAACTAATTCAATAATTTGACTAGTTCAAACCATACAACTTGCGAATAGCGAAAATAAAACATCTTAAATAAATATGAATTCTATTATACATATAAATTGTTTTTTTTTTCTTATATTTATTATGGAAAGTTAATTTTATTACTAGTTGGCCACATTAAATTGCTTAATATAATAATGTATCTTCTATAGAGTAGTATCTCGTTTGAGATGTATCTTTTAGCTAGATACATTTCTCGGTACGCTTCAGAAAGGGCGCGATGCAGCCCTCAAGTTCTCGTTACAAATCTAAAGCTATTCAATCTTAATTGTTTCACTCAATTTATCACATGGTAATTATTATATATAGAAAATATAAATACTCTTTCAAAAATATAATTGTGGTCCTGAAAAGGACCGATTTGTTTAAAATTCGATGCTTGCAAAAAAGCGCAACGCACAATTTAAGCACGTTCGCCACGAATACGTCTAGCCAGCTGGATATCTTTGGGCATGATGGTGACACGCTTGGCATGGATAGCGCACAAGTTAGTATCTTCGAATAGGCCAACCAAGTAGGCCTCACTAGCTTCCTGCAGTGCCATCACAGCAGAGCTCTGGAAACGCAGATCGGTTTTGAAATCTTGAGCGATTTCACGAACCAAGCGCTGGAAAGGCAGCTTGCGGATCAGCAACTCAGTGCTCTTTTGGTAACGACGGATTTCACGGAGGGCAACAGTTCCGGGGCGATAACGATGAGGCTTCTTCACACCGCCGGTGGCTGGAGCACTCTTACGTGCTGCCTTAGTTGCCAGCTGCTTACGGGGCGCCTTGCCTCCGGTCGATTTACGAGCTGTCTGCTTTGTACGCGCCATTTTTCACAATTCTATTTCACACAGTAACGTTCAAAAATACAATGACCACCATTCCCACAGTGCCTCATATTTATAGTAACGAACGATCGGATCGGGTGGTTGTTAGCCCAGTGTTAGAGCAGGATGTAAGTACATATCGCTGCCCTTTTCTGGTTTTTGTATCTTTCGGTATAAATAGAAGCGTTTGTTGGGAATCCGAACAACAGTATCTTTGTGACTTTCGTCGAGTGTAAAGCAAAATATTTAAAGTGAAAAATGACTGGTCGTGGTAAAGGTGGCAAGGGCTTGGGAAAAGGTGGCGCCAAGCGTCATCGTAAAGTATTGCGTGACAACATCCAGGGCATCACGAAGCCAGCTATCCGTCGTTTAGCTCGTCGTGGCGGTGTGAAGCGCATCTCTGGGCTTATCTATGAGGAAACTCGTGGTGTGCTGAAGGTTTTCTTGGAAAATGTTATCCGTGATGCAGTCACATACACCGAACACGCCAAGAGGAAGACAGTCACAGCCATGGATGTTGTCTATGCTCTGAAGAGACAAGGCCGCACTCTGTACGGTTTCGGCGGCTAAAAACATTTTGTGTATAATACACTCAATCAATGTATAAAGAACTCAATCGGTCCTTTTCAGGACCACCAAAAAATTCACTAAAAGAGAAGAAAAAATCAATATTTTTACATACTACACCCCACAATCGTATAGATTTACAAGCCACAAATATACACCAATTTGCTGATTGGAAATATAGAAATGCGATTCGGGAAATAAAAACAGTCTTGCTACACTAACCTCCAAGCACTTTCCTTTCAAGAATCGAAAATTTGGAGTAATCTTTGAGTTCAGCACATGTCTGCACAGTCACTTGTGCCACGTCCTTATACAGAGTATTTTGATTTTAGGATCTTAGGATTCACATCGATTACACAGCGCAGACCCGATGGCTCTCTATAACGTTCGAGTGGTACGCAGAGTGGTGCCACATTTTTTATGGAATCTCGCTGATAGCGACAGGCACACAAATTACAAAATTCAAAATCCTCCTTCTAACAAACCAGCTAAATCAAGTTTATTAAATCTTTGCCAAATTATTATTAATATTATGTTACAAATAAAGTAATGGAAAATTATAGTCTCTTTCGTGAATATTTTTGGTCGTCCTGAAAAGGACGTTTGGGTTTTGTTTGCTATTCATGTACTCGATAATTTAAGCCTTCTTTTCGGTCTTCTTGGGCAAAAGCACTGCCTGAATATTGGGCAACACACCACCTTGGGCAATGGTGACCCCCGAGAGCAGTTTGTTCAACTCCTCATCGTTGCGGATGGCCAATTGAAGATGACGAGGGATAATCCTAGTCTTCTTGTTGTCACGCGCTGCGTTTCCAGCCAACTCCAAAACTTCAGCGGCTAAGTACTCCATAACGGCAGCCAAGTACACTGGAGCGCCAGCACCAACTCGCTCGGCATAGTTGCCCTTGCGAAGCAGTCGATGAATACGGCCAACGGGGAACTGAAGACCAGCGCGGTTAGATCGAGACTTTGCCTTTCCCTTAACTTTTCCACCTTTACCACGACCAGACATTTTTATTTATTTCACTGTTTTACGGTAGACACACAAAACTCGAATGTTGCTTTGCACTGATCACATTGCTATGACATATATACTTTTCCCAGCTACCTACTCGTTCGGATAAGGGATGACAGCAGCTGTACGAAAAACCAGTCATGTTGGGTGCTGTATAGCCGAAAACGTTGCTACTTTAAAAGTATAAATGGGAAGCGTTTCAGTTGTAGAACAAAATAACTGTGAAGTGAATTTTGAAAGTGAGAAAGTATGCCGCCCAAGACTAGTGGAAAGGCAGCCAAGAAGGCTGGCAAAGCGCAGAAGAACATCACCAAGAACGACAAGAAGAAGAAGCGCAAGAGGAAGGAAAGCTATGCCATCTACATTTACAAGGTGTTGAAGCAGGTCCATCCTGACACTGGTATCTCATCGAAGGCAATGAGCATCATGAACAGCTTTGTGAACGACATTTTTGAGCGCATTGCTGCCGAGGCCTCTCGCTTGGCTCACTACAACAAGCGGTCCACCATCACCAGTCGGGAAATCCAAACCGCTGTCCGTCTATTGCTGCCCGGAGAGTTGGCTAAGCACGCTGTCAGTGAGGGAACAAAGGCTGTCACCAAGTACACAAGCTCGAAATAATTGCAGTTTGTTGCACAACCTACAGACATTAAAAGGCCCTTTTCAGGGCCACAAATTACTTATCTAAAGAGTTGAAATTGAAATATGAAAACTAGCAAGCTATGTAGTATATGATTTGTGTTCCGGTTTTGAATTTCCATCACAGAAATTTTACAAATTATTTTCAAAATTGAAGTACACTTCAAACTAACTAATAATTTTATTTTAGTTTAGTTTGACGTGTGAATTGAACGGAAATGAATGGTTAAATTTCTTTTAAAGTTCAATTCGAAATAAAAGTTTTCTTCGTCTGGCTCAAATTGGGAGCAATTGCTTTAAATTCTAATCGCTTTTATCATATGTATGTATGTATGAAATTGTTGTACTACGGAATATCTGGTACTTTATATTGCTATTGAAAAGATATTTCTCTTTTGATATGAAATTAGTAGCCCTGAAAAGGGCTTTGTTAAAAAACAAATTCCATAGTTTTGAAACTTGTGCACGATCTTCAATGTCCTTGTGCTCTTATTTCTTGGCCGCAGCTGCAGTCTTTGCCTTCGGTTTCTTAGCAACAGCAGCTTTCTTTGGCGACGAAGCCTTCTTTGGCTTGGGCTTAGCAGTTGCGGTCTTGGGCTTTGGTGCCTTTGGCTTTGCAGCACTCGACTTGACCGCCACCTTTGCTGTAGAGGGCTTTGCCTTCACAGTACCACTCTTCTTGGCGTCCTTAGCCTTCGCCTTCTCAGCTTTCTTTTTCTCGGCGGTTTTCTTGGTTGCTACAGTTTTGCTCTTGCTTGGTTTCTTCTCAGCGGACCCAGCTGCTTTCTTCGTCTTTGTGCCGCTGACAGCCTTCTTTTTAGCTGCTCCTGCTGCCTTTGATGCAGCTACCTTCTTCGGTTTCTTCTCCACTGAGGCAGACTTTGCTTTTGGCTTTGGCTCCTTCTTGGCAGATGCAGATAATTTGAACGAACCAGAGGCACCCTTGCCTTTAGCTTGGATAAGCTTTCCACTTGCGACAGCAGTCTTCAGGTACTTTTTGATAAACGGTGCCAATTTCTGGGCATCGCACTTGTATGTGGCACTAATGTACTTCTTGATTGCCATCAGCGAAGAGCCGCCACGTTCCTTCAAGTTAAGGATTGATGCGTCCACCATTTGCTGAGTTGGAGGATGTGATGGTGGAACTGCTGCCTTCTTCACCTTCGATGCGGATGCCGATGCCGATGCTGGTGCTGCCTTCTTGGCGCCCACCTTCTTCTCGGCTGCGGCTGCAGCTGGTGGGGCAGCCACAGGGGATGCGGATGTTGCAACTGCGGAGTCAGACATCTTTCACTTCACTTTATTTTGCTTTATTTTCACAATAAAATCAACCTTTTAACGGAATTCACATTCGGTCTTTAGATTTTTGGTCACCCGATTGAATGAGAATCAAGTAGAAGAGCGCAGCGAGAATGTTTTGAGCAGTGAATGTTTGCAACAATCAAGTTTGTCATTGAGCTGTTATATATTTAATATTAACTAGGGTTAATAGTTGGGTAATTCATTAATTGTATGTTTTAAAATATTCTTAAATATTTGAGCAACCATATAAAATTGCTAGTGTTTTCATAAATTGATTTACGGTGGTCGAAATGCCACCTAAAATTTAACTTTGTGTCTACACAAAAACAATTATCGTTTAAAAAGTTAATTTATAAATATTAGGCAATGAGAAATGCATTAATTGTAAATGCTACTATATTCCTCAAACAATTATATTTATAAATATATTCATTAATATAGATATATTGATCGCTTTTATTTTTAAATTTCACGTCAACTTGACCATGTGCAGTGAAAATCGATCGACCTCATAGTGGTAGACGCAATTGTAAAATACTAAGGGAAAATATAAATCGTATAATTTATTGTAATATTATTTATTAAATTTATATTTCTGAACCTTTTACACATCAATATCTATACATTAAATCAATATATGCTTTGCTTTTAGTTTTAAATTGGGCTTCAACTTGACCATAGGCAGTGCAAAATGAATCAACCTCATAGTGCTAAAAGCAATCGAAAGTTTCTATGGAAAAATATAAAAAAAATAAGTTTTTCAAAAATTTGCATTAGATTGTAGATCAAGACATGTATTATTTTACAATGCATTTGATTAATACCAAACTAATTCAATAATTTGACTAGTTCAAACCATACAACTTGCGAATAGCGAAAATAAAACATCTTAAATAAATATGAATTCTATTATACATATAAATTGTTTTTTTTTTTTTCTTATATTTATTATGGAAAGTTAATTTTATTACTAGTTGGCCACATTAAATTGCTTAATATAATAATGTATCTTCTATAGAGTAGTATCTCGTTTGAGATGTATCTTTTAGCTAGATACATTTCTCGGTACGCTTCAGAAAGGGCGCGATGCAGCCCTCAAGTTCTCGTTACAAATCTAAAGCTATTCAATCTTAATTGTTTCACTCAATTTATCACATGGTAATTATTATATATAGAAAATATAAATACTCTTTCAAAAATATAATTGTGGTCCTGAAAAGGACCGATTTGTTTAAAATTCGATGCTTGCAAAAAAGCGCAACGCACAATTTAAGCACGTTCGCCACGAATACGTCTAGCCAGCTGGATATCTTTGGGCATGATGGTGACACGCTTGGCATGGATAGCGCACAAGTTAGTATCTTCGAATAGGCCAACCAAGTAGGCCTCACTAGCTTCCTGCAGTGCCATCACAGCAGAGCTCTGGAAACGCAGATCGGTTTTGAAATCTTGAGCGATTTCACGAACCAAGCGCTGGAAAGGCAGCTTGCGGATCAGCAACTCAGTGCTCTTTTGGTAACGACGGATTTCACGGAGGGCAACAGTTCCGGGGCGATAACGATGAGGCTTCTTCACACCGCCGGTGGCTGGAGCACTCTTACGTGCTGCCTTAGTTGCCAGCTGCTTACGGGGCGCCTTGCCTCCGGTCGATTTACGAGCTGTCTGCTTTGTACGCGCCATTTTTCACAATTCTATTTCACACAGTAACGTTCAAAAATACAATGACCACCATTCCCACAGTGCCTCATATTTATAGTAAAGATCGAACGATCGGATCGGGTGGTTGTTAGCCCAGTGTTAGAGCAGGATGTAAGTACATATCGCTGCCCTTTTCTGGTTTTTGTATCTTTCGGTATAAATAGAAGCGTTTGTTGGGAATCCGAACAACAGTATATTTGTGACTTTCGTCGAGTGTAAAGCAAAATATTTAAAGTGAAAAATGACTGGTCGTGGTAAAGGTGGCAAGGGCTTGGGAAAAGGTGGCGCCAAGCGTCATCGTAAAGTATTGCGTGACAACATCCAGGGCATCACGAAGCCAGCTATCCGTCGTTTAGCTCGTCGTGGCGGTGTGAAGCGCATCTCTGGGCTTATCTATGAGGAAACTCGTGGTGTGCTGAAGGTTTTCTTGGAAAATGTTATCCGTGATGCAGTCACATACACCGAACACGCCAAGAGGAAGACAGTCACAGCCATGGATGTTGTCTATGCTCTGAAGAGACAAGGCCGCACTCTGTACGGTTTCGGCGGCTAAAAACATTTTGTGTATAATACACTCAATCAATGTATAAAGAACTCAATCGGTCCTTTTCAGGACCACCAAAAAATTCACTAAAAGAGAAGAAAAAATCAATATTTTTACATACTACACCCCACAATCGTATAGATTTACAAGCCACAAATATACACCAATTTGCTGATTGGAAATATAGAAATGCGATTCGAGAAATAAAAACAGTCTTGCTACACTAACCTCCAAGCACTTTCCTTTCAAGAATCGAAAATTTGGAGTAATCTTTGAGTTCAGCACATGTCTGCACAGTCACTTGTGCCACGTCCTTATACAGAGTATTTTGATTTTAGGATCTTAGGATTCACATCGATTACACAGCGCAGACCCGATGGCTCTCTATAACGTTCGAGTGGTACGCAGAGTGGTGCCACATTTTTTATGGAATCTCGCTGATAGCGACAGGCACACAAATTACAAAATTCAAAATCCTCCTTCTAACAAACCAGCTAAATCAAGTTTATTAAATCTTTGCCAAATTATTATTAATATTATGTTACAAATAAAGTAATGGAAAATTATAGTCTCTTTCGTGAATATTTTTGGTCGTCCTGAAAAGGACGTTTGGGTTTTGTTTGCTATTCATGTACTCGATAATTTAAGCCTTCTTTTCGGTCTTCTTGGGCAAAAGCACTGCCTGAATATTGGGCAACACACCACCTTGGGCAATGGTGACCCCCGAGAGCAGTTTGTTCAACTCCTCATCGT
The DNA here is from genome assembly GCA_035047445.1 of Drosophila siamana. Taxonomy (NCBI): domain Eukaryota; kingdom Metazoa; phylum Arthropoda; class Insecta; order Diptera; family Drosophilidae; genus Drosophila; species Drosophila siamana. The sequence continues at coordinate 82,963 of JAWNPP010000014.1, read as the reverse complement.
TGCGGATGGCCAATTGAAGATGACGAGGGATAATCCTAGTCTTCTTGTTGTCACGCGCTGCGTTTCCAGCCAACTCCAAAACTTCAGCGGCTAAGTACTCCATAACGGCAGCCAAGTACACTGGAGCGCCAGCACCAACTCGCTCGGCATAGTTGCCCTTGCGAAGCAGTCGATGAATACGGCCAACGGGGAACTGAAGACCAGCGCGGTTAGATCGAGACTTTGCCTTTCCCTTAACTTTTCCACCTTTACCACGACCAGACATTTTTATTTATTTCACTGTTTTACGGTAGACACACAAAACTCGAATGTTGCTTTGCACTGATCACATTGCTATGACATATATACTTTTCCCAGCTACCTACTCGTTCGGATAAGGGATGACAGCAGCTGTACGAAAAACCAGTCATGTTGGGTGCTGTATAGCCGAAAACGTTGCTACTTTAAAAGTATAAATGGGAAGCGTTTCAGTTGTAGAACAAAATAACTGTGAAGTGAATTTTGAAAGTGAGAAAGTATGCCGCCCAAGACTAGTGGAAAGGCAGCCAAGAAGGCTGGCAAAGCGCAGAAGAACATCACCAAGAACGACAAGAAGAAGAAGCGCAAGAGGAAGGAAAGCTATGCCATCTACATTTACAAGGTGTTGAAGCAGGTCCATCCTGACACTGGTATCTCATCGAAGGCAATGAGCATCATGAACAGCTTTGTGAACGACATTTTTGAGCGCATTGCTGCCGAGGCCTCTCGCTTGGCTCACTACAACAAGCGGTCCACCATCACCAGTCGGGAAATCCAAACCGCTGTCCGTCTATTGCTGCCCGGAGAGTTGGCTAAGCACGCTGTCAGTGAGGGAACAAAGGCTGTCACCAAGTACACAAGCTCGAAATAATTGCAGTTTGTTGCACAACCTACAGACATTAAAAGGCCCTTTTCAGGGCCACAAATTACTTATCTAAAGAGTTGAAATTGAAATATGAAAACTAGCAAGCTATGTAGTATATGATTTGTGTTCCGGTTTTGAATTTCCATCACAGAAATTTTACAAATTATTTTCAAAATTGAAGTACACTTCAAACTAACTAATAATTTTATTTTAGTTTAGTTTGACGTGTGAATTGAACGGAAATGAATGGTTAAATTTCTTTTAAAGTTCAATTCGAAATAAAAGTTTTCTTCGTCTGGCTCAAATTGGGAGCAATTGCTTTAAATTCTAATCGCTTTTATCATATGTATGTATGAAATTGTTGTACTACGGAATATCTGGTACTTTATATTGCTATTGAAAAGATATTTCTCTTTTGATATGAAATTAGTAGCCCTGAAAAGGGCTTTGTTAAAAAACAAATTCCATAGTTTTGAAACTTGTGCACGATCTTCAATGTCCTTGTGCTCTTATTTCTTGGCCGCAGCTGCAGTCTTTGCCTTCGGTTTCTTAGCAACAGCAGCTTTCTTTGGCGACGAAGCCTTCTTTGGCTTGGGCTTAGCAGTTGCGGTCTTGGGCTTTGGGGCCTTTGGCTTTGCAGCACTCGACTTGACCGCCACCTTTGCTGTAGAGGGCTTTGCCTTCACAGTACCACTCTTCTTGGCGTCCTTAGCCTTCGCCTTCTCAGCTTTCTTTTTCTCGGCGGTTTTCTTGGTTGCTACAGCTTTGCTCTTGCTTGGTTTCTTCTCAGCGGACCCAGCTGCTTTCTTCGTCTTTGTGCCGCTGACAGCCTTCTTTTTAGCTGCTCCTGCTGCCTTTGATGCAGCTACCTTCTTCGGTTTCTTCTCCACTGAGGCAGACTTTGCTTTTGGCTTTGGCTCCTTCTTGGCAGATGCAGATAATTTGAACGAACCAGAGGCACCCTTGCCTTTAGCTTGGATAAGCTTTCCACTTGCGACAGCAGTCTTCAGGTACTTTTTGATAAACGGTGCCAATTTCTGGGCATCGCACTTGTATGTGGCACTAATGTACTTCTTGATTGCCATCAGCGAAGAGCCGCCACGTTCCTTCAAGTTAAGGATTGATGCGTCCACCATTTGCTGAGTTGGAGGATGTGATGGTGGAACTGCTGCCTTCTTCACCTTCGATGCGGATGCCGATGCCGATGCTGGTGCTGCCTTCTTGGCGCCCACCTTCTTCTCGGCTGCGGCTGCAGCTGGTGGGGCAGCCACAGGGGATGCGGATGTTGCAACTGCGGAGTCAGACATCTTTCACTTCACTTTATTTTGCTTTATTTTCACAATAAAATCAACCTTTTAACGGAATTCACATTCGGTCTTTAGATTTTTGGTCACCCGATTGAATGAGAATCAAGTAGAAGAGCGCAGCAAGAATGTTTTGAGCAGTGAATGTTTGCAACAATCAAGTTTGCCATTGAGCTATTATATATTTAATATTAACTAGGGTTAATAGTTGGGTAATTCATTAATTGTATGTTTTAAAATATTCTTAAATATTTGAGCAACCATATAAAATTGCTAGTGTTTTCATAAATTGATTTACGGTGGTCGAAATGCCACCTAAAATTTAACTTTGTGTCTACACAAAAACAATTATCGTTTAAAAAGTTAATTTATAAATATTAGGCAATGAGAAATGCATTAATTGTAAATGCTACTATATTCCTCAAACAATTATATTTATAAATATATTCATTAATATAGATATATTGATCGCTTTTATTTTTAAATTTCACGTCAACTTGACCATGTGCAGTGAAAATCGATCGACCTCATAGTGGTAGACGCAATTGTAAAATACTAAGGGAAAATATAAATCGTATAATTTATTGTAATATTATTTATTAAGTTTATATTTCTGAACCTTTTACACATCAATATCTATACATTAAATCAATATATGCTTTGCTTTTAGTTTTAAATTGGGCTTCAACTTGACCATAGGCAGTGCAAAATGAATCAACCTCATAGTGCTAAAAGCAATCGAAAGTTTCTATGGAAAAATATAAAAAAAATAAGTTTTTCAAAAATTTGCATTAGATTGTAGATCAAGACATGTATTATTTTACAATGCATTTGATTAATACCAAACTAATTCAATAATTTGACTAGTTCAAACCATACAACTTGCGAATAGCGAAAATAAAACATCTTAAATAAATATGAATTCTATTATACATATAAATTGTTTTTTTTTTCTTATATTTATTATGGAAAGTTAATTTTATTACTAGTTGGCCACATTAAATTGCTTAATATAATAATGTATCTTCTATAGAGTAGTATCTCGTTTGAGATGTATCTTTTAGCTAGATACATTTCTCGGTACGCTTCAGAAAGGGCGCGATGCAGCCCTCAAGTTCTCGTTACAAATCTAAAGCTATTCAATCTTAATTGTTTCACTCAATTTATCACATGGTAATTATTATATATAGAAAATATAAATACTCTTTCAAAAATATAATTGTGGTCCTGAAAAGGACCGATTTGTTTAAAATTCGATGCTTGCAAAAAAGCGCAACGCACAATTTAAGCACGTTCGCCACGAATACGTCTAGCCAGCTGGATATCTTTGGGCATGATGGTGACACGCTTGGCATGGATAGCGCACAAGTTAGTATCTTCGAATAGGCCAACCAAGTAGGCCTCACTAGCTTCCTGCAGTGCCATCACAGCAGAGCTCTGGAAACGCAGATCGGTTTTGAAATCTTGAGCGATTTCACGAACCAAGCGCTGGAAAGGCAGCTTGCGGATCAGCAACTCAGTGCTCTTTTGGTAACGACGGATTTCACGGAGGGCAACAGTTCCGGGGCGATAACGATGAGGCTTCTTCACACCGCCGGTGGCTGGAGCACTCTTACGTGCTGCCTTAGTTGCCAGCTGCTTACGGGGCGCCTTGCCTCCGGTCGATTTACGAGCTGTCTGCTTTGTACGCGCCATTTTTCACAATTCTATTTCACACAGTAACGTTCAAAAATACAATGACCACCATTCCCACAGTGCCTCATATTTATAGTAACGAACGATCGGATCGGGTGGTTGTTAGCCCAGTGTTAGAGCAGGATGTAAGTACATATCGCTGCCCTTTTCTGGTTTTTGTATCTTTCGGTATAAATAGAAGCGTTTGTTGGGAATCCGAACAACAGTATATTTGTGACTTTCGTCGAGTGTAAAGCAAAATATTTAAAGTGAAAAATGACTGGTCGTGGTAAAGGTGGCAAGGGCTTGGGAAAAGGTGGCGCCAAGCGTCATCGTAAAGTATTGCGTGACAACATCCAGGGCATCACGAAGCCAGCTATCCGTCGTTTAGCTCGTCGTGGCGGTGTGAAGCGCATCTCTGGGCTTATCTATGAGGAAACTCGTGGTGTGCTGAAGGTTTTCTTGGAAAATGTTATCCGTGATGCAGTCACATACACCGAACACGCCAAGAGGAAGACAGTCACAGCCATGGATGTTGTCTATGCTCTGAAGAGACAAGGCCGCACTCTGTACGGTTTCGGCGGCTAAAAACATTTTGTGTGTAATACACTCAATCAATGTATAAAGAACTCAATCGGTCCTTTTCAGGACCTCCAAAAAATTCACTAAAAGAGAAGAAAACATCAATATTTTTACATACTATACCCCACAATCGTATAGATTTACAAGCCAAAAATATACACCAATTTGCTGATTGGAAATATAGAAATGCGATTCGAGAAATAAAAACAGTCTTGCTACACTAACCTCCAAGCACTTTCCTTTCAAGAATCGAAAATTTGGAGTAATCTTTGAGTTCAGCACATGTCTGCACAGTCACTTGTGCCACGTCCTTATACAGAGTATTTTGATTTTAGGATCTTAGGATTCACATCGATTACACAGCGCAGACCCGATGGCTCTCTATAATGTTCGAGTGGTACGCAGAGTGGTGCCACATTTTTTATGGAATCTCGCTGATAGCGACAGGCACACAAATTACAAAATTCAAAATCCTCCTTCTAACAAACCAGCTAAATCAAGTTTATTAAATCTTTGCCAAATTATTATTAATATTATGTTACAAATAAAGTAATGGAAAATTATAGTCTCTTTCGTGAATATTTTTGGTCGTCCTGAAAAGGACGTTTGGGTTTTGTTTGCTATTCATGTACTCGATAATTTAAGCCTTCTTTTCGGTCTTCTTGGGCAAAAGCACTGCCTGAATATTGGGCAACACACCACCTTGGGCAATGGTGACCCCCGAGAGCAGTTTGTTCAACTCCTCATCGTTGCGGATGGCCAATTGAAGATGACGAGGGATAATCCTAGTCTTCTTGTTGTCACGCGCTGCGTTTCCAGCCAACTCCAAAACTTCAGCGGCTAAGTACTCCATAACGGCAGCCAAGTACACTGGAGCGCCAGCACCAACTCGCTCGGCATAGTTGCCCTTGCGAAGCAGTCGATGAATACGGCCAACGGGGAACTGAAGACCAGCGCGGTTAGATCGAGACTTTGCCTTTCCCTTAACTTTTCCACCTTTACCACGACCAGACATTTTTATTTATTTCACTGTTTTACGGTAGACACACAAAACTCGAATGTTGCTTTGCACTGATCACATTGCTATGACATATATACTTTTCCCAGCTACCTACTCGTTCGGATAAGGGATGACAGCAGCTGTACGAAAAACCAGTCATGTTGGGTGCTGTATAGCCGAAAACGTTGCTACTTTAAAAGTATAAATGGGAAGCGTTTCAGTTGTAGAACAAAATAACTGTGAAGTGAATTTTGAAAGTGAGAAAGTATGCCGCCCAAGACTAGTGGAAAGGCAGCCAAGAAGGCTGGCAAAGCGCAGAAGAACATCACCAAGAACGACAAGAAGAAGAAGCGCAAGAGGAAGGAAAGCTATGCCATCTACATTTACAAGGTGTTGAAGCAGGTCCATCCTGACACTGGTATCTCATCGAAGGCAATGAGCATCATGAACAGCTTTGTGAACGACATTTTTGAGCGCATTGCTGCCGAGGCCTCTCGCTTGGCTCACTACAACAAGCGGTCCACCATCACCAGTCGGGAAATCCAAACCGCTGTCCGTCTATTGCTGCCCGGAGAGTTGGCTAAGCACGCTGTCAGTGAGGGAACAAAGGCTGTCACCAAGTACACAAGCTCGAAATAATTGCAGTTTGTTGCACAACCTACAGACATTAAAAGGCCCTTTTCAGGGCCACAAATTACTTATCTAAAGAGTTGAAATTGAAATATGAAAACTAGCAAGCTATGTAGTATATGATTTGTGTTCCGGTTTTGAATTTCCATCACAGAAATTTTACAAATTATTTTCAAAATTGAAGTACACTTCAAACTAACTAATAATTTTATTTTAGTTTAGTTTGACGTGTGAATTGAACGGAAATGAATGGTTAAATTTCTTTTAAAGTTCAATTCGAAATAAAAGTTTTCTTCGTCTGGCTCAAATTGGGAGCAATTGCTTTAAATTCTAATCGCTTTTATCATATGTATGTATGAAATTGTTGTACTACGGAATATCTGGTACTTTATATTGCTATTGAAAAGATATTTCTCTTTTGATATGAAATTAGTAGCCCTGAAAAGGGCTTTGTTAAAAAACAAATTCCATAGTTTTGAAACTTGTGCACGATCTTCAATGTCCTTGTGCTCTTATTTCTTGGCCGCAGCTGCAGTCTTTGCCTTCGGTTTCTTAGCAACAGCAGCTTTCTTTGGCGACGCAGCCTTCTTTGGCTTGGGCTTAGCAGTTGCGGTCTTGGGCTTTGGTGCCTTTGGCTTTGCAGCACTCGACTTGACCGTCGCCTTCGCTGTAGTAGGCTTTGCCTTCACAGTACCACTCTTCTTGGCGTCCTTAGCCTTCGCCTTCTCAGCCTTCTTTTTCTCGGCGGTTTTCTTGGTTGCTACAGCTTTGCTCTTGCTTGGTTTCTTCTCAGCGGACCCAGCTGCTTTGTTCGCCTTTGTGCTGCTGACAGCCTTCTTTTTAGCTGCTCCTGCTGCCGTTGATGCAGCTACCTTCTTCGGTTTCTTCTCCACTGAGGCAGACTTTGCTTTTGGCTTTGGCTCCTTCTTGGCAGATGCAGATAATTTGAACGAACCAGAGGCACCCTTGCCTTTAGCTTGGATAAGCTTTCCACTTGCGACAGCAGTCTTCAGGTACTTTTTGATAAACGGTGCCAATTTCTGGGCATCGCACTTGTATGTGGCACTAATGTACTTCTTGATTGCCATCAGCGAAGAGCCGCCACGTTCCTTCAAGTTAAGGATTGATGCGTCCACCATTTGCTGAGTTGGAGGATGTGATGGTGGAACTGCTGCCTTCTTCACCTTCGATGCGGATGCCGATGCCGATGCTGGTGCTGCCTTCTTGGCGCCCACCTTCTTCTCGGCTGCGGCTGCAGCTGGTGGGGCAGCCACAGGGGATGCGGATGTTGCAACTGCGGAGTCAGACATCTTTCACTTCACTTTATTTTGCTTTATTTTCACAATAAAATCAACCTTTTAACGGAATTCACATTCGGTCTTTAGATTTTTGGTCACCCGATTGAATGAGAATCAAGTAGAAGAGCGCAGCGAGAATGTTTTGAGCAGTGAATGTTTGCAACAATCAAGTTTGCCATTGAGCTATTATATATTTAATATTAACTAGGGTTAATAGTTGGGTAATTCATTAATTGTATGTTTTAAAATATTCTTAAATATTTGAGCAACCATATAAAATTGCTAGTGTTTTCATAAATTGATTTACGGTGGTCGAAATGCCACCTAAAATTTAACTTTGTGTCTACACAAAAACAATTATCGTTTAAAAAGTTAATTTATAAATATAAGGCAATGAGAAATGCATTAATTGTAAATGCTACTATATTCCTCAAACAATTATATTTATAAATATATTCATTAATATAGATATATTGATCGCTTTTATTTTTAAATTTCACGTCAACTTGACCATGTGCAGTGAAAATCGATCGACCTCATAGTGGTAGACGCAATTGTAAAATACTAAGGGAAAATATAAATCGTATAATTTATTGTAATATTATTTATTAAATTTATATTTCTGAACCTTTTACACATCAATATCTATACATTAAATCAATATATGCTTTGCTTTTAGTTTTAAATTGGGCTTCAACTTGACCATAGGCAGTGCAAAATGAATCAACCTCATAGTGCTAAAAGCAATCGAAAGTTTCTATGGAAAAATATAAAAAAAATAAGTTTTTCAAAAATTTGCATTAGATTGTAGATCAAGACATGTATTATTTTACAATGCATTTGATTAATACCAAACTAATTCAATAATTTGACTAGTTCAAACCATACAACTTGCGAATAGCGAAAATAAAACATCTTAAATAAATATGAATTCTATTATACATATAAATTGTTTTTTTTTTCTTATATTTATTATGGAAAGTTAATTTTATTACTAGTTGGCCACATTAAATTGCTTAATATAATAATGTATCTTCTATAGAGTAGTATCTCGTTTGAGATGTATCTTTTAGCTAGATACATTTCTCGGTACGCTTCAGAAAGGGCGCGATGCAGCCCTCAAGTTCTCGTTACAAATTTAAAGCTATTCAATCTTAATTGTTTCACTCAATTTATCACATGGTAATTATTATATATAGAAAATATAAATACACTTTCAAAAATATAATTGTGGTCCTGAAAAGGACCGATTTGTTTATAATTCGATGCTTGCAAAAAAGCGCAACGCACAATTTAAGCACGTTCGCCACGAATACGTCTAGCCAGCTGGATATCTTTGGGCATGATGGTGACACGCTTGGCATGGATAGCGCACAAGTTAGTATCTTCGAATAGGCCAACCAAGTAGGCCTCACTAGCTTCCTGCAGTGCCATCACAGCAGAGCTCTGGAAACGCAGATCGGTTTTGAAATCTTGAGCGATTTCACGAACCAAGCGCTGGAAAGGCAGCTTGCGGATCAGCAACTCAGTGCTCTTTTGGTAACGACGGATTTCACGGAGGGCAACAGTTCCGGGGCGATAACGATGAGGCTTCTTCACACCGCCGGTGGCTGGAGCACTCTTACGTGCTGCCTTAGTTGCCAGCTGCTTACGGGGCGCCTTGCCTCCGGTCGATTTACGAGCTGTCTGCTTTGTACGCGCCATTTTTCACAATTCTATTTCACACAGTAACGTTCAAAAATACAATGACCACCATTCCCACAGTGCCTCATATTTATAGTAACGAACGATCGGATCGGGTGGTTGTTAGCCCAGTGTTAGAGCAGGATGTAAGTACATACCGCTGCCCTTTTCTGGTTTTTGTATCTTTCGGTATAAATAGAAGCGTTTGTTGGGAATCCGAACAACAGTATCTTTGTGACTTTCGTCGAGTGTAAAGCAAAATATTTAAAGTGAAAAATGACTGGTCGTGGTAAAGGTGGCAAGGGCTTGGGAAAAGGTGGCGCCAAGCGTCATCGTAAAGTATTGCGTGACAACATCCAGGGCATCACGAAGCCAGCTATCCGTCGTTTAGCTCGTCGTGGCGGTGTGAAGCGCATCTCTGGGCTTATCTATGAGGAAACTCGTGGTGTGCTGAAGGTTTTCTTGGAAAATGTTATCCGTGATGCAGTCACATACACCGAACACGCCAAGAGGAAGACAGTCACAGCCATGGATGTTGTCTATGCTCTGAAGAGACAAGGCCGCACTCTGTACGGTTTCGGCGGCTAAAAACATTTTGTGTGTAATACACTCAATCAATGTATAAAGAACTCAATCGGTCCTTTTCAGGACCACCAAAAAATTCACTAAAAGAGAAGAAAACATCAATATTTTTACATACTATACCCCACAATCGTATAGATTTACAAGCCAAAAATATACACCAATTTGCTGATTGGAAATATAGAAATGCGATTCGAGAAATAAAAACAGTCTTGCTACACTAACCTCCAAGCACTTTCCTTTCAAGAATCGAAAATTTGGAGTAATCTTTGAGTTCAGCACATGTCTGCACGGAGTCACTTGTGCCACGTCCTTATACAGAGTATTTTGATTTTAGGATCTTGGGATCCACATCGATTACACAGCGCAGACCCGATGGCTATCTATAATGTTCGAGTGGTACGCAGAGTGGTGCCACATTTTTTATGGAATCTCGCTGATAGCGACAGGCACACAAATTACAAAATTCAAAATCCTCCTTCTAACAAACCAGCTAAATCAAGTTTATTAAATCTTTGCCAAATTATTATTAATATTATGTTACAAATAAAGTAATGGAAAATTATAGTCTCTTTCGTGAATATTTTTGGTCGTCCTGAAAAGGACGTTTGGGTTTTGTTTGCTATTCATGTACTCGATAATTTAAGCCTTCTTTTCGGTCTTCTTGGGCAAAAGCACTGCCTGAATATTGGGCAACACACCACCTTGGGCAATGGTGACCCCCGAGAGCAGTTTGTTCAACTCCTCATCGTTGCGGATGGCCAATTGAAGATGACGAGGGATAATCCTAGTCTTCTTGTTGTCACGCGCTGCGTTTCCAGCCAACTCCAAAACTTCAGCGGCTAAGTACTCCATAACGGCAGCCAAGTACACTGGAGCGCCAGCACCAACTCGCTCGGCATAGTTGCCCTTGCGAAGCAGTCGATGAATACGGCCAACGGGGAACTGAAGACCAGCGCGGTTAGATCGAGACTTTGCCTTTCCCTTAACTTTTCCACCTTTACCACGACCAGACATTTTTATTTATTTCACTGTTTTACGGTAGACACACAAAACTCGAATGTTGCTTTGCACTGATCACATTGCTATGACATATATACTTTTCCCAGCTACCTACTCGTTCGGATAAGGGATGACAGCAGCTGTACGAAAAACCAGTCATGTTGGGTGCTGTATAGCCGAAAACGTTGCTACTTTAAAAGTATAAATGGGAAGCGTTTCAGTTGTAGAACAAAATAACTGTGAAGTGAATTTTGAAAGTGAGAAAGTATGCCGCCCAAGACTAGTGGAAAGGCAGCCAAGAAGGCTGGCAAAGCGCAGAAGAACATCACCAAGAACGACAAGAAGAAGAAGCGCAAGAGGAAGGAAAGCTATGCCATCTACATTTACAAGGTGTTGAAGCAGGTCCATCCTGACACTGGTATCTCATCGAAGGCAATGAGCATCATGAACAGCTTTGTGAACGACATTTTTGAGCGCATTGCTGCCGAGGCCTCTCGCTTGGCTCACTACAACAAGCGGTCCACCATCACCAGTCGGGAAATCCAAACCGCTGTCCGTCTATTGCTGCCCGGAGAGTTGGCTAAGCACGCTGTCAGTGAGGGAACAAAGGCTGTCACCAAGTACACAAGCTCGAAATAATTGCAGTTTGTTGCACAACCTACAGACATTAAAAGGCCCTTTTCAGGGCCACAAATTACTTATCTAAAGAGTTGAAATTGAAATATGAAAACTAGCAAGCTATGTAGTATATGATTTGTGTTCCGGTTTTGAATTTCCATCACAGAAATTTTACAAATTATTTTCAAAATTGAAGTACACTTCAAACTAACTAATAATTTTATTTTAGTTTAGTTTGACGTGTGAATTGAACGGAAATGAATGGTTAAATTTCTTTTAAAGTTCAATTCGAAATAAAAGTTTTCTTCGTCTGGCTCAAATTGGGAGCAATTGCTTTAAATTCTAATCGCTTTTATCATATGTATGTATGAAATTGTTGTACTACGGAATATCTGGTACTTTATATTGCTATTGAAAAGATATTTCTCTTTTGATATGAAATTAGTAGCCCTGAAAAGGGCTTTGTTAAAAAACAAATTCCATAGTTTTGAAACTTGTGCACGATCTTCAATGTCCTTGTGCTCTTATTTCTTGGCCGCAGCTGCAGTCTTTGCCTTCGGTTTCTTAGCAACAGCAGCTTTCTTTGGCGACGCAGCCTTCTTTGGCTTGGGCTTAGCAGTTGCGGTCTTGGGCTTTGGTGCCTTTGGCTTTGCAGCACTCGACTTGACCGTCGCCTTCGCTGTAGTAGGCTTTGCCTTCACAGTACCACTCTTCTTGGCGTCCTTAGCCTTCGCCTTCTCAGCCTTCTTTTTCTCGGCGGTTTTCTTGGTTGCTACAGCTTTGCTCTTGCTTGGTTTCTTCTCAGCGGACCCAGCTGCTTTGTTCGCCTTTGTGCTGCTGACAGCCTTCTTTTTAGCTGCTCCTGCTGCCGTTGATGCAGCTACCTTCTTCGGTTTCTTCTCCACTGAGGCAGACTTTGCTTTTGGCTTTGGCTCCTTCTTGGCAGATGGAGATAATTTGAACGAACCAGAGGCACCCTTGCCTTTAGCTTGGATAAGCTTTCCACTTGCGACAGCAGTCTTCAGGTACTTTTTGATAAACGGTGCCAATTTCTGGGCATCGCACTTGTATGTGGCACTAATGTACTTCTTGATTGCCATCAGCGAAGAGCCGCCACGTTCCTTCAAGTTAAGGATTGATGCGTCCACCATTTGCTGAGTTGGAGGATGTGATGGTGGAACTGCTGCCTTCTTCACCTTCGATGCGGATGCCGATGCCGATGCTGGTGCTGCCTTCTTGGCGCCCACCTTCTTCTCGGCTGCGGCTGCAGCTGGTGGGGCAGCCACAGGGGATGCGGATGTTGCAACTGCGGAGTCAGACATCTTTCACTTCACTTTATTTTGCTTTATTTTCACAATAAAATCAACCTTTTAACGGAATTCACATTCGGTCTTTAGATTTTTGGTCACCCGATTGAATGAGAATCAAGTAGAAGAGCGCAGCGAGAATGTTTTGAGCAGTGAATGTTTGCAACAATCAAGTTTGCCATTGAGCTATTATATATTTAATATTAACTAGGGTTAATAGTTGGGTAATTCATTAATTGTATGTTTTAAAATATTCTTAAATATTTGAGCAACCATATAAAATTGCTAGTGTTTTCATAAATTGATTTACGGTGGTCGAAATGCCACCTAAAATTTAACTTTGTGTCTACACAAAAACAATTATCGTTTAAAAAGTTAATTTATAAATATAAGGCAATGAGAAATGCATTAATTGTAAATGCTACTATATTCCTCAAACAATTATATTTATAAATATATTCATTAATATAGATATATTGATCGCTTTTATTTTTAAATTTCACGTCAACTTGACCATGTGCAGTGAAAATCGATCGACCTCATAGTGGTAGACGCAATTGTAAAATACTAAGGGAAAATATAAATCGTATAATTTATTGTAATATTATTTATTAAATTTATATTTCTGAACCTTTTACACATCAATATCTATACATTAAATCAATATATGCTTTGCTTTTAGTTTTAAATTGGGCTTCAACTTGACCATAGGCAGTGCAAAATGAATCAACCTCATAGTGCTAAAAGCAATCGAAAGTTTCTATGGAAAAATATAAAAAAAATAAGTTTTTCAAAAATTTGCATTAGATTGTAGATCAAGACATGTATTATTTTACAATGCATTTGATTAATACCAAACTAATTCAATAATTTGACTAGTTCAAACCATACAACTTGCGAATAGCGAAAATAAAACATCTTAAATAAATATGAATTCTATTATACATATAAATTGTTTTTTTTTTTCTTATATTTATTATGGAAAGTTAATTTTATTACTAGTTGGCCACATTAAATTGCTTAATATAATAATGTATCTTCTATAGAGTAGTATCTCGTTTGAGATGTATCTTTTAGCTAGATACATTTTTCGGTACGCTTCAGAAAGGGCGCGATGCAGCCCTCAAGTTCTCGTTACAAATTTAAAGCTATTCAATCTTAATTGTTTCACTCAATTTATCACATGGTAATTATTATATATAGAAAATATAAATACTCTTTCAAAAATATAATTGTGGTCCTGAAAAGGACCGATTTGTTTATAATTCGATGCTTGCAAAAAAGCGCAACGCACAATTTAAGCACGTTCGCCACGAATACGTCTAGCCAGCTGGATATCTTTGGGCATGATGGTGACACGCTTGGCATGGATAGCGCACAAGTTAGTATCTTCGAATAGGCCAACCAAGTAGGCCTCACTAGCTTCCTGCAGTGCCATCACAGCAGAGCTCTGGAAACGCAGATCGGTTTTGAAATCTTGAGCGATTTCACGAACCAAGCGCTGGAAAGGCAGCTTGCGGATCAGCAACTCAGTGCTCTTTTGGTAACGACGGATTTCACGGAGGGCAACAGTTCCGGGGCGATAACGATGAGGCTTCTTCACACCGCCGGTGGCTGGAGCACTCTTACGTGCTGCCTTAGTTGCCAGCTGCTTACGGGGCGCCTTGCCTCCGGTCGATTTACGAGCTGTCTGCTTTGTACGCGCCATTTTTCACAATTCTATTTCACACAGTAACGTTCAAAAATACAATGACCACCATTCCCACAGTGCCTCATATTTATAGTAACGTGAGAACTACGAACGATCGGATCGGGTGGTTGTTAGCCCAGTGTTAGAGCAGGATGTAAGTACATATCGCTGCCCTTTTCTGGTTTTTGTATCTTTCGGTATAAATAGAAGCGTTTGTTGGGAATCCGAACAACAGTATCTTTGTGACTTTCGTCGAGTGTAAAGCAAAATATTTAAAGTGAAAAATGACTGGTCGTGGTAAAGGTGGCAAGGGCTTGGGAAAAGGTGGCGCCAAGCGTCATCGTAAAGTATTGCGTGACAACATCCAGGGCATCACGAAGCCAGCTATCCGTCGTTTAGCTCGTCGTGGCGGTGTGAAGCGCATCTCTGGGCTTATCTATGAGGAAACTCGTGGTGTGCTGAAGGTTTTCTTGGAAAATGTTATCCGTGATGCAGTCACATACACCGAACACGCCAAGAGGAAGACAGTCACAGCCATGGATGTTGTCTATGCTCTGAAGAGACAAGGCCGCACTCTGTACGGTTTCGGCGGCTAAAAACATTTTGTGTATAATACACTCAATCAATGTATAAAGAACTCAATCGGTCCTTTTCAGGACCACCAAAAAATTCACTAAAAGAGAAGAAAAAATCAATATTTTTACATACTACACCCCACAATCGTATAGATTTACAAGCCACAAATATACACCAATTTGCTGATTGGAAATATAGAAATGCGATTCGAGAAATAAAAACAGTCTTGCTACACTAACCTCCAAGCACTTTCCTTTCAAGAATCGAAAATTTGGAGTAATCTTTGAGTTCAGCACATGTCTGCACGGAGTCACTTGTGCCACGTCCTTATACAGAGTATTTTGATTTTAGGATCTTGGGATCCACATCGATTACACAGCGCAGACCCGATGGCTATCTATAATGTTCGAGTGGTACGCAGAGTGGTGCCACATTTTTTATGGAATCTCGCTGATAGCGACAGGCACACAAATTACAAAATTCAAAATCCTCCTTCTAACAAACCAGCTAAATCAAGTTTATTAAATCTTTGCCAAATTATTATTAATATTATGTTACAAATAAAGTAATGGAAAATTATAGTCTCTTTCGTGAATATTTTTGGTCGTCCTGAAAAGGACGTTTGGGTTTTGTTTGCTATTCATGTACTCGATAATTTAAGCCTTCTTTTCGGTCTTCTTGGGCAAAAGCACTGCCTGAATATTGGGCAACACACCACCTTGGGCAATGGTGACCCCCGAGAGCAGTTTGTTCAACTCCTCATCGTTGCGGATGGCCAATTGAAGATGACGAGGGATAATCCTAGTCTTCTTGTTGTCACGCGCTGCGTTTCCAGCCAACTCCAAAACTTCAGCGGCTAAGTACTCCATAACGGCAGCCAAGTACACTGGAGCGCCAGCACCAACTCGCTCGGCATAGTTGCCCTTGCGAAGCAGTCGATGAATACGGCCAACGGGGAACTGAAGACCAGCGCGGTTAGATCGAGACTTTGCCTTTCCCTTAACTTTTCCACCTTTACCACGACCAGACATTTTTATTTATTTCACTGTTTTACGGTAGACACACAAAACTCGAATGTTGCTTTGCACTGATCACATTGCTATGACATATATACTTTTCCCAGCTACCTACTCGTTCGGATAAGGGATGACAGCAGCTGTACGAAAAACCAGTCATGTTGGGTGCTGTATAGCCGAAAACGTTGCTACTTTAAAAGTATAAATAGGAAGCGTTTCAGTTGTAGAACAAAATAACTGTGAAGTGAATTTTGAAAGTGAGAAAGTATGCCGCCCAAGACTAGTGGAAAGGCAGCCAAGAAGGCTGGCAAAGCGCAGAAGAACATCACCAAGAACGACAAGAAGAAGAAGCGCAAGAGGAAGGAAAGCTATGCCATCTACATTTACAAGGTGTTGAAGCAGGTCCATCCTGACACTGGTATCTCATCGAAGGCAATGAGCATCATGAACAGCTTTGTGAACGACATTTTTGAGCGCATTGCTGCCGAGGCCTCTCGCTTGGCTCACTACAACAAGCGGTCCACCATCACCAGTCGGGAAATCCAAACCGCTGTCCGTCTATTGCTGCCCGGAGAGTTGGCTAAGCACGCTGTCAGTGAGGGAACAAAGGCTGTCACCAAGTACACAAGCTCGAAATAATTGCAGTTTGTTGCACAACCTACAGACATTAAAAGGCCCTTTTCAGGGCCACAAATTACTTATCTAAAGAGTTGAAATTGAAATATGAAAACTAGCAAGCTATGTAGTATATGATTTGTGTTCCGGTTTTGAATTTCCATCACAGAAATTTTACAAATTATTTTCAAAATTGAAGTACACTTCAAACTAACTAATAATTTTATTTTAGTTTAGTTTGACGTGTGAATTGAACGGAAATGAATGGTTAAATTTCTTTTAAAGTTCAATTCGAAATAAAAGTTTTCTTCGTCTGGCTCAAATTGGGAGCAATTGCTTTAAATTCTAATCGCTTTTATCATATGTATGTATGAAATTGTTGTACTACGGAATATCTGGTACTTTATATTGCTATTGAAAAGATATTTCTCTTTTGATATGAAATTAGTAGCCCTGAAAAGGGCTTTGTTAAAAAACAAATTCCATAGTTTTGAAACTTGTGCACGATCTTCAATGTCCTTGTGCTCTTATTTCTTGGCCGCAGCTGCAGTCTTTGCCTTCGGTTTCTTAGCAACAGCAGCTTTCTTTGGCGACGAAGCCTTCTTTGGCTTGGGCTTAGCAGTTGCGGTCTTGGGCTTTGGGGCCTTTGGCTTTGCAGCACTCGACTTGACCGCCACCTTTGCTGTAGAGGGCTTTGCCTTCACAGTACCACTCTTCTTGGCGTCCTTAGCCTTCGCCTTCTCAGCTTTCTTTTTCTCGGCGGTTTTCTTGGTTGCTACAGCTTTGCTCTTGCTTGGTTTCTTCTCAGCGGACCCAGCTGCTTTCTTCGTCTTTGTGCCGCTGACAGCCTTCTTTTTAGCTGCTCCTGCTGCCTTTGATGCAGCTACCTTCTTCGGTTTCTTCTCCACTGAGGCAGACTTTGCTTTTGGCTTTGGCTCCTTCTTGGCAGATGCAGATAATTTGAACGAACCAGAGGCACCCTTGCCTTTAGCTTGGATAAGCTTTCCACTTGCGACAGCAGTCTTCAGGTACTTTTTGATAAACGGTGCCAATTTCTGGGCATCGCACTTGTATGTGGCACTAATGTACTTCTTGATTGCCATCAGCGAAGAGCCGCCACGTTCCTTCAAGTTAAGGATTGATGCGTCCACCATTTGCTGAGTTGGAGGATGTGATGGTGGAACTGCTGCCTTCTTCACCTTCGATGCGGATGCCGATGCCGATGCTGGTGCTGCCTTCTTGGCGCCCACCTTCTTCTCGGCTGCGGCTGCAGCTGGTGGGGCAGCCACAGGGGATGCGGATGTTGCAACTGCGGAGTCAGACATCTTTCACTTCACTTTATTTTGCTTTATTTTCACAATAAAATCAACCTTTTAACGGAATTCACATTCGGTCTTTAGATTTTTGGTCACCCGATTGAATGAGAATCAAGTAGAAGAGCGCAGCAAGAATGTTTTGAGCAGTGAATGTTTGCAACAATCAAGTTTGCCATTGAGCTATTATATATTTAATATTAACTAGGGTTAATAGTTGGGTAATTCATTAATTGTATGTTTTAAAATATTCTTAAATATTTGAGCAACCATATAAAATTGCTAGTGTTTTCATAAATTGATTTACGGTGGTCGAAATGCCACCTAAAATTTAACTTTGTGTCTACACAAAAACAATTATCGTTTAAAAAGTTAATTTATAAATATTAGGCAATGAGAAATGCATTAATTGTAAATGCTACTATATTCCTCAAACAATTATATTTATAAATATATTCATTAATATAGATATATTGATCGCTTTTATTTTTAAATTTCACGTCAACTTGACCATGTGCAGTGAAAATCGATCGACCTCATAGTGGTAGACGCAATTGTAAAATACTAAGGGAAAATATAAATCGTATAATTTATTGTAATATTATTTATTAAATTTATATTTCTGAACCTTTTACACATCAATATCTATACATTAAATCAATATATGCTTTGCTTTTAGTTTTAAATTGGGCTTCAACTTGACCATAGGCAGTGCAAAATGAATCAACCTCATAGTGCTAAAAGCAATCGAAAGTTTCTATGGAAAAATATAAAAAAAATAAGTTTTTCAAAAATTTGCATTAGATTGTAGATCAAGACATGTATTATTTTACAATGCATTTGATTAATACCAAACTAATTCAATAATTTGACTAGTTCAAACCATACAACTTGCGAATAGCGAAAATAAAACATCTTAAATAAATATGAATTCTATTATACATATAAATTGTTTTTTTTTTCTTATATTTATTATGGAAAGTTAATTTTATTACTAGTTGGCCACATTAAATTGCTTAATATAATAATGTATCTTCTATAGAGTAGTATCTCGTTTGAGATGTATCTTTTAGCTAGATACATTTCTCGGTACGCTTCAGAAAGGGCGCGATGCAGCCCTCAAGTTCTCGTTACAAATCTAAAGCTATTCAATCTTAATTGTTTCACTCAATTTATCACATGGTAATTATTATATATAGAAAATATAAATACTCTTTCAAAAATATAATTGTGGTCCTGAAAAGGACCGATTTGTTTAAAATTCGATGCTTGCAAAAAAGCGCAACGCACAATTTAAGCACGTTCGCCACGAATACGTCTAGCCAGCTGGATATCTTTGGGCATGATGGTGACACGCTTGGCATGGATAGCGCACAAGTTAGTATCTTCGAATAGGCCAACCAAGTAGGCCTCACTAGCTTCCTGCAGTGCCATCACAGCAGAGCTCTGGAAACGCAGATCGGTTTTGAAATCTTGAGCGATTTCACGAACCAAGCGCTGGAAAGGCAGCTTGCGGATCAGCAACTCAGTGCTCTTTTGGTAACGACGGATTTCACGGAGGGCAACAGTTCCGGGGCGATAACGATGAGGCTTCTTCACACCGCCGGTGGCTGGAGCACTCTTACGTGCTGCCTTAGTTGCCAGCTGCTTACGGGGCGCCTTGCCTCCGGTCGATTTACGAGCTGTCTGCTTTGTACGCGCCATTTTTCACAATTCTATTTCACACAGTAACGTTCAAAAATACAATGACCACCATTCCCACAGTGCCTCATATTTATAGTAATAGAACTACGAACGATCGGATCGGGTGGTTGTTAGCCCAGTGTTAGAGCAGGATGTAAGTACATACCGCTGCCCTTTTCTGGTTTTTGTATCTTTCGGTATAAATAGAAGCGTTTGTTGGGAATCCGAACAACAGTATCTTTGTGACTTTCGTCGAGTGTAAAGCAAAATATTTAAAGTGAAAAATGACTGGTCGTGGTAAAGGTGGCAAGGGCTTGGGAAAAGGTGGCGCCAAGCGTCATCGTAAAGTATTGCGTGACAACATCCAGGGCATCACGAAGCCAGCTATCCGTCGTTTAGCTCGTCGTGGCGGTGTGAAGCGCATCTCTGGGCTTATCTATGAGGAAACTCGTGGTGTGCTGAAGGTTTTCTTGGAAAATGTTATCCGTGATGCAGTCACATACACCGAACACGCCAAGAGGAAGACAGTCACAGCCATGGATGTTGTCTATGCTCTGAAGAGACAAGGCCGCACTCTGTACGGTTTCGGCGGCTAAAAACATTTTGTGTGTAATACACTCAATCAATGTATAAAGAACTCAATCGGTCCTTTTCAGGACCTCCAAAAAATTCACTAAAAGAGAAGAAAACATCAATATTTTTACATACTATACCCCACAATCGTATAGATTTACAAGCCAAAAATATACACCAATTTGCTGATTGGAAATATAGAAATGCGATTCGAGAAATAAAAACAGTCTTGCTACACTAACCTCCAAGCACTTTCCTTTCAAGAATCGAAAATTTGGAGTAATCTTTGAGTTCAGCACATGTCTGCACAGTCACTTGTGCCACGTCCTTATACAGAGTATTTTGATTTTAGGATCTTAGGATTCACATCGATTACACAGCGCAGACCCGATGGCTCTCTATAATGTTCGAGTGGTACGCAGAGTGGTGCCACATTTTTTATGGAATCTCGCTGATAGCGACAGGCACACAAATTACAAAATTCAAAATCCTCCTTCTAACAAACCAGCTAAATCAAGTTTATTAAATCTTTGCCAAATTATTATTAATATTATGTTACAAATAAAGTAATGGAAAATTATAGTCTCTTTCGTGAATATTTTTGGTCGTCCTGAAAAGGACGTTTGGGTTTTGTTTGCTATTCATGTACTCGATAATTTAAGCCTTCTTTTCGGTCTTCTTGGGCAAAAGCACTGCCTGAATATTGGGCAACACACCACCTTGGGCAATGGTGACCCCCGAGAGCAGTTTGTTCAACTCCTCATCGTTGCGGATGGCCAATTGAAGATGACGAGGGATAATCCTAGTCTTCTTGTTGTCACGCGCTGCGTTTCCAGCCAACTCCAAAACTTCAGCGGCTAAGTACTCCATAACGGCAGCCAAGTACACTGGAGCGCCAGCACCAACTCGCTCGGCATAGTTGCCCTTGCGAAGCAGTCGATGAATACGGCCAACGGGGAACTGAAGACCAGCGCGGTTAGATCGAGACTTTGCCTTTCCCTTAACTTTTCCACCTTTACCACGACCAGACATTTTTATTTATTTCACTGTTTTACGGTAGACACACAAAACTCGAATGTTGCTTTGCACTGATCACATTGCTATGACATATATACTTTTCCCAGCTACCTACTCGTTCGGATAAGGGATGACAGCAGCTGTACGAAAAACCAGTCATGTTGGGTGCTGTATAGCCGAAAACGTTGCTACTTTAAAAGTATAAATGGGAAGCGTTTCAGTTGTAGAACAAAATAACTGTGAAGTGAATTTTGAAAGTGAGAAAGTATGCCGCCCAAGACTAGTGGAAAGGCAGCCAAGAAGGCTGGCAAAGCGCAGAAGAACATCACCAAGAACGACAAGAAGAAGAAGCGCAAGAGGAAGGAAAGCTATGCCATCTACATTTACAAGGTGTTGAAGCAGGTCCATCCTGACACTGGTATCTCATCGAAGGCAATGAGCATCATGAACAGCTTTGTGAACGACATTTTTGAGCGCATTGCTGCCGAGGCCTCTCGCTTGGCTCACTACAACAAGCGGTCCACCATCACCAGTCGGGAAATCCAAACCGCTGTCCGTCTATTGCTGCCCGGAGAGTTGGCTAAGCACGCTGTCAGTGAGGGAACAAAGGCTGTCACCAAGTACACAAGCTCGAAATAATTGCAGTTTGTTGCACAACCTACAGACATTAAAAGGCCCTTTTCAGGGCCACAAATTACTTATCTAAAGAGTTGAAATTGAAATATGAAAACTAGCAAGCTATGTAGTATATGATTTGTGTTCCGGTTTTGAATTTCCATCACAGAAATTTTACAAATTATTTTCAAAATTGAAGTACACTTCAAACTAACTAATAATTTTATTTTAGTTTAGTTTGACGTGTGAATTGAACGGAAATGAATGGTTAAATTTCTTTTAAAGTTCAATTCGAAATAAAAGTTTTCTTCGTCTGGCTCAAATTGGGAGCAATTGCTTTAAATTCTAATCGCTTTTATCATATGAATGTATGAAATTGTTGTACTACGGAATATCTGGTACTTTATATTGCTATTGAAAAGATATTTCTCTTTTGATATGAAATTAGTAGCCCTGAAAAGGGCTTTGTTAAAAAACAAATTCCATAGTTTTGAAACTTGTGCACGATCTTCAATGTCCTTGTGCTCTTATTTCTTGGCCGCAGCTGCAGTCTTTGCCTTCGGTTTCTTAGCAACAGCAGCTTTCTTTGGCGACGCAGCCTTCTTTGGCTTGGGCTTAGCAGTTGCGGTCTTGGGCTTTGGTGCCTTTGGCTTTGCAGCACTCGACTTGACCGTCGCCTTCGCTGTAGTAGGCTTTGCCTTCACAGTACCACTCTTCTTGGCGTCCTTAGCCTTCGCCTTCTCAGCCTTCTTTTTCTCGGCGGTTTTCTTGGTTGCTACAGCTTTGCTCTTGCTTGGTTTCTTCTCAGCGGACCCAGCTGCTTTGTTCGCCTTTGTGCTGCTGACAGCCTTCTTTTTAGCTGCTCCTGCTGCCGTTGATGCAGCTACCTTCTCCGGTTTCTTCTCCACTGAGGCAGACTTTGCTTTTGGCTTTGGCTCCTTCTTGGCAGATGCAGATAATTTGAACGAACCAGAGGCACCCTTGCCTTTAGCTTGGATAAGCTTTCCACTTGCGACAGCAGTCTTCAGGTACTTTTTGATAAACGGTGCCAATTTCTGGGCATCGCACTTGTATGTGGCACTAATGTACTTCTTGATTGCCATCAGCGAAGAGCCGCCACGTTCCTTCAAGTTAAGGATTGATGCGTCCACCATTTGCTGAGTTGGAGGATGTGATGGTGGAACTGCTGCCTTCTTCACCTTCGATGCGGATGCCGATGCCGATGCTGGTGCTGCCTTCTTGGCGCCCACCTTCTTCTCGGCTGCGGCTGCAGCTGGTGGGGCAGCCACAGGGGATGCGGATGTTGCAACTGCGGAGTCAGACATCTTTCACTTCACTTTATTTTGCTTTATTTTCACAATAAAATCAACCTTTTAACGGAATTCACATTCGGTCTTTAGATTTTTGGTCACCCGATTGAATGAGAATCAAGTAGAAGAGCGCAGCGAGAATGTTTTGAGCAGTGAATGTTTGCAACAATCAAGTTTGCCATTGAGCTATTATATATTTAATATTAACTAGGGTTAATAGTTGGGTAATTCATTAATTGTATGTTTTAAAATATTCTTAAATATTTGAGCAACCATATAAAATTGCTAGTGTTTTCATAAATTGATTTACGGTGGTCGAAATGCCACCTAAAATTTAACTTTGTGTCTACACAAAAACAATTATCGTTTAAAAAGTTAATTTATAAATATAAGGCAATGAGAAATGCATTAATTGTAAATGCTACTATATTCCTCAAACAATTATATTTATAAATATATTCATTAATATAGATATATTGATCGCTTTTATTTTTAAATTTCACGTCAACTTGACCATGTGCAGTGAAAATCGATCGACCTCATAGTGGTAGACGCAATTGTAAAATACTAAGGGAAAATATAAATCGTATAATTTATTGTAATATTATTTATTAAATTTATATTTCTGAACCTTTTACACATCAATATCTATACATTAAATCAATATATGCTTTGCTTTTAGTTTTAAATTGGGCTTCAACTTGACCATAGGCAGTGCAAAATGAATCAACCTCATAGTGCTAAAAGCAATCGAAAGTTTCTATGGAAAAATATAAAAAAAATAAGTTTTTCAAAAATTTGCATTAGATTGTAGATCAAGACATGTATTATTTTACAATGCATTTGATTAATACCAAACTAATTCAATAATTTGACTAGTTCAAACCATACAACTTGCGAATAGCGAAAATAAAACATCTTAAATAAATATGAATTCTATTATACATATAATAATTGTTTTTTTTTTTCTTATATTTATTATGGAAAGTTAATTTTATTACTAGTTGGCCACATTAAATTGCTTAATATAATAATGTATCTTCTATAGAGTAGTATCTCGTTTGAGATGTATCTTTTAGCTAGATACATTTTTCGGTACGCTTCAGAAAGGGCGCGATGCAGCCCTCAAGTTCTCGTTACAAATTTAAAGCTATTCAATCTTAATTGTTTCACTCAATTTATCACATGGTAATTATTATATATAGAAAATATAAATACTCTTTCAAAAATATAATTGTGGTCCTGAAAAGGACCGATTTGTTTATAATTCGATGCTTGCAAAAAAGCGCAACGCACAATTTAAGCACGTTCGCCACGAATACGTCTAGCCAGCTGGATATCTTTGGGCATGATGGTGACACGCTTGGCATGGATAGCGCACAAGTTAGTATCTTCGAATAGGCCAACCAAGTAGGCCTCACTAGCTTCCTGCAGTGCCATCACAGCAGAGCTCTGGAAACGCAGATCGGTTTTGAAATCTTGAGCGATTTCACGAACCAAGCGCTGGAAAGGCAGCTTGCGGATCAGCAACTCAGTGCTCTTTTGGTAACGACGGATTTCACGGAGGGCAACAGTTCCGGGGCGATAACGATGAGGCTTCTTCACACCGCCGGTGGCTGGAGCACTCTTACGTGCTGCCTTAGTTGCCAGCTGCTTACGGGGCGCCTTGCCTCCGGTCGATTTACGAGCTGTCTGCTTTGTACGCGCCATTTTTCACAATTCTATTTCACACAGTAACGTTCAAAAATACAATGACCACCATTCCCACAGTGCCTCATATTTATAGTAACCTTCCAGTGAGAACGTGAACGAACGATCGGATCGGGTGGTTGTTAGCCCAGTGTTAGAGCAGGATGTAAGTACATATCGCTGCCCTTTTCTGGTTTTTGTATCTTTCGGTATAAATAGAAGCGTTTGTTGGGAATCCGAACAACAGTATCTTTGTGACTTTCGTCGAGTGTAAAGCAAAATATTTAAAGTGAAAAATGACTGGTCGTGGTAAAGGTGGCAAGGGCTTGGGAAAAGGTGGCGCCAAGCGTCATCGTAAAGTATTGCGTGACAACATCCAGGGCATCACGAAGCCAGCTATCCGTCGTTTAGCTCGTCGTGGCGGTGTGAAGCGCATCTCTGGGCTTATCTATGAGGAAACTCGTGGTGTGCTGAAGGTTTTCTTGGAAAATGTTATCCGTGATGCAGTCACATACACCGAACACGCCAAGAGGAAGACAGTCACAGCCATGGATGTTGTCTATGCTCTGAAGAGACAAGGCCGCACTCTGTACGGTTTCGGCGGCTAAAAACATTTTGTGTGTAATACACTCAATCAATGTATAAAGAACTCAATCGGTCCTTTTCAGGACCACCAAAAAATTCACTAAAAGAGAAGAAAACATCAATATTTTTACATACTATACCCCACAATCGTATAGATTTACAAGCCACAAATATACACCAATTTGCTGATTGGAAATATAGAAATGCGATTCGAGAAATAAAAACAGTCTTGCTACACTAACCTCCAAGCACTTTCCTTTCAAGAATCGAAAATTTGGAGTAATCTTTGAGTTCAGCACATGTCTGCACGGAGTCACTTGTGCCACGTCCTTATACAGAGTATTTTGATTTTAGGATCTTGGGATCCACATCGATTACACAGCGCAGACCCGATGGCTATCTATAATGTTCGAGTGGTACGCAGAGTGGTGCCACATTTTTTATGGAATCTCGCTGATAGCGACAGGCACACAAATTACAAAATTCAAAATCCTCCTTCTAACAAACCAGCTAAATCAAGTTTATTAAATCTTTGCCAAATTATTATTAATATTATGTTACAAATAAAGTAATGGAAAATTATAGTCTCTTTCGTGAATATTTTTGGTCGTCCTGAAAAGGACGTTTGGGTTTTGTTTGCTATTCATGTACTCGATAATTTAAGCCTTCTTTTCGGTCTTCTTGGGCAAAAGCACTGCCTGAATATTGGGTAACACACCACCTTGGGCAATGGTGACCCCCGAGAGCAGTTTGTTCAACTCCTCATCGTTGCGGATGGCCAATTGAAGATGACGAGGGATAATCCTAGTCTTCTTGTTGTCACGCGCTGCGTTTCCAGCCAACTCCAAAACTTCAGCGGCTAAGTACTCCATAACGGCAGCCAAGTACACTGGAGCGCCAGCACCAACTCGCTCGGCATAGTTGCCCTTGCGAAGCAGTCGATGAATACGGCCAACGGGGAACTGAAGACCAGCGCGGTTAGATCGAGACTTTGCCTTTCCCTTAACTTTTCCACCTTTACCACGACCAGACATTTTTATTTATTTCACTGTTTTACGGTAGACACACAAAACTCGAATGTTGCTTTGCACTGATCACATTGCTATGACATATATACTTTTCCCAGCTACCTACTCGTTCGGATAAGGGATGACAGCAGCTGTACGAAAAACCAGTCATGTTGGGTGCTGTATAGCCGAAAACGTTGCTACTTTAAAAGTATAAATGGGAAGCGTTTCAGTTGTAGAACAAAATAACTGTGAAGTGAATTTTGAAAGTGAGAAAGTATGCCGCCCAAGACTAGTGGAAAGGCAGCCAAGAAGGCTGGCAAAGCGCAGAAGAACATCACCAAGAACGACAAGAAGAAGAAGCGCAAGAGGAAGGAAAGCTATGCCATCTACATTTACAAGGTGTTGAAGCAGGTCCATCCTGACACTGGTATCTCATCGAAGGCAATGAGCATCATGAACAGCTTTGTGAACGACATTTTTGAGCGCATTGCTGCCGAGGCCTCTCGCTTGGCTCACTACAACAAGCGGTCCACCATCACCAGTCGGGAAATCCAAACCGCTGTCCGTCTATTGCTGCCCGGAGAGTTGGCTAAGCACGCTGTCAGTGAGGGAACAAAGGCTGTCACCAAGTACACAAGCTCGAAATAATTGCAGTTTGTTGCACAACCTACAGACATTAAAAAGGCCCTTTTCAGGGCCACAAATTACTTATCTAAAGAGTTGAAATTGAAATATGAAAACTAGCAAGCTATGTAGTATATGATTTGTGTTCCGGTTTTGAATTTCCATCACAGAAATTTTACAAATTATTTTCAAAATTGAAGTACACTTCAAACTAACTAATAATTTTATTTTAGTTTAGTTTGACGTGTGAATTGAACGGAAATGAATGGTTAAATTTCTTTTAAAGTTCAATTCGAAATAAAAGTTTTCTTCGTCTGGCTCAAATTGGGAGCAATTGCTTTAAATTCTAATCGCTTTTATCATATGTATGTATGAAATTGTTGTACTACGGAATATCTGGTACTTTATATTGCTATTGAAAAGATATTTCTCTTTTGATATGAAATTAGTAGCCCTGAAAAGGGCTTTGTTAAAAAACAAATTCCATAGTTTTGAAACTTGTGCACGATCTTCAATGTCCTTGTGCTCTTATTTCTTGGCCGCAGCTGCAGTCTTTGCCTTCGGTTTCTTAGCAACAGCAGCTTTCTTTGGCGACGCAGCCTTCTTTGGCTTGGGCTTAGCAGTTGCGGTCTTGGGCTTTGGTGCCTTTGGCTTTGCAGCACTCGACTTGACCGCCGCCTTTGCTGTAGTAGGCTTTGCCTTCACAGTACCACTCTTCTTGGCGTCCTTAGCCTTCGCCTTCTCAGCCTTCTTTTTCTCGGCGGTTTTCTTGGTTGCTACAGCTTTGCTCTTGCTTGGTTTCTTCTCAGCGGACCCAGCTGCTTTGTTCGCCTTTGTGCTGCTGACAGCCTTCTTTTTAGCTGCTCCTGCTGCCGTTGATGCAGCTACCTTCTTCGGTTTCTTCTCCACTGAGGCAGACTTTGCTTTTGGCTTTGGCTCCTTCTTGGCAGATGCAGATAATTTGAACGAACCAGAGGCACCCTTGCCTTTAGCTTGGATAAGCTTTCCACTTGCGACAGCAGTCTTCAGGTACTTTTTGATAAACGGTGCCAATTTCTGGGCATCGCACTTGTATGTGGCACTAATGTACTTCTTGATTGCCATCAGCGAAGAGCCGCCACGTTCCTTCAAGTTAAGGATTGATGCGTCCACCATTTGCTGAGTTGGAGGATGTGATGGTGGAACTGCTGCCTTCTTCACCTTCGATGCGGATGCCGATGCTGGTGCTGCCTTCTTGGCGCCCACCTTCTTCTCGGCTGCGGCTGCAGCTGGTGGGGCAGCCACAGGGGATGCGGATGTTGCAACTGCGGAGTCAGACATCTTTCACTTCACTTTATTTTGCTTTATTTTCACAATAAAATCAACCTTTTAACGGAATTCACATTCGGTCTTTAGATTTTTGGTCACCCGATTGAATGAGAATCAAGTAGAAGAGCGCAGCGAGAATGTTTTGAGCAGTGAATGTTTGCAACAATCAAGTTTGCCATTGAGCTATTATATATTTAATATTAACTAGGGTTAATAGTTGGGTAATTCATTAATTGTATGTTTTAAAATATTCTTAAATATTTGAGCAACCATATAAAATTGCTAGTGTTTTCATAAATTGATTTACGGTGGTCGAAATGCCACCTAAAATTTAACTTTGTGTCTACACAAAAACAATTATCGTTTAAAAAGTTAATTTATAAATATAAGGCAATGAGAAATGCATTAATTGTAAATGCTACTATATTCCTCAAACAATTATATTTATAAATATATTCATTAATATAGATATATTGATCGCTTTTATTTTTAAATTTCACGTCAACTTGACCATGTGCAGTGAAAATCGATCGACCTCATAGTGGTAGACGCAATTGTAAAATACTAAGGGAAAATATAAATCGTATAATTTATTGTAATATTATTTATTAAATTTATATTTCTGAACCTTTTACACATCAATATCTATACATTAAATCAATATATGCTTTGCTTTTAGTTTTAAATTGGGCTTCAACTTGACCATAGGCAGTGCAAAATGAATCAACCTCATAGTGCTAAAAGCAATCGAAAGTTTCTATGGAAAAATATAAAAAAAATAAGTTTTTCAAAAATTTGCATTAGATTGTAGATCAAGACATGTATTATTTTACAATGCATTTGATTAATACCAAACTAATTCAATAATTTGACTAGTTCAAACCATACAACTTGCGAATAGCGAAAATAAAACATCTTAAATAAATATGAATTCTATTATACATATAAATTGTTTTTTTTTTCTTATATTTATTATGGAAAGTTAATTTTATTACTAGTTGGCCACATTAAATTGCTTAATATAATAATGTATCTTCTATAGAGTAGTATCTCGTTTGAGATGTATCTTTTAGCTAGATACATTTCTCGGTACGCTTCAGAAAGGGCGCGATGCAGCCCTCAAGTTCTCGTTACAAATCTAAAGCTATTCAATCTTAATTGTTTCACTCAATTTATCACATGGTAATTATTATATATAGAAAATATAAATACTCTTTCAAAAATATAATTGTGGTCCTGAAAAGGACCGATTTGTTTAAAATTCGATGCTTGCAAAAAAGCGCAACGCACAATTTAAGCACGTTCGCCACGAATACGTCTAGCCAGCTGGATATCTTTGGGCATGATGGTGACACGCTTGGCATGGATAGCGCACAAGTTAGTATCTTCGAATAGGCCAACCAAGTAGGCCTCACTAGCTTCCTGCAGTGCCATCACAGCAGAGCTCTGGAAACGCAGATCGGTTTTGAAATCTTGAGCGATTTCACGAACCAAGCGCTGGAAAGGCAGCTTGCGGATCAGCAACTCAGTGCTCTTTTGGTAACGACGGATTTCACGGAGGGCAACAGTTCCGGGGCGATAACGATGAGGCTTCTTCACACCGCCGGTGGCTGGAGCACTCTTACGTGCTGCCTTAGTTGCCAGCTGCTTACGGGGCGCCTTGCCTCCGGTCGATTTACGAGCTGTCTGCTTTGTACGCGCCATTTTTCACAATTCTATTTCACACAGTAACGTTCAAAAATACAATGACCACCATTCCCACAGTGCCTCATATTTATAGTAACATGAGAACTAACGAACGATCGGATCGGGTGGTTGTTAGCCCAGTGTTAGAGCAGGATGTAAGTACATATCGCTGCCCTTTTCTGGTTTTTGTATCTTTCGGTATAAATAGAAGCGTTTGTTGGGAATCCGAACAACAGTATCTTTGTGACTTTCGTCGAGTGTAAAGCAAAATATTTAAAGTGAAAAATGACTGGTCGTGGTAAAGGTGGCAAGGGCTTGGGAAAAGGTGGCGCCAAGCGTCATCGTAAAGTATTGCGTGACAACATCCAGGGCATCACGAAGCCAGCTATCCGTCGTTTAGCTCGTCGTGGCGGTGTGAAGCGCATCTCTGGGCTTATCTATGAGGAAACTCGTGGTGTGCTGAAGGTTTTCTTGGAAAATGTTATCCGTGATGCAGTCACATACACCGAACACGCCAAGAGGAAGACAGTCACAGCCATGGATGTTGTCTATGCTCTGAAGAGACAAGGCCGCACTCTGTACGGTTTCGGCGGCTAAAAACATTTTGTGTATAATACACTCAATCAATGTATAAAGAACTCAATCGGTCCTTTTCAGGACCACCAAAAAATTCACTAAAAGAGAAGAAAAAATCAATATTTTTACATACTATACCCCACAATCGTATAGATTTACAAGCCACAAATATACACCAATTTGCTGATTGGAAATATAGAAATGCGATTCGAGAAATAAAAACAGTCTTGCTACACTAACCTCCAAGCACTTTCCTTTCAAGAATCGAAAATTTGGAGTAATCTTTGAGTTCAGCACATGTCTGCACGGAGTCACTTGTGCCACGTCCTTATACAGAGTATTTTGATTTTAGGATCTTAGGATTCACATCGATTACACAGCGCAGACCCGATGGCTCTCTATAATGTTCGAGTGGTACGCAGAGTGGTGCCACATTTTTTATGGAATCTCGCTGATAGCGACAGGCACACAAATTACAAAATTCAAAATCCTCCTTCTAACAAACCAGCTAAATCAAGTTTATTAAATCTTTGCCAAATTATTATTAATATTATGTTACAAATAAAGTAATGGAAAATTATAGTCTCTTTCGTGAATATTTTTGGTCGTCCTGAAAAGGACGTTTGGGTTTTGTTTGCTATTCATGTACTCGATAATTTAAGCCTTCTTTTCGGTCTTCTTGGGCAAAAGCACTGCCTGAATATTGGGCAACACACCACCTTGGGCAATGGTGACCCCCGAGAGCAGTTTGTTCAACTCCTCATCGTTGCGGATGGCCAATTGAAGATGACGAGGGATAATCCTAGTCTTCTTGTTGTCACGCGCTGCGTTTCCAGCCAACTCCAAAACTTCAGCGGCTAAGTACTCCATAACGGCAGCCAAGTACACTGGAGCGCCAGCACCAACTCGCTCGGCATAGTTGCCCTTGCGAAGCAGTCGATGAATACGGCCAACGGGGAACTGAAGACCAGCGCGGTTAGATCGAGACTTTGCCTTTCCCTTAACTTTTCCACCTTTACCACGACCAGACATTTTTATTTATTTCACTGTTTTACGGTAGACACACAAAACTCGAATGTTGCTTTGCACTGATCACATTGCTATGACATATATACTTTTCCCAGCTACCTACTCGTTCGGATAAGGGATGACAGCAGCTGTACGAAAAACCAGTCATGTTGGGTGCTGTATAGCCGAAAACGTTGCTACTTTAAAAGTATAAATGGGAAGCGTTTCAGTTGTAGAACAAAATAACTGTGAAGTGAATTTTGAAAGTGAGAAAGTATGCCGCCCAAGACTAGTGGAAAGGCAGCCAAGAAGGCTGGCAAAGCGCAGAAGAACATCACCAAGAACGACAAGAAGAAGAAGCGCAAGAGGAAGGAAAGCTATGCCATCTACATTTACAAGGTGTTGAAGCAGGTCCATCCTGACACTGGTATCTCATCGAAGGCAATGAGCATCATGAACAGCTTTGTGAACGACATTTTTGAGCGCATTGCTGCCGAGGCCTCTCGCTTGGCTCACTACAACAAGCGGTCCACCATCACCAGTCGGGAAATCCAAACCGCTGTCCGTCTATTGCTGCCCGGAGAGTTGGCTAAGCACGCTGTCAGTGAGGGAACAAAGGCTGTCACCAAGTACACAAGCTCGAAATAATTGCAGTTTGTTGCACAACCTACAGACATTAAAAAGGCCCTTTTCAGGGCCACAAATTACTTATCTAAAGAGTTGAAATTGAAATATGAAAACTAGCAAGCTATGTAGTATATGATTTGTGTTCCGGTTTTGAATTTCCATCACAGAAATTTTACAAATTATTTTCAAAATTGAAGTACACTTCAAACTAACTAATAATTTTATTTTAGTTTAGTTTGACGTGTGAATTGAACGGAAATGAATGGTTAAATTTCTTTTAAAGTTCAATTCGAAATAAAAGTTTTCTTCGTCTGGCTCAAATTGGGAGCAATTGCTTTAAATTCTAATCGCTTTTATCATATGTATGTATGAAATTGTTGTACTACGGAATATCTGGTACTTTATATTGCTATTGAAAAGATATTTCTCTTTTGATATGAAATTAGTAGCCCTGAAAAGGGCTTTGTTAAAAAACAAATTCCATAGTTTTGAAACTTGTGCACGATCTTCAATGTCCTTGTGCTCTTATTTCTTGGCCGCAGCTGCAGTCTTTGCCTTCGGTTTCTTAGCAACAGCAGCTTTCTTTGGCGACGCAGCCTTCTTTGGCTTGGGCTTAGCAGTTGCGGTCTTGGGCTTTGGTGCCTTTGGCTTTGCAGCACTCGACTTGACCGCCGCCTTTGCTGTAGTAGGCTTTGCCTTCACAGTACCACTCTTCTTGGCGTCCTTAGCCTTCGCCTTCTCAGCCTTCTTTTTCTCGGCGGTTTTCTTGGTTGCTACAGCTTTGCTCTTGCTTGGTTTCTTCTCAGCGGACCCAGCTGCTTTGTTCGCCTTTGTGCTGCTGACAGCCTTCTTTTTAGCTGCTCCTGCTGCCGTTGATGCAGCTACCTTCTTCGGTTTCTTCTCCACTGAGGCAGACTTTGCTTTTGGCTTTGGCTCCTTCTTGGCAGATGCAGATAATTTGAACGAACCAGAGGCACCCTTGCCTTTAGCTTGGATAAGCTTTCCACTTGCGACAGCAGTCTTCAGGTACTTTTTGATAAACGGTGCCAATTTCTGGGCATCGCACTTGTATGTGGCACTAATGTACTTCTTGATTGCCATCAGCGAAGACCCGCCACGTTCCTTCAAGTTAAGGATTGATGCGTCCACCATTTGCTGAGTTGGAGGATGTGATGGTGGAACTGCTGCCTTCTTCACCTTCGATGCGGATGCCGATGCCGATGCTGGTGCTGCCTTCTTGGCGCCCACCTTCTTCTCGGCTGCGGCTGCAGCTGGTGGGGCAGCCACAGGGGATGCGGATGTTGCAACTGCGGAGTCAGACATCTTTCACTTCACTTTATTTTGCTTTATTTTCACAATAAAATCAACCTTTTAACGGAATTCACATTCGGTCTTTAGATTTTTGGTCACCCGATTGAATGAGAATCAAGTAGAAGAGCGCAGCGAGAATGTTTTGAGCAGTGAATGTTTGCAACAATCAAGTTTGCCATTGAGCTATTATATATTTAATATTAACTAGGGTTAATAGTTGGGTAATTCATTAATTGTATGTTTTAAAATATTCTTAAATATTTGAGCAACCATATAAAATTGCTAGTGTTTTCATAAATTGATTTACGGTGGTCGAAATGCCACCTAAAATTTAACTTTGTGTCTACACAAAAACAATTATCGTTTAAAAAGTTAATTTATAAATATAAGGCAATGAGAAATGCATTAATTGTAAATGCTACTATATTCCTCAAACAATTATATTTATAAATATATTCATTAATATAGATATATTAATCGCTTTTATTTTTAAATTTCACGTCAACTTGACCATGTGCAGTGAAAATCGATCGACCTCATAGTGGTAGACGCAATTGTAAAATACTAAGGGAAAATATAAATCGTATAATTTATTGTAATATTATTTATTAAATTTATATTTCTGAACCTTTTACACATCAATATCTATACATTAAATCAATATATGCTTTGCTTTTAGTTTTAAATTGGGCTTCAACTTGACCATAGGCAGTGCAAAATGAATCAACCTCATAGTGCTAAAAGCAATCGAAAGTTTCTATGGAAAAATATAAAAAAAATAAGTTTTTCAAAAATTTGCATTAGATTGTAGATCAAGACATGTATTATTTTACAATGCATTTGATTAATACCAAACTAATTCAATAATTTGACTAGCTCAAACCATACAACTTGCGAATAGCGAAAATAAAACATCTTAAATAAATATGAATTCTATTATACATATAAATTGTTTTTTTTTTTTTTTATATTTATTATGAAAAGTTAATTTTATTACTAGTTGGCCACATTAAATTGCTTAATATAATAATGTATCTTCTATAGAGTAGTATCTCGTTTGAGATGTATCTTTTAGCTAGAATACATTTCTCGGTACGCTTCAGAAAGGGCGCGATGCAGCCCTCAAGTTCTCGTTACAAATCTAAAGCTATTCAATTATTTAATCTTAATTGTTTCACTCAATTTATCACATGGTAATTATTATATATAGAAAATATAAATACTCTTTCAAAAATATAATTGTGGTCCTGAAAAGGACCGATTTGTTTATAATTCGATGCTTGCAAAAAAGCGCAACGCACAATTTAAGCACGTTCGCCACGAATACGTCTAGCCAGCTGGATATCTTTGGGCATGATGGTGACACGCTTGGCATGGATAGCGCACAAGTTAGTATCTTCGAATAGGCCAACCAAGTAGGCCTCACTAGCTTCCTGCAGTGCCATCACAGCAGAGCTCTGGAAACGCAGATCGGTTTTGAAATCTTGAGCGATTTCACGAACCAAGCGCTGGAAAGGCAGCTTGCGGATCAGCAACTCAGTGCTCTTTTGGTAACGACGGATTTCACGGAGGGCAACAGTTCCGGGGCGATAACGATGAGGCTTCTTCACACCGCCGGTGGCTGGAGCACTCTTACGTGCTGCCTTAGTTGCCAGCTGCTTACGGGGCGCCTTGCCTCCGGTCGATTTACGAGCTGTCTGCTTTGTACGCGCCATTTTACACAATTCTACTTCACACAGTAACGTTCAAAAATACAATAACCACCATCCCCACAGTGCCTCATATTTATAGTAAATGTGCGCTGGCTTGCCGAGTGAGAACGTGAACGAACGATCGGATCGGGTGGTTGTTAGCCCAGTGTTAGAGCAGGATGTAAGTACATATCGCTGCCCTTTTCTGGTTTTTGTATCTTTCGGTATAAATAGAAGCGTTTGTTGGGGATCCGAACAACAGTATCTTTGTGACTTTCGTCGAGTGTAAAGCAAAATATTTAAAGTGAAAAATGACTGGTCGTGGTAAAGGTGGCAAGGGCTTGGGAAAAGGTGGCGCCAAGCGTCATCGTAAAGTATTGCGTGACAACATCCAGGGCATCACGAAGCCAGCTATCCGTCGTTTAGCTCGTCGTGGCGGTGTGAAGCGCATCTCTGGGCTTATCTATGAGGAAACTCGTGGTGTGCTGAAGGTTTTCTTGGAAAATGTTATCCGTGATGCAGTCACATACACCGAACACGCCAAGAGGAAGACAGTCACAGCCATGGATGTTGTCTATGCTCTGAAGAGACAAGGCCGCACTCTGTACGGTTTCGGCGGCTAAAAACATTTTGTGTGTAATACACTCAATCAATGTATAAAGAACTCAATCGGTCCTTTTCAGGACCACCAAAAAATTCACTAAAAGAGAAGAAAACATCAATATTTTTACATACATATACCCCACAATCGTATAGATTTACAAGCCAAAAATATACACCAATTTGCTGATTGGAAATATAGAAATGCGATTCGAGAAATAAAAACAGTCTTGCTACACTAACCTCCAAGCACTTTCCTTTCAAGAATCGAAAATTTGGAGTAATCTTTGAGTTCAGCACATGTCTGCAAGGAGTCACTTGTGCCACGTCCTTATACAGAGTATTTTGGTTTTAGGATCTTAGGATCCACATCGATTACACAGCGCAGACCCGATGGCTATCTATAATGTTCGAGTGGTACGCAGAGTGGTGCCACATTTTTTATGGAATCTCGCTGATAGCGACAGGCACAGAAATTACAAAATTCAAAATCCTCCTTCTAACAAACCAGCTAAATCAAGTTTATTAAATCTTTGCCAAATTATTATTAATATTAAGTTACAAATAAAGTAATGGAAAATTATAGTCTCTTTCGTGAATATTTTTGGTCGTCCTGAAAAGGACGTTTGGGTTTTGTTTGCTATTCATGTACTCGATAATTTAAGCCTTCTTTTCGGTCTTCTTGGGCAAAAGCACTGCCTGAATATTGGGCAACACACCACCTTGGGCAATGGTGACCCCCGAGAGCAGTTTGTTCAACTCCTCATCGTTGCGGATGGCCAATTGCAGATGACGAGGGATAATCCTAGTCTTCTTGTTGTCACGCGCTGCGTTTCCAGCCAACTCCAAAACTTCAGCGGCTAAGTACTCCATAACGGCAGCCAAGTACACTGGAGCGCCAGCACCAACTCGCTCGGCATAGTTGCCCTTGCGAAGCAGTCGATGAATACGGCCAACGGGGAACTGAAGACCAGCGCGGTTAGATCGAGACTTTGCCTTTCCCTTAACTTTTCCACCTTTACCACGACCAGACATTTTTATTTATTTCACTGTTTTACGGTAGACACACAAAACTCGAATGTTGCTTTGCACTGATCACATTGCTATGACATATATACTTTTCCCAGCTACCTACTCGTTCGGGTAAGGGATGACAGCAGCTGTACGAAAAACCAGTCATGTTGGGTGCTGTATAGCCGAAAACGTTGCTACTTTAAAAGTATAAATGGGAAGCGTTTCAGTTGTAGAACAAAATAACTGTGAAGTGAATTTTGAAAGTGAGAAAGTATGCCGCCCAAGACTAGTGGAAAGGCAGCCAAGAAGGCTGGCAAAGCGCAGAAGAACATCACCAAGAACGACAAGAAGAAGAAGCGCAAGAGGAAGGAAAGCTATGCCATCTACATTTACAAGGTGTTGAAGCAGGTCCATCCTGACACTGGTATCTCATCGAAGGCAATGAGCATCATGAACAGCTTTGTGAACGACATTTTTGAGCGCATTGCTGCCGAGGCCTCTCGCTTGGCTCACTACAACAAGCGGTCCACCATCACCAGTCGGGAAATCCAAACCGCTGTCCGTCTATTGCTGCCCGGAGAGTTGGCTAAGCACGCTGTCAGTGAGGGAACAAAGGCTGTCACCAAGTACACAAGCTCGAAATAATTGCAGTTTGTTGCACAACCTACAGACATTAAAAGGCCCTTTTCAGGGCCACAAATTACTTATCTAAAGAGTTGAAATTGAAATATGAAAACTAGCAAGCTATGTAGTATATGATTTGTGTTCCGGTTTTGAATTTCCATCACAGAAATTTTACAAATTATTTTCAAAATTGAAGTACACTTCAAACTAACTAATTTTATTTTAGTTTAGTTTGACGTGTGAATTGAACGGAAATGAATGGTTAAATTTCTTTTAAAGTTCAATTCGAAATAAAAAGTTTTCTTCGTCTGGCTCAAATTGGGAGCAATTGCTTTAAATTCTAATCGCTTTTATCATATGTATGTATGAAATTGTTGTACTACGGAATATCTGGTACTTTATATTGCTATTGAAAAGATATTTCTCTTTTGATATGAAATTAGTAGCCCTGAAAAGGGCTTTGTTAAAAAACAAATTCCATAGTTTTGAAACTTGTGCACGATCTTCAATGTCCTTGTGCTCTTATTTCTTGGACGCAGCTGCAGTCTTTGCCTTCGGTTTCTTAGCAACAGCAGCTTTCTTTGGCGACGCAGCCTTCTTTGGCTTGGGCTTAGCAGTTGCGGTCTTGGGCTTTGGTGCCTTTGGCTTTGCAGCACTCGACTTGACCGCCGCCTTTGCTGTAGTGGGCTTTGCCTTCACAGTACCACTCTTCTTGGCGTCCTTAGCCTTCGCCTTCTCAGCCTTCTTTTTCTCGGCGGTTTTCTTGGTTGCTACAGCTTTGCTCTTGCTTGGTTTCTTCTCAGCGGACCCAGCTGCTTTGTTCGCCTTTGTGCTGCTGACAGCCTTCTTTTTAGCTGCTCCTGCTGCCGTTGATGCAGCTACCTTCTTCGGTTTCTTCTCCACTGAGGCAGACTTTGCTTTTGGCTTTGGCTCCTTCTTGGCAGATGCAGATAATTTGAACGAACCAGAGGCACCCTTGCCTTTAGCTTGGATAAGCTTTCCACTTGCGACAGCAGTCTTCAGGTACTTTTTGATAAACGGTGCCAATTTCTGGGCATCGCACTTGTATGTGGCACTAATGTACTTCTTGATTGCCATCAGCGAAGACCCGCCACGTTCCTTCAAGTTAAGGATTGATGCGTCCACCATTTGCTGAGTTGGAGGATGTGATGGTGGAACTGCTGCCTTCTTCACCTTCGATGCGGATGCCGATGCCGATGCCGATGCTGGTGCTGCCTTCTTGGCGCCCACCTTCTTCTCGGCTGCGGCTGCAGCTGGTGGGGCAGCCACAGGGGATGCGGATGTTGCAACTGCGGAGTCAGACATCTTTCACTTCACTTTATTTTGCTTTATTTTCACAATAAAATCAACCTTTTAACGGAATTCACATTCGGTCTTTAGATTTTTGGTCACCCGATTGAATGAGAATCAAGTAGAAGAGCGCAGCGAGAATGTTTTGAGCAGTGAACGTTTGCAACAATCAAGTTTGCCATTGAGCTATTATATATTTAATATTAACTAGGGTTAATAGTTGGGTAATTCATTAATTGTATGTTTTAAAATATTCTTAAATATTTGAGCAACCAAATAAAATTGCTAATGTTTTCATAAATTGATTTACGGTGGTCGAAATGCCACCTAAAATTTGACTTTGTGTCTACACAAAAACAATTATCGTTTAAAAAGTTAATTTATAAATATAAGGCAATGAGAAATGCATTAATTGTAAATGCTACTATATTCCTCAAACAATTATATTTATAAATATATTCATTAATATAGATATATTAATCGCTTTTATTTTTAAATTTCACGTCAACTTGACCATGTGCAGTGAAAATCGATCGACCTCATAGTGGTAGACGCAATTGTAAAATACTAAGGGAAAATATAAATCGTATAATTTATTGTAATATTATTTATTAAATTTATATTTCTGAACCTTTTACACATCAATATCTATACATTAAATCAATATATGCTTTGCTTTTAGTTTTAAATTGGGCTTCAACTTGACCATAGGCAGTGCAAAATGAATCAACCTCATAGTGCTAAAAGCAATCGAAAGTTTCTATGGAAAAATATAAAACAAATAAGTTTTTCAAAAATTTGCATTAGATTGTAGATCAAGAAATGTATTATTTTACAATGCATTTGATTAATACCAAACTAATTCAATAATTTGACTAGCTCAAACCATACAACTTGCGAATAGCGAAAATAAAACATCTTAAATAAATATGAATTCTATTATACATATAAATTGTTTTTTTTTTTTTTTATATTTATTATGAAAAGTTAATTTTATTACTAGTTGGCCACATTAAATTGCTTAATATAATAATGTATCTTCTATAGAGTAGTATCTCGTTTGAGATGTATCTTTTAGCTAGAATACATTTCTCGGTACGCTTCAGAAAGGGCGCGATGCAGCCCTCAAGTTCTCGTTACAAATCTAAAGGTATTCAATTTGTATTTAATCTTAATTGTTTCACTCAGTTTATCACATGGTAATTATTATATATAGAAAATATAAATACTCTTTCAAAAATATAATTGTGGTCCTGAAAAGGACCGATTTGTTTATAATTCGATGCTTGCAAAAAAGCGCAACGCACAATTTAAGCACGTTCGCCACGAATACG
Source organism: Drosophila siamana (assembly GCA_035047445.1). Lineage (NCBI taxonomy): Eukaryota > Metazoa > Arthropoda > Insecta > Diptera > Drosophilidae > Drosophila > Drosophila siamana. The sequence continues at coordinate 42,994 of JAWNPP010000014.1, read as the reverse complement.
TCTAGCCAGCTGGATATCTTTGGGCATGATGGTGACACGCTTGGCATGGATAGCGCACAAGTTAGTATCTTCGAATAGGCCAACCAAGTAGGCCTCACTAGCTTCCTGCAGTGCCATCACAGCAGAGCTCTGGAAACGCAGATCGGTTTTGAAATCTTGAGCGATTTCACGAACCAAGCGCTGGAAAGGCAGCTTGCGGATCAGCAACTCAGTGCTCTTTTGGTAACGACGGATTTCACGGAGGGCAACAGTTCCGGGGCGATAACGATGAGGCTTCTTCACACCGCCGGTGGCTGGAGCACTCTTACGTGCTGCCTTAGTTGCCAGCTGCTTACGGGGCGCCTTGCCTCCGGTCGATTTACGAGCTGTCTGCTTTGTACGCGCCATTTTACACAATTCTACTTCACACAGTAACGTTCAAAAATACAATAACCACCATCCCCACAGTGCCTCATATTTATAGTAAATGTGCGCTGGCTTGCCGAGTGAGAACGTGAACGAACGATCGGATCGGGTGGTTGTTAGCCCAGTGTTAGAGCAGGATGTAAGTACATATCGCTGCCCTTTTCTGGTTTTTGTATCTTTCGGTATAAATAGAAGCGTTTGTTGGGAATCCGAACAACAGTATCTTTGTGACTTTCGTCGAGTGTAAAGCAAAATATTTAAAGTGAAAAATGACTGGTCGTGGTAAAGGTGGCAAAGGCTTGGGAAAAGGTGGCGCCAAGCGTCATCGTAAAGTATTGCGTGACAACATCCAGGGCATCACGAAGCCAGCTATCCGTCGTTTAGCTCGTCGTGGCGGTGTGAAGCGCATCTCTGGGCTTATCTATGAGGAAACTCGTGGTGTGCTGAAGGTTTTCTTGGAAAATGTTATCCGTGATGCAGTCACATACACCGAACACGCCAAGAGGAAGACAGTCACAGCCATGGATGTTGTCTATGCTCTGAAGAGACAAGGCCGCACTCTGTACGGTTTCGGCGGCTAAAAACATTTTGTGTGGAATACACTCAATCAATGTATAAAGAACTCAATCGGTCCTTTTCAGGACCACCAAAAAATTCACTAAAAGAGAAGAAAACATCAATATTTTTACATACATATACCCCACAATCGTATAGATTTACAAACCACAAATATACACCAATTTGCTGATTGGAAATATAGAAATGCGATTCGGGAAATAAAAACAGTCTTGCTACACTAACCTTTAAGCACTTTCCTTTCAAGAATCGAAAATTTGGAGTAATCTTTGAGTTCAGCACATGTCTGCAAGGAGTCACTTGTGCCACCTCCTTATTCAGAGTATTTTGATTTTAGGATCTTAGGATCCACATCGATTACACAGCGCAGACCCGATGGCTATCTATAATGTTCGAGTGGTACGCAGAGTGGTGCCACATTTTTTATGGAATCTCGCTGATAGCGACAGGCACACAAATTACAAAATTCAAAATCCTCCTTCTAACAAACCAGCTAAATCAAGTTTATTAAATCTTTGCCAAATTATTATTAATATTATGTTACAAATAAAGTAATGGAAAATTATAGTCTCTTTCGTGAATATTTTTGGTCGTCCTGAAAAGGACGTTTGGGTTTTGTTTGGTATTCATGTACTCGATAATTTAAGCCTTCTTTTCGGTCTTCTTGGGCAAAAGCACTGCCTGAATATTGGGCAACACACCACCTTGGGCAATGGTGACCCCCGAGAGCAGTTTGTTCAACTCCTCATCGTTGCGGATGGCCAATTGAAGATGACGAGGGATAATCCTAGTCTTCTTGTTGTCACGCGCTGCGTTGCCAGCCAACTCCAAAACTTCAGCGGCTAAGTACTCCATAACGGCAGCCAAGTACACTGGAGCGCCAGCACCAACTCGCTCGGCATAGTTGCCCTTGCGAAGCAGTCGATGAATACGGCCAACGGGGAACTGAAGACCAGCGCGGTTGGATCGAGACTTTGCCTTTCCCTTAACTTTTCCACCTTTACCACGACCAGACATTTTTATTTATTTCACTGTTTTACGGTAGACACACAAAACTCGAATGTTGCTTTGCACTGATCACATTGCTATGACATATATACTTTTCCCAGCTACCTACTCGTTCGGATAAGGGATGACAGCAGCTGTACGAAAAACCAGTCATGTTGGGTGCTTGTATAGCCGAAAACGTTGCTACTTTAAAAGTATAAATGGGAAGCGTTTCAGTTGTAGAACAAAATAACTGTGAAGTGAATTTTGAAAGTGAGAAAGTATGCCGCCCAAGACTAGTGGAAAGGCAGCCAAGAAGGCTGGCAAAGCGCAGAAGAACATCACCAAGAACGACAAGAAGAAGAAGCGCAAGAGGAAGGAAAGCTATGCCATCTACATTTACAAGGTGTTGAAGCAGGTCCATCCTGACACTGGTATCTCATCGAAGGCAATGAGCATCATGAACAGCTTTGTGAACGACATTTTTGAGCGCATTGCTGCCGAGGCCTCTCGCTTGGCTCACTACAACAAGCGGTCCACCATCACCAGTCGGGAAATCCAAACCGCTGTCCGTCTATTGCTGCCCGGAGAGTTGGCTAAGCACGCTGTCAGTGAGGGAACAAAGGCTGTCACCAAGTACACAAGCTCGAAATAATTGCAGTTTGTTGCACAACCTACAGACATTAAAAAGGCCCTTTTCAGGGCCACAAATTACTTATCTAAAGAGTTGAAATTGAAATATGAAAACTAGCAAGCTATGTAGTATATGATTTGTGTTCCGGTTTTGAATTTCCATCACAGAAATTTTGCAAATTATTTTCAAAATTGAAGTACACTTCAAACTAACTAATAATTTTATTTTAGTTTAGTTTGACGTGTGAATTGAACGGAAATGAATGGTTAAATTTCTTTTAAAGTTCAATTCGAAATAAAAGTTTTCTTCGTCTGGCTTAAATTGGGAGCAATTGCTTTAAATTCTAATCGCTTTTATCATATGTATGTATGAAATTGTTGTACTACGGAATATCTGGTACTTTATATTGCTATTGAAAAGATATTTCTCTTTTGATATGAAATTAGTAGCCCTGAAAAGGGCTTTGTTAAAAAACAAATTCCATAGTTTTGAAACTTGTGCACGATCTTCAATGTCCTTGTGCTCTTATTTCTTGGACGCAGCTGCAGTCTTTGCCTTCGGTTTCTTAGCAACAGCAGCTTTCTTTGGCGACACAGCCTTCTTTGGCTTGGGCTTAGCAGTTGCAGTCTTGGGCTTTGGTGCCTTTGGCTTTGCAGCACTCGACTTGACCGCCGCCTTTGCTGTAGTGGGCTTTGCCTTCACTGTACCACTCTTCTTGGCGTCCTTAGCCTTCGCCTTCTCAGCCTTCTTTTTCTCGGCGGTTTTCCTGGTTGCTACAGCTTTGCTCTTGCTTGGTTTCTTCTCAGCGGACCCAGCTGCTTTCTTCGCCTTTGTGCTGCTGACAGCCTTCTTTTTAGCTGCTCCTGCTGCCGTTGATGCAGCTACCTTCTTCGGTTTCTTCTCCACTGAGGCAGACTTTGCTTTTGGCTTTGGCTCCTTCTTGGCAGATGCAGATAATTTGAACGAACCAGAGGCACCCTTGCCTTTAGCTTGGATAAGCTTTCCACTTGCGACAGCAGTCTTCAGGTACTTTTTGATAAACGGTGCCAATTTCTGGGCATCGCACTTGTATGTGGCACTAATGTACTTCTTGATTGCCATCAGCGAAGAGCCGCCACGTTCCTTCAAGTTAAGGATTGATGCGTCCACCATTTGCTGAGTTGGAGGATGTGATGGTGGAACTGCTGCCTTCTTCACCTTCGATGCGGATGCCGATGCCGATGCTGGTGCTGCCTTCTTGGCGCCCACCTTCTTCTCGGCTGCGGCTGCAGCTGGTGGGGCAGCCACAGGGGATGCGGATGTTGCAACTGCGGAGTCAGACATCTTTCACTTCACTTTATTTTGCTTTATTTTCACAATAAAATCAACCTTTTAACGGAATTCACATTCGGTCTTTAGATTTTTGGTCACCCGATTGAATGAGAATCAAGTAGAAGAGCGCAGCGAGAATGTTTTGAGCAGTGAACGTTTGCAACAATCAAGTTTGCCATTGAGCTATTATATATTTAATATTAACTAGGGTTAATAGTTGGGTAATTCATTAATTGTATGTTTTAAAATATTCTTAAATATTTGAGCAACCAAATAAAATTGCTAATGTTTTCATAAATTGATTTACGGTGGTCGAAATGCCACCTAAAATTTGACTTTGTGTCTACACAAAAACAATTATCGTTTAAAAAGTTAATTTATAAATATAAGGCAATAATAAATGCATTAATTGTAAATGCTACTATATTCCTCAAACAATTATATTTATAAATATATTCATTAATATAGATATATTGATCGCTTTTATTTTTAAATTTCACGTCAACTTGACCATGTGCAGTGAAAATCAATCGACTTCATAGTGTTAGACGCAATTGTAAAATACTAAGGGAAAATATAAATCGTATAATTTATTGTAATATTATTTATTAAATTTATATTTCTGAACCTTTTACACATCAATATCTATACATTAAATCAATATATGCTTTGTTTTTAGTTGTAAATTGGGCTTCAACTTGACCATAGGCAGTGCAAAATGAATCAACCTCATAGTGCTAAAAGCAATCGAAAGTTTCTATGGAAAAATATAAAAAAAATAAGTTTTTCAAAAATTTGCATTAGATTGTAGATCAAGAAATGTATTATTTTACAATGCATTTGATTAATACCAAACTAATTCAATAATTTGACTAGCTCAAACCATACAACTTGCGAATAGCGAAAATAAAACATCTTAAATAAATATGAATTCTATTATACATATAAATTGTTTTTTTTTTTCTTATATTTATTATGGAAAGTTAATTTTATTACTAGTTGGCCACATTAAATTGCTTAATATAATAATGTATCTTCTATAGAGTAGTATCTCGTTTGAGATGTATCTTTTAACTAGAATACATTTCTCGGTACGCTTCAGAAAGGGCGCGATGCAGCCCTCAAGTTCTCGTTACAAATCTAAAGGTATTCAATTTGTATTTAATCTTAATTGTTTCACTCAGTTTATCACATGGTAATTATTATATATAGAAAATATAAATACTCTTTCAAAAATATAATTGTGGTCCTGAAAAGGACCGATTTGTTTAAAATTCGATGCTTGCAAAAAAGCGCAACGCACAATTTAAGCACGTTCGCCACGAATACGTCTAGCCAGCTGGATATCTTTGGGCATGATGGTGACACGCTTGGCATGGATAGCGCACAAGTTAGTATCTTCGAATAGGCCAACCAAGTAGGCCTCACTAGCTTCCTGCAGTGCCATCACAGCAGAGCTCTGGAAACGCAGATCGGTTTTGAAATCTTGAGCGATTTCACGAACCAAGCGCTGGAAAGGCAGCTTGCGGATCAGCAACTCAGTGCTCTTTTGGTAACGACGGATTTCACGGAGGGCAACAGTTCCGGGGCGATAACGATGAGGCTTCTTCACACCGCCGGTGGCTGGAGCACTCTTACGTGCTGCCTTTGTTGCCAGCTGCTTACGGGGCGCCTTGCCTCCGGTCGATTTACGAGCTGTCTGCTTTGTACGCGCCATTTTTCACAATTCTACTTCACACAGTAACGTTCAAAAATACAATAACCACCATCCCCACAGTGCCTCATATTTATAGTAATTGCGCTGGCTTGCCGAGTGAGAACGTGAACGAACGATCGGATCGGGTGGTTGTTAGCCCAGTGTTAGAGCAGGATGTAAGTACATATCGCTGCCCTTTTCTGGTTTTTGTATCTTTCGGTATAAATAGAAGCGTTTGTTGGGAATCCGAACAACAGTATCTTTGTGACTTTCGTCGAGTGTAAAGCAAAATATTTAAAGTGAAAAATGACTGGTCGTGGTAAAGGTGGCAAAGGCTTGGGAAAAGGTGGCGCCAAGCGTCATCGTAAAGTATTGCGTGACAACATCCAGGGCATCACGAAGCCAGCTATCCGTCGTTTAGCTCGTCGTGGCGGTGTGAAGCGCATCTCTGGGCTTATCTATGAGGAAACTCGTGGTGTGCTGAAGGTTTTCTTGGAAAATGTTATCCGTGATGCAGTCACATACACCGAACACGCCAAGAGGAAGACAGTCACAGCCATGGATGTTGTCTACGCTCTGAAGAGGCAAGGCCGCACTCTGTACGGTTTCGGCGGCTAAAAACATTTTGTGTGGAATACACTCAATCAATGTATAAAGAACTCAATCGGTCCTTTTCAGGACCACCAAAAAATTCACTAAAAGAGAAGAAAAAATCAATATTTTTACATACATATACCCCACAATCGTATAGATTTACAAACCACAAATATACACCAATTTGCTGATTGGAAATATAGAAATGCGATTCGGGAAATAAAAACAGTCTTGCTACACTAACCTCCAAGCACTTTCCTTTCAAGAATCGAAAATTTGGAGTAATCTTTGAGATCAGCACATGTCTGCAAGGAGTCACTTGCGCCACCTCCTTTTTCAGAGTATTTTGATTTTAGGATCTTAGGATCCACATCGATTACACTGCGCAGACCCGATGGCTCTCTATAATGTTCGAGTGGTACGCAGAGTGGTGCCACATTTTTTATGGAATCTCGCTGATAGCGACAGGCACAGAAATTACAAAATTCAAAATCCTCCTTCTAACAAACCAGCTAAATCAAGTTTATTAAATCTTTGCCAAATTATTATTAATATTAAGTTACAAATAAAGTAATGGAAAATTATAGTCTCTTTCGTGAATATTTTTGGTCGTCCTGAAAAGGACGTTTGGGTTTTGTTTGGTATTCATGTAATCGATAATTTAAGCCTTCTTTTCGGTCTTCTTGGGCAAAAGCACTGCCTGAATATTGGGCAACACACCACCTTGGGCAATGGTGACCCCCGAGAGCAGTTTGTTCAACTCCTCATCGTTGCGGATGGCCAATTGAAGATGACGAGGGATAATCCTAGTCTTCTTGTTGTCACGCGCTGCGTTGCCAGCCAACTCCAAAACTTCAGCGGCTAAGTACTCCATAACGGCAGCCAAGTACACTGGAGCGCCAGCACCAACTCGCTCGGCATAGTTGCCCTTGCGAAGCAGTCGATGAATACGGCCAACGGGGAACTGAAGACCAGCGCGGTTGGAACGAGACTTTGCCTTTCCCTTAACTTTTCCACCTTTACCACGACCAGACATTTTTATTTATTTCACTGTTTTACGGTAGACACACAAAACTCGAATGTTGCTTTGCACTGATCACATTGCTATGACATATATACTTTTCCCAGCTACCTACTCGTTCGGGTAAGGGATGACAGCAGCTGTACGAAAAACCAGTCAACTTGGCCGCTTGTATAGCCGAAAACGTTGCTACTTTAAAAGTATAAATGGGAAGCGTTTCAGTTGTAGAACAAAATAACTGTGAAGTGAATTTTGAAAGTGAGAAAGTATGCCGCCCAAGACTAGTGGAAAGGCAGCCAAGAAGGCTGGCAAAGCGCAGAAGAACATCACCAAGAACGACAAGAAGAAGAAGCGCAAGAGGAAGGAAAGCTATGCCATCTACATTTACAAGGTGTTGAAGCAGGTCCATCCTGACACTGGTATCTCATCGAAGGCAATGAGCATCATGAACAGCTTTGTGAACGACATTTTCGAGCGCATTGCTGCCGAGGCCTCTCGCTTGGCTCACTACAACAAGCGGTCCACCATCACCAGTCGGGAAATCCAAACCGCTGTCCGTCTATTGCTGCCCGGAGAGTTGGCTAAGCACGCTGTCAGTGAGGGAACAAAGGCTGTCACCAAGTACACAAGCTCGAAATAATTGCAGTTTGTTGCACAACCTACAGACATAAAAAAGGCCCTTTTCAGGGCCACAAATTACTTATCTAAAGAGTTGAAATTGAAATATGAAAACTAGCAAGCTATGTAGTATATGATTTGTGTTCCGGTTTTGAATTTCCATCACAGAAATTTTGCAAATTATTTTCAAAATTGAAGTCCACTTCAAACTAACTAATAATTTTATCTTAGTTTAGTTTGACGTGTGAATTGAACGGAAATGAATGGTTAAATTTCTTTTAAAGTTCAATTCGAAATAAAAGTGTTCTTCGTCTGGCTTAAATTGGAAGCAATTGCTTTAAATTCTAATCACTTTTATCATATGTATGTATGAAATTGTTGTACTACGGAATAACTGGTACTTTATATTGCTATTGAAAAGATATTTCTCTTTTGATATGAAATTAGTAGCCCTGAAAAGGGCTTTGTTAAAAAACAAATTCCATAGTTTTGAAACTTGTGCACGATCTTCAATGTCCTTGTGCTCTTATTTCTTGGAAGCAGCTGCAGTCTTTGCCTTCGGTTTCTTAGCAACAGCAGCTTTCTTTGGCGACACAGCCTTCTTTGGTTTGGGCTTAGCAGTTGCAGTCTTGGGCTTTGGTGCCTTTGGCTTTGCAGCACTCGACTTGACCGCCGCCTTTGCTGTAGTTGGCTTTGCCTTCACTGTACCACTCTTCTTGGCGTCCTTAGCCTTCGCCTTCTCAGCCTTCTTTTTCTCGGCGGTTTTCTTGGTTGCTACAGCTTTGCTCTTGCTTGGTTTCTTCTCAGCGGACCCAGCTGCTTTCTTCGCCTTTGTGCTGCTGACAGCCTTCTTTTTAGCTGCTCCTGCTGCCGTTGATGCAGCTACCTTCTTCGGTTTCTTCTCCACTGAGGCAGACTTTGCTTTTGGCTTTGGCTCCTTCTTGGCAGATGCAGATAATTTGAACGAACCAGAGGCACCCTTGCCTTTAGCTTGGATAAGCTTTCCACTTGCGACAGCAGTCTTCAGGTACTTTTTGATAAACGGTGCCAATTTCTGGGCATCGCACTTGTATGTGGCACTAATGTACTTCTTGATTGCCATCAGCGAAGAGCCGCCACGTTCCTTTAAGTTAAGGATTGATGCGTCCACCATTTGCTGAGTTGGAGGATGTGATGGTGGAACTGCTGCCTTCTTCACCTTCGATGCGGATGCCGATGCCGATGCTGGTGCTGCCTTCTTGGCGCCCACCTTCTTCTCGGCTGCGGCTGCAGCTGGTGGGGCAGCCACAGGGGATGCGGATGTTGCAACTGCGGAGTCAGACATCTTTCACTTCACTTTATTTTGCTTTATTTTCACAATAAAATCAACCTTTTAACGGAATTCACATTCGGTTTTTAGATTTTTGGTCACCCGATTGAATGAGAATCAAGTAGAAGAGCGCAGCGAGAATGTTTTGAGCAGTGAACGTTTGCAACAATCAAGTTTGCCATTGAGCTATTATATATTTAATATTAACTAGGGTTAATAGTTGGGTAATTCATTAATTGTATGTTTTAAAATATTCTTAAATATTTGAGCAACCAAATAAAATTGCTAATGTTTTCATAAATTGATTTACGGTGGTCGAAATGCCACCTAAAATTTGACTTTGTGTCTACACAAAAACAATTATCGTTCAAAAAGTTAATTTATAAATATAAGGCAATAATAAATGCATTAATTGTAAGTGCTACTATATTCCTCAAACAATTATATTTATAAATATATTCATTAATATAGATATATTGATCGCTTTTATTTTTAAATTTCACGTCAACTTGACCATGTGCAGTGAAAATCAATCGACCCCATAGTGTTAGACGCAATTGTAAAATACTAAGGGAAAATATAAATCGTATAATTTATTGTAATATTATTTATTAAATTTATATTTCTGAACCTTTTACACATCAATATCTATACATTAAATCAATATATGCTTTGTTTTTAGTTTTAAATTGGGCTTCAACTTGACCATAGGCAGTGCAAAATGAATCAACCTCATAGTGCTAAAAGCAATCGAAAGTTTCTATGGAAAAATATAAAAAAAATAAGTTTTTCAAAAATTTGCATTAGATTGTAGATCAAGAAATGTATTATTTTGCAATGCATTTGATTAATACCAAACTAATTCAATAATTTGACTAGCTCAAACCATACAACTTGCGAATAGCGAAAATAAAACATCTTAAATAAATATGAATTCTATTATACATATATTTTATAAATTGTTTTTTTTTTCTTATATTTATTATGAAAAGTTAATTTTATTACTAGTTGGCCACATTAAATTGCTTAATATAATAATGTATCTTCTATAGAGTAGTATCTCGTTTGAGATGTATCTTTTAACTAGAGATACATTTCTCGGTACGCTTCAGAAAGGGCGCGATGCAGCCCTCAAGTTCTCGTTACAAATCTAAAGGTATTCAATTTGTATTTAATCTTAATTGTTTCACTCAGTTTATCACATGGTAATTATTATATATAGAAAATATAAATACTCTTTCAAAAATATAATTGTGGTCCTGAAAAGGACCGATTTGTTTATAATTCGATGCTTGCAAAAAAGCGCAACGCACAATTTAAGCACGTTCGCCACGAATACGTCTAGCCAGCTGGATATCTTTGGGCATGATGGTGACACGCTTGGCATGGATAGCGCACAAGTTAGTATCTTCGAATAGGCCAACCAAGTAGGCCTCACTAGCTTCCTGCAGTGCCATCACAGCAGAGCTCTGGAAACGCAGATCGGTTTTGAAATCTTGAGCGATTTCACGAACCAAGCGCTGGAAAGGCAGCTTGCGGATCAGCAACTCAGTGCTCTTTTGGTAACGACGGATTTCACGGAGGGCAACAGTTCCGGGGCGATAACGATGAGGCTTCTTCACACCGCCGGTGGCTGGAGCACTCTTACGTGCTGCCTTTGTTGCCAGCTGCTTACGGGGCGCCTTGCCTCCGGTCGATTTACGAGCTGTCTGCTTTGTACGCGCCATTTTACACAATTCTACTTCACACAGTAACGTTCAAAAATACAATAACCACCATTCCCACAGTGCCTCATATTTATAGTAATGTGCGCTGGCTTGCCGAGTGAGAACGTGAACGAACGATCGGATCGGGTGGTTGTTAGGCCAGTGTTAGAGCAGGATGTAAGTACATATCGCTGCCCTTTTCTGGTTTTTGTATCTTTCGGTATAAATAGAAGCGTTTGTTGGGAATCCGAACAACAGTATCTTTGTGACTTTCGTCGAGTGTAAAGCAAAATATTTAAAGTGAAAAATGACTGGTCGTGGTAAAGGTGGCAAAGGCTTGGGAAAAGGTGGCGCCAAGCGTCATCGTAAAGTATTGCGTGACAACATCCAGGGCATCACGAAGCCAGCTATCCGTCGTTTAGCTCGTCGTGGCGGTGTGAAGCGCATCTCTGGGCTTATCTATGAGGAAACTCGTGGTGTGCTGAAGGTTTTCTTGGAAAATGTTATCCGTGATGCAGTCACATACACCGAACACGCCAAGAGGAAGACAGTCACAGCCATGGATGTTGTCTACGCTCTGAAGAGGCAAGGCCGCACTCTGTACGGTTTCGGCGGCTAAGAACATTTTGTGTGGAATACACTCAATCAATGTATAAACAACTCAATCGGTCCTTTTCAGGACCACCAAAAAATTCACTAAAAGAGAAGAAAAAATCAATATTTTTACATACATATACCCCACAATCGTATAGATTTACAAACCACAAATATACACCAATTTGCTGATTGGAAATATAGAAATGCGATTCGGGAAATAAAAACAGTCTTGCTACACTAACCTCCAAGCACTTTCCTTTCAAGAATCGAAAATTTGGAGTAATCTTTGAGATCAGCACATGTCTGCAAGGAGTCACTTGTGCCACGTCCTTTTTCAGAGTATTTTGATTTTAGGATCTTAGGATCCACATCGATTACACTGCGCAGACCCGATGGCTCTCTATAATGTTCGAGTGGTACGCAGAGTGGTGCCACATTTTTTATGGAATCTCGCTGATAGCGACATCGCCCAATAGCGACAGGCACAGAAATTACAAAATTCAAAATCCTCCTTCTAACAAACCAGCTAAATCAAGTTTATTAAATCTTTGCCAAATTATTATTAATATTAAGTTACAAATAAAGTAATGGAAAATTATAGTCTCTTTCGTGAATATTTTTGGTCGTCCTGAAAAGGACGTTTGGGTTTTGTTTGGTATTCATGTACTCGATAATTTAAGCCTTCTTTTCGGTCTTCTTGGGCAAAAGCACTGCCTGAATATTGGGCAACACACCACCTTGGGCAATGGTGACCCCCGAGAGCAGTTTGTTCAACTCCTCATCGTTGCGGATGGCCAATTGCAGATGACGAGGGATAATCCTAGTCTTCTTGTTGTCACGCGCTGCGTTTCCAGCCAACTCCAAAACTTCAGCGGCTAAGTACTCCATAACGGCAGCCAAGTACACTGGAGCGCCAGCACCAACTCGCTCGGCATAGTTGCCCTTGCGAAGCAGTCGATGAATACGGCCAACGGGGAACTGAAGACCAGCGCGGTTGGAACGAGACTTTGCCTTTCCCTTAACTTTTCCACCTTTACCACGACCAGACATTTTTATTTATTTCACTGTTTTACGGTAGACACACAAAACTCGAATGTTGCTTTGCACTGATCACATTGCTATGACATATATACTTTTCCCAGCTACCTACTCGTTCGTGTAAGGGATGACAGCAGCTGTACGAAAAACCAGTCAAGTTGGCCGCTTGTATAGCCGAAAACGTTGCTACTTTAAAAGTATAAATGGGAAGCGTTTCAGTTGTAGAACAAAATAACTGTGAAGTGAATTTTGAAAGTGAGAAAGTATGCCGCCCAAGACTAGTGGAAAGGCAGCCAAGAAGGCTGGCAAAGCGCAGAAGAACATCACCAAGAACGACAAGAAGAAGAAGCGCAAGAGGAAGGAAAGCTATGCCATCTACATTTACAAGGTGTTGAAGCAGGTCCATCCTGACACTGGTATCTCATCGAAGGCAATGAGCATCATGAACAGCTTTGTGAACGACATTTTCGAGCGCATTGCTGCCGAGGCCTCTCGCTTGGCTCACTACAACAAGCGGTCCACCATCACCAGTCGGGAAATCCAAACCGCTGTCCGTCTATTGCTGCCCGGAGAGTTGGCTAAGCACGCTGTCAGTGAGGGAACAAAGGCTGTCACCAAGTACACAAGCTCGAAATAATTGCAGTTTGTTGCACAACCTACAGACATAAAAAAGGCCCTTTTCAGGGCCACAAATTACTTATCTAAAGAGTTGAAATTGAAATATGAAAACTAGCAAGCTATGTAGTATATGATTTGCGTTCCGGTTTTGAATTTCCATCACAGAAATTTTGCAAATTATTTTCAAAATTTAAGTCCACTTCAAACTAAATATAAATTTTATCTTAGTTTAGTTTGACGTGTGAATTGAACGGAAATGAATGGTAAATTTCTTTTAAAGTTAAATTCGAAATAAAAGTTTTCTTCGTCTGGCTTTAATTGGAAGCAATTGCATTAAATTCTAATCACTTTTATCATATGTATGTATGAAATTGTTGTACTACGCAATAACTGGTACTTTATATTGCTATTGAAAAGATATTTCTCTTTTGATATGAAATTAGTAGCCCTGAAAAGGGCTTTGTTAAAAAACAAATTCCATAGTTTTGAAACTTGTGCACGATCTTCAATGTCCTTGTGCTCTTATTTCTTGGAAGCAGCTGCAGTCTTTGCCTTCGGTTTCTTAGCAACAGCAGCTTTCTTTGGCGACACAGCCTTCTTTGGTTTGGGCTTAGCAGTTGCAGTCTTGGGCTTTGGTGCCTTTGGCTTTGCAGCACTCGACTTGACCGCCGCCTTTGCTGTAGTGGGCTTTGCCTTCACTGTACCACTCTTCTTGGCGTCCTTAGCCTTCGCCTTCTCAGCCTTCTTTTTCTCTGCGGTTTTCTTGGTTGCTACAGCTTTGCTCTTGCTTGGTTTCTTCTCAGCGGACCCAGCTGCTTTCTTCGCCTTTGTGCTGCTGACAGCCTTCTTTTTAGCTGCTCCTGCTGCCGTTGATGCAGCTACCTTCTTCGGTTTCTTCTCCACTGAGGCAGACTTTGCTTTTGGCTTTGGCTCCTTCTTGGCAGATGCAGATAATTTGAACGAACCAGAGGCACCCTTGCCTTTAGCTTGGATAAGCTTTCCACTTGCGACAGCAGTCTTCAGGTACTTTTTGATAAACGGTGCCAATTTCTGGGCATCGCACTTGTATGTGGCACTAATGTACTTCTTGATTGCCATCAGCGAAGAGCCGCCACGTTCCTTTAAGTTAAGGATTGATGCGTCCACCATTTGCTGAGTTGGAGGATGTGATGGTGGAACTGCTGCCTTCTTCACCTTCGATGCGGATGCCGATGACGATGCTGGTGCTGCCTTCTTGGCGCCCACCTTCTTTTCGGCTGCGGCTGCAGCTGGTGAGGCAGCCACAGGGGATGCGGATGTTGCAACTGCGGAGTCAGACATCTTTCACTTCACTTTATTTTGCTTTATTTTCACAATAAAATCAACCTTTTAACGGAATTCACATTCGGTTTTTAGATTTTTGGTCACCCGATTGAATGAGAATCAAGTAGAAGAGCGCAGCGAGAATGTTTTGAGCAGTGAACGTTTGCAACAATCAAGTTTGTCATTGAGCTATTATATATTTAATATTTACTAGGGTTAATAGTTGGGTAATTCATTAATTGTATGTTTTAAAATATTCTTAAATATTTGAGCAACCAAATAAAATTGCTAATGTTTTCATAAATTGATTTACGGTGGTCGAAATGCCACCTAAAATTTGACTTTGTGTCTACACAAAAACAATTATCGTTCAAAAAGTTAATTTATAAATATAAGGCAATAATAAATGCATTAATTGTAAGTGCTACTATATTCCTCAAACAATTATATTTATAAATATATTCATTAATATAGATATATTGATCGCTTTTATTTTTATATTTCACTTCAACTTGACCATGTGCAGTGAAAATCAATCGACTCCATAGTGTTAGACGCAATTGTAAAATACTAAGGGAAAATATAAATCGTATAATTTATTGTAATATTATTTATTAAATTTATATTTCTGAACCTTTTACACATCAATATCTATACATTAAATCAATATATGCTTTGTTTTTAGTTTTAAATTGGGCTTCAACTTGACCATAGGCAGTGCAAAATGAATCAACCTCATAGTGCTAAAAGCAATCGAAAGTTTCTATGGAAAAATATAAAACAAATAAGTTTTTCAAAAATTTGCATTAGATTGTAGATCAAGAAATGTATTATTTTGCAATGCATTTGATTAATACCAAACTAATTCAATAATTTGACTAGCTCAAACCATACAACTTGCGAATAGCGAAAATAAAACATCTTAAATAAATATGAATTCTATTATACATATATATAAATTGTTTTTTTTTTCTTATATTTATTATGAAAAGTTAATTTTATTACTAGTTGGCCACATTAAATTGCTTAATATAATAATGTATCTTCTATAGAGTAGTATCTCGTTTGAGATGTATCTTTTAACTAGAGATACATTTCTCGGTACGCTTCAGAAAGGGCGCGATGCAGCCCTCAAGTTCTCGTTACAAATCTAAAGGTATTCAATTTGTATTTAATCTTAAATGTTTCACTCAGTTTATCACATGGTAATCATTATATATAGAAAATATAAATACTCTTTCAAAAATATAATTGTGGTCCTGAAAAGGACCGATTTGTTTATAATTCGATGCTTGCAAAAAAGCGCAACGCACAATTTAAGCACGTTCGCCACGAATACGTCTAGCCAGCTGGATATCTTTGGGCATGATGGTGACACGCTTGGCATGGATAGCGCACAAGTTAGTATCTTCGAATAGGCCAACCAAGTAGGCCTCACTAGCTTCCTGCAGTGCCATCACAGCAGAGCTCTGGAAACGCAGATCGGTTTTGAAATCCTGAGCGATTTCACGAACCAAGCGCTGGAAAGGCAGCTTGCGGATCAGCAACTCAGTGCTCTTTTGGTAACGACGGATTTCACGGAGGGCAACAGTTCCGGGGCGATAACGATGAGGCTTCTTCACACCGCCGGTGGCTGGAGCACTCTTACGTGCTGCCTTTGTTGCCAGCTGCTTACGGGGCGCCTTGCCTCCGGTCGATTTACGAGCTGTCTGCTTTGTACGCGCCATTTTACACAATTCTACTTCACACAGTAACGTTCAAAAATACAATAACCACCATCCCCACAGTGCCTCATATTTATAGTAAAAACGAACGATCGGATCGGGTGGTTGTTAGCCCAGTGTTAGAGCAGGATGT
Organism: Drosophila siamana; assembly: GCA_035047445.1. Lineage (NCBI taxonomy): Eukaryota > Metazoa > Arthropoda > Insecta > Diptera > Drosophilidae > Drosophila > Drosophila siamana. The sequence continues at coordinate 26,725 of JAWNPP010000014.1, read as the reverse complement.
AAGTACATATCGCTGCCCTTTTCTGGTTTTTGTATCTTTCGGTATAAATAGAAGCGTTTGTTGGGAAGCCGAACAACAGTATCTTTGTGACTTTCGTCGAGTGTAAAGCAAAATATTTAAAGTGAAAAATGACTGGTCGTGGTAAAGGTGGCAAAGGCTTGGGAAAAGGTGGCGCCAAGCGTCATCGTAAAGTATTGCGTGACAACATCCAGGGCATCACGAAGCCAGCTATCCGTCGTTTAGCTCGTCGTGGCGGTGTGAAGCGCATCTCTGGGCTTATCTATGAGGAAACTCGTGGTGTGCTGAAGGTATTCTTGGAAAATGTTATCCGTGATGCGGTCACATACACCGAACACGCCAAGAGGAAGACAGTCACAGCCATGGATGTTGTCTACGCTCTGAAGAGGCAAGGCCGCACTCTGTACGGTTTCGGCGGCTAAGAACATTTTGTGTGGAATACACTCAATCAATGTATAAACAACTCAATCGGTCCTTTTCAGGACCACCAAAAAATTCACTAAAAGAGAAGAAAAAATCAATATTTTTACATACATATACCCCACAATCGTATAGATTTACAAACCACAAATATACACCAATTTGCTGATTGGAAATATAGAAATGCGATTCGGGAAATAAAAACAGTCTTGCTACACTAACCTCCAAGCACTTTCCTTTCAAGAATCGAAAATTTGGAGTAATCTTTGAGATCAGCACATGTCTGCAAGGAGTCACTTGCGCCACCTCCTTTTTCAGAGTATTTTGATTTTAGGATCTTAGGATCCACATCGATTACACTGCGCAGACCCGATGGCTCTCTATAATGTTCGAGTGGTACGCAGAGTGGTGCCACATTTTTTATGGAATCTCGCTGATAGCGACAGGCACAGAAATCAAAATTCAAAATCCTCCTTCTAACAAACCAGCTAAATCAAGTTTATTAAATCTTTGCCAAATTATTATTAATATTAAGTTACAAATAAAGTAATGGAAAATTATAGTCTCTTTCGTGAATATTTTTGGTCGTCCTGAAAAGGACGTTTGGGTTTTGTTTGGTATTCATGTAATCGATAATTTAAGCCTTCTTTTCGGTCTTCTTGGGCAAAAGCACTGCCTGAATATTGGGCAACACACCACCTTGGGCAATGGTGACCCCCGAGAGCAGTTTGTTCAACTCCTCATCGTTGCGGATGGCCAATTGCAGATGACGAGGGATAATCCTAGTCTTCTTGTTGTCACGCGCTGCGTTGCCAGCCAACTCCAAAACTTCAGCGGCTAAGTACTCCATAACGGCAGCCAAGTACACTGGAGCGCCAGCACCAACTCGCTCGGCATAGTTGCCCTTGCGAAGCAGTCGATGAATACGGCCAACGGGGAACTGAAGACCAGCGCGGTTGGAACGAGACTTTGCCTTTCCCTTAACTTTTCCACCTTTACCACGACCAGACATTTTTATTTATTTCACTGTTTTACGGTAGACACACAAAACTCGAATGTTGCTTTGCACTGATCACATTGCTATGACATATATACTTTTCCCAGCTACCTACTCGTTCGTGTAAGGGATGACAGCAGCTGTACGAAAAACCAGTCAACTTGGCCGCTTGTATAGCCGAAAACGTTGCTACTTTAAAAGTATAAATGGGAAGCGTTTCAGTTGTAGAACAAAATAACTGTGAAGTGAATTTTGAAAGTGAGAAAGTATGCCGCCCAAGACTAGTGGAAAGGCAGCCAAGAAGGCTGGCAAAGCGCAGAAGAACATCACCAAGAACGACAAGAAGAAGAAGCGCAAGAGGAAGGAAAGCTATGCCATCTACATTTACAAGGTGTTGAAGCAGGTCCATCCTGACACTGGTATCTCATCGAAGGCAATGAGCATCATGAACAGCTTTGTGAACGACATTTTCGAGCGCATTGCTGCCGAGGCCTCTCGCTTGGCTCACTACAACAAGCGGTCCACCATCACCAGTCGGGAAATCCAAACCGCTGTCCGTCTTTTGCTGCCCGGAGAGTTGGCTAAGCACGCTGTCAGTGAGGGAACCAAGGCTGTCACCAAGTACACAAGCTCGAAATAATTGCAGTTTGTTGCACAACCTACAGACATAAAAAAGGCCCTTTTCAGGGCCACAAATTACTTATCTAAAGAGTTGAAATTGAAATATGAAAACTAGCAAGCTATATGATTTGCGTTCCGGTTTTGAATTTCCATCACAGAAATTTTGCAAATTATTTTCAAAATTTAAGTCCACTTCAAACTAAATATAAATTTTATCTTAGTTTAGTTTGACGTGTGAATTGAACGGAAATGAATGGTAAATTTCTTTTAAAGTTCAATTCGAAATAAAAGTGTTCTTCGTCTGGCTTTAATTGGAAGCAATTGCATTAGATTCTAATCACTTTTATCATATGTATGTATGAAATTGTTGTACTACGCAATAACTGGTACTTTATATTGCTATTGAAAAGATATTTCTCTTTTGATATGAAATTAGTAGCCCTGAAAAGGGCTTTGTTAAAAAACAAATTCCATAGTTTTGAAACTTGTGCACGATCTTCAATGTCCTTGTGCTCTTATTTCTTGGAAGCAGCTGCAGTCTTTGCCTTCGGTTTCTTAGCAACAGCAGCTTTCTTTGGCGACACAGCCTTCTTTGGTTTGGGCTTAGCAGTTGCAGTCTTGGGCTTTGGTGCCTTTGGCTTTGCAGCACTCGACTTGACCGCCGCCTTTGCTGTAGTGGGCTTTGCCTTCACTGTACCACTCTTCTTGGCGTCCTTAGCCTTCGCCTTCTCAGCCTTCTTTTTCTCTGCGGTTTTCTTGGTTGCTACAGCTTTGCTCTTGCTTGGTTTCTTCTCAGCGGACCCAGCTGCTTTCTTCGCCTTTGTGCTGCTGACAGCCTTCTTTTTAGCTGCTCCTGCTGCCGTTGATGCAGCTACCTTCTTCGGTTTCTTCTCCACTGAGGCAGACTTTGCTTTTGGCTTTGGCTCCTTCTTGGCAGATGCAGATAATTTGAACGAACCAGAGGCACCCTTGCCTTTAGCTTGGATAAGCTTTCCACTTGCGACAGCAGTCTTCAGGTACTTTTTGATAAACGGTGCCAATTTCTGGGCATCGCACTTGTATGTGGCACTAATGTACTTCTTGATTGCCATCAGCGAAGAGCCGCCACGTTCCTTTAAGTTAAGGATTGATGCGTCCACCATTTGCTGAGTTGGAGGATGTGATGGTGGAACTGCTGCCTTCTTCACCTTCGATGCGGATGCCGATGCCGATGCTGGTGCTGCCTTCTTGGCGGCCACCTTCTTCTCGGCTGCGGCTGCAGCTGGTGGGGCAGCCACAGGGGATGCGGATGTTGCAACTGCGGAGTCAGACATCTTTCACTTCACTTTATTTTGCTTTATTTTCACAATAAAATCAACCTTTTAACGGAATTCACATTCGGTTTTTAGATTTTTGGTCACCCGATTGAATGAGAATCAAGTAGAAGAGCGCAGCGAGAATGTTTTGAGCAGTGAACGTTTGCAACAATCAAGTTTGTCATTGAGCTATTATATATTTAATATTTACTAGGGTTAATAGTTGGGTAATTCATTAATTGTATGTTTTAAAATATTCTTAAATATTTGAGCAACCAAATAAAATTGCTAATGTTTTCATAAATTGATTTACGGTGGTCGAAATGCCACCTAAAATTTGACTTTGTGTCTACACAAAAACAATTATCGTTCAAAAAGTTAATTTATAAATATAAGGCAATAATAAATGCATTAATTGTAAGTGCTACTATATTCCTCAAACAATTATATTTATAAATATATTCATTAATATAGATATATTGATCGCTTTTATTTTTATATTTCACTTCAACTTGACCATGTGCAGTGAAAATCAATCGACTCCATAGTGTTAGACGCAATTGTAAAATACTAAGGAAAAATATAAATCGTATAATTTATTGTAATATTATTTATTAAATTTATATTTCTGAACCTTTTACACATCAATATCTATACATTAAATCAATATATGCTTTGTTTTTAGTTGTAAATTGGGCTTCAACTTGACCATAGGCAGTGCAAAATGAATCAACCTCATAGTGCTAAAAGCAATCGAAAGTTTCTATGGAAAAATATAAAACAAATAAGTTTTTCAAAAATTTGCATTAGATTGTAGATCAAGAAATGTATTATTTTGCAATGCATTTGATTAATACCAAACTAATTCAATAATTTGACTAGCTCAAACCATACAACTTGCGAATAGCGAAAATAAAACATCTTAAATAAATATGAATTCTATTATACATATATTGTTATAAATTGTTTTTTTTTCTTATATTTATTATGAAAAGTTAATTTTATTACTAGTTGGCCACATTAAATTGCTTAATATAATAATGTATCTTCTATAGAGTAGTATCTCGTTTGAGATGTATCTTTTAACTAGAGATACATTTCTCGGTACGCTTCAGAAAGGGCGCGATGCAGCCCTCAAGTTCTCGTTACAAATCTAAAGGTATTCAATTTGTATTTAATCTTAAATGTTTCACTCAGTTTATCACATGGTAATCATTATATATAGAAAATATAAATACTCTTTCAAAAATATAATTGTGGTCCTGAAAAGGACCGATTTGTTTATAATTCGATGCTTGCAAAAAAGCGCAACGCACAATTTAAGCACGTTCGCCACGAATACGTCTAGCCAGCTGGATATCTTTGGGCATGATGGTGACACGCTTGGCATGGATAGCGCACAAGTTAGTATCTTCGAATAGGCCAACCAAGTAGGCCTCACTAGCTTCCTGCAGTGCCATCACAGCAGAGCTCTGGAAACGCAGATCGGTTTTGAAATCCTGAGCGATTTCACGAACCAAGCGCTGGAAAGGCAGCTTGCGGATCAGCAACTCAGTGCTCTTTTGGTAACGACGGATTTCACGGAGGGCAACAGTTCCGGGGCGATAACGATGAGGCTTCTTCACACCGCCGGTGGCTGGAGCACTCTTACGTGCTGCCTTTGTTGCCAGCTGCTTACGGGGCGCCTTGCCTCCGGTCGATTTACGAGCTGTCTGCTTTGTACGCGCCATTTTTCACAATTCTACTTCACACAGTAACGTTCAAAAATACAATAACCACCATCCCCACAGTGCCTCATATTTATAGTAAAGACTGAACGAACGATCGGATCGGGTGGTTGTTAGCCCAGTGTTAGAGCAGGATGTAAATACATATCGCTGCCCTTTTCTGGTTTTTGTATCTTTCGGTATAAATAGAAGCGTTTGTTGGGAAGCCGAACAACAGTATCTTTGTGACTTTCGTCGAGTGTAAAGCAAAATATTTAAAGTGAAAAATGACTGGTCGTGGTAAAGGTGGCAAAGGCTTGGGAAAAGGTGGCGCCAAGCGTCATCGTAAAGTATTGCGTGACAACATCCAGGGCATCACGAAGCCAGCTATCCGTCGTTTAGCTCGTCGTGGCGGTGTGAAGCGCATCTCTGGGCTTATCTATGAGGAAACTCGTGGTGTGCTGAAGGTATTCTTGGAAAATGTTATCCGTGATGCGGTCACATACACCGAACACGCCAAGAGGAAGACAGTCACAGCCATGGATGTTGTCTACGCTCTGAAGAGGCAAGGCCGCACTCTGTACGGTTTCGGCGGCTAAGAACATTTTGTGTGGAATACACTCAATCAATGTATAAACAACTCAATCGGTCCTTTTCAGGACCACCAAAAAATTCACTAAAAGAGAAGAAAAAATCAATATTTTTACATACATATACCCCACAATCGTATAGATTTACAAACCACAAATATACACCAATTTGCTGATTGGAAATATAGAAATGCGATTCGGGAAATAAAAACAGTCTTGCTACACTAACCTCCAAGCACTTTCCTTTCAAGAATCGAAAATTTGGAGTAATCTTTGAGATCAGCACATGTCTGCAAGGAGTCACTTGCGCCACCTCCTTTTTCAGAGTATTTTGATTTTAGGATCTTAGGATCCACATCGATTACACTGCGCAGACCCGATGGCTCTCTATAATGTTCGAGTGGTACGCAGAGTGGTGCCACATTTTTTATGGAATCTCGCTGATAGCGACAGGCACAGAAATTACAAAATTCAAAATCCTCCTTCTAACAAACCAGCTAAATCAAGTTTATTAAATCTTTGCCAAATTATTATTAATATTAAGTTACAAATAAAGTAATGGAAAATTATAGTCTCTTTCGTGAATATTTTTGGTCGTCCTGAAAAGGACGTTTGGGTTTTGTTTGGTATTCATGTAATCGATAATTTAAGCCTTCTTTTCGGTCTTCTTGGGCAAAAGCACTGCCTGAATATTGGGCAACACACCACCTTGGGCAATGGTGACCCCCGAGAGCAGTTTGTTCAACTCCTCATCGTTGCGGATGGCCAATTGCAGATGACGAGGGATAATCCTAGTCTTCTTGTTGTCACGCGCTGCGTTGCCAGCCAACTCCAAAACTTCAGCGGCTAAGTACTCCATAACGGCAGCCAAGTACACTGGAGCGCCAGCACCAACTCGCTCGGCATAGTTGCCCTTGCGAAGCAGTCGATGAATACGGCCAACGGGGAACTGAAGACCAGCGCGGTTGGAACGAGACTTTGCCTTTCCCTTAACTTTTCCACCTTTACCACGACCAGACATTTTTATTTATTTCACTGTTTTACGGTAGACACACAAAACTCGAATGTTGCTTTGCACTGATCACATTGCTATGACATATATACTTTTCCCAGCTACCTACTCGTTCGTGTAAGGGATGACAGCAGCTGTACGAAAAACCAGTCAACTTGGCCGCTTGTATAGCCGAAAACGTTGCTACTTTAAAAGTATAAATGGGAAGCGTTTCAGTTGTAGAACAAAATAACTGTGAAGTGAATTTTGAAAGTGAGAAAGTATGCCGCCCAAGACTAGTGGAAAGGCAGCCAAGAAGGCTGGCAAAGCGCAGAAGAACATCACCAAGAACGACAAGAAGAAGAAGCGCAAGAGGAAGGAAAGCTATGCCATCTACATTTACAAGGTGTTGAAGCAGGTCCATCCTGACACTGGTATCTCATCGAAGGCAATGAGCATCATGAACAGCTTTGTGAACGACATTTTCGAGCGCATTGCTGCCGAGGCCTCTCGCTTGGCTCACTACAACAAGCGGTCCACCATCACCAGTCGGGAAATCCAAACCGCTGTCCGTCTTTTGCTGCCCGGAGAGTTGGCTAAGCACGCTGTCAGTGAGGGAACCAAGGCTGTCACCAAGTACACAAGCTCGAAATAATTGCAGTTTGTTGCACAACCTACAGACATTAAAAGGCCCTTTTCAGGGCCACAAATTACTTATCTAAAGAGTTGAAATTGAAATATGAAAACTAGCAAGCTATGTAGTATATGATTTGCGTTCCGGTTTTGAATTTCCATCACAGAAATTTTGCAAATTATTTTCAAAATTTAAGTCCACTTCAAACTAAATATAAATTTTATCTTAGTTTAGTTTGACGTGTGAATTGAACGGAAATGAATGGTAAATTTCTTTTAAAGTTCAATTCGAAATAAAAGTGTTCTTCGTCTGGCTTTAATTGGAAGCAATTGCATTAGATTCTAATCACTTTTATCATATGTATGTATGAAATTGTTGTACTACGCAATAACTGGTACTTTATATTGCTATTGAAAAGATATTTCTCTTTTGATATGAAATTAGTAGCCCTGAAAAGGGCTTTGTTAAAAAACAAATTCCATAGTTTTGAAACTTGTGCACGATCTTCAATGTCCTTGTGCTCTTATTTCTTGGAAGCAGCTGCAGTCTTTGCCTTCGGTTTCTTAGCAACAGCAGCTTTCTTTGGCGACACAGCCTTCTTTGGTTTGGGCTTAGCAGTTGCAGTCTTGGGCTTTGGTGCCTTTGGCTTTGCAGCACTCGACTTGACCGCCGCCTTTGCTGTAGTGGGCTTTGCCTTCACTGTACCACTCTTCTTGGCGTCCTTAGCCTTCGCCTTCTCAGCCTTCTTTTTCTCTGCGGTTTTCTTGGTTGCTACAGCTTTGCTCTTGCTTGGTTTCTTCTCAGCGGACCCAGCTGCTTTCTTCGCCTTTGTGCTGCTGACAGCCTTCTTTTTAGCTGCTCCTGCTGCCGTTGATGCAGCTACCTTCTTCGGTTTCTTCTCCACTGAGGCAGACTTTGCTTTTGGCTTTGGCTCCTTCTTGGCAGATGCAGATAATTTGAACGAACCAGAGGCACCCTTGCCTTTAGCTTGGATAAGCTTTCCACTTGCGACAGCAGTCTTCAGGTACTTTTTGATAAACGGTGCCAATTTCTGGGCATCGCACTTGTATGTGGCACTAATGTACTTCTTGATTGCCATCAGCGAAGAGCCGCCACGTTCCTTTAAGTTAAGGATTGATGCGTCCACCATTTGCTGAGTTGGAGGATGTGATGGTGGAACTGCTGCCTTCTTCACCTTCGATGCGGATGCCGATGCCGATGCTGGTGCTGCCTTCTTGGCGGCCACCTTCTTCTCGGCTGCGGCTGCAGCTGGTGGGGCAGCCACAGGGGATGCGGATGTTGCAACTGCGGAGTCAGACATCTTTCACTTCACTTTATTTTGCTTTATTTTCACAATAAAATCAACCTTTTAACGGAATTCACATTCGGTTTTTAGATTTTTGGTCACCCGATTGAATGAGAATCAAGTAGAAGAGCGCAGCGAGAATGTTTTGAGCAGTGAACGTTTGCAACAATCAAGTTTGTCATTGAGCTATTATATATTTAATATTTACTAGGGTTAATAGTTGGGTAATTCATTAATTGTATGTTTTAAAATATTCTTAAATATTTGAGCAACCAAATAAAATTGCTAATGTTTTCATAAATTGATTTACGGTGGTCGAAATGCCACCTAAAATTTGACTTTGTGTCTACACAAAAACAATTATCGTTCAAAAAGTTAATTTATAAATATAAGGCAATAATAAATGCATTAATTGTAAGTGCTACTATATTCCTCAAACAATTATATTTATAAATATATTCATTAATATAGATATATTGATCGCTTTTATTTTTATATTTCACTTCAACTTGACCATGTGCAGTGAAAATCAATCGACTCCATAGTGTTAGACGCAATTGTAAAATACTAAGGGAAAATATAAATCGTATAATTTATTGTAATATTATTTATTAAATTTATATTTCTGAACCTTTTACACATCAATATCTATACATTAAATCAATATATGCTTTGTTTTTAGTTGTAAATTGGGCTTCAACTTGACCATAGGCAGTGCAAAATGAATCAACCTCATAGTGCTAAAAGCAATCGAAAGTTTCTATGGAAAAATATAAAACAAATAAGTTTTTCAAAAATTTGCATTAGATTGTAGATCAAGAAATGTATTATTTTGCAATGCATTTGATTAATACCAAACTAATTCAATAATTTGACTAGCTCAAACCATACAACTTGCGAATAGCGAAAATAAAACATCTTAAATAAATATGAATTCTATTATACATATATTGTTATAAATTGTTTTTTTTTTCTTATATTTATTATGAAAAGTTAATTTTATTACTAGTTGGCCACATTAAATTGCTTAATATAATAATGTATCTTCTATAGAGTAGTATCTCGTTTGAGATGTATCTTTTAACTAGAGATACATTTCTCGGTACGCTTCAGAAAGGGCGCGATGCAGCCCTCAAGTTCTCGTTACAAATCTAAAGGTATTCAATTTGTATTTAATCTTAAATGTTTCACTCAGTTTATCACATGGTAATCATTATATATAGAAAATATAAATACTCTTTCAAAAATATAATTGTGGTCCTGAAAAGGACCGATTTGTTTATAATTCGATGCTTGCAAAAAAGCGCAACGCACAATTTAAGCACGTTCGCCACGAATACGTCTAGCCAGCTGGATATCTTTGGGCATGATGGTGACACGCTTGGCATGGATAGCGCACAAGTTAGTATCTTCGAATAGGCCAACCAAGTAGGCCTCACTAGCTTCCTGCAGTGCCATCACAGCAGAGCTCTGGAAACGCAGATCGGTTTTGAAATCCTGAGCGATTTCACGAACCAAGCGCTGGAAAGGCAGCTTGCGGATCAGCAACTCAGTGCTCTTTTGGTAACGACGGATTTCACGGAGGGCAACAGTTCCGGGGCGATAACGATGAGGCTTCTTCACACCGCCGGTGGCTGGAGCACTCTTACGTGCTGCCTTTGTTGCCAGCTGCTTACGGGGCGCCTTGCCTCCGGTCGATTTACGAGCTGTCTGCTTTGTACGCGCCATTTTTCACAATTCTACTTCACACAGTAACGTTCAAAAATACAATAACCACCATCCCCACAGTGCCTCATATTTATAGTAAGAGACGAACGAACGATCGGATCGGGTGGTTGTTAGCCCAGTGTTAGAGCAGGATGTAAGTACATATCGCTGCCCTTTTCTGGTTTTTGTATCTTTCGGTATAAATAGAAGCGTTTGTTGGGAAGCCGAACAACAGTATCTTTGTGACTTTCGTCGAGTGTAAAGCAAAATATTTAAAGTGAAAAATGACTGGTCGTGGTAAAGGTGGCAAAGGCTTGGGAAAAGGTGGCGCCAAGCGTCATCGTAAAGTATTGCGTGACAACATCCAGGGCATCACGAAGCCAGCTATCCGTCGTTTAGCTCGTCGTGGCGGTGTGAAGCGCATCTCTGGGCTTATCTATGAGGAAACTCGTGGTGTGCTGAAGGTATTCTTGGAAAATGTTATCCGTGATGCGGTCACATACACCGAACACGCCAAGAGGAAGACAGTCACAGCCATGGATGTTGTCTACGCTCTGAAGAGGCAAGGCCGCACTCTGTACGGTTTCGGCGGCTAAGAACATTTTGTGTGGAATACACTCAATCAATGTATAAACAACTCAATCGGTCCTTTTCAGGACCACCAAAAAATTCACTAAAAGAGAAGAAAAAATCAATATTTTTACATACATATACCCCACAATCGTATAGATTTACAAACCACAAATATACACCAATTTGCTGATTGGAAATATAGAAATGCGATTCGGGAAATAAAAACAGTCTTGCTACACTAACCTCCAAGCACTTTCCTTTCAAGAATCGAAAATTTGGAGTAATCTTTGAGATCAGCACATGTCTGCAAGGAGTCACTTGCGCCACCTCCTTTTTCAGAGTATTTTGATTTTAGGATCTTAGGATCCACATCGATTACACTGCGCAGACCCGATGGCTCTCTATAATGTTCGAGTGGTACGCAGAGTGGTGCCACATTTTTTATGGAATCTCGCTGATAGCGACAGGCACAGAAATCAAAATTCAAAATCCTCCTTCTAACAAACCAGCTAAATCAAGTTTATTAAATCTTTGCCAAATTATTATTAATATTAAGTTACAAATAAAGTAATGGAAAATTATAGTCTCTTTCGTGAATATTTTTGGTCGTCCTGAAAAGGACGTTTGGGTTTTGTTTGGTATTCATGTAATCGATAATTTAAGCCTTCTTTTCGGTCTTCTTGGGCAAAAGCACTGCCTGAATATTGGGCAACACACCACCTTGGGCAATGGTGACCCCCGAGAGCAGTTTGTTCAACTCCTCATCGTTGCGGATGGCCAATTGCAGATGACGAGGGATAATCCTAGTCTTCTTGTTGTCACGCGCTGCGTTGCCAGCCAACTCCAAAACTTCAGCGGCTAAGTACTCCATAACGGCAGCCAAGTACACTGGAGCGCCAGCACCAACTCGCTCGGCATAGTTGCCCTTGCGAAGCAGTCGATGAATACGGCCAACGGGGAACTGAAGACCAGCGCGGTTGGAACGAGACTTTGCCTTTCCCTTAACTTTTCCACCTTTACCACGACCAGACATTTTTATTTATTTCACTGTTTTACGGTAGACACACAAAACTCGAATGTTGCTTTGCACTGATCACATTGCTATGACATATATACTTTTCCCAGCTACCTACTCGTTCGTGTAAGGGATGACAGCAGCTGTACGAAAAACCAGTCAACTTGGCCGCTTGTATAGCCGAAAACGTTGCTACTTTAAAAGTATAAATGGGAAGCGTTTCAGTTGTAGAACAAAATAACTGTGAAGTGAATTTTGAAAGTGAGAAAGTATGCCGCCCAAGACTAGTGGAAAGGCAGCCAAGAAGGCTGGCAAAGCGCAGAAGAACATCACCAAGAACGACAAGAAGAAGAAGCGCAAGAGGAAGGAAAGCTATGCCATCTACATTTACAAGGTGTTGAAGCAGGTCCATCCTGACACTGGTATCTCATCGAAGGCAATGAGCATCATGAACAGCTTTGTGAACGACATTTTCGAGCGCATTGCTGCCGAGGCCTCTCGCTTGGCTCACTACAACAAGCGGTCCACCATCACCAGTCGGGAAATCCAAACCGCTGTCCGTCTTTTGCTGCCCGGAGAGTTGGCTAAGCACGCTGTCAGTGAGGGAACCAAGGCTGTCACCAAGTACACAAGCTCGAAATAATTGCAGTTTGTTGCACAACCTACAGACATAAAAAAGGCCCTTTTCAGGGCCACAAATTACTTATCTAAAGAGTTGAAATTTAAATATGAAAACTAGCAAGCTATGTAGTATATGATTTGCGTTCCGGTTTTGAATTTCCATCACAGAAATTTTGCAAATTATTTTCAAAATTTAAGTCCACTTCAAACTAAATATAAATTTTATCTTAGTTTAGTTTGACGTGTGAATTGAACGGAAATGAATGGTAAATTTCTTTTAAAGTTCAATTCGAAATAAAAGTGTTCTTCGTCTGGCTTTAATTGGAAGCAATTGCATTAGATTCTAATCACTTTTATCATATGTATGTATGAAATTGTTGTACTACGCAATAACTGGTACTTTATATTGCTATTGAAAAGATATTTCTCTTTTGATATGAAATTAGTAGCCCTGAAAAGGGCTTTGTTAAAAAACAAATTCCATAGTTTTGAAACTTGTGCACGATCTTCAATGTCCTTGTGCTCTTATTTCTTGGAAGCAGCTGCAGTCTTTGCCTTCGGTTTCTTAGCAACAGCAGCTTTCTTTGGCGACACAGCCTTCTTTGGTTTGGGCTTAGCAGTTGCAGTCTTGGGCTTTGGTGCCTTTGGCTTTGCAGCACTCGACTTGACCGCCGCCTTTGCTGTAGTTGGCTTTGCCTTCACTGTACCACTCTTCTTGGCGTCCTTAGCCTTCGCCTTCTCAGCCTTCTTTTTCTCTGCGGTTTTCTTGGTTGCTACAGCTTTGCTCTTGCTTGGTTTCTTCTCAGCGGACCCAGCTGCTTTCTTCGCCTTTGTGCTGCTGACAGCCTTCTTTTTAGCTGCTCCTGCTGCCGTTGATGCAGCTACCTTCTTCGGTTTCTTCTCCACTGAGGCAGACTTTGCTTTTGGCTTTGGCTCCTTCTTGGCAGATGCAGATAATTTGAACGAACCAGAGGCACCCTTGCCTTTAGCTTGGATAAGCTTTCCACTTGCGACAGCAGTCTTCAGGTACTTTTTGATAAACGGTGCCAATTTCTGGGCATCGCACTTGTATGTGGCACTAATGTACTTCTTGATTGCCATCAGCGAAGAGCCGCCACGTTCCTTTAAGTTAAGGATTGATGCGTCCACCATTTGCTGAGTTGGAGGATGTGATGGTGGAACTGCTGCCTTCTTCACCTTCGATGCGGATGCCGATGCCGATGCTGGTGCTGCCTTCTTGGCGGCCACCTTCTTCTCGGCTGCGGCTGCAGCTGGTGGGGCAGCCACAGGGGATGCGGATGTTGCAACTGCGGAGTCAGACATCTTTCACTTCACTTTATTTTGCTTTATTTTCACAATAAAATCAACCTTTTAACGGAATTCACATTCGGTTTTTAGATTTTTGGTCACCCGATTGAATGAGAATCAAGTAGAAGAGCGCAGCGAGAATGTTTTGAGCAGTGAACGTTTGCAACAATCAAGTTTGTCATTGAGCTATTATATATTTAATATTTACTAGGGTTAATAGTTGGGTAATTCATTAATTGTATGTTTTAAAATATTCTTAAATATTTGAGCAACCAAATAAAATTGCTAATGTTTTCATAAATTGATTTACGGTGGTCGAAATGCCACCTAAAATTTGACTTTGTGTCTACACAAAAACAATTATCGTTCAAAAAGTTAATTTATAAATATAAGGCAATAATAAATGCATTAATTGTAAGTGCTACTATATTCCTCAAACAATTATATTTATAAATATATTCATTAATATAGATATATTGATCGCTTTTATTTTTATATTTCACTTCAACTTGACCATGTGCAGTGAAAATCAATCGACTCCATAGTGTTAGACGCAATTGTAAAATACTAAGGAAAAATATAAATCGTATAATTTATTGTAATATTATTTATTAAATTTATATTTCTGAACCTTTTACACATCAATATCTATACATTAAATCAATATATGCTTTGTTTTTAGTTGTAAATTGGGCTTCAACTTGACCATAGGCAGTGCAAAATGAATCAACCTCATAGTGCTAAAAGCAATCGAAAGTTTCTATGGAAAAATATAAAACAAATAAGTTTTTCAAAAATTTGCATTAGATTGTAGATCAAGAAATGTATTATTTTGCAATGCATTTGATTAATACCAAACTAATTCAATAATTTGACTAGCTCAAACCATACAACTTGCGAATAGCGAAAATAAAACATCTTAAATAAATATGAATTCTATTATACATATATTGTTATAAATTGTTTTTTTTTTCTTATATTTATTATGAAAAGTTAATTTTATTACTAGTTGGCCACATTAAATTGCTTAATATAATAATGTATCTTCTATAGAGTAGTATCTCGTTTGAGATGTATCTTTTAACTAGAGATACATTTCTCGGTACGCTTCAGAAAGGGCGCGATGCAGCCCTCAAGTTCTCGTTACAAATCTAAAGGTATTCAATTTGTATTTAATCTTAAATGTTTCACTCAGTTTATCACATGGTAATCATTATATATAGAAAATATAAATACTCTTTCAAAAATATAATTGTGGTCCTGAAAAGGACCGATTTGTTTATAATTCGATGCTTGCAAAAAAGCGCAACGCACAATTTAAGCACGTTCGCCACGAATACGTCTAGCCAGCTGGATATCTTTGGGCATGATGGTGACACGCTTGGCATGGATAGCGCACAAGTTAGTATCTTCGAATAGGCCAACCAAGTAGGCCTCACTAGCTTCCTGCAGTGCCATCACAGCAGAGCTCTGGAAACGCAGATCGGTTTTGAAATCCTGAGCGATTTCACGAACCAAGCGCTGGAAAGGCAGCTTGCGGATCAGCAACTCAGTGCTCTTTTGGTAACGACGGATTTCACGGAGGGCAACAGTTCCGGGGCGATAACGATGAGGCTTCTTCACACCGCCGGTGGCTGGAGCACTCTTACGTGCTGCCTTTGTTGCCAGCTGCTTACGGGGCGCCTTGCCTCCGGTCGATTTACGAGCTGTCTGCTTTGTACGCGCCATTTTACACAATTCTACTTCACACAGTAACGTTCAAAAATACAATAACCACCATCCCCACAGTGCCTCATATTTATAGTAAATGTGCGCTGGCTTGCCGAGTGAGAACGTGAACGAACGATCGGATCGGGTGGTTGTTAGGCCAGTGTTAGAGCAGGATGTAAGTACATATCGCTGCCCTTTTCTGGTTTTTGTATCTTTCGGTATAAATAGAAGCGTTTGTTGGGAAGCCGAACAACAGTATCTTTGTGACTTTCGTCGAGTGTAAAGCAAAATATTTAAAGTGAAAAATGACTGGTCGTGGTAAAGGTGGCAAAGGCTTGGGAAAAGGTGGCGCCAAGCGTCATCGTAAAGTATTGCGTGACAACATCCAGGGCATCACGAAGCCAGCTATCCGTCGTTTAGCTCGTCGTGGCGGTGTGAAGCGCATCTCTGGGCTTATCTATGAGGAAACTCGTGGTGTGCTGAAGGTATTCTTGGAAAATGTTATCCGTGATGCGGTCACATACACCGAACACGCCAAGAGGAAGACAGTCACAGCCATGGATGTTGTCTACGCTCTGAAGAGGCAAGGCCGCACTCTGTACGGTTTCGGCGGCTAAGAACATTTTGTGTGGAATACACTCAATCAATGTATAAACAACTCAATCGGTCCTTTTCAGGACCACCAAAAAATTCACTAAAAGAGAAGAAAAAATCAATATTTTTACATACATATACCCCACAATCGTATAGATTTACAAACCACAAATATACACCAATTTGCTGATTGGAAATATAGAAATGCGATTCGGGAAATAAAAACAGTCTTGCTACACTAACCTCCAAGCACTTTCCTTTCAAGAATCGAAAATTTGGAGTAATCTTTGAGATCAGCACATGTCTGCAAGGAGTCACTTGCGCCACCTCCTTTTTCAGAGTATTTTGATTTTAGGATCTTAGGATCCACATCGATTACACTGCGCAGACCCGATGGCTCTCTATAATGTTCGAGTGGTACGCAGAGTGGTGCCACATTTTTTATGGAATCTCGCTGATAGCGACAGGCACAGAAATCAAAACAAAATCCTCCTTCTAACAAACCAGCTAAATCAAGTTTATTAAATCTTTGCCAAATTATTATTAATATTAAGTTACAAATAAAGTAATGGAAAATTATAGTCTCTTTCGTGAATATTTTTGGTCGTCCTGAAAAGGACGTTTGGGTTTTGTTTGGTATTCATGTAATCGATAATTTAAGCCTTCTTTTCGGTCTTCTTGGGCAAAAGCACTGCCTGAATATTGGGCAACACACCACCTTGGGCAATGGTGACCCCCGAGAGCAGTTTGTTCAACTCCTCATCGTTGCGGATGGCCAATTGCAGATGACGAGGGATAATCCTAGTCTTCTTGTTGTCACGCGCTGCGTTGCCAGCCAACTCCAAAACTTCAGCGGCTAAGTACTCCATAACGGCAGCCAAGTACACTGGAGCGCCAGCACCAACTCGCTCGGCATAGTTGCCCTTGCGAAGCAGTCGATGAATACGGCCAACGGGGAACTGAAGACCAGCGCGGTTGGAACGAGACTTTGCCTTTCCCTTAACTTTTCCACCTTTACCACGACCAGACATTTTTATTTATTTCACTGTTTTACGGTAGACACACAAAACTCGAATGTTGCTTTGCACTGATCACATTGCTATGACATATATACTTTTCCCAGCTACCTACTCGTTCGTGTAAGGGATGACAGCAGCTGTACGAAAAACCAGTCAACTTGGCCGCTTGTATAGCCGAAAACGTTGCTACTTTAAAAGTATAAATGGGAAGCGTTTCAGTTGTAGAACAAAATAACTGTGAAGTGAATTTTGAAAGTGAGAAAGTATGCCGCCCAAGACTAGTGGAAAGGCAGCCAAGAAGGCTGGCAAAGCGCAGAAGAACATCACCAAGAACGACAAGAAGAAGAAGCGCAAGAGGAAGGAAAGCTATGCCATCTACATTTACAAGGTGTTGAAGCAGGTCCATCCTGACACTGGTATCTCATCGAAGGCAATGAGCATCATGAACAGCTTTGTGAACGACATTTTCGAGCGCATTGCTGCCGAGGCCTCTCGCTTGGCTCACTACAACAAGCGGTCCACCATCACCAGTCGGGAAATCCAAACCGCTGTCCGTCTTTTGCTGCCCGGAGAGTTGGCTAAGCACGCTGTCAGTGAGGGAACCAAGGCTGTCACCAAGTACACAAGCTCGAAATAATTGCAGTTTGTTGCACAACCTACAGACATAAAAAAGGCCCTTTTCAGGGCCACAAATTACTTATCTAAAGAGTTGAAATTTAAATATGAAAACTAGCAAGCTATGTAGTATATGATTTGCGTTCCGGTTTTGAATTTCCATCACAGAAATTTTGCAAATTATTTTCAAAATTTAAGTCCACTTCAAACTAAATATAAATTTTATCTTAGTTTAGTTTGACGTGTGAATTGAACGGAAATGAATGGTAAATTTCTTTTAAAGTTCAATTCGAAATAAAAGTGTTCTTCGTCTGGCTTTAATTGGAAGCAATTGCATTAGATTCTAATCACTTTTATCATATGTATGTATGAAATTGTTGTACTACGCAATAACTGGTACTTTATATTGCTATTGAAAAGATATTTCTCTTTTGATATGAAATTAGTAGCCCTGAAAAGGGCTTTGTTAAAAAACAAATTCCATAGTTTTGAAACTTGTGCACGATCTTCAATGTCCTTGTGCTCTTATTTCTTGGAAGCAGCTGCAGTCTTTGCCTTCGGTTTCTTAGCAACAGCAGCTTTCTTTGGCGACACAGCCTTCTTTGGTTTGGGCTTAGCAGTTGCAGTCTTGGGCTTTGGTGCCTTTGGCTTTGCAGCACTCGACTTGACCGCCGCCTTTGCTGTAGTTGGCTTTGCCTTCACTGTACCACTCTTCTTGGCGTCCTTAGCCTTCGCCTTCTCAGCCTTCTTTTTCTCTGCGGTTTTCTTGGTTGCTACAGCTTTGCTCTTGCTTGGTTTCTTCTCAGCGGACCCAGCTGCTTTCTTCGCCTTTGTGCTGCTGACAGCCTTCTTTTTAGCTGCTCCTGCTGCCGTTGATGCAGCTACCTTCTTCGGTTTCTTCTCCACTGAGGCAGACTTTGCTTTTGGCTTTGGCTCCTTCTTGGCAGATGCAGATAATTTGAACGAACCAGAGGCACCCTTGCCTTTAGCTTGGATAAGCTTTCCACTTGCGACAGCAGTCTTCAGGTACTTTTTGATAAACGGTGCCAATTTCTGGGCATCGCACTTGTATGTGGCACTAATGTACTTCTTGATTGCCATCAGCGAAGAGCCGCCACGTTCCTTTAAGTTAAGGATTGATGCGTCCACCATTTGCTGAGTTGGAGGATGTGATGGTGGAACTGCTGCCTTCTTCACCTTCGATGCGGATGCCGATGCCGATGCTGGTGCTGCCTTCTTGGCGGCCACCTTCTTCTCGGCTGCGGCTGCAGCTGGTGGGGCAGCCACAGGGGATGCGGATGTTGCAACTGCGGAGTCAGACATCTTTCACTTCACTTTATTTTGCTTTATTTTCACAATAAAATCAACCTTTTAACGGAATTCACATTCGGTTTTTAGATTTTTGGTCACCCGATTGAATGAGAATCAAGTAGAAGAGCGCAGCGAGAATGTTTTGAGCAGTGAACGTTTGCAACAATCAAGTTTGTCATTGAGCTATTATATATTTAATATTTACTAGGGTTAATAGTTGGATAATTCATTAATTGTATGTTTTAAAATATTCTTAAATATTTGAGCAACCAAATAAAATTGCTAATGTTTTCATAAATTGATTTACGGTGGTCGAAATGCCACCTAAAATTTGACTTTGTGTCTACACAAAAACAATTATCGTTCAAAAAGTTAATTTATAAATATAAGGCAATAATAAATGCATTAATTGTAAGTGCTACTATATTCCTCAAACAATTATATTTATAAATATATTCATTAATATAGATATATTGATCGCTTTTATTTTTATATTTCACTTCAACTTGACCATGTGCAGTGAAAATTAATCGACTCCATAGTGTTAGACGCAATTGTAAAATACTAAGGAAAAATATAAATCGTATAATTTATTGTAATATTATTTATTAAATTTATATTTCTGAACCTTTTACACATCAATATCTATACATTAAATCAATATATGCTTTGTTTTTAGTTGTAAATTGGGCTTCAACTTGACCATAGGCAGTGCAAAATGAATCAACCTCATAGTGCTAAAAGCAATCGAAAGTTTCTATGGAAAAATATAAAACAAATAAGTTTTTCAAAAATTTGCATTAGATTGTAGATCAAGAAATGTATTATTTTGCAATGCATTTGATTAATACCAAACTAATTCAATAATTTGACTAGCTCAAACCATACAACTTGCGAATAGCGAAAATAAAACATCTTAAATAAATATGAATTCTATTATACATATATTGTTATAAATTGTTTTTTTTTTCTTATATTTATTATGAAAAGTTAATTTTATTACTAGTTGGCCACATTAAATTGCTTAATATAATAATGTATCTTCTATAGAGTAGTATCTCGTTTGAGATGTATCTTTTAACTAGAGATACATTTCTCGGTACGCTTCAGAAAGGGCGCGATGCAGCCCTCAAGTTCTCGTTACAAATCTAAAGGTATTCAATTTGTATTTAATCTTAAATGTTTCACTCAGTTTATCACATGGTAATCATTATATATAGAAAATATAAATACTCTTTCAAAAATATAATTGTGGTCCTGAAAAGGACCGATTTGTTTATAATTCGATGCTTGCAAAAAAGCGCAACGCACAATTTAAGCACGTTCGCCACGAATACGTCTAGCCAGCTGGATATCTTTGGGCATGATGGTGACACGCTTGGCATGGATAGCGCACAAGTTAGTATCTTCGAATAGGCCAACCAAGTAGGCCTCACTAGCTTCCTGCAGTGCCATCACAGCAGAGCTCTGGAAACGCAGATCGGTTTTGAAATCCTGAGCGATTTCACGAACCAAGCGCTGGAAAGGCAGCTTGCGGATCAGCAACTCAGTGCTCTTTTGGTAACGACGGATTTCACGGAGGGCAACAGTTCCGGGGCGATAACGATGAGGCTTCTTCACACCGCCGGTGGCTGGAGCACTCTTACGTGCTGCCTTTGTTGCCAGCTGCTTACGGGGCGCCTTGCCTCCGGTCGATTTACGAGCTGTCTGCTTTGTACGCGCCATTTTACACAATTCTACTTCACACAGTAACGTTCAAAAATACAATAACCACCATCCCCACAGTGCCTCATATTTATAGTAAATGTGCGCTGGCTTGCCGAGTGAGAACGTGAACGAACGATCGGATCGGGTGGTTGTTAGGCCAGTGTTAGAGCAGGATGTAAGTACATATCGCTGCCCTTTTCTGGTTTTTGTATCTTTCGGTATAAATAGAAGCGTTTGTTGGGAAGCCGAACAACAGTATCTTTGTGACTTTCGTCGAGTGTAAAGCAAAATATTTAAAGTGAAAAATGACTGGTCGTGGTAAAGGTGGCAAAGGCTTGGGAAAAGGTGGCGCCAAGCGTCATCGTAAAGTATTGCGTGACAACATCCAGGGCATCACGAAGCCAGCTATCCGTCGTTTAGCTCGTCGTGGCGGTGTGAAGCGCATCTCTGGGCTTATCTATGAGGAAACTCGTGGTGTGCTGAAGGTATTCTTGGAAAATGTTATCCGTGATGCGGTCACATACACCGAACACGCCAAGAGGAAGACAGTCACAGCCATGGATGTTGTCTACGCTCTGAAGAGGCAAGGCCGCACTCTGTACGGTTTCGGCGGCTAAGAACATTTTGTGTGGAATACACTCAATCAATGTATAAACAACTCAATCGGTCCTTTTCAGGACCACCAAAAAATTCACTAAAAGAGAAGAAAAAATCAATATTTTTACATACATATACCCCACAATCGTATAGATTTACAAACCACAAATATACACCAATTTGCTGATTGGAAATATAGAAATGCGATTCGGGAAATAAAAACAGTCTTGCTACACTAACCTCCAAGCACTTTCCTTTCAAGAATCGAAAATTTGGAGTAATCTTTGAGATCAGCACATGTCTGCAAGGAGTCACTTGCGCCACCTCCTTTTTCAGAGTATTTTGATTTTAGGATCTTAGGATCCACATCGATTACACTGCGCAGACCCGATGGCTCTCTATAATGTTCGAGTGGTACGCAGAGTGGTGCCACATTTTTTATGGAATCTCGCTGATAGCGACAGGCACAGAAATCAAAATCCTCCTAACAAACCAGCTAAATCAAGTTTATTAAATCTTTGCCAAATTATTATTAATATTAAGTTACAAATAAAGTAATGGAAAATTATAGTCTCTTTCGTGAATATTTTTGGTCGTCCTGAAAAGGACGTTTGGGTTTTGTTTGGTATTCATGTAATCGATAATTTAAGCCTTCTTTTCGGTCTTCTTGGGCAAAAGCACTGCCTGAATATTGGGCAACACACCACCTTGGGCAATGGTGACCCCCGAGAGCAGTTTGTTCAACTCCTCATCGTTGCGGATGGCCAATTGCAGATGACGAGGGATAATCCTAGTCTTCTTGTTGTCACGCGCTGCGTTGCCAGCCAACTCCAAAACTTCAGCGGCTAAGTACTCCATAACGGCAGCCAAGTACACTGGAGCGCCAGCACCAACTCGCTCGGCATAGTTGCCCTTGCGAAGCAGTCGATGAATACGGCCAACGGGGAACTGAAGACCAGCGCGGTTGGAACGAGACTTTGCCTTTCCCTTAACTTTTCCACCTTTACCACGACCAGACATTTTTATTTATTTCACTGTTTTACGGTAGACACACAAAACTCGAATGTTGCTTTGCACTGATCACATTGCTATGACATATATACTTTTCCCAGCTACCTACTCGTTCGTGTAAGGGATGACAGCAGCTGTACGAAAAACCAGTCAACTTGGCCGCTTGTATAGCCGAAAACGTTGCTACTTTAAAAGTATAAATGGGAAGCGTTTCAGTTGTAGAACAAAATAACTGTGAAGTGAATTTTGAAAGTGAGAAAGTATGCCGCCCAAGACTAGTGGAAAGGCAGCCAAGAAGGCTGGCAAAGCGCAGAAGAACATCACCAAGAACGACAAGAAGAAGAAGCGCAAGAGGAAGGAAAGCTATGCCATCTACATTTACAAGGTGTTGAAGCAGGTCCATCCTGACACTGGTATCTCATCGAAGGCAATGAGCATCATGAACAGCTTTGTGAACGACATTTTCGAGCGCATTGCTGCCGAGGCCTCTCGCTTGGCTCACTACAACAAGCGGTCCACCATCACCAGTCGGGAAATCCAAACCGCTGTCCGTCTTTTGCTGCCCGGAGAGTTGGCTAAGCACGCTGTCAGTGAGGGAACCAAGGCTGTCACCAAGTACACAAGCTCGAAATAATTGCAGTTTGTTGCACAACCTACAGACATAAAAAAGGCCCTTTTCAGGGCCACAAATTACTTATCTAAAGAGTTGAAATTTAAATATGAAAACTAGCAAGCTATGTAGTATATGATTTGCGTTCCGGTTTTGAATTTCCATCACAGAAATTTTGCAAATTATTTTCAAAATTTAAGTCCACTTCAAACTAAATATAAATTTTATCTTAGTTTAGTTTGACGTGTGAATTGAACGGAAATGAATGGTAAATTTCTTTTAAAGTTCAATTCGAAATAAAAGTGTTCTTCGTCTGGCTTTAATTGGAAGCAATTGCATTAGATTCTAATCACTTTTATCATATGTATGTATGAAATTGTTGTACTACGCAATAACTGGTACTTTATATTGCTATTGAAAAGATATTTCTCTTTTGATATGAAATTAGTAGCCCTGAAAAGGGCTTTGTTAAAAAACAAATTCCATAGTTTTGAAACTTGTGCACGATCTTCAATGTCCTTGTGCTCTTATTTCTTGGAAGCAGCTGCAGTCTTTGCCTTCGGTTTCTTAGCAACAGCAGCTTTCTTTGGCGACACAGCCTTCTTTGGTTTGGGCTTAGCAGTTGCAGTCTTGGGCTTTGGTGCCTTTGGCTTTGCAGCACTCGACTTGACCGCCGCCTTTGCTGTAGTTGGCTTTGCCTTCACTGTACCACTCTTCTTGGCGTCCTTAGCCTTCGCCTTCTCAGCCTTCTTTTTCTCTGCGGTTTTCTTGGTTGCTACAGCTTTGCTCTTGCTTGGTTTCTTCTCAGCGGACCCAGCTGCTTTCTTCGCCTTTGTGCTGCTGACAGCCTTCTTTTTAGCTGCTCCTGCTGCCGTTGATGCAGCTACCTTCTTCGGTTTCTTCTCCACTGAGGCAGACTTTGCTTTTGGCTTTGGCTCCTTCTTGGCAGATGCAGATAATTTGAACGAACCAGAGGCACCCTTGCCTTTAGCTTGGATAAGCTTTCCACTTGCGACAGCAGTCTTCAGGTACTTTTTGATAAACGGTGCCAATTTCTGGGCATCGCACTTGTATGTGGCACTAATGTACTTCTTGATTGCCATCAGCGAAGAGCCGCCACGTTCCTTTAAGTTAAGGATTGATGCGTCCACCATTTGCTGAGTTGGAGGATGTGATGGTGGAACTGCTGCCTTCTTCACCTTCGATGCGGATGCCGATGCCGATGCTGGTGCTGCCTTCTTGGCGGCCACCTTCTTCTCGGCTGCGGCTGCAGCTGGTGGGGCAGCCACAGGGGATGCGGATGTTGCAACTGCGGAGTCAGACATCTTTCACTTCACTTTATTTTGCTTTATTTTCACAATAAAATCAACCTTTTAACGGAATTCACATTCGGTTTTTAGATTTTTGGTCACCCGATTGAATGAGAATCAAGTAGAAGAGCGCAGCGAGAATGTTTTGAGCAGTGAACGTTTGCAACAATCAAGTTTGTCATTGAGCTATTATATATTTAATATTTACTAGGGTTAATAGTTGGGTAATTCATTAATTGTATGTTTTAAAATATTCTTAAATATTTGAGCAACCAAATAAAATTGCTAATGTTTTCATAAATTGATTTACGGTGGTCGAAATGCCACCTAAAATTTGACTTTGTGTCTACACAAAAACAATTATCGTTCAAAAAGTTAATTTATAAATATAAGGCAATAATAAATGCATTAATTGTAAGTGCTACTATATTCCTCAAACAATTATATTTATAAATATATTCATTAATATAGATATATTGATCGCTTTTATTTTTATATTTCACTTCAACTTGACCATGTGCAGTGAAAATCAATCGACTCCATAGTGTTAGACGCAATTGTAAAATACTAAGGAAAAATATAAATCGTATAATTTATTGTAATATTATTTATTAAATTTATATTTCTGAACCTTTTACACATCAATATCTATACATTAAATCAATATATGCTTTGTTTTTAGTTGTAAATTGGGCTTCAACTTGACCATAGGCAGTGCAAAATGAATCAACCTCATAGTGCTAAAAGCAATCGAAAGTTTCTATGGAAAAATATAAAACAAATAAGTTTTTCAAAAATTTGCATTAGATTGTAGATCAAGAAATGTATTATTTTGCAATGCATTTGATTAATACCAAACTAATTCAATAATTTGACTAGCTCAAACCATACAACTTGCGAATAGCGAAAATAAAACATCTTAAATAAATATGAATTCTATTATACATATATTGTTATAAATTGTTTTTTTTTCTTATATTTATTATGAAAAGTTAATTTTATTACTAGTTGGCCACATTAAATTGCTTAATATAATAATGTATCTTCTATAGAGTAGTATCTCGTTTGAGATGTATCTTTTAACTAGAGATACATTTCTCGGTACGCTTCAGAAAGGGCGCGATGCAGCCCTCAAGTTCTCGTTACAAATCTAAAGGTATTCAATTTGTATTTAATCTTAAATGTTTCACTCAGTTTATCACATGGTAATCATTATATATAGAAAATATAAATACTCTTTCAAAAATATAATTGTGGTCCTGAAAAGGACCGATTTGTTTATAATTCGATGCTTGCAAAAAAGCGCAACGCACAATTTAAGCACGTTCGCCACGAATACGTCTAGCCAGCTGGATATCTTTGGGCATGATGGTGACACGCTTGGCATGGATAGCGCACAAGTTAGTATCTTCGAATAGGCCAACCAAGTAGGCCTCACTAGCTTCCTGCAGTGCCATCACAGCAGAGCTCTGGAAACGCAGATCGGTTTTGAAATCCTGAGCGATTTCACGAACCAAGCGCTGGAAAGGCAGCTTGCGGATCAGCAACTCAGTGCTCTTTTGGTAACGACGGATTTCACGGAGGGCAACAGTTCCGGGGCGATAACGATGAGGCTTCTTCACACCGCCGGTGGCTGGAGCACTCTTACGTGCTGCCTTTGTTGCCAGCTGCTTACGGGGCGCCTTGCCTCCGGTCGATTTACGAGCTGTCTGCTTTGTACGCGCCATTTTACACAATTCTACTTCACACAGTAACGTTCAAAAATACAATAACCACCATCCCCACAGTGCCTCATATTTATAGTAAATGTGCGCTGGCTTGCCGAGTGAGAACGTGAACGAACGATCGGATCGGGTGGTTGTTAGGCCAGTGTTAGAGCAGGATGTAAGTACATATCGCTGCCCTTTTCTGGTTTTTGTATCTTTCGGTATAAATAGAAGCGTTTGTTGGGAAGCCGAACAACAGTATCTTTGTGACTTTCGTCGAGTGTAAAGCAAAATATTTAAAGTGAAAAATGACTGGTCGTGGTAAAGGTGGCAAAGGCTTGGGAAAAGGTGGCGCCAAGCGTCATCGTAAAGTATTGCGTGACAACATCCAGGGCATCACGAAGCCAGCTATCCGTCGTTTAGCTCGTCGTGGCGGTGTGAAGCGCATCTCTGGGCTTATCTATGAGGAAACTCGTGGTGTGCTGAAGGTATTCTTGGAAAATGTTATCCGTGATGCGGTCACATACACCGAACACGCCAAGAGGAAGACAGTCACAGCCATGGATGTTGTCTACGCTCTGAAGAGGCAAGGCCGCACTCTGTACGGTTTCGGCGGCTAAGAACATTTTGTGTGGAATACACTCAATCAATGTATAAACAACTCAATCGGTCCTTTTCAGGACCACCAAAAAATTCACTAAAAGAGAAGAAAACATCAATATTTTTACATACT